>CM068375.1:381282015-382516047 GCA_034769895.1 Magicicada septendecula | reverse complement strand
TTAAGCTACCATTTTGACAGACACATTAGACTTGCCGTTTATACCCAAAGAGTTAAAACCATAGAGGAACTTCGTATTCTTGTAACACAGTCATCACAGTTTGTTAATAAACAATACGAGAGAAGAGAGAACCAGCCGCAGCAGCAGCAGTACTCTACGCATAATCCAATGCAACAAAAATCGACGCAGTTTGCGAAGAGAGAAGAAAATTGGAAAGATTACAAACAACCCTTTGAAAAAGGTAATACAAATCCACATAAAGGAGCGTACTCGCATCCAGGTACGGCTAAAAGGCAATTAGAACCGTACAATCCGAATGTACAGAATATAAATGCAAATACTAATAATCATAATAATAATAAGAATAATTATGGAAATAAAAGTGTTCAACAGCTGACACGCCCGTCTACATCCAAAGAGAGAGGGGGTGATCACACGACAAGGGAGAAGAACAATGAATGACGGCGAGTGAGACGCCGGCAGCCAGCTCAAACAAGTTTTAAAAGTGACACGTATTCCAACAAAATACCGGAACGAACAGGCTTCTTAAATGACCTGCACACACAGGAGCTGAGCGCCACCCTAGTTGATACAAACAATCCACAACAGGAAAGAATGTTGTCTCACGCCTATTGTTGTACACAAGGGGGGGCAATAAGCGGTATAAAGAAACATAATGCAGTTAACATATCAACTATTACTTATCAAAAAGATGATGATAGAGTTAAATATTTGCTAAATAATCTAGCAAGTGAACAAAATAAAGATCCGCAGATCAGTCACTTGAAATTATCAACACTATCTATTAGGTATACGATAAAAAATAGTATATTGTATAAACTTATCAATTATGATTGGAAAATAGTCCTATCACCAGAGATGTTAAAAACATTAACTATACCATGTCATCAAAGTTTAGCACATGCGTCTGGTTAAATGTCATTTAGCTTTGAAGGAAGACTTCATTTTGAATAATATGTTTAGAATAATTAAAGCAATCTTAAAAGGATGCTATGAATGTCAAACAGCACGACATCCGAATCTTCACACATATGTAGATATGCAAAATATAAAGACACAGGAAAAGGGAGAATTAGTAGCAGTAGACTTCCTGGGCCCATTACCGAGAGCTATTCACGGGGGTACGAAGCACATACTTGTATATATTGTAGCATGACAGATAATCCACATAAATCAATTACTAAATGATCATTAATAAAACTCAAGTATATGGAATATCCAAATGAAAATCAATTAAAAAGCACTATAAATTATTATAATAACAAGAAAAGTAAGCATAAAGAAAAAATCTGCAAATAGTATAATTATACTACAAATTAAAAACCCAGAAAACTAAAATTGAATAACAATGATACCCAGGTAGGATAGAAGCAGGCAATAAAGATACCCAGACCAAGAAAACAGACCAGAGTAAACAAAAGAATATAAAGCGAAATGGTACTGAAGAACCAAGAACGAAGAAAGAAGAAATATAGAATGAACCAATATACTGAAGAATAAGAAACCAGTGAAGATCAACTAGAATAAAGGAAGTGAAACGACCAATACCAAATAGAAACCCCATAGGGAGAAAATCAAAAAACCCCAAAAATAAATGAATGTCCCAAAAGAAAGTATAACACCCCAAAAAACCATATACTAATGTAAAACTGATAAAAACCAGAAGTGTTTAGAGTATTAAGTAACAGTGCACCCAAAAACGTTATTGTGTAGTTTATATAGACAAACCTTAACAGTCCCCCATGGTTAAATATTTCATATTGTAAAACTATAAAAGGACTAGTGATAATATCAATAAATAACCAGGGACAAGTGCAAGTTATTAAATTATAATCAATAAACTTTGAAAAGGTACATGAGTTACCGTGCAAGTAAATAACTTTAAGTGTTTTTGAACAGTATCATAATAATAGTTACTTAAGTAATATGGTGAAAGATTAAGGAATAATATTTCTAATGAAATGCCACTGTTTATTAGAACATTCCATAGAATGAATAATAATAAACAGATAGCTTGTGTTTAGCATAAAGTAACGGGGAATACATGCTTAAAATTGGGAAGTACAGATCAGACTGTAAATAAATAGTTTTTAAGAAGAGGTTGAACATTTAATGGAACCAATATGTTATGTTCCTAGTTCCAAACATTAACTAGATAAATAAGATTTAGTATTAAGCAGTATTATAGTTATAAAATATTATTTTGTTATTAATTTAAATTAGGATTGCAATATCTAAATGTAGATACCATTCCTATATTATAAAATGTTTTTATTATGTTACTGTGTGTAATCAGTACACAAAAAGAAGGTATGATTCAAAGTACCAGATTTGATAGTAAATAAGTGTTATGTTTTAATTGTAAAATCAATATTCAATGTTATAATAGTCAAGGAACAAATTGTTAATAAATTATATAAGAATAGAAGGTCAGAGAAGGGTACAAACTAACTATATTAGTAAAGACTTTGCAAATAGCAACAGATTAAATCTAGGCCAGATAGTAAATTTAGACTACAGAATAATTGACAAATCTAATCCTATAAACCAACTAAACTGATAATATTTATGTAAGATAAACCCACCATATAGTAAGACCATGTAAATAATACTTTATAAAGATATGGTCAGCAGATAAGTAAAATTACAAATAAAAATGGAATGTAATAACTGACATTATCAGGGGAGGAGTCATAGATAAATGAATTGTATTTAAAAACAATAATTAATAAACTAAATTGCAAGAAATTAAGTAAGAATAGACAATTATATCAATTTCAGATTCAATAGAATAATAATTATATCAGAGAAAATGGCTATTATCTGCTTAGAGAACAAGAAATACAAAATTAAGCCTACCTTCCAAAATGTAAGAAATATAATTTTTTTAATGAAAACTTTGTAAAACTATATTAATTAGTATCAAAATAAGCAGAATAGAATAAAGAAACCGAATATGTATTTAGTATTTCGTACAGTTAATTAATAACGAAATTATTTTCCGAGTATAATGTATTCAAATAAAATGTATCGGAAGCTAAGATAATTTGAAACAATGTATAATATATATTAAATTGGCTAAGATTTTCAGGAGACGAAGGAAATGAGAACAGTTCATTATTATCCGTTGACGAGTGTACTTAAACGAGATTGTTTGCTCGAAATAACCTATAATGGCGAACTATAAATAAACCGAGTTCGGTGAAAATTTTAATAAATTTTTATTTTGAGTTATTTTTATTTGTGAACCGGTGAAATTAAACTATGAACAGTGTATCACCAATAAACAGAACCACACACGCCTAATTAATTAAAATAACACCAATACCATACCTTTTACAGACTAACAATCAAGGTTAAACTGACACATATAGACAAAGTGAAATAGACATAATCACAACAATTTACACCAAGTGAACTATTAAACAATACACCAGTGACACTCAATTAACTCCAGAACCATTATACACATTTGCTGAGACCATTTAAACGGAGAAAAGGCATCTTTATTTGAACAAATATTTCGTCAAGGTTAGACGTTCCACTGCGCATGATCAGGTCGGCCATTTTGACTCGTCATCATTCCGCTCCAGCTGTGAAGAAACGAATTTCTGCTGCTTTGGGTTTGAAATAAATATTATATATAAACTTTTATTTATTAATTATAACGTTGTATTTGTTAGTATTAAGGCATTTATCATTGTAAGTGTTATACTTTCTTGTCCATACCCATCTCTGGCTATTTTTAAATAACCGTTCAAAGAACACTATATTATTATATATAACCAATGTAAACTTTTTTATCGACCGGCCCTGAGTGAGTCGACACTGCTGTGTAATATCGATTCTTATCGATAAATTTAAATAATTTATTAATAAACTTTCTGTTATGTAATTTGGATTTAATTTTTCTTTGAAATACTTAACGAAGAAATTAATCGAGAACACAGACTAACCAAAAGGCGGTACATACGAAATAACGAACGCATCGAAGAAGAAGAAGAAGAAGAAGAATAGAGCCGTCTTTCGACTAGGACTGGAGTTAACCAGATTGTCATTAAGTGAATTTTCAGAAAGTGACACTATTACACTAATAAACATAATACCATTCAATTTCTAAACACAAACAATAACCACGATTATTTTTTAAATATTAGGAATATAAATTACACATTGTAAAAAAAATTTTTTTACAATAACAAATTTTTTTTTTGAAATAAAATTATTTTTTTTTATTTAAAACATTGTACAACATTAATAAACAGATTATATTGTTTTATTACAATATAGA
This sequence comes from Magicicada septendecula, assembly GCA_034769895.1. NCBI lineage: Eukaryota > Metazoa > Arthropoda > Insecta > Hemiptera > Cicadidae > Magicicada > Magicicada septendecula. The sequence goes on along the minus strand of CM068375.1, from coordinate 382,511,735 downwards.
TGTGTTCACCAAGGCAGTTCGACTCTACGCTATTCGAAGACCTACGACAAAAAGTGTACTGAATGTCATACTACGAAAATATGTACCGAAGTATGGTCAAATCAAAAAGATATTGAGTGACCAAGTTAAACAATTTCAAAATAAAGCATGGACGTAAACGCTAACTCAGCACGGCATACAACCAGTGTTAACGTTATAACAAATAGAAATAGTGTAGTGTAAGTGTTGTTATATGTTGTAAAATGTCGGGCGTTACCTCTGCGCACTTCTGGTACTTACCGGTGACTGGATCCTTTGCGGTGATGTAGTCCTGTAACACAACTTAATACTATGTTTTTTGTGGGCGCCAATTGGAATCTTTTGTTCCAAGAAAGAAATGTGATTATTAAAAAAATTAAAATTTTGAATTCTTACTTCTATGAAAAAATGTAAACAAGTCAGTTTAGTTTGAAAAAATAAGGTAAGTTTAATGATTCTTCAAAAAAAAACAAATCGTCTGAAGGACTAACATTCATGAAAAAATTATAAAATTGCAGAGTTACAAAAAAATTCATAAGTTATTATTATCATTGACAATTTTATTTCTCCAATCAAGTATCGGCTAGTATTTTCAATTTTTTACTCAGTTGAAAAGCATGAGTTTAATACGTGAAAAAATCTTTACTCTCAGGACGTGACTCCTTTGAACTACCAAGACATATCAATAAGATGCTTTACAAGAAAAATTAAGTGATTTGAAGGTGTGTGTGGCATGTGTAGTACAACTGTGTGACAAAATGTAACCAGGTAAAAAATGACTTTAATTTTGATAACTCACGTTCCAATGGTTAATTAATCTCGCACTGCAAACTCCTCTCTGGTAGTTTTCCAATCTCGCCTCTTCATGTGTGCACTGAATTTATTTTAAGTCAAAATTGCGATCATTTACAATTTCCGCACTTTTTTGAAACGGTTTGGCAGTAGAATTTCGCTCGGATCCCGCCGCTTACAGGTCAGCTGTTTCGCGTTGGTTACCAAATCGGCCGTCACAGCGCTGATACCCTTGCAGTAGCGAGAAAGGCTTTGTGTATGTAATACGTTATGGGAGTTTTTTTGTCACGTTAGTTTGTCTTTGCGAACACAGCAGAATTGGTTCTCTATTTAAAATTTCGGTCCCTCCTGGGCCGTTGACGTTCTGGCTGCGTGATTTCTATTAAAATGTGCCGTGTTGCTGCTCTATTTCAGCAACACATTGGCGTAGATTCTTGCAGAGGTTAAGTCAATCTGTTTGTCAAGTACGGGAAAACCCTTTCTTCGGGTCTTGTGTCGATTTCTCGCCTTCGGTTTCGCCTTGACTGCGTTGATCAGTGTCGTGGGTGATGCGTCTGTTCCGGATTTCAAGCTTCAAGGGTTTTTGGGTCAAATTTGGTCTCTCTTTTATACTAATTCAGGCTGATTGTTTTCATTGACTTCCGGTATATTTGTGTAAAAATTCCTTCTAGATTGTTCGAGAATAAATAAATGGAACGTCATGGAACAAATTTAATTTCCGTCGAAGCTTTTAGAACAAATTTCTTATTCTTCACACTAAGGATATTTCAAAAATTACTCTGGTATTTGTCAAACAGTTTTACATTAGTACTGACAATTTGCATGCCATTATTACATTTAGATTCTCTGTTTTTAACTGAATCTAGTGATACTAATTATGATTGGTTTTTAAATAAATTAACTCTAATAAATAACACAATATACAACTCTCACCTTGGGTTGTTGTCATTAAAATTCAATTTTTTAGAACAAAAAATTGTTGTGAAGTATTATGTTTCTTCCATAACATGAACACATAATATTACTATCTTCCTATAACAAAACAAACAAATTTTAACATATATAATACACAGATAATTTCAATTTTACATGGCCCATGCCCATGGCCTATGTTGTTGGCAATGTTATGACACAATAATTAGTCTCTTTCTTTAACATATATAGTATTTCACTAGTGTACACTCAGAGTTTATTATATTGTCTGTCTTTTGTGATACCTGGTTACTCTTTACACATATTATCTTTATTACAGGATAACATAGCATCATATTGGTTGGTCTGAGATGTCCTTTTTCATAGTGTGACAAATCTCACTCTTATAAGATCTTATTTTCAACTGAGTTTGTTCGTTTTTAAGGTATACTGAAGTATTGTACCATTCCCTTTTATTTTTGCCAACATTTTGTAAATATTTAGCCAGATATGACTATTTTTTGTACTGGTTGATTGGCCCCAGCCATACATGGTATAGGTAAATATTTTGCTAACTCGACTATTACAACGTCAAAGTTAGTCAAATATATTAGTATAGTGGCTTTATATTATATTTCAACTTTTTAATGCAATTTGGTTGCATTTTGGCAACATTAAATCCATAAATCATACAATATTATATGCCTACCACATGTTTTTAGTTAATACAGTTTTTGGCTATTTTGACTAACTTTTATTCATTTGACAGCTTTCTTTATCTAAGATAAATTGTTCATTTCTGCCTGCGTGAGAATCACATATAGTTTTTATTTCAATTTGATAATAATTAATTTTTACATGAAAACTGAGTGTTTGGTCTCAAATCCAAAACATTAATATTTTTTGTCGTAACAATTATATAATTTTTGTTTTAACTTAGATTCTTTCTAATAATGTATTTAAGTCATTTAAAACATTTATTTATTTTACATTACATAATATAATATTGGATCATGATCATGATCATACCAAATCGGCCGTCACAGCGCTGATACCCTTGCAGTAGCGAGAAAGGCTTTGTGTATGTAATACGTTATGGGAGTTTTTTTGTCACGTTAGTTTGTCTTTGCGAACACAGCAGAATTGGTTCTCTCTTTAAAATTTCGGTCCCTCCTGGGCCGTTGACGTTCTGGCTGCGTGATTTCTATTAAAATGTGCCGTGTTGCTGCTCTATTTCAGCAACACATTGGCGTAGATTCTTGCAGAGGTTAAGTCAATCTGTTTGTCAAGTACGGGAAAACCCTTTCTTCGGGTCTTGTGTCGATTTCTCGCCTTCGGTTTCGCCTTGACTGCGTTGATCAGTGTCGTGGGTGATGCGTCTGTTCCGGATTTCAAGCTTCAAGGGTTTTTGGGTCAAATTTGGTCTCTCTTTTATACCAATTCAGGCTGATTGTTTTCATTGACTTCCGGTATATTTGTGTAAAAATTCCTTCTAGATTGTTCGAGAATAAAGAAATGGAACGTCATGGAACAAATTTAATTTCCGTCGAAGCTTTTAGAACAAATTTCTTATTCTTCACACTAAGGATATTTCAAAAATTACTCTGGTATTTGTCAAACAGTTTTACATTAGTACTGACAATTTGCATGCCATTATTACATTTAGATTCTCTGTTTTTAACTGAATCTAGTGATACTAATTATGATTGGTTTTTAAATAAATTAACTCTAATAAGTAACACAATATACAACTCTCACCTTGGGTTGTTGTCATTAAAATTCAATTTTTTAGAACAAAAAATTGTTGTGAAAGTATTATGTTTCTTCCATAACATGAACACATAATATTACTATCTTCCTATACCAAAACAAACAAATTTTAACATATATAATACACAGATAATTTCAATTTTACATGGCCCATGCCCATGGCCTATGTTGTTGGCAATGTTATGACACAATAATTAGTCTCTTTCTTTAACATATATAGTATTTCACTAGTGTACACTCAGAGTTTATTATATTGTCTGTCTTTTGTGATACCTGGTTACTCTTTACACATATTATCTTTATTACAGGATAACATAGCATCATATTGGTTGGTCTGAGATGTCCTTTTTCATATTGTGACAAATCTCACTCTTATAAGTTAAATTCTTTCATAATTGATCTTATTTTCAACTGAGTTTGTTCGTTTTTAAGGTATACTGAAGTATTGTACCATTCTCTTTTATTTTTGCCAACATTTTGTAAATATTTAGCCAGATATGACTATTTTTTGTACTGGTTGATTGGCCCCAGCCATACATGGTATAGGTAAATATTTTGCTAACTCGACTATTACAACGTCAAAGTTAGTCAAATATATTAGTATAGTGGCTTTATATTATATTTCAACTTTTTAATGCAATTTGGTTGCATTTTGGCAACATTAAATCCATAAATCATACAATATTATATGCCTACCACATGTTTTTAGTTAATACAGTTTTTGGCTATTTTGACTGACTTTTATTCATTTGACAGCTTTCTTTATCTAAGATAAATTGTTCATTTCTGTCTGCTTGACAATTACATATAGTTTTTATTTCAATTTGATAATAATTAATTTTTACATGAAAACTGAGTGTTTGGTCTCAAATCCAAAACATTAATATTTTTTAATGAAGAAATTTGTGTTAGTGGTTGAAATCACAATCAGATTGATCACAGTTGCACACCACTATGTAAAAAGTATCCCAATTAGCGCTTTCAAGCTTCACAGCCCATCGTCAGATTGGAATAGACACAAAATAAGTGGAAATAACCCCTTCACCCCTCTCCCCCACCATGCTCACACACAACAAGCTATAATATAAATGACCCTTCCCCACCCCCTAAACCCTGTCCCACCATCTGTGGAGTTACATATTTTTTCTAGCAAATTCCTTGTGTTTCAGTGTTGTGTGTGTGTGTGTGTGTGTGTGTGTGTGTGTGTGTGTGTGCATCCTTTTAAACTACCCACTTCCTCTCCACACACGTGGGTCAGTCTACACTCTTATTTTAAAACATCCAAATAGTACTATGCAAAATAATTCTTAATATTATCTATCTGTCCTCTATCATTTACTTCTTAATCATATTATAAAATATTTCTTCATTATCAAATTTAATTTTAATATTAATTAAATTGTCTAACCCTTTTTTCTCTCTCTTTCAATATTTCTAACTCCTCTCTAAGCTTCCTTTCAACTGTGTTATTCACTACTTTTACAATTTCGTATTCTTCCAAAGGATTAACAAACTTATGGTTGTCTTCTATGAAATGTCTTGCATATAACGAATTGGTTGTTCTATTACCTTCTCCACGTTTGTGGTCAGACAACCTGCATACGAATTTCCGTCCTGTCTCTCCTAGGTACACCTTGTTGCAGTCTTTACATTTTAATTTATAAATTCCGCTTTTCTGTAATACTGGAATTTTTTCTATATTCTTATTCCTTATCTTATCAAATACCGTTTCACATTTTTTAATAGCTATATCTACTCCATATTTATTAAAACATTTTATAATTTTTCTAGTATGTGAACCTATGTATGTCAATGACCCTGCATAATTCTTTTGTTCTGGTTCTATTTTATCTTTTTGTATGTTAACCCTTTTCATAACTTTATCCACTATGTTGGTGTTATAATTATTATTCCTTACAATTCCCTTTATCGTTCTTAACTCCCTATCTTTTGACTCGGTCTCTTTTAAGAGTATCTTTTGACTCGGTTGAAAAAAGAGTAATAAACCTTACAGAGGTAAATTTCAATACAGAAGAAAAAGAAATGTTAGCAAAAGGCTTAAAATACGCACCGCCACCAGAATTAAATCAAGAAAAAACGATTATTGAATGCGAAAGCATAATACAAAAACTAGGAAATGAAAATGATAAAAAAAGAATAAGGTGGGAAGTAGGGAATGTAGTAGATAAAATATTTAAGAGAAGTTTGTATAATTCAAAAAATGAACAAAAAATCAAATCAACTGTAACTAAACTAAAGAATAAAATAAAGAAGAATGATATTATAGTAACGAAGGCGGACAAAGGAAATACAATGGTACTACTGAGAAAGGACGAATACATAAAGAAAACGGAAGAATTTATAAGGGAAGGACCATACGAGGAAATAAAGTATGATTATACAAGTAAGTACCAGTCAAGGATAAAACAAATGATGAAACAGATAACATTTATAGAAGAAAATAAGAAAAAGTATTTATTGGAGAGCAATCCAACAGCACCAACTTTTAAAAGTCAGGTTAAGATACATAAAGAAGGAAAACCAATTAGACCGATTGTTTCTTTTATTAATGCACCTGTTTATAAATTATCAAAGGAAGTTAGCAGAGTACTGAAAGAGAAATATGAATTTGGGACAAAATACAACATAGAGAATAATGTAAAATTGATAGAAAAATTAGAAAATATTAGGATTAATGTAAATACAAAATTGATATCACTGGATGTTAAGGACATGTTTACCAATATCACAGTAAATAAAGTTATTAAGTTAATAAACGATAATAATATGGGAGAATACAGGTATAAAAAGCAGTTGATGAAAGTAATTAAAGAATGTGTAAATCAGAACTATTTTAGGTTTAATAACAAGTTTTATATACAGAAAAAAGGTTTACCTATGGGGTCTTCATTATCCCCTATTCTTGCTGAAATATACATGAATGATTTTGAAAAGCAATTAATAACTTCCACTAAGTATAAAAACAATATAAAATTATGGTCTAGATACGTTGATGATGTATTAGTAATTTGGGAAGGAAGCATAGAAGAAGTGCATGAGTTTATAAATGAGGTAAATAGTAAGGATAAAAACTTACAATTCAAAGAAGAGATAGGAGGTAAGAAAATAAATTACTTAGATTTAAACATAGAAATTAAAGATAATGAGAAACTACAGTTTGGGATATTTAGGAAAGAGTCGTATTCTGATATAATTATACCAAGAGAGTCTTACCACCCATATAGATATAAAATGCCGGCAATCAATTCATTTTGTTACAGAGCTCAGAAGTGTTTAAAAGAGACCGAGTCAAAAGATAGGGAGTTAAGAACGATAAAGGGAATTGTAAGGAATAATAATTATAACACCAACATAGTGGATAAAGTTATGAAAAGGGTTAACATACAAAAAGATAAAATAGAACCAGAACAAAAGAATTATGCAGGGTCATTGACATACATAGGTTCACATACTAGAAAAATTATAAAATGTTTTAATAAATATGGAGTAGATATAGCTATTAAAAAATGTGAAACGGTATTTGATAAGATAAGGAATAAGAATATAGAAAAAATTCCAGTATTACAGAAAAGCGGAATTTATAAATTAAAATGTAAAGACTGCAACAAGGTGTACCTAGGAGAGACAGGACGGAAATTCGTATGCAGGTTGTCTGACCACAAACGTGGAGAAGGTAATAGAACAACCAATTCGTTATATGCAAGACATTTCATAGAAGACAACCATAAGTTTGTTAATCCTTTGGAAGAATACGAAATTGTAAAAGTAGTGAATAACACAGTTGAAAGGAAGCTTAGAGAGGAGTTAGAAATATTGAAAGAGAGAGAAAAAAGGGTTAGACAATTTAATTAATATTAAAATTAAATTTGATAATGAAGAAATATTTTATAATATGATTAAGAAGTAAATGATAGAGGACAGATAGATAATATTAAGAATTATTTTGCATAGTACTATTTGGATGTTTTAAAATAAGGGTGTTGACTGACCCACGTGTGTGGAGAGGAAGTGGGTAGTTTAAAAGGATGCACACACACACACACACACACACACACACACAACACTGAAACACAAGGAATTTGCTAGAAAAAATATGTAACTCCACAGATGGTGGGACAGGGTTTAGGGGGTGGGGAAGGGTCATTTATATTATAGCTTGTTGTGTGTGAGCATGGTGGGGGAGAGGGGTGAAGGGGTTATTTCCACTTATTTTGTGTCTATTCCAATCTGACGATGGGCTGTGAAGCTTGAAAGCGCTAATTGGGATACTTTTTACATAGTGGTGTGCAACTGTGATCAATCTGATTAATATTTTTTGTCGTAACAATTATATAATTTTTGTTTTAAATTAGATTCTTTCTAATAATGTATTTAAGTCATTTAAAACATTTATTTATTTTACATTACATAATATAATATTGGATCATGATCATGATCATACCAAATCGGCCGTCACAGCGCTGATACCCTTGCAGTAGCGAGAAAGGCTTTGTGTATGTAATACGTTATGGGAGTTTTTTTGTCAAGTTAGTTTGTCTTTGCGAACACAGCAGAATTGGTTCTCTATTTAAAATTTCGGTCCCTCCTGGGCCGTTGACGTTCTGGCTGCGTGATTTCTATTAAAATGTGCCGTGTTGCTGCTCTATTTCAGCAACACATTGGCGTAGATTCTTGCAGAGGTTAAGTCAATCTGTTTGTCAAGTACGGGAAAACCCTTTCTTCGGGTCTTGTGTCGATTTCTCGCCTTCGGTTTCGCCTTGACTGCGTTGATCAGTGTCGTGGGTGATGCGTCTGTTCCGGATTTCAAGCTTCAAGGGTTTTTGGGTCAAATTTGGTCTCTCTTTTATACTAATTCAGGCTGATTGTTTTCATTGACTTCCGGTATATTTGTGTAAAAATTCCTTCTAGATTGTTCGAGAATAAAGAAATGGAACGTCATGGAACAAATTTAATTTCCGTCGAAGCTTTTAGAACAAATTTCTTATTCTTCACACTAAGGATATTTCAAAAATTACTCTGGTATTTGTCAAACAGTTTTACATTAGTACTGACAATTTGCATGCCATTATTACATTTAGATTCTCTGTTTTTAACTGAATCTAGTGATACTAATTATGATTGGTTTTTAAATAAATTAATTCTAATAAGTAACACAATATACAACTCTCACCTTGGGTTGTTGTCATTAAAATTCAATTTTTTAGAACAAAAAATTGTTGTGAAAGTATTATGTTTCTTCCATAACATGAACACATAATATTACTATCTTCCTATACCAAAACAAACAAATTTTAACATATATAATACACAGATAATTTCAATTTTACATGGCCCATGCCCATGGCCTATGTTGTTGGCAATGTTATGACACAATAATTAGTCTCTTTCTTTAACATATATAGTATTTCACTAGTGTACACTCAGAGTTTATTATATTGTCTGTCTTTTGTGATACCTGGTTACTCTTTACACATATTATCTTTATTACACGATAACATAGCATCATATTGGTTGGTCTGAGATGTCCTTTTTCATATTGTGACAAATCTCACTCTTATAAGTTAAATTCTTTCATAATTGATCTTATTTTCAACTGAGTTTGTTCGTTTTTAAGGTATACTGAAGTATTGTACCATTCTCTTTTATTTTTGCCAACATTTTGTAAATATTTAGCCAGATATGACTATTTTTTGTACTGGTTGATTGGCCCCAGCCATACATGGTATAGGTAAATATTTTGCTAACTCGACTATTACAACGTCAAAGTTAGTCAAATATATTAGTATAGTGGCTTTATATTATATTTCAACTTTTTAATGCAATTTGGTTGCATTTTGGCAACATTAAATCCATAAATCATACAATATTATATGCCTACCACATGTTTTTAGTTAATACAGTTTTTGGCTATTTTGACTGACTTTTATTCATTTGACAGCTTTCTTTATCTAAGATAAATTGTTCATTTCTGTCTGCTTGACAATTACATATAGTTTTTATTTCAATTTGATAATAATTAATTTTTACATGAAAACTGAGTGTTTGGTCTCAAATCCAAAACATTAATATTTTTTAATGAAGAAATTTGTGTTAGTGGTTGAAATCACAATCAGATTGATCACAGTTGCACACCACTATGTAAAAAGTATCCCAATTAGCGCTTTCAAGCTTCACAGCCCATCGTCAGATTGGAATAGACACAAAATAAGTGGAAATAACCCCTTCACCCCTCTCCCCCACCATGCTCACACACAACAAGCTATAATATAAATGACCCTTCCCCACCCCCTAAACCCTGTCCCACCATCTGTGGAGTTACATATTTTTTCTAGCAAATTCCTTGTGTTTCAGTGTTGTGTGTGTGTGTGTGTGTGTGTGTGTGTGTGTGTGTGTGTGTGTGTGTGTGCATCCTTTTAAACTACCCACTTCCTCTCCACACACGTGGGTCAGTCAACACCCTTATTTTAAAACATCCAAATAGTACTATGCAAAATAATTCTTAATATTATCTATCTGTCCTCTATCATTTACTTCTTAATCATATTATAAAATATTTCTTCATTATCAAATTTAATTTTAATATTAATTAAATTGTCTAACCCTTTTTTCTCTCTCTTTCAATATTTCTAACTCCTCTCTAAGCTTCCTTTCAACTGTGTTATTCACTACTTTTACAATTTCGTATTCTTCCAAAGGATTAACAAACTTATGGTTGTCTTCTATGAAATGTCTTGCATATAACGAATTGGTTGTTCTATTACCTTCTCCACGTTTGTGGTCAGACAACCTGCATACGAATTTCCGTCCTGTCTCTCCTAGGTACACCTTGTTGCAGTCTTTACATTTTAATTTATAAATTCCGCTTTTCTGTAATACTGGAATTTTTTCTATATTCTTATTCCTTATCTTATCAAATACCGTTTCACATTTTTTAATAGCTATATCTACTCCATATTTATTAAAACATTTTATAATTTTTCTAGTATGTGAACCTATGTATGTCAATGACCCTGCATAATTCTTTTGTTCTGGTTCTATTTTATCTTTTTGTATGTTAACCCTTTTCATAACTTTATCCACTATGTTGGTGTTATAATTATTATTCCTTACAATTCCCTTTATCGTTCTTAACTCCCTATCTTTTGACTCGGTCTCTTTTAAGAGTATCTTTTGACTCGGTTGAAAAAAGAGTAATAAACCTTACAGAGGTAAATTTCAATACAGAAGAAAAAGAAATGTTAGCAAAAGGCTTAAAATACGCACCGCCACCAGAATTAAATCAAGAAAAAACGATTATTGAATGCGAAAGCATAATACAAAAACTAGGAAATGAAAATGATAAAAAAAGAATAAGGTGGGAAGTAGGGAATGTAGTAGATAAAATATTTAAGAGAAGTTTGTATAATTCAAAAAATGAACAAAAAATCAAATCAACTGTAACTAAACTAAAGAATAAAATAAAGAAGAATGATATTATAGTAACGAAGGCGGACAAAGGAAATACAATGGTACTACTGAGAAAGGACGAATACATAAAGAAAACGGAAGAATTTATAAGGGAAGGACCATACGAGGAAATAAAGTATGATTATACAAGTAAGTACCAGTCAAGGATAAAACAAATGATGAAACAGATAACATTTATAGAAGAAAATAAGAAAAAGTATTTATTGGAGAGCAATCCAACAGCACCAACTTTTAAAAGTCAGGTTAAGATACATAAAGAAGGAAAACCAATTAGACCGATTGTTTCTTTTATTAATGCACCTGTTTATAAATTATCAAAGGAAGTTAGCAGAGTACTGAAAGAGAAATATGAATTTGGGACAAAATACAACATAGAGAATAATGTAAAATTGATAGAAAAATTAGAAAATATTAGGATTAATGTAAATACAAAATTGATATCACTGGATGTTAAGGACATGTTTACCAATATCACAGTAAATAAAGTTATTAAGTTAATAAACGATAATAATATGGGAGAATACAGGTATAAAAAGCAGTTGATGAAAGTAATTAAAGAATGTGTAAATCAGAACTATTTTAGGTTTAATAACAAGTTTTATATACAGAAAAAAGGTTTACCTATGGGGTCTTCATTATCCCCTATTCTTGCTGAAATATACATGAATGATTTTGAAAAGCAATTAATAACTTCCACTAAGTATAAAAACAATATAAAATTATGGTCTAGATACGTTGATGATGTATTAGTAATTTGGGAAGGAAGCATAGAAGAAGTGCATGAGTTTATAAATGAGGTAAATAGTAAGGATAAAAACTTACAATTCAAAGAAGAGATAGGAGGTAAGAAAATAAATTACTTAGATTTAAACATAGAAATTAAAGATAATGAGAAACTACAGTTTGGGATATTTAGGAAAGAGTCGTATTCTGATATAATTATACCAAGAGAGTCTTACCACCCATATAGATATAAAATGCCGGCAATCAATTCATTTTGTTACATAGCTCAGAAGTGTTTAAAAGAGACCGAGTCAAAAGATAGGGAGTTAAGAACGATAAAGGGAATTGTAAGGAATAATAATTATAACACCAACATAGTGGATAAAGTTATGAAAAGGGTTAACATACAAAAAGATAAAATAGAACCAGAACAAAAGAATTATGCAGGGTCATTGACATACATAGGTTCACATACTAGAAAAATTATAAAATGTTTTAATAAATATGGAGTAGATATAGCTATTAAAAAATGTGAAACGGTATTTGATAAGATAAGGAATAAGAATATAGAAAAAATTCCAGTATTACAGAAAAGCGGAATTTATAAATTAAAATGTAAAGACTGCAACAAGGTGTACCTAGGAGAGACAGGACGGAAATTCGTATGCAGGTTGTCTGACCACAAACGTGGAGAAGGTAATAGAACAACCAATTCGTTATATGCAAGACATTTCATAGAAGACAACCATAAGTTTGTTAATCCTTTGGAAGAATACGAAATTGTAAAAGTAGTGAATAACACAGTTGAAAGGAAGCTTAGAGAGGAGTTAGAAATATTGAAAGAGAGAGAAAAAAGGGTTAGACAATTTAATTAATATTAAAATTAAATTTGATAATGAAGAAATATTTTATAATATGATTAAGAAGTAAATGATAGAGGACAGATAGATAATATTAAGAATTATTTTGCATAGTACTATTTGGATGTTTTAAAATAAGGGTGTTGACTGACCCACGTGTGTGGAGAGGAAGTGGGTAGTTTAAAAGGATGCACACACACACACACACACACACACACACACACACACACACAACACTGAAACACAAGGAATTTGCTAGAAAAAATATGTAACTCCACAGATGGTGGGACAGGGTTTAGGGGGTGGGGAAGGGTCATTTATATTATAGCTTGTTGTGTGTGAGCATGGTGGGGGAGAGGGGTGAAGGGGTTATTTCCACTTATTTTGTGTCTATTCCAATCTGACGATGGGCTGTGAAGCTTGAAAGCGCTAATTGGGATACTTTTTACATAGTGGTGTGCAACTGTGATCAATCTGATTAATATTTTTTGTCGTAACAATTATATAATTTTTGTTTTAAATTAGATTCTTTCTAATAATGTATTTAAGTCATTTAAAACATTTATTTATTTTACATTACATAATATAATATTGGATCATGATCATGATCATACCAAATCGGCCGTCACAGCGCTGATACCCTTGCAGTAGCGAGAAAGGCTTTGTGTATGTAATACGTTATGGGAGTTTTTTTGTCAAGTTAGTTTGTCTTTGCGAACACAGCAGAATTGGTTCTCTATTTAAAATTTCGGTCCCTCCTGGGCCGTTGACGTTCTGGCTGCGTGATTTCTATTAAAATGTGCCGTGTTGCTGCTCTATTTCAGCAACACATTGGCGTAGATTCTTGCAGAGGTTAAGTCAATCTGTTTGTCAAGTACGGGAAAACCCTTTCTTCGGGTCTTGTGTCGATTTCTCGCCTTCGGTTTCGCCTTGACTGCGTTGATCAGTGTCGTGGGTGATGCGTCTGTTCCGGATTTCAAGCTTCAAGGGTTTTTGGGTCAAATTTGGTCTCTCTTTTATACTAATTCAGGCTGATTGTTTTCATTGACTTCCGGTATATTTGTGTAAAAATTCCTTCTAGATTGTTCGAGAATAAAGAAATGGAACGTCATGGAACAAATTTAATTTCCGTCGAAGCTTTTAGAACAAATTTCTTATTCTTCACACTAAGGATATTTCAAAAATTACTCTGGTATTTATCAAACAGTTTTACATTAGTACTGACAATTTGCATGCCATTATTACATTTAGATTCTCTGTTTTTAACTGAATCTAGTGATACTAATTATGATTGGTTTTTAAATAAATTAACTCTAATAAGTAACACAATATACAACTCTCACCTTGGGTTGTTGTCATTAAAATTCAATTTTTTAGAACAAAAAATTCTTGTGAAAGTATTATGTTTCTTCCATAACATGAACACATAATATTACTATCTTCCTATAACAAAACAAACAAATTTTAACATACATAATACACAGATAATTTCAATTTTACATGGCCCATGCCCATGGCCTATGTTGTTGGCAATGTTATGACACAATAATTAGTCTCTTTCTTTAACATATATAGTATTTCACTAGTGTACACTCAGAGTTTATTATATTGTCTGTCTTTTGTGATACCTGGTTACTCTTTACACATATTATCTTTATTACAGGATAACATAGCATCATATTGGTTGGTCTGAGATGTCCTTTTTCATAGTGTGACAAATCTCACTCTTATAAGATCTTATTTTCAACTGAGTTTGTTCGTTTTTAAGGTATACTGAAGTATTGTACCATTCTCTTTTATTTTTGCCAACATTTTGTAAATATTTAGCTAGATATGACTATTTTTTGTACTGGTTGATTGGCCCCAGCCATACATGGTATAGGTAAATATTTTGCTAACTCGACTATTACAACGTCAAAGTTAGTCAAATATATTAGTATAGTGGCTTTATATTATATTTCAACTTTTTAATGCAATTTGGTTGCATTTTGGCAACATTAAATCCATAAATCATACAATATTATATGCCTACCACATGTTTTTAGTTAATACAGTTTTTGGCTATTTTGACTGACTTTTATTGATTTGACAGCTTTCTTTATCTAAGATAAATTGTTCATTTCTGTCTGCTTGACAATTACATATAGTTTTTATTTCAATTTGATAATAATTAATTTTTACATGAAAACTGAGTGTTTGGTCTCAAATCCAAAACATTAATATTTTTTGTCGTAACAATTATATAATTTTTGTTTTAACTTAGATTCTTTCTAATAATGTATTTAAGTCATTTAAAACATTTATTTATTTTACATTACATAATATAATATTGGATCATGATCATGATCATACCAAATCGGCCGTCACAGCGCTGATACCCTTGCAGTAGCGAGAAAGGCTTTGTGTATGTAATACGTTATGGGAGTTTTTTTGTCACGTTAGTTTGTCTTTGCGAACACAGCAGAATTGGTTCTCTCTTTAAAATTTCGGTCCCTCCTGGGCCGTTGACGTTCTGGCTGCGTGATTTCTATTAAAATGTGCCGTGTTGCTGCTCTATTTCAGCAACACATTGGCGTAAATCTTGCAGACGTTAAGTCAATCTGTTTGTCAAGTACGGGAAAACCCTTTCTTCGGGTCTTGTGTCGATTTCTCGCCTTCGGTTTCGCCTTGACTGCGTTGATCAGTGTCGTGGGTGATGCGTCTGTTCCGGATTTCAAGCTTCAAGGGTTTTTGGGTAAAATTTGGTCTCTCTTTTATACTAATTCAGGCTGATTGTTTTCATTGACTTCCGGTATATTTGTGTAAAAATTCCTTCTAGATTGTTCGAGAATAAAGAAATGGAACGTCATGGAACAAATTTAATTTCCGTCGAAGCTTTTAGAACAAATTTCTTATTCTTCACACTAAGGATATTTCAAAAATTACTCTGGTATTTGTCAAACAGTTTTACATTAGTACTGACAATTTGCATGCCATTATTACATTTAGATTCTCTGTTTTTAACTGAATCTAGTGATACTAATTATGATTGGTTTTTAAATAAATTAACTCTAATAAGTAACACAATATACAACTCTCACCTTGGGTTGTTGTCATTAAAATTCAATTTTTTAGAACAAAAAATTGTTGTGAAAGTATTATGTTTCTTCCATAACATGAACACATAATATTACTATCTTCCTATAACAAAACAAACAAATTTTAACATACATAATACACAGATAATTTCAATTTTACATGGCCCATGCCCATGGCCTATGTTGTTGGCAATGTTATGACACAATAATTAGTCTCTTTCTTTAACATATATAGTATTTCACTAGTGTACACTCAGAGTTTATTATATTGTCTGTCTTTTGTGATACCTGGTTACTCTTTACACATATTATCTTTATTACAGGATAACATAGCATCATATTGGTTGGTCTGAGATGTCCTTTTTCATAGTGTGACAAATCTCACTCTTATAAGTTAAATTCTTTCATAATTGATCTTATTTTCAACTGAGTTTGTTCGTTTTTAAGGTATACTGAAGTATTGTACCATTCTATTTTATTTTTGCCAACATTTTGTAAATATTTAGCCAGATATGACTATTTTTTGTACTGGTTGATTGGCCCCAGCCATACATGGTATAGGTAAATATTTTGCTAACTCGACTATTACAACGTCAAAGTTAGTCAAATATATTAGTATAGTGGCTTTATATTATATTTCAACTTTTTAATGCAATTTGGTTGCATTTTGGCAACATTAAATCCATAAATCATACAATATTATATGCCTACCACATGTTTTTAGTTAATACAGTTTTTGGCTATTTTGACTGACTTTTATTGATTTGACAGCTTTCTTTATCTAAGATAAATTGTTCATTTCTGTCTGCTTGACAATTACATATAGTTTTTATTTCAATTTGATAATAATTAATTTTTACATGAAAACTGAGTGTTTGGTCTCAAATCCAAAACATTAATATTTTTTGTCGTAACAATTATATAATTTTTGTTTTAACTTAGATTCTTTCTAATAATGTATTTAAGTCATTTAAAACATTTATTTATTTTACATTACATAATATAATATTGGATCATGATCATGATCATACCAAATCGGCCGTCACAGCGCTGATACCCTTGCAGTAGCGAGAAAGGCTTTGTGTATGTAATACGTTATGGGAGTTTTTTTGTCACGTTAGTTTGTCTTTGCGAACACAGCAGAATTGGTTCTCTCTTTAAAATTTCGGTCCCTCCTGGGCCGTTGACGTTCTGGCTGCGTGATTTGTATTAAAATGTGCCGTGTTGCTGCTCTATTTCAGCAACACATTGGCGTAAATCTTGCAGACGTTAAGTCAATCTGTTTGTCAAGTACGGGAAAACCCTTTCTTCGGGTCTTGTGTCGATTTCTCGCCTTCGGTTTCGCCTTGACTGCGTTGATCAGTGTCGTGGGTGATGCGTCTGTTCCGGATTTCAAGCTTCAAGGGTTTTTGGGTAAAATTTGGTCTCTCTTTTATACTAATTCAGGCTGATTGTTTTCATTGACTTCCGGTATATTTGTGTAAAAATTCCTTCTAGATTGTTCGAGAATAAAGAAATGGAACGTCATGGAACAAATTTAATTTCCGTCGAAGCTTTTAGAACAAATTTCTTATTCTTCACACTAAGGATATTTCAAAAATTACTCTGGTATTTGTCAAACAGTTTTACATTAGTACTGACAATTTGCATGCCATTATTACATTTAGATTCTCTGTTTTTAACTGAATCTAGTGATACTAATTATGATTGGTTTTTAAATAAATTAACTCTAATAAGTAACACAATATACAACTCTCACCTTGGGTTGTTGTCATTAAAATTCAATTTTTTAGAACAAAAAATTGTTGTGAAAGTATTATGTTTCTTCCATAACATGAACACATAATATTACTATCTTCCTATAACAAAACAAACAAATTTTAACATACATAATACACAGATAATTTCAATTTTACATGGCCCATGCCCATGGCCTATGTTGTTGGCAATGTTATGACACAATAATTAGTCTCTTTCTTTAACATATATAGTATTTCACTAGTGTACACTCAGAGTTTATTATATTGTCTGTCTTTTGTGATACCTGGTTACTCTTTACACATATTATCTTTATTACAGGATAACATAGCATCATATTGGTTGGTCTGAGATGTCCTTTTTCATAGTGTGACAAATCTCACTCTTATAAGTTAAATTCTTTCATAATTGATCTTATTTTCAACTGAGTTTGTTCGTTTTTAAGGTATACTGAAGTATTGTACCATTCTATTTTATTTTTGCCAACATTTTGTAAATATTTAGCCAGATATGACTATTTTTTGTACTGGTTGATTGGCCCCAGCCATACATGGTATAGGTAAATATTTTGCTAACTCGACTATTACAACGTCAAAGTTAGTCAAATATATTAGTATAGTGGCTTTATATTATATTTCAACTTTTTAATGCAATTTGGTTGCATTTTGGCAACATTAAACCCATAAATCATACAATATTATATGCCTACCACATGTTTTTAGTTAATACAGTTTTTGGCTATTTTGACTGACTTTTATTGATTTGACAGCTTTCTTTATCTAAGATAAATTGTTCATTTCTGTCTGCTTGACAATTACATATAGTTTTTATTTCAATTTGATAATAATTAATTTTTACATGAAAACTGAGTGTTTGGTCTCAAATCAAGAACATTAATATTTTTTGTCGTAACAATTATATAATTTTTGTTTTAACTTAGATTCTTTCTAATAATGTATTTAAGTCATTTAAAACATTTATTTATTTTACATTACATAATATAATATTGGATCATGATCATGATCATACCAAATCGGCCGTCACAGCGCTGATACCCTTGCAGTAGCGAGAAAGGCTTTGTGTATGTAATACGTTATGGGAGTTTTTTTGTCACGTTAGTTTGTCTTTGCGAACACAGCAGAATTGGTTCTCTCTTTAAAATTTCGGTCCCTCCTGGGCCGTTGACGTTCTGGCTGCGTGATTTCTATTAAAATGTGCCGTGTTGCTGCTCTATTTCAGCAACACATTGGCGTAAATCTTGCAGACGTTAAGTCAATCTGTTTGTCAAGTACGGGAAAACCCTTTCTTCGGGTCTTGTGTCGATTTCTCGCCTTCGGTTTCGCCTTGACTGCGTTGATCAGTGTCGTGGGTGATGCGTCTGTTCCGGATTTCAAGCTTCAAGGGTTTTTGGGTCAAATTTGGTCTCTCTTTTATACTAATTCAGGCTGATTGTTTTCATTGACTTCCGGTATATTTGTGTAAAAATTCCTTCTAGATTGTTCGAGAATAAAGAAATGGAACGTCATGGAACAAATTTAATTTCCGTCGAAGCTTTTAGAACAAATTTCTTATTCTTCACACTAAGGATATTTCAAAAATTACTCTGGTATTTGTCAAACAGTTTTACATTAGTACTGACAATTTGCATGCCATTATTACATTTAGATTCTCTGTTTTTAACTGAATCTAGTGATACTAATTATGATTGGTTTTTAAATAAATTAACTCTAATAAGTAACACAATATACAACTCTCACCTTGGGTTGTTGTCATTAAAATTCAATTTTTTAGAACAAAAAATTGTTGTGAAAGTATTATGTTTCTTCCATAACATGAACACATAATATTACTATCTTCCTATAACAAAACAAACAAATTTTAACATACATAATACACAGATAATTTCAATTTTACATGGCCCATGCCCATGGCCTATGTTGTTGGCAATGTTATGACACAATAATTAGTCTCTTTCTTTAACATATATAGTATTTCACTAGTGTACACTCAGAGTTTATTATATTGTCTGTCTTTTGTGATACCTGGTTACTCTTTACACATATTATCTTTATTACAGGATAACATAGCATCATATTGGTTGGTCTGAGATGTCCTTTTTCATAGTGTGACAAATCTCACTCTTATAAGTTAAATTCTTTCATAATTGATCTTATTTTCAACTGAGTTTGTTCGTTTTTAAGGTATACTGAAGTATTGTACCATTCTATTTTATTTTTGCCAACATTTTGTAAATATTTAGCCAGATATGACTATTTTTTGTACTGGTTGATTGGCCCCAGCCATACATGGTATAGGTAAATATTTTGCTAACTCGACTATTACAACGTCAAAGTTAGTCAAATATATTAGTATAGTGGCTTTATATTATATTTCAACTTTTTAATGCAATTTGGTTGCATTTTGGCAACATTAAACCCATAAATCATACAATATTATATGCCTACCACATGTTTTTAGTTAATACAGTTTTTGGCTATTTTGACTGACTTTTATTGATTTGACAGCTTTCTTTATCTAAGATAAATTGTTCATTTCTGTCTGCTTGACAATTATATATAGTTTTTATTTCAATTTGATAATAATTAATTTTTACATGAAAACTGAGTGTTTGGTCTCAAATCAAGAACATTAATATTTTTTGTCGTAACAATTATATAATTTTTGTTTTAACTTAGATTCTTTCTAATAATGTATTTAAGTCATTTAAAACATTTATTTATTTTACATTACATAATATAATATTGGATCATGATCATGATCATACCAAATCGGCCGTCACAGCGCTGATACCCTTGCAGTAGCGAGAAAGGCTTTGTGTATGTAATACGTTATGGGAGTTTTTTTGTCACGTTAGTTTGTCTTTGCGAACACAGCAGAATTGGTTCTCTCTTTAAAATTTCGGTCCCTCCTGGGCCGTTGACGTTCTGGCTGCGTGATTTGTATTAAAATGTGCCGTGTTGCTGCTCTATTTCAGCAACACATTGGCGTAGATTCTTGCAGAGGTTAAGTCAATCTGTTTGTCAAGTACGGGAAATCCCTTTCTTCGGGACTTGTGTCGATTTCTCGCCTTCGGTTTCGCCTTGACTGCGTTGATCAGTGTCGTGGGTGATGCGTCTGTTCCGGATTTCAAGCTTCAAGGGTTTTTGGGTCAAATTTGGTCTCCTTTTTATACTAATTCAGGCTGATTGTTTTCATTGACTTCCGGTATATTTGTGTAAAAATTCCTTCTAGATTGTTCGAGAATAAAGAAATGGAACGTCATGGAACAAATTTAATTTCCGTCGAAGCTTTTAGAACAAATTTCTTATTCTTCACACTAAGGATATTTCAAAAATTACTCTGGTATTTGTCAAACAGTTTTACATTAGTACTGACAATTTGCATGCCATTATTACATTTAGATTCTCTGTTTTTAACTGAATCTAGTGATACTAATTATGATTGGTTTTTAAATAAATTAACTCTAATAAGTAACACAATATACAACTCTCACCTTGGGTTGTTGTCATTAAAATTCAATTTTTTAGAACAAAAAATTGTTGTGAAAGTATTATGTTCCTTCCATAACATGAACACATAATATTACTATCTTCCTATAACAAAACAAACAAATTTTAACATATATAATACACAGATAATTTCAATTTTACATGGCCCATGCCCATGGCCTATGTTGTTGGCAATGTTATGACACAATAATTAGTCTCTTTCTTTAACATATATAGTATTTCACTAGTGTACACTCAGAGTTTATTATATTGTCTGTCTTTTGTGATACCTGGTTACTCTTTACACATATTATCTTTATTACAGGATAACATAGCATCATATTGGTTGGTCTGAGATGTCCTTTTTCATAGTGTGACAAATCTCACTCTTATAAGATCTTATTTTCAACTGAGTTTGTTCGTTTTTAAGGTATACTGAAGTATTGTACCATTCTCTTTTATTTTTGCCAACATTTTGTAAATATTTAGCCAGATATGACTATTTTTTGTACTGGTTGATTGGCCCCAGCCATACATGGTATAGGTAAATATTTTGCTAACTCGACTATTACAACGTCAAAGTTAGTCAAATATATTAGTATAGTGGCTTTATATTATATTTCAACTTTTTAATGCAATTTGGTTGCATTTTGGCAACATTAAATCCATAAATCATACAATATTATATGCCTACCACATGTTTTTAGTTAATACAGTTTTTGGCTATTTTGACTGACTTTTATTGATTTGACAGCTTTCTTTATCTAAGATAAATTGTTCATTTCCGCCTGCTTGACAATTACATATAGTTTTTATTTCAATTTGATAATAATTAATTTTTACATGAAAACTGAGTGTTTGGTCTCAAATCCAAAACATTAATATTTTTTGTCGTAACAATTATATAATTTTTGTTTTAACTTAGATTCTTTCTAATAATGTATTTAAGTCATTTAAAACATTTATTTATTTTACATTACATAATATAATATTGGATCATGATCATGATCATACCAAATCGGCCGTCACAGCGCTGATACCCTTGCAGTAGCGAGAAAGGCTTTGTGTATGTAATACGTTATGGGAGTTTTTTTGTCAAGTTAGTTTGTCTTTGCGAACACAGCAGAATTGGTTCTCTATTTAAAATTTCGGTCCCTCCTGGGCCGTTGACGTTCTGGCTGCGTGATTTCTATTAAAATGTGCCGTGTTGCTGCTC
The DNA here is from genome assembly GCA_034769895.1 of Magicicada septendecula. NCBI lineage: Eukaryota > Metazoa > Arthropoda > Insecta > Hemiptera > Cicadidae > Magicicada > Magicicada septendecula. Next base: position 382,489,612 of record CM068375.1, on the reverse strand, counting down.
TATTTCAGCAACACATTGGCGTAGATTCTTGCAGAGGTTAAGTCAATCTGTTTGTCAAGTACGGGAAAACCCTTTCTTCGGGTCTTGTGTCGATTTCTCGCCTTCGGTTTCGCCTTGACTGCGTTGATCAGTGTCGTGGGTGATGCGTCTGTTCCGGATTTCAAACTTCAAGGGTTTTTGGGTCAAATTTGGTCTCTCTTTTATACTAATCTAGGCTGATTGTTTTCATTGACTTCCGGTATATTTGTGTAAAAATTCCTTCTAGATTGTTCGAGAATAAAGAAATGGAACATCATGGAACAAATTTAATTTCCGTCGAAGCTTTTAGAACAAATTTCTTATTCTTCACACTAAGGATATTTCAAAAATTACTCTGGTATTTGTCAAACAGTTTTACATTAGTACTGACAATTTGCATGCCATTATTACATTTAGATTCTCTGTTTTTAACTGAATCTAGTGATACTAATTATGATTGGTTTTTAAATAAATTAACTCTAATAAGTAACACAATATACAACTCTCACCTTGGGTTGTTGTCATTAAAATTCAATTTTTTAGAACAAAAAATTGTTGTGAAAGTATTATGTTTCTTCCATAACATGAACACATAATATTACTATCTTCCTATAACAAAACAAACAAATTTTAACATACATAATACACAGATAATTTCAATTTTACATGGCCCATGCCCATGGCCTATGTTGTTGGCAATGTTATGACACAATAATTAGTCTCTTTCTTTAACATATATAGTATTTCACTAGTGTACACTCAGAGTTTATTATATTGTCTGTCTTTTGTGATACCTGGTTACTCTTTACACATATTATCTTTATTACAGGATAACATAGCATCATATTGGTTGGTCTGAGATGTCCTTTTTCATAGTGTGACAAATCTCACTCTTATAAGTTAAATTCTTTCATAATTGATCTTATTTTCAACTGAGTTTGTTCGTTTTTAAGGTATACTGAAGTATTGTACCATTCTATTTTATTTTTGCCAACATTTTGTAAATATTTAGCCAGATATGACTATTTTTTGTACTGGTTGATTGGCCCCAGCCATACATGGTATAGGTAAATATTTTGCTAACTCGACTATTACAACGTCAAAGTTAGTCAAATATATTAGTATAGTGGCTTCATATTATATTTCAACTTTTTAATGCAATTTGGTTGCATTTTGGCAACATTAAACCCATAAATCATACAATATTATATGCCTACCACATGTTTTTAGTTAATACAGTTTTTGGCTATTTTGACTGACTTTTATTGATTTGACAGCTTTCTTTATCTAAGATAAATTGTTCATTTCTGTCTGCTTGACAATTACATATAGTTTTTATTTCAATTTGATAATAATTAATTTTTACATGAAAACTGAGTGTTTGGTCTCAAATCAAGAACATTAATATTTTTTGTCGTAACAATTATATAATTTTTGTTTTAACTTAGATTCTTTCTAATAATGTATTTAAGTCATTTAAAACATTTATTTATTTTACATTACATAATATAATATTGGATCATGATCATGATCATACCAAATCGGCCGTCACAGCGCTGATACCCTTGCAGTAGCGAGAAAGGCTTTGTGTATGTAATACGTTATGGGAGTTTTTTTGTCACGTTAGTTTGTCTTTGCGAACACAGCAGAATTGGTTCTCTCTTTAAAATTTCGGTCCCTCCTGGGCCGTTGACGTTCTGGCTGCGTGATTTCTATTAAAATGTGCCGTGTTGCTGCTCTATTTCAGCAACACATTGGCGTAAATCTTGCAGACGTTAAGTCAATCTGTTTGTCAAGTACGGGAAAACCCTTTCTTCGGGTCTTGTGTCGATTTCTCGCCTTCGGTTTCGCCTTGACTGCGTTGATCAGTGTCGTGGGTGATGCGTCTGTTCCGGATTTCAAGCTTCAAGGGTTTTTGGGTCAAATTTGGTCTCTCTTTTATACTAATTCAGGCTGATTGTTTTCATTGACTTCCGGTATATTTGTGTAAAAATTCCTTCTAGATTGTTCGAGAATAAAGAAATGGAACGTCATGGAACAAATTTAATTTCCGTCGAAGCTTTTAGAACAAATTTCTTATTCTTCACACTAAGGATATTTCAAAAATTACTCTGGTATTTGTCAAACAGTTTTACATTAGTACTGACAATTTGCATGCCATTATTACATTTAGATTCTCTGTTTTTAACTGAATCTAGTGATACTAATTATGATTGGTTTTTAAATAAATTAACTCTAATAAGTAACACAATATACAACTCTCACCTTGGGTTGTTGTCATTAAAATTCAATTTTTTAGAACAAAAAATTGTTGTGAAAGTATTATGTTTCTTCCATAACATGAACACATAATATTACTATCTTCCTATAACAAAACAAACAAATTTTAACATACATAATACACAGATAATTTCAATTTTACATGGCCCATGCCCATGGCCTATGTTGTTGGCAATGTTATGACACAATAATTAGTCTCTTTCTTTAACATATATAGTATTTCACTAGTGTACACTCAGAGTTTATTATATTGTCTGTCTTTTGTGATACCTGGTTACTCTTTACACATATTATCTTTATTACAGGATAACATAGCATCATATTGGTTGGTCTGAGATGTCCTTTTTCATAGTGTGACAAATCTCACTCTTATAAGTTAAATTCTTTCATAATTGATCTTATTTTCAACTGAGTTTGTTCGTTTTTAAGGTATACTGAAGTATTGTACCATTCTATTTTATTTTTGCCAACATTTTGTAAATATTTAGCCAGATATGACTATTTTTTGTACTGGTTGATTGGCCCCAGCCATACATGGTATAGGTAAATATTTTGCTAACTCGACTATTACAACGTCAAAGTTAGTCAAATATATTAGTATAGTGGCTTCATATTATATTTCAACTTTTTAATGCAATTTGGTTGCATTTTGGCAACATTAAACCCATAAATCATACAATATTATATGCCTACCACATGTTTTTAGTTAATACAGTTTTTGGCTATTTTGACTGACTTTTATTGATTTGACAGCTTTCTTTATCTAAGATAAATTGTTCATTTCTGTCTGCTTGACAATTACATATAGTTTTTATTTCAATTTGATAATAATTAATTTTTACATGAAAACTGAGTGTTTGGTCTCAAATCAAGAACATTAATATTTTTTGTCGTAACAATTATATAATTTTTGTTTTAACTTAGATTCTTTCTAATAATGTATTTAAGTCATTTAAAACATTTATTTATTTTACATTACATAATATAATATTGGATCATGATCATGATCATACCAAATCGGCCGTCACAGCGCTGATACCCTTGCAGTAGCGAGAAAGGCTTTGTGTATGTAATACGTTATGGGAGTTTTTTTGTCACGTTAGTTTGTCTTTGCGAACACAGCAGAATTGGTTCTCTCTTTAAAATTTCGGTCCCTCCTGGGCCGTTGACGTTCTGGCTGCGTGATTTCTATTAAAATGTGCCGTGTTGCTGCTCTATTTCAGCAACACATTGGCGTAAATCTTGCAGACGTTAAGTCAATCTGTTTGTCAAGTACGGGAAAACCCTTTCTTCGGGTCTTGTGTCGATTTCTCGCCTTCGGTTTCGCCTTGACTGCGTTGATCAGTGTCGTGGGTGATGCGTCTGTTCCGGATTTCAAGCTTCAAGGGTTTTTGGGTCAAATTTGGTCTCTCTTTTATACTAATTCAGGCTGATTGTTTTCATTGACTTCCGGTATATTTGTGTAAAAATTCCTTCTAGATTGTTCGAGAATAAAGAAATGGAACGTCATGGAACAAATTTAATTTCCGTCGAAGCTTTTAGAACAAATTTCTTATTCTTCACACCAAGGATATTTCAAAAATTACTCTGGTATTTGTCAAACAGTTTTACATTAGTACTGACAATTTGCATGCCATTATTACATTTAGATTCTCTGTTTTTAACTGAATCTAGTGATACTAATTATGATTGGTTTTTAAATAAATTAACTCTAATAAGTAACACAATATACAACTCTCACCTTGGGTTGTTGTCATTAAAATTCAATTTTTTAGAACAAAAAATTGTTGTGAAAGTATTATGTTTCTTCCATAACATGAACACATAATATTACTATCTTCCTATAACAAAACAAACAAATTTTAACATACATAATACACAGATAATTTCAATTTTACATGGCCCATGCCCATGGCCTATGTTGTTGGCAATGTTATGACACAATAATTAGTCTCTTTCTTTAACATATATAGTATTTCACTAGTGTACACTCAGAGTTTATTATATTGTCTGTCTTTTGTGATACCTGGTTACTCTTTACACATATTATCTTTATTACAGGATAACATAGCATCATATTGGTTGGTCTGAGATGTCCTTTTTCATAGTGTGACAAATCTCACTCTTATAAGTTAAATTCTTTCATAATTGATCTTATTTTCAACTGAGTTTGTTCGTTTTTAAGGTATACTGAAGTATTGTACCATTCTATTTTATTTTTGCCAACATTTTGTAAATATTTAGCCAGATATGACTATTTTTTGTACTGGTTGATTGGCCCCAGCCATACATGGTATAGGTAAATATTTTGCTAACTCGACTATTACAACGTCAAAGTTAGTCAAATATATTAGTATAGTGGCTTTATATTATATTTCAACTTTTTAATGCAATTTGGTTGCATTTTGGCAACATTAAACCCATAAATCATACAATATTATATGCCTACCACATGTTTTTAGTTAATACAGTTTTTGGCTATTTTGACTGACTTTTATTGATTTGACAGCTTTCTTTATCTAAGATAAATTGTTCATTTCTGTCTGCTTGACAATTACATATAGTTTTTATTTCAATTTGATAATAATTAATTTTTACATGAAAACTGAGTGTTTGGTCTCAAATCAAGAACATTAATATTTTTTGTCGTAACAATTATATAATTTTTGTTTTAACTTAGATTCTTTCTAATAATGTATTTAAGTCATTTAAAACATTTATTTATTTTACATTACATAATATAATATTGGATCATGATCATGATCATACCAAATCGGCCGTCACAGCGCTGATACCCTTGCAGTAGCGAGAAAGGCTTTGTGTATGTAATACGTTATGGGAGTTTTTTTGTCACGTTAGTTTGTCTTTGCGAACACAGCAGAATTGGTTCTCTCTTTAAAATTTCGGTCCCTCCTGGGCCGTTGACGTTCTGGCTGCGTGATTTCTATTAAAATGTGCCGTGTTGCTGCTCTATTTCAGCAACACATTGGCGTAGATTCTTGCAGAGGTTAAGTCAATCTGTTTGTCAAGTACGGGAAAACCCTTTCTTCGGGACTTGTGTCGATTTCTCGCCTTCGGTTTCGCCTTGACTGCGTTGATCAGTGTCGTGGGTGATGCGTCTGTTCCGGATTTCAAGCTTCAAGGGTTTTTGGGTCAAATTTGGTCTCCTTTTTATACTAATTCAGGCTGATTGTTTTCATTGACTTCCGGTATATTTGTGTAAAAATTCCTTCTAGATTGTTCGAGAATAAAGAAATGGAACGTCATGGAACAAATTTAATTTCCGTCGAAGCTTTTAGAACAAATTTCTTATTCTTCACACTAAGGATATTTCAAAAATTACTCTGGTATTTGTCAAACAGTTTTACATTAGTACTGACAATTTGCATGCCATTATTACATTTAGATTCTCTGTTTTTAACTGAATCTAGTGATACTAATTATGATTGGTTTTTAAATAAATTAACTCTAATAAGTAACACAATATACAACTCTCACCTTGGGTTGTTGTCATTAAAATTCAATTTTTTAGAACAAAAAATTGTTGTGAAAGTATTATGTTCCTTCCATAACATGAACACATAATATTACTATCTTCCTATAACAAAACAAACAAATTTTAACATATATAATACACAGATAATTTCAATTTTACATGGCCCATGCCCATGGCCTATGTTGTTGGCAATGTTATGACACAATAATTAGTCTCTTTCTTTAACATATATAGTATTTCACTAGTGTACACTCAGAGTTTATTATATTGTCTGTCTTTTGTGATACCTGGTTACTCTTTACACATATTATCTTTATTACAGGATAACATAGCATCATATTGGTTGGTCTGAGATGTCCTTTTTCATAGTGTGACAAATCTCACTCTTATAAGATCTTATTTTCAACTGAGTTTGTTCGTTTTTAAGGTATACTGAAGTATTGTACCATTCTCTTTTATTTTTGCCAACATTTTGTAAATATTTAGCCAGATATGACTATTTTTTGTACTGGTTGATTGGCCCCAGCCATACATGGTATAGGTAAATATTTTGCTAACTCGACTATTACAACGTCAAAGTTAGTCAAATATATTAGTATAGTGGCTTTATATTATATTTCAACTTTTTAATGCAATTTGGTTGCATTTTGGCAACATTAAATCCATAAATCATACAATATTATATGCCTACCACATGTTTTTAGTTAATACAGTTTTTGGCTATTTTGACTGACTTTTATTGATTTGACAGCTTTCTTTATCTAAGATAAATTGTTCATTTCCGCCTGCTTGACAATTACATATAGTTTTTATTTCAATTTGATAATAATTAATTTTTACATGAAAACTGAGTGTTTGGTCTCAAATCCAAAACATTAATATTTTTTGTCGTAACAATTATATAATTTTTGTTTTAACTTAGATTCTTTCTAATAATGTATTTAAGTCATTTAAAACATTTATTTATTTTACATTACATAATATAATATTGGATCATGATCATGATCATACCAAATCGGCCGTCACAGCGCTGATACCCTTGCAGTAGCGAGAAAGGCTTTGTGTATGTAATACGTTATGGGAGTTTTTTTGTCAAGTTAGTTTGTCTTTGCGAACACAGCAGAATTGGTTCTCTATTTAAAATTTCGGTCCCTCCTGGGCCGTTGACGTTCTGGCTGCGTGATTTCTATTAAAATGTGCCGTGTTGCTGCTCTATTTCAGCAACACATTGGCGTAGATTCTTGCAGAGGTTAAGTCAATCTGTTTGTCAAGTACGGGAAAACCCTTTCTTCGGGTCTTGTGTCGATTTCTCGCCTTCGGTTTCGCCTTGACTGCGTTGATCAGTGTCGTGGGTGATGCGTCTGTTCCGGATTTCAAACTTCAAGGGTTTTTGGGTCAAATTTGGTCTCTCTTTTATACTAATCTAGGCTGATTGTTTTCATTGACTTCCGGTATATTTGTGTAAAAATTCCTTCTAGATTGTTCGAGAATAAAGAAATGGAACATCATGGAACAAATTTAATTTCCGTCGAAGCTTTTAGAACAAATTTCTTATTCTTCACACTAAGGATATTTCAAAAATTACTCTGGTATTTGTCAAACAGTTTTACATTAGTACTGACAATTTGCATGCCATTATTACATTTAGATTCTCTGTTTTTAACTGAATCTAGTGATACTAATTATGATTGGTTTTTAAATAAATTAACTCTAATAAGTAACACAATATACAACTCTCACCTTGGGTTGTTGTCATTAAAATTCAATTTTTTAGAACAAAAAATTGTTGTGAAAGTATTATGTTTCTTCCATAACATGAACACATAATATTACTATCTTCCTATAACAAAACAAACAAATTTTAACATACATAATACACAGATAATTTCAATTTTACATGGCCCATGCCCATGGCCTATGTTGTTGGCAATGTTATGACACAATAATTAGTCTCTTTCTTTAACATATATAGTATTTCACTAGTGTACACTCAGAGTTTATTATATTGTCTGTCTTTTGTGATACCTGGTTACTCTTTACACATATTATCTTTATTACACGATAACATAGCATCATATTGGTTGGTCTGAGATGTCCTTTTTCATAGTGTGACAAATCTCACTCTTATAAGTTAAATTCTTTCATAATTGATCTTATTTTCAACTGAGTTTGTTCGTTTTTAAGGTATACTGAAGTATTGTACCATTCTCTTTTATTTTTGCCAACATTTTGTACATATTTAGCCAGATATGACTATTTTTTGTACTGGTTGATTGGCCCCAGCCATACATGGTATAGGTAAATATTTTGCTAACTCGACTATTACAACGTCAAAGTTAGTCAAATATATTAGTATAGTGGCTTTATATTATATTTCAACTTTTTAATGCAATTTGGTTGCATTTTGGCAACATTAAATCCATAAATCATACAATATTATATGCCTACCACATGTTTTTAGTTAATACAGTTTTTGGCTATTTTGACTAACTTTTATTCATTTGACAGCTTTCTTTATCTATGATAAATTGTTCATTTCTGTCTGCTTGACAATTACATATAGTTTTTATTTCAATTTGAAAATAATTAATTTTTACATGAAAACAGTGTTTGGTCTCAAATCCAAAACATTAATATTTTTTGTCGTAACAATTATATAATTTTTGTTTTAACTTAGATTCTTTCTAATAATGTATTTAAGTCATTTAAAACATTTATTTATTTTACATTACATAATATAATATTGGATCATGATCATGATCATACCAAATCGGCCGTCACAGCGCTGATACCCTTGCAGTAGCGAGAAAGGCTTTGTGTATGTAATACGTTATGGGAGTTTTTTTGTCAAGTTAGTTTGTCTTTGCGAACACAGCAGAATTGGTTCTCTATTTAAAATTTCGGTCCCTCCTGGGCCGTTGACGTTCTGGCTGCGTGATTTCTATTAAAATGTGCCGTGTTGCTGCTCTATTTCAGCAACACATTGGCGTAGATTCTTGCAGAGGTTAAGTCAATCTGTTTGTCAAGTACGGGAAAACCCTTTCTTCGGGTCTTGTGTCGATTTCTCGCCTTCGGTTTCGCCTTGACTGCGTTGATCAGTGTCGTGGGTGATGCGTCTGTTCCGGATTTCAAGCTTCAAGGGTTTTTGGGTCAAATTTGGTCTCTCTTTTATACTAATTCAGGCTGATTGTTTTCATTGACTTCCGGTATATTTGTGTAAAAATTCCTTCTAGATTGTTCGAGAATAAATAAATGGAACGTCATGGAACAAATTTAATTTCCGTCGAAGCTTTTAGAACAAATTTCTTATTCTTCACACTAAGGATATTTCAAAAATTACTCTGGTATTTGTCAAACAGTTTTACATTAGTACTGACAATTTGCATGCCATTATTACATTTAGATTCTCTGTTTTTAACTGAATCTAGTGATACTAATTATGATTGGTTTTTAAATAAATTAACTCTAATAAGTAACACAATATACAACTCTCACCTTGGGTTGTTGTCATTAAATTCAATTTTTTAGAACAAGAAATTGTTGTGAAAGTATTATGTTTCTTTCATAACATGAACACATAATATTACTATCTTCCTATAACAAAATAAACAAATTTTAACATACATAATACACAGATAATTTCAATTTTACATGGCCCATGCCCATGGCCTATGTTGTTGGCAATGTTATGACACAATAATTAGTCTCTTTCTTTAACATATATAGTATTTCACTAGTGTACACTCAGAGTTTATTATATTGTCTGTCTTTTGTGATACCTGGTTACTCTTTACACATATTATCTTTATTACAGGATAACATAGCATCATATTGGTTGGTCTGAGATGTCCTTTTTCATAGTGTGACAAATCTCACTCTTATAAGATCTTATTTTCAACTGAGTTTGTTCGTTTTTAAGGTATACTGAAGTATTGTACCATTCTCTTTTATTTTTGCCAACATTTTGTAAATATTTAGCCAGATATGACTATTTTTTGTACTAGTTGATTGGCCCCAGCCATACATGGTATAGGTAAATATTTTGCTAACTCGACTATTACAACGTCAAAGTTAGTCAAATATATTAGTATAGTGGCTGTATATTATATTTCAACTTTTTAATGCAATTTGGTTGCATTTTGGCAACATTAAATCCATAAATCATACAATATTATATGCCTACCACATATTTTTAGTTAATACAGTTTTTGGCTATTTTGACTGACTTTTATTCATTTGACAGCTTTCTTTATCTAAGATAAATTGTTCATTTCTGTCTGCTGGACAATTACATATAGTTTTTATTTCAATTTGATAATAATTAATTTTTACATGAAAACTGAGTGTTTGGTCTCAAATCCAAAACATTAATATTTTTTGTCGTAACAATTATATAATTTTTGTTTTAACTTAGATTCTTTCTAATAATGTATTTAAGTCATTTAAAACATTTATTTATTTTACATTACATAATATAATATTGGATCATGATCATGATCATACCAAATCGGCCGTCACAGCGCTGATACCCTTGCAGTAGCGAGAAATTCTTTGTGTATGTAATACGTTATGGGAGTTTTTTTGTCAAGTTAGTTTGTCTTTGCGAACACAGCAGAATTGGTTCTCTATTTAAAATTTCGGTCCCTCCTGGGCCGTTGACGTTCTGGCTGCGTGATTTCTATTAAAATGTGCCGTGTTGCTGCTCTATTTCAGCAATAATTAATTTTTACATGAAAACTGAGTGTTTGGTCTCAAATCCAAAACATTAATATTTTTTGTCGTAACAATTATATAATTTTTGTTTTAACTTAGATTCTTTCTAATAATGTATTTAAGTCATTTAATACATTTATTTATTTTACATTACATAATATAATAATGGATTATGTCCATTCATTCACAATAAATAGTTCTTTATACTCTATTCAGAGTTACTAAACTCAATAATTACGACTTCATTTTGGTTGATCCTGATATTATTTGTCTCTCTCATAGTACCTTATGGTTTTTTCACTGTTATTCGCTTTAATAATATATATGGGGTTTGCGTCTTAGTCACAGTCTGGTCGTTTTTTCATGTTAGTAGTAATAATTATTAGACAATATTACAAAAATTTTTTTAGGGCTACTTGGGTGCGATACTGTCCACCTCACTCTCATCTTATGATAAATTGCTATGTAAATGGTTTCCTTTATGGAACGTTCTGTGACGTTACAACGTCAATACCACATCCACAAGGAAACCTTGCTGCGAGGGTAAATAAAGAGTTAGGAAAACATTTACTCGTCTACTGTAATGAAAAACAGAATCGATGGGCAGAGTACTTATCATTTATTGAACAAGCTATAAATGCTACATACAGTGAAGCTACGGGATATACAGCGGTGGAACTGGAAACAAATAAGAAACCCAATCGATTCTGGTCGAGAAACATTGACAAACCTCCAAACCAAAATCTACGAATTCCATTAAATCACAAGTACGACAATGCGAAGAAAAGGATGGAAAAACTTGGAGAAAAGAGGATCGAGAGGTTCAACAGAACGCACAAACTCATCACATTCCATGAAGGAGAGAGTGTGCTACTAAAAAGTAATCCAGTGGGAAAACGAATCGACAATACAGCAAAGGAACTATTCAGACTGTACTAGGGACCATACTTATTACAAAAAAGGAAAGGACGACACACATTTATCGTCACAGATTTCACACAGTTTTTTAAGGATTGTACGTGAACCATAAGTCACACGAATCAGTGACATATGTGAATACATAGCTGACGCCTGGCGCTTCAATTTGGCGTTAAGTGGTCATTAATCGTGGGAACGTTTCAGACACCGTGTGAAATTTTGCCATAACTGCCGTAATTTGCACAGGGTAACAACTAAAATTTGCAGAGACAAGGTTTAATATTATACCTAACTATTGATGTAATAATATTTATGAAAAAGTGTACGCTACATAAAAAGACGCGTAGGTTGAAAGTGATGATGAATTCGACGCGCCGGCCAGTCCAAAGTTGTCACAAACAGTTTCCAACAGGAATTGCAACGGGCAGCAGTATAAAACCCCAGCGCGCGACACACTTTCAGCGCAGATCAAATTCATTTAGGAAGAGGAATCCACGCATCTCGACAACGTAAACTTTACAAAGTGTAGTAATGTTTTGAACAGTATTTAAATAAACTGAAGTGCGATGGAATCGGCATTACGTCGGTGCAGTTATTAAAGAGCGAGTGAGTTAAATAAAAGACAGTATTAATGAAGCTACAAGAGTCATAACTACGTAGAACTTCTAGACAGAAATGAGGGACAAGAAAGAAGCGGACGAGGAAGTATATATCTACAAGAGGACGCAGGGACAGCTTATCCAGCTACATTCAGCCGTTTATCATCAAGACTAGAGGTCCACGTCAGAACTCAGCATCCAGGAGACGGAGCGAGGAATTCAATGACGTAGAGACAAGAGGAGCTGATACCGAAGAGGATCAACGAACTCGAGAGTCTGGAGTACGGTAACAACAATTTAAATGGGTGCAGGAAAAATGCAGGTGAACTTGAACATTTATTTAACATTATAAATGACCCTGAAGTCTATCACCAAAAGCTAGTTTCCACATCCAAGTTTACAGAACATTAATATATTTTTGTAACTTAAAGAATGAATAAATAATTGTTTAGATATATAAATGGGAATAGAGAATATCATAAGAGTAATCTCATATTTGAATGGTCAAGAAAGAACCATAGTTTATTATATGTTGTAATTAATTAAATGAGTAATTTTGTAAATATGAGATTTACGTAATGGTTAATTAATTGAGACAGTAAAGTTAGAATCCATTAACGTAAAGAAGATTCTCTATTAATATTTTAATTAATATTTGAAATAATAAATGTTGCATTTACGTGGTATACATTGGAACCCAAACTTGTAAAGACTAAATCAATATGTAAATGTTATACGTATGGATTATGTTTCCTATTATATTTATATATGTGTTATATGTATATGTCTGTGGACTATTTCAGGTCATATATAATTTATGTGTGAATATATTATGTCTTAGAAGTATAAGAAATCAGAGTTACACATATTATTGAGAATATTATATTCGGATTGAATATAAGGGTTCATATAGCAATAAACCCACATTGAGCAATTTAAATAACATGACAATTTGCTATTTTTGAATAAATCAAATGAATATGCTTTTCTTGAAACAGTCGTACTAATTTCACAACCACTGCTCAATCCTCTGTACTCTTTATTTGTAAATTAAAATTTATAACGTTATTCACGCGCTTATCCACACTCAACCAACGACCAAAGCCTGCGACTCAGCCGGGGAACATCAAGGTAAATACGGCTGAAGAAGAGTATCACCTCCGAGACGTGGGTAAGTGCGCGCAAACGAGTAAGAGCGTATGTGCAAAAGTAAGTGTCACAAAATAACGTTGTAAAGTAATTGGTGCTCCAAGATCGTGGGGCTCGACAAACATAAATAAATTTATGTATGTTAATTATTGTTGTGTCTTGGCCACGTTGGTATCGTTGTATTAAAAATAACGTTGTAAAGTAATTGTCGCGGCCAACGGTGGGGCCCCGACATAAAGAGAATAAATGTTAAATATCATTACAAGTAAATGGCGCCCTGGTAATAAATAAAGTCTAATAAATAATTAGCAAAATATTGCTAGAAAGAATTAATAGTCAATTTGTGTAATAAATAATATTACGAATTGTTATAATAAAGTACAGAGAAGAAAATGAGTTGTGAAATTAGTACCGATAAATAAATAAGTAAAATAAAGAAGTATAGAGTCACGGTTGACCAATAATAAAATTATAATTCATATAACGAATTAGTTAGGACAGCGTATGCTACATACTATAAAAATGGCGAAGCAACCGACAATGGACTTCGAAACTATGTTTAAACGACTTCAAGTATAGTTGAAGACGAACAGTGAAAAATTAGAAAATAAATTAGAGAGTAGTGATGCAGAACTAAGTGCAGAACTTAAAGCAGTCGTTGAACTGCGTGTTCCACAATCACTTAATGAACAAGCTGTAAAGATTGACAGTAAATTTAAAGAACAGCGTGAATATACTACACGTGAAACAAAGGAACACATTCGACAACTGGCTGAACAGTGGAACGAAAAGTTTAAAATTACAAAGCAGGAGCAAGATCTCAGACACAAAGATGTAAATGAGCGCATCCTGGACAATACTATTAAAACAAAGGAAATCACTGTGAGGACCAAAACTGTAGAAATAGCTGTGGAGGAGGTCACGAGGAAAACTACACACCACTCCATAGAAATTAATAACATGAAAGATGGTCTACAAGAGGAGGTAGAAAAACTACGAGCAGAAGTCAAGAGACGACCCAGTGCTATTATGATGTGTGCTGCAAAGGTAGACGATCGAGAGAAGATCAGTTTTAAAGGTAATAAATGGGAGAACCCCATAGAATTTTTACATAAATGTGAACGAGAAATGGCAACTATAAGAAGCAACCTAAACGACCGAGAACGTATAGAATTTGTAAGTCGACATTTCCAGGAAACAGCATCCAAATGGTATACGATTGTTCGGGACCAAACAGAAACTTATGAACAGTTCAAGGCATCCTTCGAAAATCGATACTGGAATATACATACCCAGAGAGAGGTACGAGACCAGCTGGAGTATGGACGGTATTACGTCAACAGCAAACGTTCCATGGAAGACTAGATAATACAACTCGTCGAACGGTGTAAGCATCTTAGACCAAGTTTCACGGAGCACGAATTAGTATTAAAATTAAGCTACCATTTTGACAGACACATTAGACTTGCCGTTTATACCCAAAGAGTTAAAACCATAGAGGAACTTCGTATTCTTATAACACAGTCATCGCAGTTTGTTAATAAACAATACGAGAGAAGAGAGAACCAGCCGCAGCAGCAGCAGTACTCTACGCATAATCCAATGCAACAAAAATCGACGCAGTTTGCGAAGAGAGAAGAAAATTGGAAAGAGTACAAACAACCCTTTGAAAAAGGTAATACAAATCCACATAAAGGAGCGTACTCGCATCCAGGTACGGCTAAAAAGCAATTAAAGCCGTACAATGCGAATGTACAGAATATAAATGCAAATAATAATAATCATAATAATAATAAAAATAATTATGAAAATAAAAGTGTTCAACAGCTGACACGCCCGTCTGCATCCAAAGAGAGAGGGGGTGATCACACGACAAGGGAGAAGAACAATGAATGACGGCGAGTGAGACGCCGGCAGCCAGCTCAAACAAGTTTTAAAAGTGACACGTATTCAAACAAAATACCGGAACGAACAGGCTTGTTAAATGACCTGCACACACAGGAGCTGAGCGCCACCCTAGTTGATACAAACAATCCACAACAGGAAAGAATGTTGTCTCACGCCTATTGTTGTACACAAGGGGGAACAATAAGCGGTATAAAGAAACATAATGCAGTTAACATATCAACTATTACTTATCAAACAGATGATGGAGTTAAATATTTGCTAAATAATCTAGCAAGTGAACAAAATAACGATCCGCAGATCAGTCACTTGAAATTATCAACACTATCTATTAGGTATACGATAAAAAATAGTATATTGTACAAACTTATCAATTAAGATTGGAAAATAGTCCTATCACCAGAGATGTTAAAAAAACTAACTATACAATGTCATCAAAGTTTAGCACATGCGTCTGGTTTAAAATGTCATTTAGCTTTGAAGGAAGACTTCATTTTAAATAATATGTTTAGAATAATTAAAGCAATCTTAAAAGGATGCTATGAATGTCAAACAGCACGACATCCGAATCTTCACACATATGTAGATATGCAAAATATAAAGACACAGGAAAAGGGAGAATTAGTAGCAGTAGACTTCCTGGGCCCATTACCGAGAGCTATTCACGGGGGTACGAAGCACATACTTGTATGTATAGATGTGTTCACCAAGGCAGTTCGACGCTACGCCATTCGAAGACCTACCACAAAAAGTGTACTGAATGTCATACTACGAAAATATGTACCGAAGTATGGTCAAATCGAAAAGATATTGAGTGACCAAGGTAAACAATTTTAAAATAAAGCATGGACGGAAACGCTAACTCAGCACGGCATACAACCAGTTTTAACGTCAATACCACATCCACAAGGAAACCTTGCTGCGAGGGTAAATAAAGAGTTAGGAAAACATTTACTCGTCTACTGTAATGAAAAACAGAATCGATGGGCAGAGTACTTATCATTTATTGAACAAGCTATAAATGCTACATACAGTGAAGCTACGGGATATACAGCGGTGGAACTGGAAACAAATAAGAAACCCAATCGATTCTGGTCGAGAAACATTGACAAACCTACAAACCAAAATCTACGAATTCCATTAAATCACAAGTACGACAATGCGAAGAAAAGGATGGAAAAACTTGGAGAAAAGAGGATCGAGAGGTTCAACAGAACGCACAAACTCATCACATTCCATGAAGGAGAGAGTGTGCTACTAAAAAGTAATCCAGTGGGAAAACGAATCGACAATACAGCAAAGAAACTATTCAGATTGTACGAGGGACCCTACTTATTACAAACGAGGAAAGGACGACACACATTTATCGTCTACGATCCAACAAGAAACAAGATCATTGGAAAGTACCATGCATCAGCATTCCGTAAATTCTATTGATAAAGGAATTAATGAACAGGCAATTTATAAGTCTATGGGAGGGACGTAATCCACCCAGGGAAAATGAAAAATTTTAAGAACCCTTATAACCACTAATTGTGAGTTGTAAAAAATAATTTAAATAAAGGATTTCTAAGTAAGGAAATAAAATTTGAATAAAATTCAAATTTTATTTTACCCAGCAGGGGAATTTATGCAACGATACGTTTAGCATAAGTATATGTATCAACCCCTGACTGAGGTATGATAACGTGCTTTCGTATATAAGTATAATATATGTAAGATGTACATAATTAAAATAATATAATGTCCGTTACAGATAAGAAAGAATGTAACAAATATAAGCAGTATTTAAATTTAAATAAATCAAATATTGTACGTAAGCATGTATATGGAAGCATATAATTTTGTTGGTTTTTAAATGTAAGGAAGGGGAGCAATTAACACGCTACGACCGGCAGAGGTGACGTCAGAGCGGCCTGCCGCTGCTTGTGAATCGGTCTGCGTGTGTGTGTGTGTGTATGTGTACATGTGTAAATAACAGACAGGTTCAATTATGCGAAAGAGGGTGGAAGATTTCACACAGTTTTTTAAGGATTGTACGTGAACCATAAGTCACACGAATCAGCGACATATGTGAATACATAGCTGACGCCTGGCGCTTCAATTTGGCGTTAAGTGGACTTTAATCGTGGGAACGGTTCAGACACTGTGTGAAATTTTGCCATAACTGCCGTAATTTGCACAGGGTAACAACCAAAATTTGCAGAGATAAGGTTTAATATTATACCTAACTATTGATGTAATAATATTTATGAAAAGTGTACGCTACATAAAAAAACGCGTAGGTTGAAATGATGATGAAACCGACGCGCCGGCCAGTCCAAAGTTGTCAGAAACAGTTTCCAACAGGAATTGCAACGGGCAGCAGTATAAAACCCCAGCGGGCGACACACTTTCAGCGCAGATCAAATTCATTTAGTAAGAGGAATCCACGCATCTCGACAACGTAAACTTTACAAAGTGTAGTAATGTTTTGAACAGTATTTAAATAAACTGAAGTGCGATGGAATCGGCATTACGTCGGTGCAGTTATTAAAGAGCGAGTGAGTTAAATAAAAGACTGTATTAATGAAGCTACAAGAGCCATAACTACGTAGAACTTCTAGACAGAAATGAGGGACAAGAAAGAAGAGGACGAGGAACTAGACATCTACGAGAGGACGCAGGGACAGCTTATCCAGCTACATTCAGCCGTTTATAATCAAGACTAGAGGTCCACGTCAGAACTCAGCATCCAGGAGACGGAGCGAGGAATTCAACGACGTAGAGACAAGAGGAGCTGATACCGAAGAGGATCAACGAACTCGAGAGTCTGGAGTACGGTAACAACAATTTAAATGGGTGCAGGAAAAATGCAGGTGAACTTGAACATTTATTTAACATTATAAATGACCCTGAAGTCTATCACCAAAAGCTAGTTTCCACATCCAAGTTTACAGAACATTAATATATTTTTGTAACTTAAAGAATTAATAAATAATTGTTTAAATATATAAATGGGAATAGAGAATATCATAAGAGTAATCTCATATTTGAATGGTCAAGAAAGAACCATAGTTTATTATATGTTGTAATTAATTAAATGAGTAATTTTGTAAATATGAGATTTACTTAATGGTTAATTAATTGAGACAGTAAAGTTAGAATCCATTAACGTAAAGAAGATTCTCTATTAATATTTTAGTTAATATTTGAAATAATAAATGTTGCATTTACGTGGTATACATTGGAACCCAAACTTGTAAAGACTAAATCAATATGTAAATGTTATACGTATGGATTATGTTTCCTATTATATTTATATATGTGTTATATGTATATGTCTGTGGACTATTTCAGGTCATATATAATTTATGTGTGAATATATTATGTCTTAGAAGTATAAGAAATCAGAGTTACACATATTATGAGAATATTATATTCGGATTGAATATAAGGGTTCATATAGCAAGAAACCCACATTGAGCAATTTAAATAACATGACAATTTGCTATTTTTGAATAAATCAAATGAATATGCTTTTCTTGAAACAGTCGTACTAATTTCACAACCACTGCTCAATCCTCTGTACTCTTTATTTGTAAATTAAAATTTATAACGTTATTCACGCGCTTATCCACACTCAACCAACGACCAAAGCCTGCGACCCAGCCGGGGAACATCAAGGTAAATACGGCTGAAGAAGAGTATCACCTCCGAGACGTGGGTAAGTGCGCGCAAACGAGTAAGAGCGTATGTGTAAAAGTAAGTGTCACAAAATAAGGTTGTAATATATATATAGTAGCACAACGAATTTTTTGCCTTATTCTACAATTTAAGTTCACATAGAAAAATAATGGAAGAAGCCATCTGGAAGAAGTAAAGTAAACTTAAATAAAAGCAACAGAAAGAAATAATCACAATAATAAATAAAATGCCTTAACAGAACTAGAAAACATCTCGATTCAAAGAAAAAATATAAATACAATTTAGAGCAAAATGTGTTAACAACAAACAGTATGATTATAATCACAGTAAAATAATTAGTATACTCAGTAAGATACGTAGTAGTAAGGAATTACAGCCAAGAACAAATTAATTAAAATGAAAAAATCTCAAGATATGGAGTAGTAAGGAGTTACAACCAAGAACCAATTAATAAAAAGGAAAAATCTCAAGATACCCAAATCCTACTTTAAAGACAGAACGCTCTATAGCAGCAAACCACATAAATGAAAGAACTTAAACTCTATTAGCTATACCAACTTAGAAAAACAACTAACGAAGTAAGAGAATACAAAACAAAATAATCAGAGCTAATGTAAACTTAGGTATAAATAAAATAGTGTGTGTTTGAGGGGAACACCCCAAACCAGTTTTAAAAGGACAACAAAAGACAATCATTACAATAAGACTTTAATTTGTTTATTTATCTAATTATTATGTTTAATTAATTTATGTGTATACAATACAGACCATGTTGATAGTAGGAGATACTAGATGTTAGTATGTAAGTGTTTATTGTATTTAAATTATGTTAATTAATGTCATAATTTTGTGAAGTAATTAAAGGCAAAATAGTAATTCAAATAGTGAATCAGAAAATATAAAAATAATAATGTGAATTGATTATAACATTGGTAGTAAAACTGAAAATTGATGACGAAGCGAAATTCAACTTTGGCCCTGTAAATCAAATCAGAGAAAATAAATTAATAGAACCTAGACCAAATTGATACAAATTATCCCATTCAGAATACAAGTACATTATCATAATTATAACAACAACCTATATTATTGATTAAAAGAATCAGAGTGTAAAATTGACTTAAATGGTGATTGTACAAGGTAATGCCATAATCAGTAAAGCAAGTACTAGTAAAATACAAATAAATTGTTAAATGTTTAGAATAATAGCCAGGTAGAAAAAGTAAATTACAATGGTTTAATTAGTAATCGTATGAGAGGAAAATTGTTACATAAAACATATTGTAAATCATTTAATGAGTAATTATGTGAATCAGAATAAGGCCTAGAGGTAAATTTCAAGGAATGTAATTCAGAAGCTTAATTCGAACCGAAATAGGTCAAATTTAGTATTAACTTGTATAAAATAAAAGCAGGAATATTTTTATATAATTATAATTCCATAAAAGTACTAAACAAATAATTTATAGCCAGTAAAATATAAAAAATGTCATATATTTCTATAAAATTGAATTATTAATTATGAAAACAGCTGATAATGAACAATGAGAAATGAGACCAAAATCTTACAGAATTTGCTATATGAAGAAACAAATAGAGTTTAGTTGATTGTTAAACGCCAAGCAGAACAGACGTGTCAGAATACATTTCAGAAAAAATTAATGGAATTTTTAACTAACACAAACCAAGATATATTATGAAATTATAAAAAGATACAAGACTATATATTGTAACGTCATACAACGTCGATACAGTGTATGTGTGTCGATAGTAGTGTATAGTAGTAGGTGATTGTTGTAGATACGCTCCGGTATCCACAACGGTATAAGATAATAAAATTTTAAAATGTAATTATTATTAGTGTGTTGATTCTTGTTAATTGTGTGGGTATTCCCGTTTAAATCTTTCAATTTAAAAATATTTTAGCACTCCACTGTTCACCTCCCCACTTACCATATGTGGAAGATATTACTGTTCTGTTTGGTGACTGCTTCTGCTGTAACATACACTTTACACTTACATGTGGATATTCCACTTGAATATCCTAAATAATATATATGCACAAATAAATAAATTGAGGGCTTAATTATGATTTGAATTATAATAAATATTCAATTTCTGCCGTCACCTTATTATAGAACTAGTAATGAAAACTAGACTATTTTAATTTTTGAAATTAAAAACTCTTTCCACTGGTAAAAAATAATTGAGATTTATTAACAGTTTTGAAATGCCATTAACTCCTTTAAATCAACAATCAATCACTAATAGTTTTACAGAAAAATAATTATTATGAACAATTTTTTAAAAAGATAACTCTTTTAACCTCAAGGCTGGTAACACTGAAGGTTGTTACAATAATTTTAGTTAGAGAGGTTATGTCCTCTTTGCACAGTTAAATTACCAAGTTCGTGTGATCTTTGAAGTTGCATGATGCCAGATGCAAGATGTTATCTTTTATAACAATAATTAAGAAATAATTAATACAAAAAACAAACAAACATTAAATATAAAAGTCGGTACCATATAATTGATAATTATCGTACTATCGTACGCTGGATCATAGACACAGAATTTACATTGAAAACACGTGCGTTGTGCAGCACTGTTAAAAATTACTGTTATTATTTATTAGTTGGCTATAAAAATCATTCATTGGCAAGAGAAAAAGTTTAAAATAAACAAAAAACTCTTGAAATAGCTTTTATTTAATTTATCTTACTTGAGAACAGAATTATGGAAAGGTGACAGATTGTCGTTATTATTTCTAGGTTAGTTAACCAAGCGTAAGTAGTTATGATGGATAAATCTATTATTCATTGAATTCTTAATAGTCTAAATACATATATTTCATTCATAATTCATTTTATGTGTAACTATCAGTTCATTAGAATATTTTTCGCAAAAAAAATTATTTATTAGTCAAATCAAACGAAATGATTCAAATGAGTGACTATTCGTGACGCTCATATTTGTAATATTTAAACTAATATTGACTTTTTTAATTACGATAAATCGTAAAACATTATGTTTTAAATTAATAAAATGCGAAATAATTCTTTTTATCGAATTCTGATAATTTTCATCGTTATTGATACACTTCGATACTACTGACTAGAGTAGTACCCAAACAATAATTTTTGTTTAATAATAGAAATTATTATTTCCATTTTATTTATTAAATAGTGAAAATATAGTACTCCCTGGGTTTTTATAAGACACAAACTCGAAAATACGACCGATATTATACACTGGCCGTATTTTATTATTTAAATCACTCCGCACTAGACACTCGTGGTTATTGTGAAATATACAGGTTATGTCTGTAGCGTACTTATGTAATGTGTCGCGCACAATTCAAATACAACTTAATACATTTCTTCGCCAATCTTGCTCGCTGAATTATGCTAGTAGACACTTTGACGACTGGATGATGACTGTCACGCTTCTCCTAAGCGTCTCTGGCTTGTCTGGTTGATTTCATTCATTCGATTGGTGCAAATTGTCGAACTCTCTAACCCAAAACACCTTGTTAAAATAAAACTTTTAATTTTTTACCAATTTCGTATATGGGTTGGAGATTATAGTACATCGTTGAATAATTAGTGGCAATAGATCGCGGACACCCTGGGCTTTAAATAAAGTCCAAACAAAGATACAATCCGTCCATTATTAACTTATTACAACGATTTCACAAATTCCTATGGTGAATCTTAATATTAATAAGTTTATTTCACCTTACCTTACTCTAAATACACAAAAACACTTCTCATTAAACGTTTTGAGTCCATTTCTCAATTGCTTAATACAAAAAATAGGTGTAATTACTTATTCAAACCATGTTTGATAATGGCGTCTCAAGCGTCCATATTCGATTATTTATAATCGCTTATAACACTATTATTTCTTATTTAATGGCATTTTTCTGGTATTCTTACAATAATATATACATTTATTTACCTCGGTTTACACTTTATTATATGAAAATGTTGTGTTTCATATACTAATATTCTTATCTAACTACCTTCTGTTCTCTTTTCTTTTAAATTGTCACTTTGTTAATTATTTTTCCACATAAGGTATATAATGTTGAAAATGCAAATAGTGTACAACTATAGTACCTAGTTTATTTAATATATTTATTAGTCTCTCGCTATCTGAAAGCTTTCCAATCCTCAGTATTGGGTTTGTTTACATCAGGTCCTGACATGGCAGTCAGTTGGTTTTTAACAAATCAACAATTAAATTACTATTATTACATTTAATATGTGTTCCCATAGTAGCTCAGATATCTCTCTGACTACTGATAACATTTTTATCCACCTTTGAACAAGTTTGGATAGTGCATTTTGTTTAATTAACTGGTTACATAGTGTTTGTTTACATTTGGTTCCACTATCATAGTCATTTAGTTTTCAATAATTTGACTATAAAACTACTATTATTATACTTATGATCCGTTCCCATAGTAGTATTAGATATTGTTCTAACTACTGGTAACATTTTCAGTACTCCTTGAACAAGTTTTAATAGAGTATTTTGCTTAACTAATTCGTCACATTGTATTTGTTTACATCTGGCTATACATTCATAGTCAGTTAGTTTTCAATAATTTGATTATGAAACTATTATTATTACAATGGTGATCTGTTCTCAAAGTAGTACTAGATGTTTTTCTAACTACTGGTAATATTTTCATTAATCCTTGGACAAGTTTTAATACTGTATTTTACTTAACTAACTTGTTATATTGGGTTTCCTTTCATCTAGCTTTGTGCTATTATATTTAATCTGCCTTATGTGCAGTGTATTTCAGTATCAAATATTATTTATTAGTGTGCATCATTATTTATAATGAATCTTTGATTGAAACAATTGTTGATGGTTGCTTGGTTTAATTAACATATGTGATTTTTTGTGTTATAGGTGCATTCTCTTTGGGGTTATGTATCAATGTGCAGCATATTCTTATGCAGTATATGCTTCTATTATTATGACTGCATTATGGTATTCTATTACAATGGTTTACTTGTTGATTAATACACATGTTTACACTATTTTTCTAAACAATAACACAAATATTCTTAATCTAATGGTATTACATTTTTTTGTTGTGTTGTACCTAATTTCTGGTACATTGGTTATTTGATACTTAACAAACTAGTTTGTTTGTTATTATTTTTCTGGGCTTTCTTTATATTGTATTCTGTCTTGTCGTGGCATTCAGTTATATTTCATTTTAAAAACTTACAAAGTTTTTTTATCATCAGTTTCTCTGAACAATGGTTCTACTGTTCTATCTTACATTTCTTGGTGGTCTTATGATTATCTATTTTGGATTACATTCTTCATTAAATTGGTCACACTAATTGTCTGTGCATTTTTAACAAATTAATCTTTGATGTTTCCACTATAAATGTAACACATTTTTCTCTGTTATAAACCTTTCTCACTTGTATTGTCTGTGGGGTTTATCTGAGTTAAAATTGGTTGACTTGTTACAGGTTTTCACACTTACATTAAACTTTCACTATTACTGTTTGTGATTT
This sequence comes from Magicicada septendecula, assembly GCA_034769895.1. Taxonomy (NCBI): domain Eukaryota; kingdom Metazoa; phylum Arthropoda; class Insecta; order Hemiptera; family Cicadidae; genus Magicicada; species Magicicada septendecula. The sequence goes on along the minus strand of CM068375.1, from coordinate 382,465,298 downwards.
CTTTAATATGCTAAACACTGTTTCTTCATAGTTGATAATCGTGATTCTTCTTCCGGTTACTAGTATAGTTCCTTGTATACTTGGTGAATGGTGATTTCTTGTATTGTTCATACATTATTTTCACTCTTCATGTCATGTTCCCTTGCTCTTCTTCTTCCTTTCTTCTTTTGGTTTAAACGTCTTCTTCAATATTTCCATTGTAGTAGTCGCTGTTCCATGGTATTTATATTTATAAATAGATTGGTTTGTCTGCCATCATTGTGGTTGCTCTTGAGTTGTCTCTTCTTCATTTTGCATAATCATTATTTTGTTTGTTCCCCTCACTGTTGGAATCCTGTAGTCTTCTTCTTCATAGTTATTGTTTTGTTGGTTCCCCTCACTGTTGGGATTCTGTTGTCTTCTTTTCATCTTACATATTTATAATTTTTGTTGTTTCCCCTCACTGTTGGAATCTATTGGGCCTGGTTTCTAACATTTTACATTGGCTCATGGTCATTTTCGTTCTCTCTTTTGTACTCGATGCTGCTATATTACACTTCCTTCTTCTTTGTTGGAATTTTACAATAATATATCTGTAGATACACACTTCTTGTTTACATTATTTTACTTACTTAGAAATATTTTCATGATTTCCCGTCACTTGACGTAATAATTGTTTACACTATGTAACTACCAAATTTGGTACGTTACAATATTAAATTAGTGAATACGCTAATAACAGTCATTTGAATCACCAAGCTAAATTCAACAACACTAAATCTATCTGTCACAACGTATGGACACGACTGAAGAATAAATTTAACCTAATACAACCAGAAATTGATTGGAAGTAACCATTTGACGTTATACGCCTATTACCGAACGAAATCCAGTGGAGAACTAAAACTACACACTACAACTTGTGGATATTCCAATAGCGGCATCACTGAGGAGGAATTAATCAACTACTACTTTTATTTGAAGGAAATCTCGGAGCCTGATTTTCAACGTAGAACAACTCGTGAAGGCGGCCATCTTGTCGTTTCGAGTCGACCGATATTCAACCGGGAGGGGACGAGTGACGTCAGAGCAATCAGCTGGTTCGCATCTTAATTTTCTATACACTATATTTTATTATTATTGTCTGTTAGTGAATAAGTTTTATAATTGTAAGTATTGAATTCTCTTGCCTTTCCTGACTATTTCTACATTTCAAAGAATCCTTATTATATAATAATTTAATTTGAATAATTTTGTATATGTAATAATCGACCTGGGATCTAGTCTCGACTCCGACTCGAATTAGTCGACGCAAGTCGAATAATTACTTTGAGCATAATACATATAATTATTGTTTTACACCATTGTTTTATTGATTAGTTGAGAACTAATTTAAAATACATTAATTATTAAATATTAAACGAGAACTTCTGAGGGAAAGGAACGAGCAGAAGAAGAAATAAAGATACTGAATGGACCGCGACATGCAATCGATTTGGCCAAGACAATCCATTTAACGCGGAGAAACAAATTATTATTCATCAAATCGTACCCAGTTATTAATCAGTATTTTTATTAATTGAACATTAACATAATAAAAAATAATAAAAATAAGTAAATAATTAAAATAATTAAATTAATTATTTATACAAAATAAAAAATAAATAAATAATAAACCTTTTATTAAACAATATTATCAAACACAAAATCAGGATTTACTTGTATTAAGTTATTACAATATAAATATATATTATATATAAATATTATATAAATATATACATATTATATTATATTATATAAATACAATATAAATAATATATGTATTATATAAAACAAGAAACGGACTGTAGCAAAAAGAGTTTGAATTAATAACACCATACAAGGTAAATAAGACTACAGTGAAAAAGTGAACAACAGGAAAGTGAAGTTATTACACAAATCAAGACAATACTGCAGTGTAGAAATAAAATATTGAAGTGAAGAACAATAGAAACGAACTATAGCATAAAGTGGTTGAATTAGAAAGCCGTACAAGGTTAAAACGTACAGTGAATAAAACGAAAAGTGAGGTTAAAAAACAAAAATGTATTAAAGAATAGTGAAGTAGATATCAATAATAAGTGAAAGCAACAATCAAATACGAAAAATAAGTATATAACAAATTATCTATCACATAAAAATGCATTAACATGTACACAAACAACATAACCATAACTCCAGATAAGCACATTACCAAGTTATTAAGTACATTTCAGACACGAAAAAAACAACTAATGAACACAAACATGAATATATACTTCAATAGACAATGCAAAAAACATAAATTAACACCTAAATACATTATCATAAACACAAACAACAAAAACATGACTGCAAAAAACAATAAAACAAGCACAAAGGTTAACTCTCAAGAAAACCGGAACCGTGCGCCGGTATTGTCAAGTTCAATTCCTTTTAACAAAAATCCTTAACCTGCAGGATTTAACTACAAATTAAATAAATATTGTTCATAAATCAGCAATAGTGAGAATAAACTGATATGTTTTAACATGTTCCACATATGTTGATTTGTACTACAGCTGACAGATTCATATTAAAAGGCATATTAAACACTCATTTTACCGCAAATTGAAAATTTTAAAAACTTCACATTAATTTGTGTCTGTTGAATTCTTTAATTCTGTTTTAACAAGAACAATGCATCTACCTATTTATTTTTCATTTTTGGGTCAGTCCATATTAATTGGTCCAAAAATAAAATAATTGGTTGCGTGACCATTTTTATTTTCTTAAATCTTTTTATTACATGTATGTACGACTATTTACAATGGAAATATTCACTCATTTTACTTTTTAATATTTTTTTGTCTTAACAAAACGGCGACTTCAGAGCTTCACATTTATGTGAATATCATCACCGTCACCATCATCTGCTATGATTAAACCAAGGATGGTTTGTTCTGGTCTCAGACAGGCAAAGATTAGAGCTGGTCACTCCAACGCTTCTTTGGATGCAACACCTCTCCGTCCCCTTGGCTATAGTTCCAATGTGAATATCTCCAGATGCATTTATAATAGAACATTCAAACAGAAACCAATTTCATCAGTAAAGAGAGTGTCCTATAATACTGGTCCAGAGCATTATTCTCCTAAAACTAAGCCTAAGGGCCTAAAACTCAATTCCAAACTTAGGAATTTTCAATTGTAAAAAGTATTTTACAGAATTATTTTGCAAGAAGGCAAGGAAGCTAAGGCTTCAAAAGTTTTCATTTCATAGATTTATGTGGATGCTCTCAGCTAGCCAATTTTTAGTTTTCAGACTAGAGTAGTTTATATGATAAAAAATCTCGAATTATCCAATTTTCTCATTTTACTCAAAGTTCAATTCCTTATATCTCTTACTGGGCATGTATATAAAAATTTGAAAATTGTCTCAATTTGAGTCCTCAATAACAAGAGTTAGCTGTAAAAATGTTGAGTTGTAGACTTAAGCAGTAAGACCGATATGTCCTTCAAAAGTTTAAATTTTCATACATAGTATAGCGTAGTTTGGACAAGTGACATAGTATATTATAGTTTATGTATATTTTTAGTTTTTACTGACCTCAATTATAGTTGGCGTGCGTTATGTAATTGAGAAATTTCATCACATAAGTGTTAGCTGATGTTGCTGCGAACTTTGGCTGTGGTTAGCTCTACTGGTGTGAGCTTTCCCAAAACTTTATGTAAAAGAATCCAAGCTTCCACAAGTCTGAATAACTTAAATGAAGTTTTAGGACCAGCTGCCTCCCTAAAAGTGAACAAAAAATTGTGTTCCAGACTGACAGTTTTTTACCTTCCCTAGCCACCAACTTCCATCATTAACACATGCAATGATATCTTCTTCTCGTAAGGACAAGTAACTATTTTGGTTGTTATGTCACTGACTTAGACGTTTTAAAGCATCTTATTTTGGTATCAGAAATAGTATGATTGTGTGGAAAGATCGTGTACCTGTAACTTTCAGACAATCCTTATATCTCATTTGAAGTTCAGATTCATTTTTCTGAATTTCTTCTCCATCAAAATAAACATATTGGATTCCTTTTAGATTTTGAGAACAGAACTCAAACAGTTCTTTAGCAGTAAATATTTGATTGTTTTCAGTACACTGTAGACTTTTTTGTAGCTTCTTTCTTGGTATTGTCACTAGTACTGTCAGAAGCATTCTTGCCATGAGCTGTTGTGAAAAAATTCCACTCAGCTTCTAGTCCGAAATAGTTTTTATGGTGGCAGAAATTGAGGAAATTATTATTCTTATACTGGCTGGCGGACCAATGGGTGAAAGACATAATTTTGTTTACAGCAGGGGACGATGTCTTTGATATCTTCAATCGAATTGTTTTGAAAAGTATCTGCTGCTGCTGTATTTTGTCTTAGATGGTTGCTTATCACACACAGGCTATGACTTTTATCCAGGCCAATCCAGTTTATTCATCACAGAAATAATATATGAACGGGTGAATAGTAGCCTGTTTATTAATCCAATGGAAACTTTAGATTTCATCTAATTAACTGAGACCAGAGTTGAAATTTGTTTCTTCTCCTTCACTACAAGAACTGAGTTATATAACACTGTTTCAGCACCTATCTTATCCTCACATTTTTCACTTTCATATTATTAATTAATTTCATTATTATTTTATTATTTTTATTTCGTTATTGTATTTGTTTTTTACGTCATAATGATTAATTTCTATAAGGCTTTGCAGTTTAGCAGATTTCGTACACTTTTTCAACATTTCAGTACATGAGAAATTGAGGTTTCTCGTTGTCATCACCACACAAAGTGAAACCGAATTCAAAATATTAACTGCCATATTTTTTACTACATTTCTTAGAACAGTGTGATTCTTCACCTGCAATACTGTCAGATATACTAGTTGCTATAACTATAACATCTTTACTTACGTTATAACATCGGGAACCCGTATTAATTGACTCTGGCCAATTATACAGGCTGCCTTCGTTGTAACAAGCTGAAAAATTAATCAAATCACCAAAACAATTAATATAAAAGGAAACTGGGGAGGGGAGACTGCTGATTTATGCACTCATTTTAGCTTGTACTAAAGATGACATCTCTTTATTTATGACTGTTAGATTATACATACCATATCAAATTTTAACTTACAGTGAAATCGTAAGGGGTTTTCTACATTAAGATTTATAATACAGTTAGCGCATTTTACCTCGGATCCGAGTTTCTATATATTACTTAGGAATTTCAAGTTTACTCTACTCCATTACTGAATTACTTTATTACTCTTTATACCATTTGAGGAATGGTTTCATTTAGTAGTACGATGTTCCAACGCTACATCACACGAGTTATTTTACAACTTATGGTTACTGAAATTACTTGTTACAACATTTATTCTTAAACTTTAGAGATTGTCATTTTAAAGTCTTTTAGTTTACAATTACTTCTATTTAAAAAAAATACATATCCACGGAAGACCAGCTTCCGTGCTACCTCTTAGTTAAGTGTTTTAGTCCATGTCGTCCACGCGTGATTATTCCTAACACTCTAGGTAGAGGGTTGTCATCGTGGTCGTCTTCGTGGTGAAGGTCCTTGGAGTCAACTAATGATAGAGAGTTACGATGTCATGAAGTCGTCCTGTTCCTTGGTGGTTTGACAAATACAGTTGAGGTCTTCGTCTTCACATTTTACATTTGGTAATAGAACGGTTGTATTTCACTTTACATATACAACCCTAAAATAACTTTAACTATCTTTCTAGATGTGAGATGTCACCATTCGCACTTAATCTTCTACATTCTTCTTTACTGATACACACTACATACTCGTTACATAACTCTTCACACGGTTATTTAACTTAATAACAAAAATAATAAAACATATTTTGTTGTAGCGCTCCGTTCTGAGCTGCTTACTGGCCGAACGACGCATCTCAAGTCTCTCTTACTATGTTAGGAAGGGTCAGTTAATCGCGCGGAGTTTACGCGTCGCAATAAAATAGTTCCACATTTATCCTCTATTTAAAGGGTTAAAGTTTGACCTTTTAATTATCCAAAGCTATTCTTAATTACAGACTTTATTATAGTACACTACTGTGGTCTTGTTTATTTATTTAATTAATATCAAATTTACAAGTATTATTAGTTTGTTTAGGGGTCGGTATTCAAGTTAATTCCGGTTAGCGCATGTCTATGCAGGGTTAATTAACAAGGTTTTCCCTATCTGTACACTCGTATTCCTTTTTTATTTTATTATTAAATCTCTTTATTAAATATTATTATAAATTTTATGATAGCGATAAAATTTAGTTGAATGTGCGATTTTATTAAAATTTTAAATTTCTCAGCTTTTACATTACCTATTTATTAATTATTTTATTTTTAATTAATGAAATCGTCACATAACATGTGCATTCTAATTAGCATTTGTACACATATCACACGTTTCACTGACTTTCTTTTCAAAATACCCATACCAAGCCACTTTACTATCAAAAAAATTCAGAATGGTAGTTTAAATTTGAAGTTGACCGATCGGAACGAAGCATTTAGGTAGTACCCCATCTGTTGTAGATATATATTAATATATATTAACAACGTCTTTATAAACAATGATTTATTGCTTTTTCCAGTATAACACAACAAAGTCACTACCAGCTGGTTGAAATCTGGACAACACATGTTGGTGTATGCACTGATGAAATACTGACGGAAAGCATAACAATATTGTTGTTTCCTTCTGTTTTATTTCCTGCCAATCTAACTCCGTATTGACATAGCCGTACTCTGGTTTATCACCTGTCTCTGTACTGTACTAAACACTAAGGTGTGTCATTGCTTTCAAGTCTACAATTGTCAACCAGAAAGTGACTGTCCTTGACTGTGATCAAATTGTTCAACCAGTGTAGACAGTCTTGTAGCATTGTCTGTTTAACAGCCATTTTACATATTATGTAATTTTTATTTATTTGTTTTAATTGTTTCAGCAACTCTTCCATATGGATAATTTTGATCACCTGTCCAAACCAATGGATCGTAGATTGAGAAACGCTGCTTTAAATGAAATATTTTCAGCTCTTCTCATATTGTTATGTGTTGAATTTGGTCACTTGATATCCTGAGAAACTTTAATGTCGCAGCAGAAAACTGATATGTCAGATTAGAATGGTTACCAACCATTTCATAATTTTACCACATTTTAGTTTGTGTGTGTGTGTGTGTGTGTGTGTGTGCGCGCGCGCGCGCGCGCTAACAAATTGTGGAGAATTCTTTCTGACTCAGCAGCTTCTTCTCTCACAATTGATTTAAAAAATGTCTGTGTTCCTGTGTGAGGTTCTGACACTTATTTCCAGCTTTGCAAAATTCATGAACTTCTCATCATTTCACAATCAAACATCAGATATGGACTTCTCACTTTCTTTCCTTTTTTTACTGTGCATTTTTTAATGGTTAATGTAACACTCCGTTTCTTTGCTTCATTTTCCATAAATAGTGTTATATTAAACAAAATTTTCTGTATTTAGGATCAAATATTTTAAAGCAATAATTTCCAGTTTTACGTGATATTGTTATTTGGTAACGTTAAAGTCTTAACGTAACTTACGAGTAGATCAATTACACATAACAGTGTAACCGCTAAACAGACTGGAATAGTTTGAAGTAGTTATATAAGTATTAAAACATAATTATTTATAATACAATAATTTTGGGATGTTATGAGCCAGTGTTGTTATTCACTTAGCACATCCAGGGAACATGTACCTTTGGATTCGGATAACTTTGTCCCACTCAAAATATACAAAGAAAATCAAATGTGACTCAGATGCATGTAAAATATCATCCCATGAAGCTACTTCAAGAATGGATAAAGATCATATTTTTTACTGCTGAAAACTTGGCATATATCTTTAAAAGTCCAGTACACTGGGATGCCTGAAAGGTGATAGACAGGAGTCTATAAGCCAAAAAAAAACATAATAAGCTATAGTTTATTAATGCTAAACTGCATCTTCTAATTTCCACTCTTGTATTAATGGCACTCTTCACTGGCTAGAACAGGACTCGCCTGACAGTGTGTTTAGTAATATATATCTTGCATACAAACAAGCAAATCTGGGAATCAAACCATCAGGGCAGAATTGTGCTGTAATAATAAATATGTATCTGTTTAATAACTAGATTTATGTGCCCTTGTAACTATTGAATAAACATCAATGCTCTTTATACTCACATACCATCATCTGGTTAAAATGTCGCTCACTGATAGTTTGTAAATATGAAAACTCATTAAAATACCCCAAACTATCAACACAATTTGTACAGGTTACAGAGAATACATAGACATACCATAAATATGAGGTACCATATTTCTTTATCATCATCAGGGACCTACCCAGATGGTGCATCCTGGTTAATTGAATTAGAACTCACCAACTGTCTCTGCCTGATGCAACCATCGTCCAGTTGTGGATTCCTGTAGTTTCTGCTGTACTCCTCCATCTCGCCACCTCAGCTTTGGTCTTCCTGTTTTTTATTACTTCCATGTTCCTTAAGGAAATGAAAGTATGGTGATGGCAAAAAAAATCGTGTTCGAGATTATTATAGATTCTGATTGTACTACACTCAAAACATGAATAAAAGTCATTTTTCGAAAAGTATCTGTGTGTGTGTGTGTGTGTGTGTGTGTGTGTGTAGATTTTTTCCTATGGCAAACGATAACAGCCGTTAATTCAAACAGAATCAAATAATTTGCATACAGCCCTGATTTGTAGAGTACTCAAGACCTCTTGTTTTTGGTAAAGATCGGTTAAGGGAAAAGGGTAGTTTACAAGCAACGGTTTTTTTTTAATCAAGGTTGTTAAGAATTGTGAATGATTAATATAAATGTTGAACGAATAATTTTGAGGTGTATATTCCTTGGTTAGTCATTTCAATATTGTGGTGCAGTTAAATTGGCCAGGAACATGAAAATAATTGTAGGTAAGCGGACTGTAGTTTAATACATTTATTTTACGTAAATGGTACAATGAATTTATTTTTCAAGAAGGTTAGCTAAGCCTTCAGGCATTGTGATGTCTGATAAAAATCACGTTACAAGGAAATTTACATCTTAAAAACGAAACGCAATTATGCAACACTTGAAAAATACATGACAAAATTTAGGCCTAAGACCTACATAATATGTCGCGACATGACAATAATTAAACTGACAGGCGAACGCAACAACCGTAACAAACGTCTGTTGTATTTGAACGCTCAGAGCACTGTAAACTTCATTTTGCAGTAGCAAGCGGAATTAGATTATAAAACAGATTAGCCAACCTTCCATTAATACAATTCCCACATTACAAATACCAACATTATTGTACATAACTGACCGCAAAAAATAGAGCGATTTTTTTTTTTGTAATACATTGTTAACAATTTATATTATAAAGAAAACACAAACATGTATGTTCTTACTAATAGAGATTAACCATTAGTAATTTGATGTCTTAATTATCGATATTGAAATGTTAGATAACAAATATTATGACATTAATTTGCCCAGTGGTAAAACCTTGGACTGGTTGATGATGATAAAGTTAGACAGGCCAAAGTTGGCTTGCAAACTGATTCATACATGATTATAAACGTGCATGAATCAGCAGACGTGCATACAATACAAAACATGAAATCTTGATAATGAATAATCTGTGACTCATCCGTTGATGGACCAGATTTAAATTGCAAATATTTATGCAAGTCATGATTAATAATTTAAGCCAGTCAAGGCCAGCTGATTTATACATAATAGTATTGCATATAAAATGAATAGACAAAGATTATTACAAAACGCTATATACATAGATTAACCATAATGCTGTAGTATAATAATTAAATAGCGCATGCTATACCAAACAATTGCAAGAATGCACAAATACATTGACATGCGAAAATAGATGATACATTGTTGAATAGTTACAAGTATATAAATGTAATAACATGTGTGTCATAATCACAAATACATGAATAATAATATATGTGCGATACATGATCGTAAAATACAAATACAAAAATATGTGTAAAAATATATGCGTGGTGCATAATCATAGACAATAGATGCGGGTACAATAATATGTGTTACGTAGATACAAAGTATATAGGTACAAAATATGTGTTGCATAGTTACGAAATACATGAATACAAGGCACAAAATACAATATAATAGTACAAGTGACAAATGCAGTAAATGTGTTCATACAAAAATGTAATGCATGTGTTGAGCAATTACAAGTAACACATGAAAATTCATAGAATAGTGAAATAGCAATGCACAAATATCAATAAAAAATGTGCAGCAAATATGCATATAATTATGATACATGGTTTGTATAGTTACAAAATACATGTGAATATTATACAACAAAATACATAACATAAGAACAAATACCAATAATAGACATAAAACATAAACCACTACAAATAGCAAATATGAATATACAAAGGACATAGTGTATAACTTACAGAATTATCAATACGTGTAGATACAAGAATAAGTACAGTATACTACAATGACAATATAATAAATATAAATATAATAATATAATGCATGTTTGTACAATTACAAAATACAAGCGAATTTGATATATGAGATACACTACAATGAAATATCAATATATAACGTGTTAAAAAATATTTGTGACAGAACATATCACCATAATTGAAGTCGGCCAAACTGTAAAACAATTAAGTAATGAAAAGCTCGTAGCCAAGTAAAACATAACACATTTTTTTCAGTCTCCAGATCGCTATTTGATTAACTTAAGAATTTTTTACCTTGTATAATCCACTATGCGATCTCAGTTTTTTACATACAACATGTTTCAAGGACTAAATCCCCATCTTCAGGTACAGTAAAAAATTTATATTATTCCCCTAATACATAGGGGTCGTCGAAATGATTAAAATGTTTATACATAAAAACACACGCACAAAAATCACTGATAAATTAACATATAACACAAACACATTAACACGTTAAAAGCGACTCAGTGCACCGGTCGACCTCCGATCGTCAACTAGCCCGTGTTCGTGCTTCATTGCTTATCATCAACGCGGTATCATATAATTTATTGGATTTAAATGATAGCTGATCGTTGAGTAACTGCTCTTTATTTACTTTGGATGCCTTGTATATTTCAAACTCTTCTAAAGCATTCAGGAAATGACCTTTATTAAAAACGTGTATCGGCTCCATGTTCTCTTTGATTCCAGTGTAATTATGGTTTTCGTTTATGAGATGGAGTGCGTAATTTGATGAGGTGGTTTGGGGTTTCTTTTTTGGTAGGTGTTCTTTAAACCTCTCGATGAATTTCCTCCCCGTTTGTCCGATATAGAATTTATCGCAGTCACTGCACTAGAAATATTATAGGCCTACATAGTGTGGTAGTGTCTAAGTATTAACAACAATTTAAATCAACAGGTCAAGTCACATTAATCATGTTTAGTTATGTAACAAACTGTTTAAGGTAATTAGTAGGCGTACATGTTTTAACACAAATTATGGGAACGAACTGTAGTTCACACGGGCGCGGGCGCGTATGTGTGTGTGTGTTTTCTATCGGCTCCATGTTCTCTTTGAATCCGGTGTAATTATGGTTTTCGTTTATTAGGTGGAGTGCGTAATTTGATGAGGTGGTTTGGGGTTTCCTTTTTGGTAGGTGTTCTTTAAATCTCTCGATAAATTTCCTCCCCGTTTGTCCGATATAGAACTTATCGCACTCACTGCACTGGATTCTATATACTCCTGAACATTCCTCCAAAGTTATTGGTTTTTGTGGCTTAAGTATATTTTTTAGATTATTTATGGTCTTGAATGAAACATTTATATATAATTTTTTTAATTCATTTTTTATTATGTTGGGGAGTATGTTCGTATATAATGCTGAGACATATTGTGTTGTATTTTTAACTTTATTATTGTCACCATTTATTTTCCGTAATTGTTTATGTATCATTTTATCCACAATTTCTGTGTTATATCCATTTTTCAAGGCTATGTGTTTTATTATGTTATATTCTTCCTTATAATCCTCCGTATTCATTGGTACGCTTATTAGTAGTCTATGTGCTAGTGCTTTAAATGCCGCCATTTTTTGTGTATATGGATGATTCGATTTAGCATTTATAACTACGTCTGTTGTGGTAGGTTTTCGGTATATTTAAAACCGAAATTGTTGTTTCTTTTTAACACCAATACATCGAGGAAGTTCAAGCCATTATTGGTTTCCATTTCCATAGTAAATTGTATGTTGTGGATAATTTCGTTAATAAATTTAAAAAACATATCCACCTGTCTATGAGTGCCATTAAATACTATGAAGGTGTCGTCTACATACCGTGTATAAGAAACAATTTTATCATAGAATCGGTTATAGTCAGACAATAAAAATTTATTCTCATAATAGTTCATATATATTTCGGCCAAAAGTCCACTTAGAGGTGAACCTATAGCCAAACCTTCCTCTTGGTTAAAATACTTGTTGTCATGAGTGTAATAATTTTGCTGTACTATAATCTGTAACAAAGATAGATGCTGTTCATCTATCTGTTTTTTGTTTAGAATACCTGTTGTAGTTAAATTTACCTTTAGAATTTTTAATGTTTCCAAAACCGGAATATTTGTATATAAATTGACAATGTCCATCGAGACAAGTTTATAACTAGGTGTAATCTCCATATCTTTAATTTTATTTATGAATTCAAAGGTGTTTTTTACATTGTGGATATTTTCTAATGTTATGCTGTTCTTAATAATTTGTTGCAGTTTTTTGGCTATTTTATAATTGGGGCGGTCGTATGGTTAATCAAAGGTCGTATAGGAATGTTTTGTTTGTGTAATTTGGGCAGTCCCGTAAATTCAGGTGCCTTAGGTTTGATTTGTTTCACACTCCGTCTGGTTTGTGTGTCAAGTAAATTTACACATGTTAATACATGAGTTATGTTAAACTGAATTTATGGTTTTAGTGTGTTTTTCGGTCGGGTCATCATTTAACATTGTTATGTTATTATCTTGAATGAAGTCGTTACATTTACGTAAATAATCTGTATTTTCCATAATAACCACTGTGTTTCCTTTGTCTGCTTTTGTAATTATTGCGTTGTTATTTATTATTTTTTGTTTGATATTTTTAACGATTTTTAACTCTTTTTTATGTTCTGTGTTATGTGTGCTATTTAACTTCAGGAAACGATTCAACTTATTGTTGATTAATGACCGTGTTTCACACTGAGTGTCTTGGTTCATAATTCATTTAATTGTGGCCTCAGCATTCGTGACTTCCCGTGTAAAAGCGTGTTTACTAAAGTCAGGTAAATTATAGTGTAGGCCCTTCGATAATAAATTCTGCTCCTCTGTTGATAATTCAATGTTAGTAAGATTGGCTACACGTTTATAAAATATATGTTTACATTCTATGTTATCTTGTTTTTGTTGTTCACTGTATAGTTTATCAAATTTATTGATGTGTCTCGATATAATTACTTTGGCATTATCTCTAATCTGTGTTTGTATTAGATAAATTACTTCATTGACTATAGCTGGGTGTAACGTGTTCAAGACCATTAAATGAGCTTTGTATAACAATTTATTTAAACGAATTTTCTTTATGTATAATGCTTTAATTTCCTCCTTAAGCCACGTTTTTTGTGCTTTTATTTTGGCATTATAAGCTGTCGCTGATTTGTTTCTAACGTTCAAAATTGCGAATTTCGGTGTGATGTTATGTCGTAAACACTTTTTGATAAATTTAATATTGAGGTTGATTTTCAATATTTTACTCTTGATGTTCTTGTATTTATAGACTGTGTTTGCTTGTCTGGCTTCAAGATACATTTTCTTCAGTCTCCAGATCGCTATTTGATTAACTTAAGACTTTTTTACCATGTATAATCCACTATGCGATCTCAGTTTTTTACATACAACATGTTTCAGGGACTAAATCCCCATCTTCAGGTACAGTAAAAAATTTATATTATTCCCCTAATACATAGGGGTCGTCGAAATGATTAAAATGTTTATACATAAAAACACACGCACAAAAATCACTGATAAATTAACATATAACACAAACACATGAACACGTTAAAAGCGACTCAGTGCACCGGTCGGCCTCCGATCGTCAACTAGCCCGTGTTCGTGCTTCATTGCTTATCATCAACGCGGTATCATATAATTTATTGGATTTAAATGATAGCTGATCGTTGAGTAACTGCTCTTTATTTACTTTGGATGCCTTGTATATTTCAAACTCTTCTAAAGCATTCAGGAAATGACCTTTATTACAAACATGTATCGGCTCCATGTTCTCTTTGAATCCGGTGTAATTATGGTTTTCGTTTATTAGGTGGAGTGCGTAATTTGATGAGGTGGTTTTCTTTAGCGAACTTCCATTTGTGACGCTGTTGCAATTGGTGTAGGTAGTCGCGCGACCATGATTTCCAAATAGCTTGGACAAACTTCAGGAAAAGTTGCCAACAGCCGAGACGAGAGATAGGAACGTGTGACAAATCAGGATCAGGTATTGCCGTTAATGGTGCACATATTAAAAAGTGGCAAGGGGTAAGTGGCACTGGATCGTTTACATCCGATGAAACGGCAAATAATGGACGTGAGTTTAGACAAGCCTCTACCTGTGATAAAACCGTAGTAAACTCCTCAAATGTGAGTATGGACTTGCCGACAACGCGGCGCAAATGATATTTCAAGCTCTTTATATCGCTCTCCCAAAGCCCACCAAAATGAGGTGACGAAGGAGGAATGAACGACCACTTAATACCGTGAGAAGTTGCAAATGATTGAATTGTTAAAGTGGCATCCTTGTTATGCCAGAGATTGTAAAGGTCACGCAAGACGTTGCGGGCCTTCCTAAAGTTCGTGCCTTGTCAGAATACAATTGGCTAGGTATGCCCCTACGGGCCATGAAGCGACGTAAGGCAGCTATAAACGCATTGGCCGTGAGGTCGGAAACCAATTCCAAACGAATGGCCCTAGTAGCTAAGCAAATGAATAGAGACACATATGACTTGGACAGAGTCCTAGATCTCTGCCCGCCATGACGGACCATGAATGGACCACCATAATCCACTGCACAGAATAAAAACGGCCTGGAAGGAGTAACCCTAGGAGAAGGCAAGACACCAAGCCTTTGAGCTTGATATTTAGTATTAAATCTGAGACATTTGACGCAACTACGAATGATGGAACGAATCACTATCTTGGCGTTAATAATCCACCAGCGTTGACGAAGTGAATGATGGACAAGTTGAGCACCAGCGTGGAGAAATCGAATATGCTCACTCTCAATTATGAGTCGAGTGATGTGAGCCGAAGGATGGAAGACAGTAGGATGCTTATTATCATAGGGTAGCTGCGACTGCTGTAGACGTCCGCCGACACGTATGATGCCGAACTCATCAAGAAATGGGTCAAGAGAAGACAGTTTACTCCTTATAGAGACGGAAGCTCCATTTCGAAGGCAATTAAGCTCAGTAGTGAAATGGATCGACTGGGATTGCTTTATGAAAAAGTTAAGTGTAGAATGAATTTCAGTAGGGGTGAGACCTCCCGAAATTTTTTCTGCCTTTAAGGATCTAGCATTTTTGATAAAGCGAAAACAATAAGTGTACACGCGGGTCAGTCGGTGCAACGAGGAAAAGTCCTTAGAGAGATCAATAGGTAAGATAGAAATTATAGAAAGCTTGGAGGTTTGTTTCTCCTCAACGGAACATTCAGGAAGCGGCACATTAGAAGGTGAAAAAGGTGAAAAAACATTGGGCTCAGAAGATTGAGACAGACAAGTAGGACCATGCCACCAAAGCGAACAATCGCGCAAAACGTCAGGGTGACATCCTCTAGAAATAATGTCAGCAGGATTATGTTGCGAATCAATATGATGCCATGTGTGGGTTTTAGTGAGACGCTGAATCTCAGCAACACGATTTGCGACGTAGGTCTTCCACCTAGAAGACTGAGCATGAATTCAATAAAGAGATACCATGGAATCGGAGTATAGGTGTACGCTATTGACAAAGGAATGGAGAGCAGAGGTCACCTTGAATAGAAGTCGCGATAACAACAAACAAGCACAGAGCTCATTGCGGGGTAGTGAAACCTGTCGAAGTGGAGCCACACCAGATTTAGAACACAAAAGGTGACAAGAGGCCATTAAATCTTGATAAATAACTCTAATGTAAATGCAACATCCATAACCCTTTTCAGAGGCATCTGCGAATCCATGTAATTCAATTAACTTGGGCTCAGACTTGCTGCGTATGGAGCGTCGAACAATAATTTCACCAATTAAATACAACTTGTCGCATAATGAACGCCAATACGAATATAATTGCTCAGAAATTGGCTCATCCCATCCAAGACTCCACAACCACAGTTGCTGCATAAACTGTTTGTAAAGGAAAACAATTGGACCAATGAGTCCCAATGGGTCGTAGATACCCGCTATAATTGACAGGATTCTTCTCTTAGAAATACTTGACTCTACTGGAAATGACTTGATGTCAAACATGAATGAATCTGCAGAGTTGTTCCAAAGAATGCCCAACGTACGCACATTGCCTTGTTTGTTTAGCGGAAGTGATAAATTACTATGATCAGTGACTACATTTAGCTCATTTGAGGCCCATTTATGTAGAGTAAAGCCATATTGACTCAACAACGTACTTAAGTCAGATTTTAATTTTATCAGATTAGAAATGGTGTCTGCACCGGTCAACAAATCATCGACATAAAAATCATTAATTATAGCTGAAGCAGCGTCAGGAAATGAAGCTTCACTATCCTTACCAATCTGAATAAGGCAGCGAGTTGCCAAGAATGAAGCGCTGGCAGTACCGTATGTTACAGTTCGCAGCACGAAATGTTTAAATTGTTCAAGCGAAGAATCACGCCATAGAATACGTTGGTAATGAAAATCGTTATCAGAAACTAGAATTTGCTGATACATCTTCTCGATGTCAGCGATTAGAACATAATTGTGTGTACGAAATCGCAAAAGAATGGAGAAAGATCTTGCAGGACATTTGGGACCACTAACAAAATATCATTGGGAGATAGACCATTGCTAGTTTTAGCAGAACCATAAAAAACGACGCGAAGCTTCGTCGTGGAACTAGAATGTTTAAAAACGTTCTACTGATGAGGCAAATAGTAGGTATTTGAAATCCTGGAATCAACAGAACAATCTTCAACCAGCGTCATGTGGCCAAGATCCTTATATTCCTGTATGAAATTTGCATATTCACGCGCAAGCTCAGAATCACGCTTTAACCTGCGTTCTAAACTTAGAAATATCGCTTCAGCGGTAGCATATGAATCACCCAGCTGGGCATTAACAGAAACAAATGGCAGTGAAACGACATATCTGCCTTCATTATTACGATTAGTAGATTTAACAAAATGTTCTTCGCAAATTGAGTCGTTAATAATGGGTGCATTATCAAGAACAGTTTCAGTCTCCCAAAACTTCTCAAGAGACGCTAGAATTTGCTCATCGTCGTTTCTTGCCAAAAACGAAACAGCAGGACCCTTTGAATGACAATGCTTAGACAAATTGCCTGCTAGAATATAGCCTAACTTAGTTTCTTGTATGACAGGAAAGTTAGGACCACGAACATATTTGTTAGCTTGAATCAAGTCTAAATAAAACTGCGCTCCCAACAATATGTCTATGTCAGCTGATACATTAAAATTTGGGTCAGCAAGGAAAATATTATCTGGGATATTAAAATGTTTTACGTCAAAAGATTGTGCTGGAAGTTTATAGGTCAATGTAGATAACACTGCGCATTGAGCGTTAAAAGTAAAATTTTGATAACGGGAAACAATACAAACTGATACCAAATTAGTAGCGCAACATTTTGCATTATTAATACCTGAGATTGGTATGTTAGATTTGGTTAAATTGAGTTGCAATTTTTTTGCAAATGATGCAGTACAAAAATTAACTTGCGATCCTGCATCTAGCAAGATTCGCGCAAGTTGCTTGTGACCAGCGCGGTCGATAACAAATACGACAGCTGTAGATAAGATAACATTGTTCGCTGATTGCAGTTTAAATGAGCAGTAATTACTACTGCTGGCAGGACTTTGTTTTAACTCCTTATTTATAGGAAGTAGTGTATGGTGCCGTCTGGAACAGACCTTACACGACTGCTTGACCTTACAATTAGGTGAAAAATGATCCGGTCTCAAACAATTAGTGCAACATTTATGCTTTAATATAAATTGCCCTCTTTCCGATACGCTCAAATCGCGAAATTTGTCACACATATAAATTGGGTGACTTGCTTTGCAGTATAGGCATGAATAATTATTTGAAGTAGAATGATAGCGTTTAAATACAGTGCTGCCAGCAGAGTTTCGTAACTTAGATTTTTCAGACTTGTGGTTAAATTTTAGATTTGGTTTGTTAAGCTGCTGTCCAGCTTCCAGCGGTAGCGTGTTTTCTAATAGTTGCCTACGGGCATTTAGAAATTATACAAAATTCTGAAAATTGGGAAGATTTTCAGTCTATAGATTCTTTTCATAGTTTAAAAGTGGAATGATCAAATTTTGTTGACAATAGCTGTAGGACAATAACTTTAAATGAATTCACTGACAATTGCATGGCTGTCAGAGAATTGACAGAAGACGTTATGGTATTTGTAAATTCTGCTAAGCTCTGTACAGAGTCCTTAGTTGTAGATTTTACTTCTAATAAAGTTTGAATATAATATTTAGCTAATATGAATTTATTGTCATATCTAGCGGACAGCAAACTTAACGCTATTGAATAATTTTCGTTAAAAATAGGCAAAGCCTTGATTAAATCTAGAGGTTCATTTTTGAGAGGTGAATATAAGTAGTGTAATTTTTGCACTGAGGTCAAGTCGGATCTAGCATGTACCAAGACTAAAAAGATCGAATAGAAGTGCTGCCATTCGAGAATGTTACCTGTGAAGCAGGGCAGCTTTACAGGTTTTAATTGAATGTTACTGCTTAATGTCTGAGATTCAGTCTGGATGTTGAAAATGTCTAATAGTTGTAAAATCTTAGCCTCGGTTGAATACAAAAGCTCTTCAACCTCGACTCTGTCCTCTTGGGCAGCATTTATGTCTCTAGAAATTAGTTCGATCTCAGACTGGACCTCATCGTATTTTATTGATAAACTTTTTAAACTTTCTAGTCTCACAGTTAGAAAATGCTTGGTATTGCTATTTTTATCAAAGTTAACTACTGCAGAATTAATTCTCACTATGGCAGACTTTAAGCCGCCTCTCTTTTTAACTAACACTCTTAAAACTTCTTCCGTCATTTTACGCACCTTTTACTGATGGCGTTGATGTCGTGCCTTCGGTGAGATGTCTTGCAGCGTTGAGGCCGTGGAGCAGATGGCAGACACGCACGGACTGGATGGATGAATGCTCTCAACTTGAAATGCTCAAAACCTGGCGTGTAGGTGTTAACACGTGGATGTTTTATGTACTGTGGTGCTGTCTATGAATTCCACTCTCAACGACGAAAGAAGTGTGAAATAAATACCGACACGGTCGGATCAGTGAACATACTGAATCGCCCGTGATGGCCAGAAATTGGAGTAAAAAATGATTAGGTGAGAAGCCGCTTCTCAACCTTGTAAAAGAAGGTTGAATGATAAATTCAGGCGCGGAGTGACCAAAAAATGTTAAGAATTGTGAATGATTAATATAAATGTTGAACGAATAATTTTGAGGTGTATATTCCTTGGTTAGTCATTTCAATATTGTGGTGGAGTTAAATTGGCCAGGAACATGAAAATAATTGTAGGTAAGCGGAGTGTAGTTTAATACATTTATTTTACGTAAATGGTACAATGAATTTATTATTCAAGAAGGTTAGCTAAGCCTTCAGGCATTATGACGTCTGATAAAAATCACGATACAAGGAAATTTACATCTTAGAAACGAAACGCAATTATGCAACACTTGAAAAATACATGAAACAATTTCGGCCTAAGGCCTACATAATATGTCGCGACATGAAAATAATTAAACTGACAGGCGAACGCAACAAGCGTAACAAACGTCTGTTGTATTTGAACGCTCAGAGCACTGTAAACGTCATTTTGCAGTAGCAAGCGGAATTAGATTATAAAACAGATTAGCCAACCTTCCAATAATACAATTCGCACATTACAAATACCAACATTATTGTACAAAGGGTAAATTTTTTTATGGCAAACGATAACAGCCGCAAATTCAAACAGAATCAACTACTCTTTTGCGTACAGCCCTGAATTGTTGAGTTCTCAAGACCTATTATTTTTGGTGAAGATCGGTTGAGGGAAAGGGATATTTTATCGGCAAAATTTTATGTTTTAACAAGGGTATTTTCTATGGCAAACGATAACAGCCGCAAATTCAAACAGAATCAAATATTTTTTGCATACAGCCCTGATTTGTAGAGTTCTCAAGACATATTGTTTTCAGTGAAGATCGGTAAAGGGAAAGTGGTAGTTAATCTGTAACGTTTTTTTATCAAGGGTAATTTTTTTATGGCAAACGATAACAGCCGCAAATTCAAACAGAATCAAATAATGTTTTGCACAAAGCCCTGAATTGTAGAGTTTTCAAGATCTGTTGGTTTTGGTGAAGATCGGTTAAGGGAATAGGGTAGTTTACCAGCAACATTCTATGTTTTAAAAACGGTAAATTTTTTATGGAGAACGA
This sequence comes from Magicicada septendecula, assembly GCA_034769895.1. Taxonomy (NCBI): domain Eukaryota; kingdom Metazoa; phylum Arthropoda; class Insecta; order Hemiptera; family Cicadidae; genus Magicicada; species Magicicada septendecula. The sequence continues at coordinate 382,444,553 of CM068375.1, read as the reverse complement.
TAACTGCCGTAAATTCAAACAGAATCAACTAATCTTTTGCATACCTCTTTGAATTATACAAAACTCAAGGTCTGTTAAATTTGTTGAAGATCGGTTAAGGGAAAGGGGTAGTTTACCAGCAACGTTTTATATTTTAACAAGAGTAAAGTACTTAATTTTGATAAATAAAGTATCTTGATAATAAGCTCATAATAATCCACTGTAGAAACGCAGATGAAATATATATAAATGAAGCCTATCATATCTACAAATCTACAGCCCTGATTTGTAGAGTTCTCAAGACATATTGTTTTCAGTGAAGATCGGTAAAGGGAAAGTGGTAGTTAATCTGTAACGTTTTTTTATCAAGGGTAATTTTTTTATGGCAAACGATAAGCGCCGCAAATTCGAACAGAATCAAATAATGTTTTGCATACAGCCCTGTATTGTAGAGTTTTCAAGACCTATTGGTTTTGGTGAAGATCGGTTATGGGAAAAGGGTAGTTTACCAGCAACGTTTTTTTATCAAGGGTAATTTTTTTCTATGGCAAACGATAACAGCCGCAAATTCAAACAGAATCAAATAATGTTTTGCTTACAGCCCTGTATTGTAGAGTTCCCAAGACCTATTGGTGTTGGTAAAGATCGGTTAAGGGAAAGGGGTAGTTTACCAGCAAAATTTTATGTTTTAACATGGGTATTTTTTTTTGACGAAAGATAACTGCCGTAAATTCAAAGAGAATCAAATGATTTTTGCATGCGTTCCTGAATTGTGGAGAGCTCAAGACACATTGATTTTAGTGAAGATCTGTTAAGGGAAAGTGGTAGTTTGCCAGCAACATTTTATGTTGTAACAAGAGAAATGTTTTCATGACGAAGGATAACTGTCGCACATTCAAACAGAATCAAATATTTTTTTGCATGCATCCCTGCATTGTAGAGGACTGAAGGTCTATTGATTTTGGTGAAGATCGGTTTAGAGAAAGGGGTAGTTTACCTGCAACGTTTTATGTTTTAACAAGAGTAAAGTACTTAATTTTGATAAATAAAGTATCTTGATAATAAGCTCATAATAATCCACTGTAGAAACGAAGATGAAATATATATAAATGAAGAGGTTAGGTGAACGAGTTGGGGGTAATTTTCTATTAATGAGAATTATAGTTGAAGGGGGAGGGGAGAATTTTTTTTATGTGTACTATGTTATCGGCAACAAAGAAGTAGTTCTTTGTTAAAATTCTTTCCCGGGGTGTTTAGCCGTAGTCCAGCGTTTTCTGCAAAACCAGACTTTTCGGCAATGCAATCGACTGCCATCATCATTGAAAATCGAGTGCGTAAACGTGAGGTGGTATACGTTAGTGACCACACTACTGTGGTTAAGGCTGAAGCAATAAGAAGAAATAAGTAGTTTCTATGGAAATATTTCATTTCGAATATAATTTGAGCCGCCTCATTACCCCTTCTCAAAGTTTTGTGAAATTTTTTTTTTTTAGAAAAAACGAATTCCAAGTTTTTGTTTTTGTTTTTGTTTTTTTTTTTTGAGAAGAGGAAGGCGTCCCGTAATTGTTAAAACTAGGCAGATACCCTAGACGAAGCATAAAATGCTCCGAGCCCATTGTGACAGGACTTGCAAATGAAATGCATTAATAACATATTAAGATTTTATTTGCGTTTGATCTCAGTATGAACATTATACATCCATAATACATACTTATATATATAAGTATATTTCCGACCTGACCCCGGTACAGAATCGTCTTATGTGGCCCAGTCTACCACACTTAAAACAAGCCACTTTCGGTGAGAGACGACGCCTCTTGTTGCAGGAGTTCCTAATTTCAAAAACCTCAGCACCGTGTGGTGATGGAACAATTCGTCGTCCATGCGTCTCGTACCTTAATTCATCATTTACACCTCGATCCCGGGACTTGTCAATCGCCTGGACATTTCTGGACATCACACACAACCGGTCCAGGTCCGCAAACCACGCGAACACCAAACGGGATCTCTATTGGAGAGTCACCCGTTCTAGAATTATCTGTATTATGTACCTCTCGGGCAGCCCAGCCTTAAAATAGGGCCAGTATTGCGCATACTATGAACAACGTCAGCCAACGCCTCTCCGTTGGCCTGCACTCGATAGAAAAGACTTTGTCGCAACTGGTCACGTCGTCAACCGGGTATGAACGAGTCCAACATCTCCCCATGGAGAGAGTCGATACTGCCGCCACGACGTAGGGTGTTGGTGACCAACTCGGCCAGTGAACCCCGGCAATACGGATACATAAGTGCCACGAGGACATCACCGGACAGCACCGGGAAATCCGCTAACTCTAGGACAATGTCCAAGAAAAGCAACAACTTGCCTCATCCTCTACATCCACCACCGGAAATTTCTGGAGAACGGCGGAAATAGGGTTGGGCAGTCTCTGGTAACATGCCCCCGCCAGAATTACACAATTGCACAACACCTACCACAATCATACTATTAGCTAACGGAAGAAGAAAAACTTGATTTCCTTCAAGTTGCCTCTGGGTTCCCTAGCGGAGCAAGGACTCGAGAGACTAAACATGCCGAGCTAACTCCCCTGACACTGAACAAGAAACAAGCAACACTAATAATAACATAAGTATTAGGACAAAAGCAACAACAACACATCATATGACACCTCAAAAGCCTCACAACTATCTACGCAATAACAAACATAAATCCCAACACTAAAAATTCAATTTTCGCAAAGTATCTACTCTTCACTATCGTCAATGATACTGGATACAGGCCCGACCATACCGCACCCAACAAAGAAATAAATCCGAATACTCCTAACTCGGGAACAATTCACCCCTGGACAACTAACCAGTATTCAATTTACTCTTAATTTGGGGTACCACCCACAAGGACCTCAGGCAAGCTAAATAATCTTAACAGTCCGACTATTCAAGGAAAACAGTGTGCGCGACCAATCCTTGTACATGGTTACAAATGCCCAATACGAGCGCAACAAAAATAACAATACTAATAATCATAACACACATACTATAACTCAACACAAACATCAAACACAAACATTAGTAAATTTTTTTTTTGACACAAGCGTTCTACACCACATCCCAATTACGGGACCCGCATTTGTCAACTCATTGCACAGTCAGCCCCAAAAATTGTTATCTTCTTTTTGTTACCCACCTGAAAATGACCCATAGTTTTGCAAGTCCTGCCACATAATCGAACCACGCTCTGCTACCATTTTGAGCCGCCTCATTACCCCTTCTCAAAGTTTAGTAAAAAAAAATTTTTTTTTTTTTTGAGAAAAACGAATAGTAGAGGGAAAGTGTATGTTCAAAAACACTTCCGGGTTGCTAACGAAAACACTACCGGGTTCCAGTTCATGACGTCATAGAGGCACTGGCAGCTGGTGTCCGAGCTGTCCATGTGACGTCACTCTTTTGTGTGTGTGTGTGTGTGTGTGTGTGTGTGTGTGTGTGTGTGTGTGTGTGTGTGTGTGTGTGTGTGTGTGTGTGTGTGTGTGTGTGTGTGTGTGTGTGTGTGTGTGTGTGTGTGTGTGTGTGTGTGTGTGAAACACTTCCGTGCTCCAGTTCATGACGTCACACAGAGGCCCTAGTCGCTGGCGTCCGCATGGCTAAAACCTGTTTCAAGACGTCACGGAGGCCGTGGTTTCTGCATGTCCGCAATTTGGTAGCCGAAAACAATGTGTAGCGGATGGGGGTACCCGGAATTCGGCGGTTGCCGAGGGCCCGGACGCACATAGGGGATGTCATCGGGTACCGTTACGCGAAATTTGGGGGGGCATCGTGTACTGAAATTTGGTGATATGGTCCATCGGGTACCGTTACCCGAAATGTTTAAAGCAACGGATGGGGGTACCCGAAAGGTGGGTACGCCCTAACCGGGTTCAAGTTCATGACATCACACAGAGGCCCTGGTAGCTGGTGTCCGAATGTTAAAACACTTCCGAGTTCCAGTTCATGACGTCACACAGAGGCCCTAGTCAATGGTCTCCGTGCATGTCCAAAATTTGGTAGCCGAAAACAGTGTGTAGCGGATGGGTGGGGGTACCCGGAATTCGGTTGTTGACGAGGTTCTGGACGAGCCGTCACGGAGACAATGGTACCGTTACCCGAAATTTTTTATGTTCGAAATTTGGTACACAAAATATTTAAATCAACGGATGGGGGGGTACGCCCTAAAACAAGTCCTCCATAACGTCACACAGAGGACCTGCTCTCCGAGCGTTCCATATGTGTCACTGTCCGTAGAGGGCGTGGTGTCCAATATTTGACACCCGAAATGTTTAAATCAACGGATGGGGGTATCTCGAAATTTTTGTGTCTGAAATTTAGTACTCGAAATGTTTAAAACAACGGAGGGGGTACGCCGAAATTTTGGGGAGTCCGAAATTATGTTAAAACACTGTCTTCCGACAACGGGTGGGGGTACCCCGAAATTTTGTGGTGTCTGAAATTTAACCTGCATGTCTAGAGGACGTGATGTCTGAAATTTGACACCCGAAATGTACGCCCACATGACGCATGTGTTCGAATGTAGCAATGGGTATATGTTATGTCATTGGTGTCAGTGGCTTGTGGTTCCTATTGGATATTAATTTGTACATAAAAATAAATTATAGCCCTCCCTTTACCCGAAATTTTTGGTGTCCGAAATTTGGTACACGAAATATTTAAATCAACAGATGGGGGTACCCGAAATTTGAAAGGTGGGTACGCCCTAAAAGAAGTCCTGCATGTCTGAAACACTTCCGGGTTCAGGTTCAGCACTGTGCCGACACAGAGGCCGTGGTTTGTGCAAGGCGAGGCGGGTGTGGTGGATAATAATGTACCGTTAAGCGAAATTTGGGTCATCGGGTACCCCCACACTCCGCTTAGCTCTGGACGGGAGGGTAGTGTACCGATACGCGAAATTGGTCGGTTAAAATTTGCTAACAGAGACACTTCATTTTTAACTTCAGAAGAGCTACACAGCGCACTTTTGATTTTTATACGTCAATCCCAGCTATCGCATTTCAACATTGAAATTAAAGAACTCCAGGCACAACGCCTGTACCTAATACTAGTAAAACTTTTCGCCTAATCCCTTTATAGACAACACGGGGATATTACGTGTGGGCGGACGCCTTCAACAGTCTTAGCTCAACTATAATAGTAAACATCAGATAATACTTCACCCGCAGTCTCATCTTACTAGACTAAATATAGAAAACGAGCATATTCGACTACTCCATGCCGGAGTACAATTAACGCAGTGCTCTCTACGTCAAAGATATTGGATCATCAATGACAAATCTTACAAAAGACCCGTGATACACAAATGCCTCACTTTTTTTCGATTTCGCGCAACTGGCTCGAGTCACCTTTTAGGATAATTACCCTCTTCCAGAGTCACTCCCTCTAAGCCATTTTCCCAATGTGACGTCGACTATGCCGGTCCCATATTTCTACGTCAGGGCGGGCAGCGGTCCAAATCATTCAAAAAGGCTTACATTTCACTTTTCATTTGCATGGCCACTAAGGCAATTCACCTTGAATTGGTATCAGATTTGACTGCAGACGCCTTTATAGCTGCTTTAAAACGCTTCATTGCTCCCAGGGGTATCCCTGCACAAATAGTTTCCGATAACGGTACAAATTTCCGTCGTGCTGGCACTATATTACACGATTTGTACAAACTTTTTCAACAAGACGAATTTCAACAATCCACTCAGAACTTCGCCAGTTCACAGGAGGTCAAGTGGTCTTTAATACCTCCGTCAGCACCTCATTTCGGTGGTCTATGGAAGAGCGGAGTAAAAGAGTTAAATTTCATTTACGGCGCGTTATCGGCAGTTCGCTTCTCAACTTTGAAGAGCATTACACTCTTTTCACTCAAATAGAGTCATGTCTGAATTCACGTTCCTTGTTCGCCATTTCAAGTGATTCCGGGGATTCCTAGCCCTTGACTCCAGCACATTTCTTAGTTGGTTCTCCACTTACTGCGCTCCCGGAACCCGACTATTCGGATATAAAAAAATGGGTCGCTTGGGGAGATGACAGCTTCTGCAGAGATTCACCCACTCTATATGGAAGAGTTGGTCAAGAGATTATCTGCATCAGCTGCAACAACGAAATAAATGGAGAAAACATTCAAAAAATTTGTCTCCAGAACAACTCGTCCTCATTTTAGAAGACAATACCCCACCTCTGCAGTGGGAATGTGGTATTGTCACCCAAATCTATATGGGTCAGGATTCATTAGTACGCGTAGCGGATGTCCGCACCACAAACGGCATCCTGCGTAGGCCTATCCACAAACTGTGTCCACTTCCCCTGGCATCAGACTAATTGGTTTTTCAGTGCTTCATGCCCGGGACATTTCCGGATGAGCACATGCTCTACGTACTACTAAGTACAATGTTAAATGTACTTATTTATACATGTATATTTATATTTATGCCAAATTAATCCACGCTATTTATATGTGCATTAGTAAACATTTTAAGTGTTCTTTTTTCGTCAGTGTGATGTCAGTTATTGTGTACTGTTTGGTGCAGTGTTTATAATTATCATGAATTTTTTGGGTATATTTCTATTGTGCTATCATGAATTTTTTGGGTATACTTCTGTTGAGCTATTATTATAATGAATTTTTTGGGTATATTTCTATTGTATTATTATGTAACCTTGCTTATTATGCACTTATTGTCATGCTATTATTATTGAATTCTTTGGATTTCTATTAGTTACTGTGTAATGCTACTTACTATGTGTTATTCATTGCATGTATCATTGTCATTGAATTTTGGTATATTGTTATTATTATTATGTGTCATCAGACATTCTAGCATTTGTATTTTATTATTATATATTGTTCGATGAGTATTGATCAATATTGTATTTATATTTATGTATATTGTATTGAATATTGTATTTGTATTTATGCTATCTAATGGGCCATCTTTCGATGCGCCAATATTCATTGTACTATGTATTATCACACATTTCAGGTTTGTAACTTGTTAATGGATACTTGCATTTTTTCATGTAACTATACTGTAACCTATATTACTGTAACCTATGTCAAAATCACCCGATTTTGGGCGGGCAGTATGTTAAATCTTTGTATCTGTTTATATACCCGCGCGCATTCGGCCCGCGCAATTACGTCACGCTCAATGTACAGGTCGCTAATCGCGAGCTGCGATGTTAGTTAGTTAAAACTCAGCCTTCATCCGATCAGTACTCTCTTCCATTTGCTAGCAGCGGCGATGTGAAATTTAATAATGTAACTTCTTTATACAATTTTTCTTTCTTCTATCGGTATTTATCTTGGCAATGTACGCCATACGTAATTGGATGGGCCATGCCCTTCATTATATAATTATTCAATAAATGGCTAGTTAACTCAGATTCATACAGTCCACTTCTTCATTTAAAAAACACATTTCCGATTCCTATACCAGCAGCACTTCGCATGACAAATACTAACTCTAGAAATATTCGAGAGCGTTGAGCATGCAGCAGAGAGGTTTATTGCGGTATCGTAAAGCGGGTTTGATTTAAAATTTAAATGATCGATTAGCACGAAGTCACGACTGTGTACGTCATTGTACGCCCTATATATCTCAAATTCTTCCATCGTACAATTTTTTGGCCTCAGGTTCGTTGTCCGTGAGTCAATACTAATTTCTGACCATTGAATCTTTTAGAGGACGATGAAACGAAGAGAATGGTACCTTATTCGAGGTTCTAGGTCTATGTTTTAGCCATTCTATGCTTAAAATAACGCTTATTATCACTAAATAATCGTACAAATTTTTTTACTTCAGGTTCGTTGTCAGTGAGTCAATACTAATTTTTGACCATTGAATTTTGTAGAGGACGATGAGAGGAAGAGAATGGTACCTTATTCGAGGTACGAGGTCAGTTTTTACCCGTTCTATGCTTAAAATAACGCTTATTATCACTAAATAGTCGTACAATTTTTTTGACCTCAGGTTCGTTGTCCTTGAGTCAATACTAATTTTTGACCATTGAATCTTGTAGAAGACGATGAGACGAAGAGAATGGTACCTTATTCGAGGTTCGAGGTCTATTTTTTAGTCTTTTTATGCTTAGAATAACGCTTTCAATCACTAAATAATCGTTCACTTTTTTGGTTTTTGCCCTCAGGTTCGTTGTCCTTGAATCTATACTAATTTTTGTCTATTTCTACGTGTTGATCGTCACCTTCCACTTCCTCAGCCAATCCAACTGCCTCTGTGGCTTTGCTTTGTGTCCTCAAATTGTAGGAACAGTGAGCTTCAATGTTGCATAGCGTCGTCTACGAAGACGGAAAACGCTTCTTGGGGATACTCCTACACGTCTTCGTTTACACGATGTACGTACATAGCGGAGCCAAAGATGAAAGCCTGCTGTACGCCGGCGGGGTGGATTGGAATTTAGAACAGGATCCGTCGACGCTCACCCTGACGGTTCGGCCGTTAAAGTAGACAGTAAAATATACCCAAAAGAAGAAGGGATAGGAGAGGAACTAGCTAACAAGGAAGGTATTCGTTCCGGACTTTGTCAAAAGTCTCTTGCTCACGTCCAGCAAAGACAGCGCCCGTAGACTCTATCTTGTTCATAGCATCCTAAAAATTACATAATAACGGGAAGAATGCCTTTTTTTCCAAGTGATTGAATTTGTCCCAGAACTGCTCAACGTTTGTCTGCTGCTCCAAGGAAAAAAAAAGTTCTTTGTCATCGTTGCTGATGATGAGGTTATACTGCTGCACAGCTATTCGTACAAGTGTTGAACAAAGAAAATCACTGCCCCAAGATCAACGTTATCGTTAGCGTTAGCGTTCTTAGCGTTAGCGTTTGTAGCGTTCTTAGAGTCAGCTTTCTAAGCGTTAGCATTAACTTTAGCGTTTGCGTTAGCGTTAACGTTCTTAGCGTTGGCGTACTTACTGTTAATGTTTTCCGTTTTAGCGTTAGCCGAATCACACAAATCATTCATCACTAACACTATTACTACCAGATCAACGTTATCGTTAGCGTTAGCGTTTGTAGCGCTCTTAGAGTCAGCTTTTCTAAGAGTTAGCATTAACTTTAGCGTTTGCGTTAGCGTTAACGTTCTTAGCGTTGGCGTACTTACTGTTTGCGTTTTCCGTTTTAGCGTTAGCCGAATCACGCAAAACATTCATCACTAACACTATTACTACTAGATCAACGTTATCGTTAGCGTTAGTGTTTTTTAGCGTTCTTAGGGTCATCTTCCTTAGCTTTAGCATTAACTTTAGCGTTTGCGTTAACGTTTACGTTCTCAGCGTTGACGTTCTTAGTGTTATCGTTACCGTTTTAGCGTTAGCCGAATCATGCAAACCATCGTCACTCACTGCAGTCACTGAAGATCAAGTGCAAGTATGACGTACTTTCCATGGAATTGTTGAACACAAGATTTGAAAATGCTGTTGTCATCGATTTGGAGGACAGTGGAGCTTGCCCGCAAACGCAGGAAAATAAGTTCCATGTTTTTCTGCTGAAGCGTTGGAGTGAGGCCTTCACTGAAGACCGGATGAAGTCAGTCAAGCCTTGCGTTCAATCGTTGGTTGTGACATCTCACACAACACTTGCGAACGACAAGGTTAGCGTCCAGCTTGTAATCGACTATGTAATTAGCTTAATAATTCTTATTTTATCTTAAATAATTACAAAAAAATAGTTACTTTCCAACAAATTAACATAAAAAGAGTTGGAAGAGAGAACGTTTATATTATTTAATACGTCACATTAATTTATTGCTAGACGCTGATTGGACAAAATCCGTTAAATACTGTACATATACATGTATGCTTATTCAAGCAGATTCGTATCATAGTGAACACGAAAGGCTAAAGAAATTTGTGTTAAGCCCCGTAAAGTTCATAGTATGGTTGCCGTGGGTTTTATTATTACCTACATCTTATACTGACAGAGTTCGGTGCGCTTTTTGTTCGACCCATGCTAGAAAAGTGGGTAACGAACCTATGAGAAGACGCCAAAAATGGACTCGATTGTATCGTTTTCTAAGAACAAAATCCAATAATAAAAAGTTTATAGATGTTTAGAAGTGATGTGTTTTTGCGAGGGTTGTGTATGTCGTTCGCCTCCGTATGATACACTTTGTAATATATTATGTAACGATAAACGTAAACGTTTAAATCTGGAAAAAATTGGTCGCTATAGAGGTAAAAAACAATTTCTGTGTACATTTACTGGACGCCTGTAATTTGCTGCGAACAGCATGGAACCTCGTGACAGCTAAAACTATTGAAAATTGTTTCACTCATGCTCGATTCATTTTGAATTCAGAGATTAAACAAACCGAATGTGAAGAAATTGAAATTGGACCTACCCTGTCTGAAATGTTTAATCACGTATCATCAGCATTAAATGTTTCAGTTTCTCTAAATGAGTAGATGTCTGTCGACGAGAACGTAACTACGGCTCTCGGCTCTCGTATTAACAGACAGTGATATCGTAGAAATAGAGCAAGCTGAAAACTGTGAAAATGATGAGGGTGCCGACGAACTTGACTTGGAAAATGATATGACAGGAGTTCCTACCGCTACAATACACTTTCGTTGCTGAGATGTGTTCATCGAATTTTAGAAGCCAACTCTGAACGTGAAATGTTTGAGCACGTCGATAAACTAGAACAATTTATTGAAAATCAAGTAGTGCAGAATTCTGTACAAAAGAAAATAACGAACTATTTTAAAAAGAATTGAACATTTTCACTACAATAACTTCACATTTTAAGAAAAAATTAATTACTGTATAATAGTCCAGGAGGATAAATAAAACGATCATATATTAGTACCTATTCAATATTCTTTATTGATTTATTTTACTAATAAATTCAGTAAGTAATATTTCCAGTATTTGACCATTTACAGTACAGTAGGTTCTGTACCTCATTTTGTTTCACTTTTTATCTGTTAACACGAAATTCGGTTAACACGAAATATAGGTTAACACGAAAAAAAACAGCTGGTCCCCGTCATTTCGTGTTAAATGTGTCCCACTGCATATTTAGAGGGAGAGAGAGAGAGAGAGAGAGAGAGAGAGAGAGAGAAAGCCTTCAAGGCTGTAAAAGAGAGGGAAAGAGAGAGAGAGAGAGAGAAAGCGAGCCAGCCTTCAAAGCTGAGAGAGAGAGAGAGAGAGAGAGAGAGAGAGAGAGAGAGAGAGAGAGAGAGAGAGAGAGAGAGAGAGAGAGAGAGAGAGAGAGAGTTGAGTATCACTACAACAGACCGGCTAACAACTTGCTTGCAAACCAGTTTTTAGAGCTGGTTGATACACACACACACACACACACACACACACACACGAACGCACGCACGCATGGTCTATACAAAGGATCAGTGCACTCAAGTTCAAGGATATGCACAATATAATTTAAAGTAAATACTTGCAAATATTACTTTTCAGTGGTGTACTACGTATGGGAGATATAATCAATCATTTATCTAATGATATAAAATCATTATTTCCTATAATTGGATATATATATATATATATATATTGTAGCGTGACAGAAAATCCACTACATTGTAAATCATATGAAATGATAAAATTTAATTACATCAACAAATGTTGTAATAATATTAAATGACATTTAAATAAATCAGAGGAATGAAACACAATAAGATAAAAATCCTCACTACATAATATATAAAAACCACTGTTAAAAGAAACCAAAGAAAGTATTGAAGCAACTCATCAACTCATAAATAATACCAGTAAGTTACCCAGGAAGCTCAGAGCAGTAAACCAGTTACATAAGACAATATACCGAAAAAAGAGACTCACTCAAAGAGTGGTGAATACCAAAATACCCTAAAAACAAGAAGAGGGAAGAATAAAGTTTGTGAACAGGAAGAAAACAATACCCTGAAACCTGTATAGAAGAATAAGATCAGTTCAGTGAAGAAATTAAATACTCCAAACTAAACCTCAGTCGTGATAACACCAAGTACCTTGGTTTACCCAAGAATGAGGTAAGAAGACCAGAAGAGTGAAGACTAGACGAGGGACAAGAATGAAAACTAGAAGAGGGACAAGAATGAATACCAGAAGGAAGATAGGAAGAAGGACAAGAAGGAAGACAGGAGGAGAGGAAGACATAGTATGAAAGAAACACCGTAGTAAAACCTATTATTATATAAACTACTATCAATCCCAAACCCACAAAAACTATGCCAAAGAAAGTATAACATACCCAAAATCTTATAAAAATGTAATTATTGAGAAAACTAAAGTGTTGTATAGCGTTATAAGAAGTGCACCGGCTAAAGCTATTGTGTAATAAAGAAAATAAACTAGTCTTAACGGTCCATGATGACTAAAGGTCTGGTCTGAGATAATAAGACTCAGAATATCAGAACCAACAGTGAAAGTGAATTTGTATAAGTGTTTTTTTTAAAAAATGCAATAAACTTAATGTTGGTGATACTATAACTTAGTAGTATGCTATATCACAACTTTAAAGTCTAATAATAAACAGCATGATAAAATAATAAAATGGAAGGTTTCCAGTATTTTATTATTTTAATGTAAATCCTTATTTAAAAGACCTTTGTAAAAAAGAATGATAATAAATAGAGTATGGGAATTAATGTTTACTGATGTGGGGGATCACAATAATAATGATTTAAACCAAAAAGGACTGGTACTAATATAGTATGAATAAGTGTAACATGTTTAAATAGACTGTTATTTCACAGTCCTAAAATCAATGTATTAAATAAATGTATTTGTAAGGTTTATTAGAAAATAAGATTTATGTTATGTGTTTTAAAAAGAATTATGTTTGATAAATAATAACCTACATACCAGTAATAATGTACTAAAAGGTATGCTATGTTAGATTAAACATAGTCAAAAGAGATATGTTTAAGCTGTATCTGCAATATGTTAAATTGTGCAGATTACTAAACAATGTTCATAATTAATTATTTTAATAACTGTAGTGTTAATTAACTACTACACAAAACAATAAGTTATAGATCATGTTATTTTCATATAATTGTAGTTATGTAAAGTCAGAGGAGGAATTAAGTTTAAATTATTGAGAAAGAAAGAAATATAAAATTCTAAAATCTAGGCCATTTGGTGAAATCAGAGAACCAATATAAAATAGTATAATTCACTAATAAATCCTGTAAACTACCCAGATTTAGATAAGATAACACAATTAGCTACTACTAGGAATGATCCTATGAATTAAAATGACAATAAGGAAATATACCTTAACATTTTGTAAATTGTCAAAATATATAAATTAATTAATTTTAGAGAGCAATATCAAATCTACAAATTAACACAAAAAACCAGTTCAAAGGTGTAATTTATATGTATTTAAGGAAAGGAAGAGAAATATGACTAATTAAAATTTATTATAATAGTATTAATAATATTTAAAATGGAAGGAATTTTATATAAAAACGGAAATCCAATTTTGAGCCTATATTTCCAAAGTGTGAACAAAATTTGTTAATTTCCACAAAATATCTACAGATATGGACTATAATACATCAATTTAAAGGGAATAAGATGATTAAACTAATCATAAGATTAATAATTCATAAAAGTAAGGAATAAAATAGAAAAATTCCATATATAATGTAATATTTTCTAATGTGTATGAAATCGAAAAATGTTAACAATACTTTTTCAAGGATTAACTGGGCAAGATTTATGACCAAGTTAATTAGTATTTTGTTGAATATCAAGCTGAATAGGTGTGTGACAAAAACGTTCTTTAAATCGAGTCGAACATGATGCTAACGTTTAGCCATTGAAATCAGTGAACGAGAGTTAGACAAATTAAACACTTTTTGAAGCCAATACTATAAAAACATTCACGACAATAGTGAAAACAAACCTCTAACTTCACTATACGAGTAACAGTAAACGGTAAAACATTATATTACAACTGATTTACTCTACAAACCTAACCGCAACTTGAAAACTTAACCGTAATAGTTGCACAAATAGAAAATAAACTAACTAACGCAAGTTTACACAGAACACTTCACCAGAATACACTAAATAGATTAACAGACTTATTACACCAGTGCGGGGACATTTTAGACCTTGATGAAGGTAATTTTATAGTAATTTTCTGACTCGACGCATATACAATAGCCGAGACCAACCCAAGGAGCGGCCATCTTGAAAACGAAACCTGCCTAGTACATCATAGTTACTGACGTCACATCAGTCTTCATTGGTTCGACAAAACATTTATTCTAATATCATAACCTGAATTATTTAAATACTATTGAATAGTAATTATGTATTTATATGTGTTAACTGTTAATGTTATACTTTCTCGTCACCCTTCTCTGACTATTAATTCTTAATCGCTCAAAGAACCTGTCTTTAATATAATATAACATAAAATTTTGTTCTGTATGACAATCGATAATTCCTGAGACAGAGTCGATAATTGCTCTCCATCGATAAAATATCGATTATTTATCTAAAATTGTCAATAAATCTTTATATTTCTATTATTTTGTATCTGTATTTATTTCACAGGGTAATTTAAGGGTATTTATAAGGCTGAAGGTATTAAGTGAAAAGAATATACTCTATTTTGAACAAGATATTGGACCAGTAAGGAAAGTCACCAATCGATTATTACCTGGAGTTAATCTATTTAACTCCAGACTTGGTGCAAATCTTCAAGAAGTGCTCGACGGTCAATAGATACCTACCTGTTATTGAAATTTTACAAGAATCTTTTAAAAAACAGATTGATCTTGTATACATACCTCTATAAACATAAACAAAATTATTTTATTGTTTGGAAATTTTGTTATTATTGAAATTTCCATTTTATTTTTATTCTTTTGTAACGACCGGCATACAGCGGTCTGGTGACCTAGTGGCTAGCCCAAACAGTGGGATCTGATTTGATTACAGTCATATATAGGGTCTTCTTACAAAGTGACGAATCCAACACGGGGCACTAAGGAAGAAGACAGCCACCGAAAGGTCGTCCAGTTTCAAAGTGGCGTCCAACTTAGAGGGCTTAATAATCTAAGCTTGGCAGCGATTGATTAATAGACAGCAGAAAGATGCAGAGACGAGCTACATCGAAAAAAAGGGCGGCAGAGGCCGAGAAAGAGATGGACATGGGGGATAAGGAGGCAACACCGGTGGAGGATCCGGAAGTGTTACCAATCCAGGTGGAACATAAACAACCTGAACCACCAGAGGAACAATTAGAAGTGACAACGCAGACAGGGGAAGTCAATGTCCCAGAGAAGGAGAAACCATCACGAGCAGAGGATAGTAATATACAAGAGATGCTCAGGATAATGATGGAGAGAATGGAAGGAATGGACAAGAAAATGGACGAAAGTAATAAGAAAATGGATTCCACAGAAGAAAATAACAAGAAGATGGAGGAGAATTTAAGCAAGAAAATGGATGACAACAACCATTCAACCAAGGAAGAATTGGGCCGTAAAATAGTGAATACCAATAAGAGGATCGAAGAAACCAGTAAAAATTTGAGTAAGAAAATGGACGAGATTATGGAAGATAGAAAGAAAATGATGGAAAATTTCTGCAAGAAAATGGATGGGAACCACGAATCGATAATGGGGAAACTGGATGATATAAGTAATGATAATAAACTGTTTTGGGAAAATTTCGGAGAGAAGAAGACCGAAGAAATAAAAAATGATAGCCAACCAGAACCAGAAGAAGTGCTAAATGATAAAACGCAGGAACAAATAATGGTAGTACCTGAAATTGAAACTAACCGGAACCAGGAAGATATTAAACCAAGGAAAAGGAGAATGTATCCAAGAAAGGTAATAAAAACCAAGGAAGAAATAGAAATGAT
The DNA here is from genome assembly GCA_034769895.1 of Magicicada septendecula. Lineage (NCBI taxonomy): Eukaryota > Metazoa > Arthropoda > Insecta > Hemiptera > Cicadidae > Magicicada > Magicicada septendecula. Next base: position 382,428,676 of record CM068375.1, on the reverse strand, counting down.
GAACCATGGTTTAATGGATGTCAATAATATTCCAATAACCGACCATGAAGAAATCAGTAATTACAGAAATTTCGGAAGGAGATTCAAGGTAATCTCAGAAATAATTTACCACAAGACAGTAGTTTATCAATGGGGAAGGACCAGAAGTAAACGGAATACTACATGTGGACTAGATCAATTCCAGTGCGGAACTAAACAATGTATTTCAGAAAGATGGAAATATAACATCTTATCAGACTGTGACGATGGCACTGGTGAATCACCAGAGTGTGTTCCATTAGTGCGCCATCCAGGACTATTCCAGTGTACAATTACACAAAAATGTATACCTTCCGGATGGATTTGTGATGATGAACCAGATTACGGGGATTCAGAGAAGCAGATAATTGATAAACCAGATGAAGACCCTCACAGATATTTTTCAGGTCATACAGCATATGGACCAGAGACATATTGGAATATAAGACAATATAATAATGGGAACAATACTAATTACCATGATAATAATAATACGAGTCCAAATTATCAAAACCCGAACCGACCCTCTAATGGTTATCAGGGTAACCACAATCCCTACCCTGATAACGTAAATAGTCAGAGAAGCCCCAATTATGGTAATAGTCCTTACCACAATAATGCTAATCGTGTGGGTCCCAATAATAGTAATTTTAGTAATAATAGGTTTCCTCGCCCAAGAGTGAACTTCATACGGGCCACAGATGGAAGACAGCGAGGTTTCAACCACCATAGAGGGAACAGTTACCGAAGATACGAAGAAAGGCGGAGGAGCCTAGAACGGGACCAACCGAGGTACTATCCGGCGCGTAGGAGCAAAAGTTTGGATCTGATAAGGATCTATACGGATACATAATGAGGTGGTAAAAGGGATGGATGTCATGATAACCAACAAAGGCAAAACCACCACAAAAGAGATGAAAATAATTACCACTGAGGAAAAATGAGAAGAAGAAGGGACAAAGAACCAAAATGGGAATTTAAGAAATAAATTAATTAAGAAACTACACCTTATAAAGGAACTATGAGCAACAATGCACCATAATAAAAAGCATCCACCTGGGTATAAAGAAAAAAAATAATAAGAAATACGTTTGAATAAAGACAAGAAAAGAGTCATACAATATTTATGAAACTAATATGATATGTTTACCATATAATTATGAAAACTATTACAATCATTTATGAAAAGTCTATGTGGCAGTAATATAAAACAGAATTAGAAGATAAAAACCTCTAAATTCTAAAAAAAATGTAAGTTCACCTTACATACCAAGAAAATATGAAAAAACTTTATGGCTAGAATAGAAGAGAAGAAGTTTAAAAACATAAAATCAACTAAATTCAAAAAAAATAAGTAAGTTCACCTTACATACCAAGAAAATATGAAAAAACTTTATGGCTAGAATAGAAGAGAAGAAGAAGTTTAAAAACATAAATTCAACTAAATTCAAAAAATAAGTAAGTTCACCTTACATAACAAGAAAATGTGAAAAAACTTTATGGCTAGAATAGAAGAGAAGAAGTTTAAAAACATAAAATCCTCCAAATTCTAAAAAGGTGTGAGCCAATCTTACATAAAGATTATTTGAAAGAAATTATTTGAAAAGAAGAATAATATAAGAAGAGTTTGAAATAAGTCAACAAAATTTTAAATGTAAATGAGATCACCTTACATACCAATTACCTAAGAAAAACTTTATGGCTATAATATAATAATAAAGAAGGAGAGAATTTAGAAATAAAACCATCTAAGGTCAAAAAACAATTCTAGACAGTTTAATCATGTCTAAGTTCAATATGAAGAGTAAAAACCTTTCCGTAAAATGTTGTTGAAGGAAATAAAAAAGAAAAAATTCTTTAATACGATTTAAGTGAGTGAATAAAATAAAGTACAAAAACTTCTTTGGAATTATGAGAGAATGAAACTTTAAGTGGTATGAGGAGAAAATATGACCTCATAATGAAATAAATAAAAAAACCAGCACTTGCAAGTATAATCGCAATGACCGGAATAATGTGAAAATAATGTCAAAAATGTATGTAATTAAATGAATTAATATAAAATGATTTATAAATTAAATGACAATTATGATAATGACAGTTATAAAAAATTCTAGAAAATAGAACAAGTGGAAATTTTAAGAAACAAGAAACAGTCTAAAAATGTCACAAAGATATGCTACTACAAATAATGCAGATTATAATGAAAAAACCAGAAGGTAATAAAGAATTTATAACCAAAAGATTTATATGATAATAAAAGTATAAAAAGGTAATAATAGAAGAGCTTCCTACCATAATATCAAATGAAAGAAACATCCAGATAATAAGTCAGATGAACAACTGAGATAGAAATATTAAAATCTCTGAGAAGTATAATAAGTAATAAGTGAAGTATCCCAAAGATATTTTTTAAATAGTAACAAATGTGTACTATTCTGAATAATTTTTTTAATCTGTCTGATGATAATTCCAGCAGGATTAATATATTTTTTTGAGCAGAGATGATTTGCCTCTGTACTCAAATATGTGTGAAGTATTGGACAGCAGAGGAAAGTAGCGTACAGTGCCTCTCTGAACTGAACCAGCTCACAAAGTAGGGAACGATAGGGAGAAAATATCCCAAGGAGAAAATACTAAGAAGGAATATAAAAATGAAATAATAAATATGAAACTCAGAAGACTATTACTATCAAGGAAGATCAAGTGAGAGTGATATAAACTCAGATATAAATAAGAGAACTTTAAAATGGAAGGAAGTCCAAAATAATAACAAACTTTGAATAATTATCATAAGCAATTGTTTCAGACAAAGCAAGTATAGTCTGGAAAAATTACTTCTGGAGAAGGGCATTCTGTAGCGTGACAGAAAATCCACTACATTGTAAATCATATGAAATGATAAAATTTAATTACATCAACAAATGTTGTAATAATATTAAATGACATTTAAATAAATCAGAGGAATGAAACACAATAAGATAAAAATCCTCACTACATAATATATAAAAACCACTGTTAAAAGAAACCAAAGAAAGTATTGAAGCAACTCATCAACTCATAAAAATACCAGTAAGTTACCCAGGAAGCTCAGAGCAGTGAACCAGTTACATAAGACAATATCCCGAAAAAAGAGACTCACTCAAAGAGTGGTGAATACCAAAATACCCTAAAAACAAGAAGAGGGAAGAATAAAGTTTGTGAACAGGAAGAAAACAATACCCTGAAACCTGTATAGAAGAATAAGATCAGTTCAGTGAAGAAATTAAATACTCCAAACTAAACCTCAGTCGTGATAACACCAAGTACCTTGGTTTACCCAAGAATGAGGTAAGAAGACCAGAAGAGTGAAGACTAGACGAGGGACAAGAATGAAAACTAGAAGAGGGACAAGAATGAATACCAGAAGGAAGATAGGAAGAAGGACAAGAAGGAAGACAGGAGGAGAGGAAGACATAGTATGAAAGAAACACCGTAGTAAAACCTATTATTATATAAACTACTATCAATCCCAAACCCACAAAAACTATGCCAAAGAAAGTATAACATACCCAAAATCTTATAAAAATGTAATTATTGAGAAAACTAAAGTGTTGTATAGCGTTATAAGAAGTGCACCGGCTAAAGCTATTGTGTAATAAAGAAAATAAACTAGTCTTAACGGTCCATGATGACTAAAGGTCTGGTCTGAGATAATAAGACTCAGAATATCAGAACCAACAGTGAAAGTGAATTTGTATAAGTGTTTTTTAAAAAAAAATGCAATAAACTTAAAGTTGGTGATACTATAACTTAGTAGTATGCTATATCACAACTTTAAAGTCTAATAATAAACAGCATGATAAAATAATAAAATGGAAGGTTTCCAGTATTTTATTATTTTAATGTAAATCCTTATTTAAAAGACCTTTGTAAAAAAGAATGATAATAAATAGAGTATGGGAATTAATGTTTACTGATGTGGGGGATCACAATAATAATGATTTAAACCAAAAAGGACTGGTACTAATATAGTATGAATAAGTGTAACATGTTTAAATAGACTGTTATTTCACAGTCCTAAAATCAATGTATTAAATAAATGTATTTGTAAGGTTTATTAGAAAATAAGATTTATGTTATGTGTTTTAAAAAGAATTATGTTTGATAAATAATAACCTACATACCAGTAATAATGTACTAAAAGGTATGCTATGTTAGATTAAACATAGTCAAAAGAGATATGTTTAAGCTGTATCTGCAATATGTTAAATTGTGCAGATTACTAAACAATGTTCATAATTAATTATTTTAATAACTGTAGTGTTAATTAACTACTACACAAAACAATAAGTTATAGATCATGTTATTTTCATATAATTGTAGTTATGTAAAGTCAGAGGAGGAATTAAGTTTAAATTATTGAGAAAGAAAGAAATATAAAATTCTAAAATCTAGGCCATTTGGTGAAATCAGAGAACCAATATAAAATAGTATAATTCACTAATAAATCCTGTAAACTACCCAGATTTAGATAAGATAACACAATTAGCTACTACTAGGAATGATCCTATGAATTAAAATGACAATAAGGAAATATACCTTAACATTTTGTAAATTGTCAAAATATATAAATTAATTAATTTTAGAGAGCAATATCAAATCTACAAATTAACACAAAAAACCAGTTCAAAGGTGTAATTTATATGTATTTAAGGAAAGGAAGAGAAATATGACTAATTAAAATTTATTATAATAGTATTAATAATATTTAAAATGGAAGGAATTTTATATAAAAACGGAAATCCAATTTTGAGCCTATATTTCCAAAGTGTGAACAAAATTTGTTAATTTCCACAAAATATCTACAGATATGGACTATAATACATCAATTTAAAGGGAATAAGATGATTAAACTAATCATAAGATTAATAATTCATAAAAGTAAGGAATAAAATAGAAAAATTCCATATATAATGTAATATTTTCTAATGTGTATGAAATCGAAAAATGTTAACAATACTTTTTCAAGGATTAACTGGGCAAGATTTATGACCAAGTTAATTAGTATTTTGTTGAATATCAAGCTGAATAGGTGTGTGACAAAAACGTTCTTTAAATCGAGTCGAACATGATGCTAACGTTTAGCCATTGAAATCAGTGAACGAGAGTTAGACAAATTAAACACTTTTTGAAGCCAATACTATAAAAACATTCACGACAATAGTGAAAACAAACCTCTAACTTCACTATACGAGTAACAGTAAACGGTAAAACATTATATTACAACTGATTTACTCTACAAACCTAACCGCAACTTGAAAACTTAACCGTAATAGTTGCACAAATAGAAAATAAACTAACTAACGCAAGTTTACACAGAACACTTCACCAGAATACACTAAATAGATTAACAGACTTATTACACCAGTGCGGGGACATTTTAGACCTTGATGAAGGTAATTTTATAGTAATTTTCTGACTCGACGCATATACAATAGCCGAGACCAACCCAAGGAGCGGCCATCTTGAAAACGAAACCTGCCTAGTACATCATAGTTACTGACGTCACATCAGTCTTCATTGGTTCGACAAAACATTTATTCTAATATCATAACCTGAATTATTTAAATACTATTGAATAGTAATTATTGTATTTATATGTGTTAACTGTTAATGTTATACTTTCTCGTCACCCTTCTCTGACTATTAATTCTTAATCGCTCAAAGAACCTGTCTTTAATATAATATAACATAAAATTTTGTTCTGTATGACAATCGATAATTCCTGAGACAGAGTCGATAATTGCTCTCCATCGATAAAATATCGATTATTTATCTAAAATTGTCAATAAATCTTTATATTTCTATTATTTTGTATCTGTATTTATTTCACAGGGTAATTTAAGGGTATTTATAAGGCTGAAGGTATTAAGTGAAAAGAATATACTCTATTTTGAACAAGATATTGGACCAGTAAGGAAAGTCACCAATCGATTATTACCTGGAGTTAATCTATTTAACTCCAGACTTGGTGCAAATCTTCAAGAAGTGCTCGACGGTCAATAGATACCTACCTGTTATTGAAATTTTACAAGAATCTTTTAAAAAACAGATTGATCTTGTATACATACCTCTATAAACATAAACAAAATTATTTTATTGTTTGGAAATTTTGTTATTATTGAAATTTCCATTTTATTTTTATTCTTTTGTAACGACCGGCATACAGCGGTCTGGTGACCTAGTGGCTAGCCCAAACAGTGGGATTTGATTTGATTACAGTCATATATAGGGTCTTCTTACAAAGTGACGAATCCAACACGGGGCACTAAGGAAGAAGACAGCCACCGAAAGGTCGTCTGTTTCAATATATTGTAATAAGACCCTGTATTCCGGTCTTTACAAAAAAAAATATTAGAGGAAAAATTTTATAAAAAATAAAATTTTCAATAAAAAAAAAATTAATTTTATGTTTTAATAGATGTTTGTAATTAAGAAATAATGCTGTTTTAAATGTTCTGTAAAATGTTTAGGAATCAGGAAGGTATTTATTAACTATTCAGCACTTCTGGAAGATCTGAACCAAGTCTGGAGTTAACCAGATTAACTCCGGTCAGCAATCGATTGATAATTTTCCTTGCTGGTCCAATATCTCACTGAAAAAAAATATTTTCTTCTTCTTGAAGTCTCTTTGCCTTAATAAATAACCTTAAATTAGCCTGTGAAATAATAACAGGTAAATACAATTGAAATAAATGGATTTATTAAACAATTTAATAAATAATCGATTTTTTATCGATTGAGAACAATTATCGACTCCGTCTCAGGGAATTATCGATTCGTGCATACAGTAGAAAAATTATTATAAGTATTATAAAAAGGACAGGTTCTTTGAGCGATTATATTAATAGTCAGAGAAGGGTAACGAGAAAGTATAACATTAACAATTAAAGTAATTTCATTAATTATTATTTAACAATATTTAAATAATGTATATATAATGTTTAAGAAAGTTGATTTGTCAGACCATATGTAGCTGCTGACGTCACTCGATGAGGTAGGCAGATTCGTAAATTTCAAAGATGGCCGCTACTAGATATGGCGAAGTTACTGCGATGTCGTCGTGTCAAAAATTCACAGCAAAATTACCTTCATGAATGTTTGAAATGTTCCCGCACTGGTGTAATCTGTCTGTTAGGTTATTTGGTGTGTTCTGAAGAAGTGTTCCGTGTATACTTGTGTTAATTAAGTTATTTGGTATGTGTTCACTTCTGTGGGTTAATTTGTCTGTAAAAGTGGTTATGGTTTGTAGGGTGAATTATATCAAATATATTGTTTTACTGTTTTCGTTCACTCGTATACTGAAGTTAGGTGTTAGTTTTCACTATTGTCGTTAAAGTTTTGGTAGATTTAGTTAAAAAAGTGTTCATTTCATCTAACTCTCGATTCACTTATATGCATGGCTAACCGTAGTACCATTTTCTACTCGGTTTTAAAGGAACGTTTTTCTCACACAACTATTCAGCTTGATATTCAACAAAAGACAATTTTAGCTTGGTCAAAATCTGGCCCAGTTAATCTTTGAAAAAGTATTGTTAACATATTTCGATTACCCATACACATGATACAAAATTACATTATATATGGAATTTATTTATTTTATTCATCACTTTCATGAATTATGAACCTTATCATTGGTTTAATCATCTCATTCCTTTTAAATTGATATATTGTAGTCCATATCTGTAGACATTTTGTGGAAATCACCAAATTTCTTTCCTTTTTGAAAATCTAGGCTCAAACATTGATTTCCGCCTTTATACAATTTTTCTTCCATTTTAATTTTTATTAATTCTATTATAATAAATTTTAATTAGTCATATTTCTCTTCCTTTCCCTAAATACATATAAATTGAACCTTTGAACTGGTTTTTTGTGTTAATCTCTGAATTTGACATTGCTCTTCAAAATTAATTAACTTATATATTTTGAAAATTTACAATATTTTAAGGTATATTTCCTTATTATCATTTTAACTCATAGGATCATTCCCAGTAGTGGTTAACTGATTTACCTTATCTAAATCTTGCTAGTTTACAGGATTTATAAGTGAATTGTACTGGTTTATATGGTTTCTGTGACTTCACCAAATGGCCTAGAGTTTAGAATTTTACATTTCTGTCTTTCTCAAATAAATTTAATCCTACCACTCCTCTGACTTTACATAGTTATTATTACATGAAAATAAAATGGTTTATAACTTATTGTGAGGTGTAGTATTTAATTAACACTACTGTTATATAAAAAACAATAATTATGAACATTATTTAGCAATCTGTACAATTGAACATATTGCTGACATGGTTTGAACATATACATTTAACTCCTTTTGAATTATCACAGCATACCTACTGAAACATTATTAATGGTATGTATGCTGTTATTTAGCAAACATAACTTATTTTAAATACATGTAAATCTTATTTTCTAAAAACTCTTACAAATATAGTGATTTTATGGCTGTGAACAAACAGTCTATTTAAACATTTTAAACCTATGAATACTAAATTAATGCCAGTCCTTTCTGGTCTAAACCATTATTATTTATGATCCCCTTCATTAGTAAACATTGTAGCGGGGCATTTTTGGGCATACCTGGGGTAATAACATAATTTGTATTTTTTCATAAATAAATAATAATTAACATGTTGAGTGATAGGGACAGAAATTATAAACTTAGGTAAATTTCCTGTTTGAAACGAAAACAACAGTGGCAGCATTGACTGTGCAGAATTATTCGTTGATATTTTAAAACAGATTCAACAGACGCAGAATTAATAAACTGCAACTGTACCAAGGTCAACAAATGACGAACACGAAACTAGTAAACACATTATGTAACGGTAAACAAATTATGCAACGAGACGATCAGGCGATGTGTTGCGTCACTGAATTACATAACGAGGTGTGTCACCAGTTTCGTCAGACACTCAGCAAACGAAAGTAGTGTACTGGCGCAAGGATACAAACTCTAAAACAATAGAATCAAGCACACAACAACCGTCGCTTGAAAAAATAGCGCTGTTTTCTCTCCCCAGTATAAAGCCATCACCACTCGCGAGTGGTAGCTATCAAAAGTTTCGAAACGTAATTGTGCGGGCCCGCAACATATAAAATGTGATAAAAAATGGAAAAAATTAAATAACAGTTTGCTCTTAGAACCGAACAGAAACAGAACCGTTTTATTAATACAAATGACAGTTTCGGAGGTGTAAAACAAATTCTCATTAACGGAAAATGTGCGGGTGGAGAATGCTACGTCGTTTGGACTCAAATGCAGCTAAGTGGTCTACAAAAAATAAAATCAAATTTTCAATTATGATATAAATTTAATGTATTTAACATTACAATTAATGTTCACATAAATTGTAATAGTCATATTTAAAGATTTTTTAATAGAAGAGCTCTTAGAATCCTGGGGTAGATGTGTGTGTGTGCGTGAGTATGTAAGCATATATAAATTTAAACAAAGAAGGCTGCTTTGTGTGGTTAGGTCTTAATGTATATATATTAGTCAGGTTAACTTTATAGAAGTATATTTGCAATTTACATATTATGTTTTTTAAATCCCATTATATGCCTAATAACTTCTGTCAATATGAATTTGTAGTAGAAAAAAGAATTTCAGGAGATAGTGTTTAAACAACAAAAGTTAGTAAAATGTCAATAAAACTATGTTAATGGGAAACAATATAAAGTTTTTCTTTATTTAAACAACCAGTTCTGATCTCCTGTGTTCGCCGAAAAGAACCCTGAAATGATAGGTATAAATTTTGGGTTTTTTTTTTGTTTGCTCGTTAACCATAAAACGAGATGGCGCCCGATAATCATACAAGGAATGTTATTAAATTTGTTATTAAGTTAATGTTATGTGACTCAAAATAAGTAGCTTCACAACATGACCACCCATACTCTAGTTATTAGCATTTTTTACAAATGTCTTGTAAATAAAGAGTTACATTAAAATAATAAAATACTGGAAATCTTCCATTTTATTATTTTATGATGCTGTTTATTATTGGATATTAAAGTTGTTATCTAGCATTTTGATAAGTCATAGTATCACTAACTTTAAGTTTATTGCATTTCCAAAAAACACTTACACAAATTCACTTTCACTGGTGGTTCTGATATTTTGAGTCTCACTATCTCAGACCAGACCTTTAGTAATCATGGACTGTTAAGACTTGTTTATTTTCTATATCACACAATAGCTTTAGTAGGTTCACTTCTTATAATACTATACAACACTTTAGGTTTCTAAATAATTACATTTTTATAGGATTTTGGTATGTTATACTTTCTTTTTAATCGTTTTTGTGGGTTTGGGGTTGATGGTAGTTAATAATAATAATAGGTTTTACAACGGTGTTTCTTTCATACTATTTCTTCCTCTCCTCCTGTCTTCTTTCTTGTCTTTCTTCTTATCTTCTTTCTTGTCCTTCTTCTTATCTTCTTTCTTGTCTTCATTCTTGTCCTTCTTCTAGGCTTCATTCTTCTGGTCTTCTTGTCTTCATTCTTCACTCTTGGGTAAACCAAGGTACTTCGTGTTATCTCGACTGATGTTTAGTTTGGAGCATCTAATTTATTTACTGACACGGACCTTGCTCTTCTCTAAAGGTTTCAGGGCATTGTTTTCTTCCTGATCACAAACTTTATTCTTCCTTCTTCTTGTCTTTGGGGTATTTTGGTGTTCACTACTCTTAAACTGATTCTCTTTCTTCTTGATATGGTGTTATTTAATTTGTTTACTGCTCCTAACTTCCTGGGTAAATTCCTGATTTTATAATATGAGTTGCTTTCAATAATTTCTTTGATTTTTAACAGTGGTTTTTATATAATGTAATGAGGATTTTTATTTTACTGTTGTTTATTCCTTCGATTTCATTAAATCTCATTCAATATTATATTAACATATGTAGTGTAATTAATTTTTATGATTTTATATGAATTAATAAGTAGTGGATTTTCTGTCACGCTACAGAATGGCCTTCTCCAGAAATGATTTTTTCAGACTATACTTGCTTTGTCTGAAACAATTGCTTATGATAATTATTGTAGTTTTGTTATTATTCTTGACTTCCTTCCATTTTAAAAATTTTCTTATATTTATTTGAGCTTATATCCTTCTCATTCTCACTTGATCTTCCTTGATAGTAATAGTCATCTGAGTTTCATATTTATTATTTCATTTTCATATTTCTTCTTAGTATTTTCTCCTTGGGATATTTCCTCCCTATCGTTCCCTACTTTGTGAGCTGGTTCAGTTCAGAGAGGCACTGTACGCTACTTCCTCTGCTGTCCAATACTTCACACATATTTGAGTACAGAGGCAAATCATCTCTGCTCAAAAAACATATTAATACTGCTGGAATTATCTACAGACAGATTAAAAAAATTATTCAGAATAGTACACATTTGTTACTATTTAAAAAAAAATATCTTTGGGATACTTCACTTATTACTTATTATATTTCTCAGAGATTTTAATATTCCTATCTCAGTTGTTCTTCTGACTCTTTAACTTGATGTTTCATTCATTTGATATTATGGTAGGAAGCTCTTCTATTATTACATTCTTCAACTTTCCTTATCATATAAAGCGTTTGGTTATAAATTCTTTATTACCTTCTGGGTTTTTTTATTATAATCTGCATTGTTTATAGTAGCATATCTTCATGACATTTTTATTTTATTGCTCTGTTTTTATTATTTCCACTTGTTCTATTTTCTAGAACTTTTTATAACTGTCATTATCACAATTCATATTTAATTCATAAATCATTTTATATTAATTCGTTTAATTACATATATCTTTGATATTATTCTCACATTATTCCTGTCATGGTTATTATCCTTTCGAATGAATGTTTTTAATTAATTTTATAATGAGGTCATAATTTCTCCTCATACCACTTCAAAGTTTTATTATCTCATAATTCCACATAAGTTTTTGTATTTTATTATAGTCAATCACTCAAATCGTATCAACGCAAATCGTATCAACTCAAATCGTATCAACTCAAACCGTATCAACTCAAATCGTATCAACTCAAATCGTATCAACTCAAACCGTATCAACTCAAATCGTATCAACTCAAATCGCATCAACTCAAATCGTATCGCATTTTTTTTTTATTTCCTTTGGCATCATTTTATGGAAAGGTTTTTACTCTTTATATTGAAATTAGACATGATCATACTTTCCAGAATTATTTGTTTTAATTCTAAAGTCTGTTCCCTTTATTCATCCCATTATGATCCTTTATAAACATGGTAAATATATTTTATGCTTACCATCAATATGGTATTAAATCTCTTCTGTTTATTTCACCCAAGTGTTTTATTAATAATTGGTCGGTAAGTTGTATGTACTTACTCTTGGTTTGGAAACTTGATTTATACATAATTCAAAATTCACTCTTCTTATATTATTCCATAAAGTTTTCTCAAATAACTTGTATGTAAGGTGGGCTTGCTTTCTTTTTAAATTTAGTTGTTTTCAATTCAAAATTCTTTTTATATTTCTGCAAAATGGTTTTTCTCAAATACTTGGTTAGTAATGTGGTCTTACATTGTTTTAAAATTTGGATGAGTCAAAATTCTTCTTTTTATACTATTCTTTCCAAATAGTTTTTTCTTCAAATAATATGTTCGTAATGTGGTATTACCTTATTTTTGAATTTTGAGGGTTTTTATTCATAAAATTTCTTCATGGATGCCTGGTTACAGACACCCTTAATTTTATTTGAATTCATTTCCTTTATTTCGTATGTGTTGTTGTTATTGTTCTTAGAGACAATATAGGGACCAGTGTACAGAAGCAATAATTTTTTTGTTATCCCCTCTAAGGAACTGGGTAATTCCCTATTCTTCAACAACACCTTCTCTCCAACGGTATAATTAATAACCTTACCCATGCTTTTATCGTACTTATTCCGCCGTTTCTCCTGATCTTCGGCCACCTTATTATGAAATTGAACTCCATTAAATATATATTTATGCTCTCTGGGGAACTCCAATATATCCTCGATCTCCCTAGGGGGTTGTCTTTCGTACATGGCGGAGTATGGGGTTATTCCTATGGCTGGATGGTATGCCATGTTGAGGAATTCTTCAGTGGCCTCCAAGTATTCTTGCCACCTCCTCTGCTGATCGTGGCAATACGTTCTTAATAGGCGCCCCACCTCTCGCAAGACTCTTTCGGCCGGGTTACTGCTCGGGTGGTATACTGATGTCTTGTATGTATGAACCCCCATTGACAGCAGTGTATCCCGCCATTTCCTCCCCTTGAATTGTGTTCCGTGGTCGGTTATGATCGATACCGGTTTTCCGACGGTTGGGAAGTACTGGTTGGTCAGGATGTCAAGAACTTTATTCGTAGTCGCCCGATTCGCTGGGCATACCTTAACGAACTTGGTATAATGGTCCATTATGATGATGAGATATTTGTATCGGTGGCGGCCACCACTGCGGGGAAATGGCCCACAGATATCCAGGAATACCTTCTCAAGTTTCGACTGAGAGGTTATCGGAATCATTTGCCCCTCTCTTTTCTCGTTGTTGGTTTTTACGAGTTGGCAAATGCGACAGTTTCTTATGTACCTTCGTACTTTCCGATTTATGTCTTTGATATGGCAGCTCTCTTCCAGGGCCTTTACCACCTTTAAGGCGCCCATATGCCCATATCGAACATGATAATTAAACACTATCTCCTTCTCGATATGGGTCGGAATAGTAACCTTCCATTCCTCCTTATATAAAGATGGTCTTGAAAACAGGATTCCATTATGGATTTTATAATATTGGGAGATTGTCTCATCCCCTTCTTCCAATCTTGTGGTAATAGAGATTAACTTCGGGTCAGCTTGTTGGAGTGTGCTCAGGTGTTCCAAAATTGATTGTAGACCGGCGCTTCTGCTTAGAATATGGTATACTTTAAGAATACTCTCCTTCTCCCCCTCGAACGTCTGTTTATCAATGTCTACTCTAGACAATACGTCCGCTACGACATTCTTCTTTCCGGGGATATACTCCCACTTAAGGTCGTATTCTTGCAGTAATAGTATCCACTGCGTTAACCTTCCATGGCTTAACTTACATCTCTTAAGGAACGAGATAGACTTATGGTCTGTCCGGACGGTAACAGAATAACTAAGGATATAAGTGCGGAACTTTCCGCACGCGAACACGACACTCAATAATTCCTTTTCTGTAACGTGGTAGTTTTTCTCACATTGATTCAAAGCTCTGCTGGCAAAGCAGATCACCAGATGTTCGCCCTCCTCATCCTCTTGATATAAGGTAGTGCCGAGGCTGATGTCACTGGCATCACAATTAAGAAAGAAAGGCTTGTTAAAATCTGGATGGCGAAGTATAATGGGTTCAAGGAATTTTTGTTTTATTAAAGATAATATATTCTGTTGTTCATTACCCCAGATCCATTTATTTTTGGATGACAGTTGCGGCTGAAATCTGGCAGTCAGTTCTGAGTACTTTTCCTGGAACTTGCGGTTAATAATTACAGAGTCCCAGGAACGACTGTAACTGCCTTCGATTCTTAGGTGTAGGAAAGTTCTGAATCGCTTCGACCTTTTCAGCCGACGGTGAGATTCCCAGATCATTTAAGATGAAGCCTAAGAATTGTATTTCCTTAGCAATGAAATGAGATTTTGCTAATTTTAGCGTAATATTGTTTGTCGCTAGCTTCTGTAATACGTGTTCCACACGGTAGCAGTGTTCCTCCCAAGTTTCTGAGGACACTAGCAAGTCATCGACATATACGGTGGTGAATTGTAGTGCTTCTTGGCCAAGTATCTGGTCCATGCAGTGCACAAAGACTGCGACTGAGTTTACCAGTCCGAATGGCAACCTCTTAAACTGGTAGTTCCGCCCTTCGAATATAAAGGCCAGATACTGGCGACTCTGTGGATGTAATTCCACCTGCCAGTACCCGCACACCGTATCCCAGGTACTAAAGTACTTGGTGCCGTGGAACCGTTTTAAAATCTCCTCAATCTCACCGGGCGAATTCCTGTCATTAATGATCATTTTATTTATTTCGCGCGCATCTAAACACAAACGGACTTGTCCGTTTTTCTTAGGAATAGCCACGATAGGACTTGTGTATGGGGAATGGCTACTCTCTATAATGTCACGGTTAATCATTTGCTCTATTTAAGCTCTTACTGCTTGCTTTCGTGATTGCGCAATGGGGTAAGACTTCCGGTTAAAGTCCACTGTGTCTCGGAACTGTAGAGTACACTGGAAGTTTTTCACTTTACCGGGCTCATCAGAGAAGACTGATTTATATTTGTTATAGATGTTGATTAATTTGTTCGCTTGGTTTATTGTTAACTTTTCGCCAGTTATTCCGCTCCGGAAATCCCTGATCTCCTGGATTTTTTGTGACCATAAATCTTCATTGGAGGTGTCGTCTATCCTTTGTTCAATTATAGATGTTGGATGAATGTAGTTAATTTTGCGGATTTGCTGGTGGATACTATCGGGAACGACTTGGTCACTACCCACCAAGTTCGCCGTCCAAGTATGTCCGTTAGTAAACAGCGACAATGTTTCAGTTCTCAGATCAATGATGGCGGAATTCCTCCTGAGCACATCACACCCGACCAGTATATTAAACGGCAGACCGCTCGCCACCAAGAATTCCATATCAATTGCTATACCACAGCTCATCACACTGGCGGAGACTTGCCTACGTATTGTTTTATTTTGTCGGCCAGTTGCACCCAACAAAATAATATTATTCAACGGCAACGTTGGTAAAGTTCTCCCGCACTCTTGCTGTATCCTCTCCAACTCCGTCGTACTTATGATTGACACGTTCGAACCAGTATCGATCATCAACTTGGCTGGGATGCCTTCTACCTCGGCGTTGACATGTATTATTTCGTTGTTAAAATTATTGGTGGGATTACTGTTGTCCTCTTCCAATAACTCATGTCGGATGTCCTTTAGGTAGTTGCACCCTATGACTGTGATACCATTGTTATTATACATATGATTACACTCATTATTATGATTATACCCAGTATTTAGGAGCAGTAACGGGTTCTGGCGATTTATGGCGCAATCTGGCGGGTTGCCTGTGCCCGTTTAAAGGCTCGGCATCATTGTTCCTTTGAGCCATACTAGTTGATGCCTCATTTGGGATGCTTAGAGTGGTCCCCTGTCGATCTGTCCTATGGTCTTCCGGTCGTTCGTGGTTAGACCTCCGTTCAGCATCGTCTAAACTATTACTCCTTCTTGCCGGATAGTACCTTGGTTGGTCCCGTTCTAGGCTCCTCCGCCTTTCTTCATATCCGCGGTAGCTGTTTCTTCGATTGTGGTTGAATCTTCGCTGTCGTCCATCTGTGGCTCGTATGAAATTCACTCGAGGGCGAGGAAACCTATTATTAACGGGATTACCATTATTGGGACCCGCACGATTATTATTATTATGGTAACGATCATTACCATAATTGGGACTTCTCTGACTACTTGTGTTATTAGGGTAGGGATTGCGGTTACCCTGATAACCATCAGAGGGTCGACTCGGGTTTGGATGGTTTGGACCCGTATTATTATTATTATTGTAAATAGAATTGTTAACATTATTATTATTATTAAAACTGTTATTCTGCGGGTATGCCCGGCCTCCTTGGTACCCAGTGTTTATGTTGTTCGTACCCTGGTTGTTGTTCTGATACGTCCTTGGTTCACTACGACTCTGTCGGTAGTAGTCTTCATTTTCATAGTTTTCGAGGAGTTCGGTCATTGCCTGGATGGTTTTTATTTGGCTGCCCCTCCTCGCACGAATTACTTCTTCATCATAATGATATGACAACTTATTTATTAGGCACTCCTCAGGTATGGCCGGTTCGAAGTGCTTGGCCATACATACCTTGCCGAGGAAATAAGCTGTCATTGAACTACCGACTTGTGGTTTGTAGCGGCCGTGGCATATATTGTCTCTTAT
This sequence comes from Magicicada septendecula, assembly GCA_034769895.1. Classification (NCBI taxonomy): domain Eukaryota; kingdom Metazoa; phylum Arthropoda; class Insecta; order Hemiptera; family Cicadidae; genus Magicicada; species Magicicada septendecula. The sequence continues at coordinate 382,411,638 of CM068375.1, read as the reverse complement.
CAAATTTTGAGTTGTCTCCGACCAGTACTTGGCCTTGAAAAGGCTCTTAAATTGCTGATAATTGTCGATGTCGCTCCGGTTGGCCATCCACCAGTGGTCATTCACCTCCCGAAACGACTCGTCAAGAATTTCCCTGTTCTGGACCCATCGGTTCCCTCTGTGTTTTTCTAGGTATTCCTCTATGCGTGCCAAGAATTCCATGGGCTTCCGTTTATATTGCCGGAAATTGAGCCATTCTCTGTTTTTTGACATGGGGAAATTATGATATCCAGATGGTCTGTTCTTTATCAATTCTATCTCCTCCTGGCTCTGACGCACCTGTCCCGTGATGTTTGTCATAGCGGCTTCCACGCCGTCGCATCTTTCGGTTACCTGTGTCCGCACTTTATTCACTTCTTCCAAGGCAAATTTCTTGTTTTCTTCCAGTTTCGTTTCCTGTTGTTCTTTGACATGTGTAATCTCTTTATGTATTACTTCCCGGACTTCCATCACTTCGTTTTCTGTCTGACGACATCTTTCGTCTACTTCTCTGATCTGCTGGTTAACAACCACGACTTCCTGTTCTAACTTCTTTACGAGGGATTTCTTCGTCTCTGTTATCTTTTTATTCAACTCCTCTTTAGCTAACTCAATCCTCTCGCCTAACTTATTCATGTTCTCTTGGTTAACTTTCCTTAATTCTTCTCTCAGCAGTTGATTGTCCTCTCTCAATTCTTCCAATCTTTCCCCCATCGTCTCTTCCATTTTTCTGTTATTTTCCCTTAATTCTTCTTTTAATTGTTGGTTGTCACTCTCTATTTTCTTACTGGTTTCTTCCATCTTCTCTTCCAAATTCTTATTATTTTCTTCCATTTTCTTTTCCATCTTCCTACTAGTTTCCTCAATCCTTTTGTTGGTATTTTCCATCTTACGGCCCAATTCTTCCTTCGTGGATCGGTTGTCTTCCTTCAATTCCTCTATGTTTTTGTTTATTCCACCCAAATCTTCCTTGGTAGAATCCATCTTCTTATTAAAGTCTTCCTTAGTGGAATCCAGTTTGTTATTCAAGTCTTCACTCAATTTATTACTCATATCCATTATCATTTTCCTTAGGGCTTCCTGAAAATTAACCTCCCCTATTGGTGTCGGCACTTCAGGCTGTTCCCCCGGTTGTGCGGGTTGTTTCGGTTCCACTGGGTTTACCAACACTTCCGGATCTTCCACGGGTGTTGCCTCCTTATCCCCCATGTCAACTTCTTTTTCGGCCTCCGCCGCCCTCTTTTTCGAAGTAGCTCGTCTTTGCATCTTTCTTCTGTTTCTATAATGTAATCGCTGCCAGGCTTATCTTATCAAGTTGGACGCCACTTTGTAATAAGACCCTGTATGCCGGTCTTTACAAAAAAAAATAGTAGAGGAAAAATTTTATAAAAAATAAAATTTTCAATAAAAAAAAATAAATTTTATGTTTTAATAGATGTTTGTAATTAAGAAATAATGCTGTTTTAAATGTTCTGTAAAAATTTTAGGAATCAGGAAGGTATTTATTAACTATTGAGCACTTCTGGAAGATCTGAACCAAGTCTGGAGTTAACCAGATTAACTCCGGTCAGCAATCGATTGATAATTTTCCTTGCTGGTCCAATATCTCACTGAAAAAAAATATTTTCTTCTTCTTGAAGTCTCTTTGCCTTAATAAATAACCTTAAATTAGCCTGTGAAATAATAACAGGTAAATACAATTGAAATAAATGGATTTATTAAACAATTTAATAAATAATCGATTTTTTATCGATTGAGAACAATTATCGACTCCGTCTCAGGGAATTATCGATTCGTGCATACAGTAGACAAATTATTATAAGTATTATAAAAAGGACAGGTTCTTTGAGCGATTATATTAATAGTCAGAGAAGGGTAACGAGAAAGTATAACATTAACAATTAAAGTAATTTCATTAATTATTATTTAACAATATTTAAATAATGTATATATAATGTTTAAGAAAGTTGATTTGTCAGACCATATGTAGCTGCTGACGTCACTCGATGAGGTAGGCAGATTCGTAAATTTCAAAGATGGCCGCTACTAGATATGGCGAAGTTACTGCTATGTCGTCGTGTCAAAAATTCACAGCAAAATTACCTTCATGAATGTTTGAAATGTTCCCGCACTGGTGTAATCTGTCTGTTAGGTTATTTGGTGTGTTCTGAAGAAGTGTTCCGTGTATACTTGTGTTAATTAAGTTATTTGGTATGTGTTCACTTCTGTGGGTTAATTTGTCTGTAAAAGTGGTTATGGTTTGTAGGGTGAATTATATCAAATATATTGTTTTACTGTTTTCGTTCACTCGTATACTGAAGTTAGGTGTTAGTTTTCACTATTGTCGTTAAAGTTTTGGTAGATTTAGTTAAAAAAGTGTTCATTTCATCTAACTCTCGATTCACTTATATGCATGGCTAACCGTAGTACCATTTTCTACTCGGTTTTAAAGGAACGTTTTTCTCACACAACTATTCAGCTTGATATTCAACAAAAGACAATTTTAACTTGGTCAAAATCTGGCCCAGTTAATCTTTGAAAAAGTATTGTTAACATATTTCGATTACCCATACACATGATACAAAATTACATTATATATGGAATTTATTTATTTTATTCATCACTTTCATGAATTATGAACCTTATCATTGGTTTAATCATCTCATTCCTTTTAAATTGATATATTGTAGTCCATATCTGTAGACATTTTGTGGAAATCACCAAATTTCTTTCCTTTTTGAAAATCTAGGCTCAAACATTGATTTCCGCCTTTATACAATTTTTCTTCCATTTTAATTTTTATTAATTCTATTATAATAAATTTTAATTAGTCATATTTCTCTTCCTTTCCCTAAATACATATAAATTGAACCTTTGAACTGGTTTTTTGTGTTAATCTCTGAATTTGACATTGCTCTTCAAAATTAATTAACTTATATATTTTGAAAATTTACAATATTTTAAGGTATATTTCCTTATTATCATTTTAACTCATAGGATCATTCCCAGTAGTGGTTAACTGATTTACCTTATCTAAATCTTGCTAGTTTACAGGATTTATAAGTGAATTGTACTGGTTTATATGGTTTCTGTGACTTCAACAAATGGCCTAGAGTTTAGAATTTTACATTTCTGTCTTTCTCAAATAAATTTAATCCTACCACTCCTCTGACTTTACATAGTTATTATTACATGAAAATAAAATGGTTTATAACTTATTGTGAGGTGTAGTATTTAATTAACACTACTGTTATATAAAAAAAAATAATTATGAACATTATTTAGCAATCTGTACAATTGAACATATTGCTGACATGGTTTGAACATATACATTTAACTCCTTTTGAATTATCACAGCATACCTACTGAAACATTATTAATGGTATGTATGCTGTTATTTAGCAAACATAACTTATTTTAAATACATGTAAATCTTATTTTCTAAAAACTCTTACAAATATAGTGATTTTATGGCTGTGAACAAACAGTCTATTTAAACATTTTAAACCTATGAATACTAAATTAATGCCAGTCCTTTCTGGTCTAAACCATTATTATTTATGATCCCCTTCATTAGTAAACATTGTAGCGGGGCATTTTTGGGCATACCTGGGGTAATAACATAATTTGTATTTTTTCATAAATAAATAATAATTAACATGTTGAGTGATAGGGACAGAAATTATAAACTTAGGTAAATTTCCTGTTTGAAACGAAAACAACAGTGGCAGCATTGACTGTGCAGAATTATTCGTTGATATTTTAAAACAGATTCAACAGACGCAGAATTAATAAACTGCAACTGTACCAAGGTCAACAAATGACGAACACGAAACTAGTAAACACATTATGTAACGGTAAACAAATTATGCAACGAGACGATCAGGCGATGTGTTGCGTCACTGAATTACATAACGAGGTGTGTCACCAGTTTCGTCAGACACTCAGCAAACGAAAGTAGTGTACTGGCGCAAGGATACAAACTCTAAAACAATAGAATCAAGCACACAACAACCGTCGCTTGAAAAAATAGCGCTGTTTTCTCTCCCCAGTATAAAGCCATCACCACTCGCGAGTGGTAGCTATCAAAAGTTTCGAAACGTAATTGTGCGGGCCCGCAACATATAAAATGTGATAAAAAATGGAAAAAATTAAATAACAGTTTGCTCTTAGAACCGAACAGAAACAGAACCGTTTTATTAATACAAATGACAGTTTCGGAGGTGTAAAACAAATTCTCATTAACGGAAAATGTGCGGGTGGAGAATGCTACGTCGTTTGGACTCAAATGCAGCTAAGTGGTCTACAAAAAATAAAATCAAATTTTCAATTATGATATAAATTTAATGTATTTAACATTACAATTAATGTTCACATAAATTGTAATAGTCATATTTAAAGATTTTTTAATAGAAGAGCTCTTAGAATCCTGGGGTAGATGTGTGTGTGTGCGTGAGTATGTAAGCATATATAAATTTAAACAAAGAAGGCTGCTTTGTGTGGTTAGGTCTTAATGTATATATATTACTCAGGTTAACTTTATAGAAGTATATTTGCAATTTACATATTATGTTTTTTAAATCCCATTATATGCCTAATAACTTCTGTCAATATGAATTTGTAGTAGAAAAAAGAATTTCAGGAGATAGTGTTTAAACAACAAAAGTTAGTAAAATGTCAATAAAACTATGTTAATGGGAAACAATATAAAGTTTTTCTTTATTTAAACAACCAGTTCTGATCTCCTGTGTTCGCCGAAAAGAACCCTGAAATGATAGGTATAAATTTTGGGTTTTTTTTTGTTTGCTCGTTAACCATAAAACGAGATTGCGCCCGATAATCATACAAGGAATGTTATTAAATTTGTTATTAAGTTAATGTTATGTGACTCAAAATAAGTAGCTTCACATTTGGCTTCCGAACGTAGGGACGATTTATATAAAGGAATTTTATATAAAATACGGCCTACTTGGGAGAACAGAATGGTTGTTTGGAATTCATATTTGCGTATGTACGTAAATTAGACGTAAGAGGTTATGTTTAATATGGGTGAGTAGAATATTTTTCAATAAGTATATGTTACATATAATAAGATTTTATAAAGAAATATATATAAAAAATTTTTAAGAAAAATGGCAGACAATCATGAAACTGTCAGCGTCACTGACAGTGTAGATGAAAGCCAGATAAGCGTAACTGAATCCCAAATCATGAATGAAGGTGTTCACTCAACACCAGTCATGAATAAAAAGGCTGAAGATAATGATATGATCAAGATGATGAAATTGCTTTCTAATGAACAGAAAAACGAGATAAATAATAAATTCGATGAGTTAACGTACCAAATTAAAGAAATTAATAGACATTGTGAAAATACCAAAGTAGAATTTACTAATAAAATCAGCCAAGTAGAAACTAAGTTAGATGATTCAATACAAAAGATAGATATTAAATTTAATGCAATAGATAGCCAGATAGACAGAGTTGAGAAGCAAATCAATGAAAAGAATGAAATATTAATAAATTCAATGAATGAGTATAACAATGACATAGAATCTAAAATTATTAAATGTAATATTGAAACTGAATGTAAGTTGAGTAGCGTAGTAATGACAGTTGAAAAATTTAGTCAGAATATTGATGAACACCAAAATAAGATAGACTCTAAAATAAATGAAATTGAAAGTAATTATAAGACAGAAATGCAAGCAGTAAATGAATCTATTGAAGTAATAGCAAAAAATAATGTACAGTCTGAATATAGTAATGACAAAAAATTATATTCACTTGAACAAAATATTAGTAGTATGCGAGACGAATTAGGTTTAGTGAAAAATCAAAATGTAAACAATGTTATTGAACGAGTATTTATGACACGAGATACACATAATGAAATGGAATTAGAAACTTTTAATTGTGACAATCGTAGAGTACACCCAATGCAATTTTTAAATAGGGTTAGGGAGTTTAATCGGTTTAATAGTAGTAGCTGGGAGGTTAAGTTGCTGAAGATTATCAAATGTTTTAAAGGTAGTGCCGAGATATGGTCGGAAGTACACCATACCGAATGGGATAGTTTCGAGGATTTTGAGATAGCTTTTCGAAACAAATATTGGTCAGAAGAAGACCAAGAAATATTAAGAAGTAAAATAATGGGTAACGGGAATTTTGGTAGGATTAATAACCACCTAACCATATATGTGATGACCATATATAACGAAGCTAAATATCTAGAACCGCCGTTGCCTTTCCGATCATTTGTAAGACATATTAGCAAACACCTGCCCAGAGAGGTGCAAATCACGTTAATGACTAGAGAGATTACAAATATAAGCGAGTTAGAAAACATGTTAGATGTATTACAGAATATAGGGGAACGCGACATAGGGCGACGTTCAAACACACCAGTAGTACCACACCATAATAATAATAATAATAATAATTACCATCAGAACAGGGGTACACAGAGTTTTCATAGAGGAGCGCGGGGAGGAAGTTTTGATAACAGGGGCGAGAGTTGGCGGTGTAGAACATGTGAAACCGACAATTATGCTAATAGAACAAATTGTTTCAGATGTCATCGAAACAGGGAATGCGTCAGGAACGAGCGAGCAAACCCACCACCAAATCAACCGACGAGAGGAGGAGAATTTCATAGAGGAGCGCCGAGAGGAGGAGGACATTACAATAGAGGTAGAGGAGGAAATCATCCAGCTGTGGCGGGTCCCTCCACGGAAAACTAGGGAGGACAATGGAGAAGCGGGCCGAACCATTGTCTACGGAAAACAGGAGGGTCCAAATAATCAACAGATACCATAATAACGTTATCAAGATGGACATGGCGAAGGAACTGTTAGAAGAAGAGGAGAACAAGGTGATGGAACGCAGAGCAGGATTAACTGAGGTGACGATTGACATTGAAGGTAAGAATTATAAAACTTTAATTGATACCGGTAGTGAGATCTCAGTAATTTCTGAAAATGTCATGGGTGAATTAAAAGAGTTAAACAAGAATATACCGTCATTACCAGTTGCAGGGGTTACAGTAGTGGGGGTAACTGGGGTGAGAAGTAAGAGAATAACCAGACAAGTACAATTAAATATTTTAATAAATGGAGTTGAATTTGAAAACACTTTCCTAGTAGTTAAAGGGTTAAGTGTAGATGTAATATTAGGAAATGATTTTTTGGAAAGAAACGGAGCAGTGATAGATTTCAATAAACAAATAGTAAAATTTGAGAAGGGGAATAAACCAGTCCGAATAGAGTTTAAGAAAGTAGTAAATGAAAATAAAGTCACGGGAATAAAAGTGTTACATAAACAGATAAGTGATAGAGAGATAGAAACTAAAATAAATATATGTCTAGAGAGTGGTAGTCTAGAGAGTGAGGAGGGAGAAATGCATGAGCGTAATGAGAGTGTGTGGGCAAATAGAGCCGACAAATTTTTCAATGAAAATACAGTTGTAGGAAATACTCAGCGAGAGGAGCTGTGGGCAATTGTGGAGCGGTACAGGGGAGTGTTTGATGAATCACCAGGGAAAGCGAAGGACTACATCTGCGAACTGAAAGTTCGGGACCACGCACCATACATGCAGAGAAGCTACCCAGTGCCGTTGTCGAAGAGGAGGGCTGTACAGGAGGAATTAGACCGTATGATGCAAGGAGGCATAATTGAACGCTCAGTATCACCTTATTCAAATCCTTTGGTGGTAGTGATAAAGAAGGATGGCAAGGTAAGGTTATGTTTAGATGCTAGGAAAATTAATCAAATTATTATACCTGACAGGGAATCTCCAGAACCCATAAATGAGATTTTACAAAGGTTTAGCGGAGTTAAATACATGACGTCCTTAGACCTGACCGCTGGATACTGGCAGGTGCCATTAGCAAAAGAGAGCAGGAAGTACACAGCTTTTCTTTTTAACGGTGAGAATTACCAGTTTAAACGCTTACCTTTTGGATTAAACACCAGTGTTGCCAGTTTTATCAAATGTTTAGATAATATTTTACAACCTAAGGATTTAGACTTTTTAACTGTATATGTCGATGATATTTTGATAGCCTCTAGAACATTCACTGAACATTTAGAGCACATAGAATATGTATTACATAAGCTACAAGTAGGGGGTTTAACAGTGAATTGGGATAAGTCTAAGTTTCTGCAGACAGAAATACATTTTTTAGGATTTATTATTACACAGGAGGGGATATTAGCCAACCCTGACAAAGTCGAAGCCATAATGCGATTCCCTGAACCTAAAAACATTAAGCAATTACAGAGTTTTTTAGGCCTATGTAATTTTTACAGGAAATTACAGGAGAACTATGCACACACAACATCCAAACTGAGTGCTGTACTGCAGAAGAATAAACAGTGGAGATGGGGTGATACGGAACGAGCTGCGTTTAATGAAATTAAGAGAAAGTTTAGTCACATGATCATGATGAATCATCCCGATTTTAATAAGATTTTTTATTTGCAGACCGACGCCAGCAATGTAGCGCTAGGGGCAGAGTTATACCAGGAGAGCTGCGACAAGGAACACCTAACGATCGCCTTCGCCAGTAGATCGCTGTTATCGGCGGAAAAGAATTACACGACCACTGAAAAGGAACTTCTAAGTATTGTGTTCGCCGTGGGTAAATTCCGCACCTACATCCTAGGGAATACCACGATCATCCGGACGGACCACAAGGCACTGTCATTTCTGAATTCATGTAAGCTAACACACAGCCGATTAACCAGGTGGGTATTAGCCTTACAAGAATATAACTTTTCATGGGAGTACATAAAGGGGTCAGATAATAAGGTACCTGATACACTTTCTAGACTAGATGTTATAGATAATAAAACTGGTAGGGAACTTAAAGAAATAGAAATTTTTAGACTAACTAGGGAAGATAGAATTTTTGGTGAGGAATTAAGTGACATTAAAAACTTGCAAAGATCTGATAGCAAACTGGGTAAAATAATTGTTAGTTTAGAAACAGATGTAGAGGGATCTGAATATAATGAGCGATTTCAAGTATATCAAGGTATTTTGTTTAAAAAAGTAGATGGTGGGGAGCGTGATTGGAGGTTAGTTATACCCGAGGGGTTAATAGATAAAATTGTTTGGGATTGTCATATAAGGTATGGTCATTTTGGTGCGAGAAAGTGTGCTAATTTGTTGAAAGAGTCATGTATATTTAAGAATATGGAGAGAAGAGTGAGGAAAGTATTGAGAGTGTGTGATTTATGTCAAAAATCGAAAGTAGTGAATTACAGAGTGGAAGGAGAGATGAATTACATAAAAGTAGATAAACCTTTTGATCTAGTTGCGGTTGATTTATATGGACCATTACCCAGAGGTAGAGGAGGTGTGTTATATGTATTTGTAGTTTTAGACACTTTTTCAAAATTTGTAAAGTTATATAACATTAAGAGAGCAACTAGTAAAGTACTTAGTGAAAAAATAGTAAAAGATTATATGCTTAATGTGGGAAAGCCGAAAGTTATATTATCTGACCATGGTCCACAGTTTATAAGCGGCAAGTGGCGGCAGACGCTTGGATGGGAAGGCATCATACCCAAGCATACGGCAGTGTACCATCCTCAGTCGAACCAAGCAGAACGGGTGATGAGAGAGATTGGCAGGATATTTCGGGCGTACTGTCACGCCAAACACACAGAATGGCCATCCTACGTAAAGAAAGTAGAGGAGTGGCTGAATTGTACCACCCATGAGTCCACGGGATTTACGCCGCATGAGTTGATCAGGGGAACAAGGCCGCCCAGGATATTGGAACAACTTTTCACATACCCACCTGAAGGTCAAATTTTGGACAGGAACATGAAAATTAGATTGGCGAACGAGAACTTACTCACGAGAGGAGAGCTACGAAAACAGAAACATGATGCCAAGGGTAAATGGACCAAGTATGAGGTAGGTCAGTTAGTGTTAGTAAAAAGACATGATTTGTCCAGTGCTCAAGATAGGGAAATAAAAAAGTTTTTCTTGTTATATGAAGGACCTTATGAAATCATAGAAATAAAAATGCAGAATGCGTATGTGCTGAGGAACCCAGCGACGCAGGAAATAGTAGGTACTCAAAATGCGACGAATTTAAAATTATATAGGTCACTTTAATTGTTATGTTTATAAATAAGTCTTTAAATATTATTGTATGTTTTCAGAAGGGATCCTCCCCCATTTTCGGGCGGTCACGATCTTACCAGTCCTGGCCGTGGAATTCGGAACTCGGAGGCGGGCCATGGTTGGCGGATCTTCCTTCGGGCGGTGAAAACAACGATGGTCCGGCTCCACCAAAATTGGTATAAAGTAGAAAACTTAGCTTCATATTTGAACGGGGAGGGGGACCCCAACAGGTACGTGACATAAATTATTTTATACACTCCAGGCGCAGCGGTTTCGGTGTACTTGTCACGTGCCTGCACTGCCTTAGAGTGTTTGTAAATAATGGAGGCTGCATTTAAGTAAAAGGCAGTGCATACAAATTTAAATATTTTAGTGTCAAGGGCAAAATTAAAATGGAGCCCTTGACAATAGTTTCTGTTTGGCCCGAAACGACGAGTTTTGGGGCAAGACGTTTTGGCGCAAGGTAGAAAGCGGGGTAGAAGAAATGGTGGGAGAGGGGGAGTAGTGTGTTTCAAAGGGGGGACGTGAATTCACGTAGTGTATCTATCTTGCACCAATCCGTTTTGCGGCAGGACGCGGCATTTCAGGCGGCTGCGACCTTCCTAGACGTAGTGTAAGTCACAATAGAGTCAGCCTCCTATGTAAATAGTAAAAAAAAAAAAAAAACCCCAAAATAACTTTGGATGTGTATAATTTTAAATTTTAAATAAATTTAAATAAATTTTTAGAAATAGGTGACCAAATATAATTGTTAAATTTTAGTATCAGTGAGTATAGGAACGTTATGAAGAAATGTGTAGCAAAATAAAAACTTGTTATCAATACAAGATGTGGGGATAATTTTGGGGGGTAGATTGGTGCTCAATGAAGTGATAGAACAGTGGAGTGTGGAACTGCAACGGTTGAAAGTTTAGTTATCCATTGTAATTAATTAGTTAGTAAGTTGCTGTCGCTGGGGTGGCATGTGCCCCAGTAGATAGCGGAAAGTGTTGGGGGTAACCGAGAGTGTTACCTCCATCGGAGGCCAACATGGCGAATATGCACGGCACACCTTTTGTACAATTTTATATTGTAACTTGATAATTGCCGTGTCGTGCATAATAGTAATGATGTAGACATGCCTGAAGGAAGAGTTGATTTCCCCGACTTTTCGGGCGATTACTGCCTTACCAGCACTAATCGTGGTTTTGGCGAGCGGTTAGCTATGGTCATACCAAGTCCCTTGACCATAGCTGGCTTGAAATTGGTATAGATTTGAAATTTAATGGGGGGAGAACTTAGGGGAAATCCCGGGAACTATGGAACAGCGGCTGCCACTCTGTTCGAGGAGGAACAGCAGAGCCAGGTGGTAGATCCGTCTTAAGGGTGTAATTATTTAACAAGAACATGATGATGTTCACTAATTTTAAAACTTAATAGCGGAAGCAGAGACACGGAGAGGTAAAACCTGCTCCAAAATATACAGTCTCTGTGGAAGCGGAAAGGCGCCACAGTCTTACATAATTTGAAATAGTGTGTGTGGCTGGGAGGTTATCCAGGGGATAACGTATTAAAAATTTGCTATATTTTAATTAATAATGATGATTTGCTACTCAATAATTTTGTTTGAATTTGAAAAATAGATGCACTAAATACTTCCTATAATGTGTTTATTATGTCTTATTGTGTTAATTGCATTTAGTATGTTAGGAATAAGAATTATAAAAATATGATAATATGTTTTCAATGTGTTTATAGATTTTAAAATAAAATGAAAAATAGTTGTGATAGGTGAAATTTTCAATGGGTTGCAAAAGATAGAAATGGGTGATAGTAATTATTTGAATAAAATGTTTGAGTCAGTTCAAGTTGAATTTTGTGGGACACATAGATCTGTCCGAATTGAAGTCAGAGTTAAAGAAATAGTAGAGATGAAAATAATGCAATGTTGTTTTGAGTTAGTATATGTTATACTAACATATAATTCTTATAATTTTGAGAAGTATAAGTGGAGACACAGTAGTTATGGAGAATTTATGTAGAATTTTGAGCGATATATTGTTTATTTTGTTGATGTTATTTTGTTGTAATTGTAGTGAGGTAATGAGATTGAGATTTTGGGGATGGCAATTTTGTAGTAGGGGTAGTGTAATGTGGGAGTCCGCAACATAAGGGTTGGGACGGGATTTGGTATAGTTTTAGTGGGAAGGGGCCGCCTTAGGTAGAATCCAGGGGCCAGAGAACGGGAATTGAGCTTTTTGGGGGGGGAAACACGTATCCTATGTACAAAGGGTTAGAGAGTATTTTTTTTTATATATAGAGAGAAGGTGGCGAATTGTGTTAAAGTAGTAAGTAGTTAGAGGTAGAGAAGGGTTAGTAGATTTTTTGATAGTGGGGTGTCATACTAGTTAAAGATTTTGTAAGGGAGCGTTAGAGTAATAAAAGGGGTAAGATTATGAGTAAATGCCAAGTTGATAAAGTGAATTATAATGAATAACGTAGAATCACCCAGATTAATGAGAGGGAATAATAAATGAAATGATGTGTAACACGAAGTGGAAAAAAAAAAATAAATTTGTAATTTTGAGAAACGAATTAATAAGAGTAAATCAAGTTTAAAAGTAATTTTCTGATTTTATATGCCAACTTAATGATGTGAAGTGTATAAATTTTACATACAAATTGTTTATTTTAAGATGTTTTCTTATGTTATATTATGTTATATTAGATGTTTTGATATGTTAGGAATAAGTAAATGAAAACAAAACCAGTGCTTCTTAGCGCAAACCAGCACCGCTAGGGGGAAACAGATCAGTTGGGGATATGGTGTTGTATAAGGCCACTATTTGATATTTGATTTGTTGTTTCAGTGTTTGGTGATGCTGTGGCGGCGGACCTGAGCTGGCCTGCGCGTCAGAGCAGGGGCGTCAAGTATCTGTCTGACTCTACGGTGTTGGGATCTCGAGAGAGAAGTCCAGTATTGTCATTCAGATGCGGTCACAGTCACTGGACCAAGGGTGAGTTGATTATATTTTTTTTTGTAAACCGTAAAGGGGGTTGTGGCGACATATCCTGGCTGATCCCTCTAGCAAGTATGAATGTGTCAATGAGATTTTTTATGCTTCGGCATAAAATATCTCATTGAGGGGGTATTGTAGCGGGGCATTTTTGGGCATACCTGGGGTAATAACATAATTTGTATTTTTTCATAAATAAATAATAATTAACATGTTGAGTGATAGGGACAGAAATTATAAACTTAGGTAAATTTCCTGTTTGAAACGAAAACAACAGTGGCAGCATTGACTGTGCAGAATTATTCGTTGATATTTTAAAACAGATTCAACAGACGCAGAATTAATAAACTGCAACTGTACCAAGGTCAACAAATGACGAACACGAAACTAGTAAACACATTATGTAACGGTAAACAAATTATGCAACGAGACGATCAGGCGATGTGTTGCGTCACTGAATTACATAACGAGGTGTGTCACCAGTTTCGTCAGACACTCAGCAAACGAAAGTAGTGTACTGGCGCAAGGATACAAACTCTAAAACAATAGAATCAAGCACACAACAACCGTCGCTTGAAAAAATAGCGCTGTTTTCTCTCCCCAGTATAAAGCCATCACCACTCGCGAGTGGTAGCTATCAAAAGTTTCGAAACGTAATTGTGCGGGCCCGCAACATATAAAATGTGATAAAAAATGGAAAAAATTAAATAACAGTTTGCTCTTAGAACCGAACAGAAACAGAACCGTTTTATTAATACAAATGACAGTTTCGGAGGTGTAAAACAAATTCTCATTAACGGAAAATGTGCGGGTGGAGAATGCTACGTCGTTTGGACTCAAATGCAGCTAAGTGGTCTACAAAAAATAAAATCAAATTTTCAATTATGATATAAATTTAATGTATTTAACATTACAATTAATGTTCACATAAATTGTAATATTCATATTTAAAGATTTTTTAATAGAAGAGCTCTTAGATTCCTGGGGTAGATGTGTGTGTGTGCGTGAGTATGTAAGCATATATAAATTTAAACAAAGAAGGCTGCTTTGTGTGGTTAGGTCTTAATGTATATATATTAGTCAGGTTAACTTTATAGAAGTATATTTGCAATTTACATATTATGTTTTTTAAATCCCATTATATGCCTAATAACTTCTGTCAATATGAATTTGTAGTAGAAAAAAGAATTTCAGGAGATAGTGTTTAAACAACAAAAGTTAGTAAAATGTCAATAAAACTATGTTAATGGGAAACAATATAAAGTTTTTCTTTATTTAAACAACCAGTTCTGATCTCCTGTGTTCGCCGAAAAGAACCCTGAAATGATAGGTATAAATTTTGGGTTTTTTTTTTGTTTGCTCGTTAACCATAAAACGAGATGGCGCCCGATAATCATACAAGGAATGTTATTAAATTTGTTATTAAGTTAATGTTATGTGACTCAAAATAAGTAGCTTCACAACATGACCACCCATACTCTAGTTATTAGCATTTTTTACAAATGTCTTGTAAATAAAGAGTTACATTAAAATAATAAAATACTGGAAATCTTCCATTTTATTATTTTATGATGCTGTTTATTATTGGATATTAAAGTTGTTATCTAGCATTTTGATAAGTCATAGTATCACTAACTTTAAGTTTATTGCATTTCCAAAAAACACTTACACAAATTCACTTTCACTGGTGGTTCTGATATTTTGAGTCTCACTATCTCAGACCAGACCTTTAGTAATCATGGACTGTTAAGACTTGTTTATTTTCTATATCACACAATAGCTTTAGTAGGTTCACTTCTTATAATACTATACAACACTTTAGGTTTCTAAATAATTACATTTTTATAGGATTTTGGTATGTTATACTTTCTTTTTAATCGTTTTTGTGGGTTTTGGGGTTGATGGTAGTTAATAATAATAATAGGTTTTACAACGGTGTTTCTTTCATACTATTTCTTCCTCTCCTCCTGTCTTCTTTCTTGTCTTTCTTCTTATCTTTCTTCTTATCTTCTTTCTTGTCCTTCTTCTTATCTTCTTTCTTGTCTTTATTCTTGTCCTTCTTCTAGGCTTCATTCTTCTGGTCTTCTTGTCTTCATTCTTCACTCTTGGGTAAACCAAGGTACTTCGTGTTATCTCGACTGATGTTTAGTTTGGAGCATCTAATTTATTTACTGACACGGACCTTGCTCTTCTCTAAAGGTTTCAGGGTATTGTTTTCTTCCTGATCACAAACTTTATTCTTCCTTCTTCTTGTCTTTGGGGTATTTTGGTGTTCACCACTCTTAAACTGATTCTCTTTCTTCTTGATATGGTGTTATTTAATTTGTTTACTGCTCCTAACTTCCTGGGTAAATTCCTGATTTTATAATATGAGTTGCTTTCAATAATTTCCTTGATTTTTAACAGTGGTTTTTATATAATGTAATGAGGATTTTTATTTTACTGTTGTTTATTCCTTCGATTTCATTAAATCTCATTCAATATTATATTAACATATGTGGTGTAATTAATTTTTATGATTTTATATGAATTAATAAGTAGTGGATTTTATGTCACGCTACAGAATATATATATATATATATATATATATATATATATATCTATGTTTTACTATTGATATCATTCATCTGTAACGTCAGGACGTCATTAAACATAAAATATCGGTGTCAGGTAACCATTACTCCAAACTTTTCGCGTAACGGTACACGATGGCCCATACCAAATCTGCTACATGCAGAAACCAACTACCATCCCCTCTGTGATGTCATTAATCACCAAATTTCGGTGTCAGGTACCCGATGCCCGCAAATTTTAACCGACCAATTTCGCGTATCGGTACACTACCCTCCCGTCCAGAGCTAAGCGGAGTGTGGGGGTACCCGATGACCCAAATTTCGCTTAACGGTACCTTATTATCCACCACACCAGCCTCGCCTTGCACAAACCACGGCCTCTGTGTCAGCACAGTGCTGAACCTGAACCCGGAAGTGTTTCAGACAAGCAGGACTTGTTTTAGAACGTACCCACCTTTCAAATTTCGGGTACCCCCATCCGTTGATTTAAATATTTCGTGTACCAAATTTCGGACCCCAAACATTTCGGGTAACGGGAGGGCTATAATTTATTTTTATGTACAAATTAATATCCAATAGGAACCACAAGCCACTGACACCAATGACATAACATATACCCATTGCTACATTCGAACAAATGCGTCATGTGGGTGTACATTTCGGGTGTCAAATTTCAGACATCACGTCCTCTAGACATGCAGGTTAAATTTCAGACACCACAAAATTTCGGGGTACCCCCACCCGTTGTCGGACGACAGTGTTTTAACATAATTTCGGACACCCCAAAATTTCGGGGTACCCCCTCCGTTATTTTAAACATTTCGAGTACTAAATTTCAGACACAAAAATTTCGAGGTACCCCATCCGTTGATTTAAACATTTCGGGTGTCAAATATTGGACACCACGCCCTCTATGGACAGTGACACATATGGAACGCTCGGAGAGCAGGTCCTCTGTGTGACGTTATGCAGGACTTGTTTTAGGGCGTACCCCCCCCCATCCGTTGATTTAAATATTTTGTGTACCAAATTTCGAACATCAAAAATTTCGGGTAACGGTACCATTGTCTCCGTGACGGCTCGTCCAGGACCTCCTCAACCACCGAATTCCGGGTACCCCCACCCATCCGCTACACACTGTTTTCGGCTACCAAATTTTGGACATGCACGGAGACCATCGACTAGGGCCTCTGTGTGACGTCATGAACTGGAACCCGGAAGTGTTTTAACATTCGGACACCAGCTGCCAGGGCCTCTGTGTGATGTCATGAACTTGAACCCGGTTAGGGCGTACCCACCTTTCGGGTACCCCCATCCGTTGATTTAAACATTTCGGGTAACGGTACCCGATGGACCATATCACCAAATTTCAGTACCCGACACCCCCCCAAATTTCGCGTAACGGTACCCGATGACATCCCCTCTGTGCGTCCGGGCCCTCGGCAACCGCCGAATTCCGGGTACCCCCATCCGCTACACATTGTTTTCGGCTACCAAATTGCGGACATGCAGAAACCACGGCCTCCGTGACGTCTTGAAACAGGTTTTAGCCATGCGGACGCCAGAGACTAGGGCCTCTGTGTGACGTCATGAACTGGAACACGGAAGTGTTTCAGTCACACACATACACACACACACACACACACACACACACACACACACAAAACATGACGTCACATGGACAGCTCGGACACCAGCACCCAGTGCCTCTATGACGTCATGAACTGGAACCCGGTAGTGTTTTCGTTCGCAACCCGGAAGTGTTTTCGGACATACACTTTCCCTCTACTACGAATTACAAAGTTTTTTTTTTTGAGAAGGGGGAAGGCGTCCCGTAAATTTTCAAACTAGGCAGATGGGCTAGTCGAAGCATAAAATGCATCGAGCCCATTGTGACAGGACTTGCAAATGAAACGCATGAATAACATATTAAGATTTTATTTGCGTTTGATCCCAGTGTGAACATTAATTCATATATACATACTTACATATATATATCTCATTTTCTATATGAGTAACTCGATGTTTCTTGCAGTAATTATATAATTTGTGATGTTTCCAATTTGTTTCTTCTGCAAGTAGTCTAATTTTGTATATTTTTTTTCTTTTTAAAAAAGAAAATATAATAAAAAGAATATACGAAATTAGACTACTTGCAGAAGAAACAAATTGAAAACATCACAAATTATATATATATTGTAACAAATCTTTGTTACATTCTACTAATACAAATACACACCTATTTGTGTTTGAATAGCCCCACGATCTTGGAGCGACAAAAAATGTAACGAATCTTTGTACATAAATGTAGGCATGTCGTGCCCCAAGTCCAGGACGACAAAATTATGTAACAATACCAACATTGCAAATATAATATAATTTAAATTTGTGATGCTCCACATTGGAAGCGACAATTTGTGTAACAATAAATATAATTTAATTTGGGTTTCAGGTGTATCTGTAATAAGAACTCGATGTAACTTGTAACGGTATTTCAAGTTTATTTGGTACTAATAAAATCGTGCGCATGGCACTTGATTCGAATTAAAACACTCGTTATTACTTTGTTATTATGCCGTAAGGCTTACGCTATATAAATCCTTACTGACTAAATATTCTATTCTACTAATTATTTTATTAAAAAATCTCATTTCCAGACTACTCAGTCAATTAGTGTGCTTCGAAATACCAATGTTTCAATATCTTTTTAGATATTGTAACGGAAACTCAAAATATTAATAGTTACTGAATTTATCTTTCTTTTATCAGTACTGATTTATAAAAAAAAACTAATTTTTATTTAAATGCTTTGCATTATTTTCATTTCAATATTAATTTGAGCTCTTATTTACGTTAATCTTACTTCAATAATATCTATGATTTTAATTCTATATTTACAATAAACATTGGCTCTTACTTTTAAATAGAACAAGAATGTCTTTAATTGTCTTTGAGTTAATTGTTCGATTAAGAGATAAATAAGTTGTTTATCACCTTATTGTCGTCAATCATACTCAATCATTTGATCCACCTGTAATCGTCCTTGTCTCGAACTCCAGCATCACATCCTCTTGTCCAGCGTTGCTCCTCTAGACTCCAGCGTCGTCTCTCTCTTGTCCAGCGTTGCTCCTCTCTTGTCCAGAGTCGTCTCGCTCTTGTCCAGTGTCGTATCACTCTCTGGAACTAATTCGTCAGCTCTCTCTTTCTCTGGAACTTTTCCTCGTGCTGTTTCGGACGTCAGTTGATCTTCTTATATGGATTTAATTGTCTTGTAATTCTGTTACTACATAAAATTATTTGTTTTACATTCCAGTTACATAACTGTATGTAACTGGAAGGATGAAACTATTTACAAAAATTTAAATATTCTGTGCGGACGGGCAGAAACTCCCGCTGCACTGTGTGTGATCGAAAAAGAGAACAACTGTAGCGTGTGTGTCCTATTTATACCCACGTCTTGGTTAACACCTGCAGTTGTACGAAATCGACATATCTGAAATTGTCTCATGGTTGGGTCCCCCCACACCTTGTCAATTTCGCTATTTCTTATATTTCTGCGAATTCCAGAGTCCTGTAAGTATACTCTTATACTCATCTTACAACTATTTTCACTACACATGTACACTGTATTTTTGGACATTGAAACTTAACCCTTTCGTTCTGTACACAGTTATTTCACTACTACACTCGTACGGCGTGTCACTTTCACGTGGTTTTTGTACACAGTATTTAGTAAATTTTATTACATTTTATTGTGTTTTTGGATTTTACTCCTTAATTATAGTTTATAAATAATTACGAAAAAACAGTAATTATGCAATTAATCATCTTGGGGTGGTAAACTCGCCTGCATAGACCTGCGTTGACATACACTAGCAAAATACTGGTGTACACACTTTCAGTTACATTTGTGTGTGTGTGCACGTCGATTCAGGTCGAAACACCTGTTCATATTTTTGTCTGAGCCAAGCTTGCAATCCCTGACATGCTTATTTCTAATACTTTATAAATTATTTACATTTTATTAGGTATATTTAAATTTTTATATTCAATGCTCAGTATATCACTTATTTGTACTGTCGCAATATATTTAGGAAAAATATTTAATGGGGCCATTCTGCAATTAACATTAAGTTTTAAATCTCTTTATAACTTAAACATGAACAAGTAACAATTAAATTACAAAATATTTCAACAAGTAACAATAATACCTATTAATTAATTCTCCACAGTGACCTCTCAGAAAGGGCTAATCAATATATATATATATATATATATATATATATATATATATATATATATGATTATATATCTGAAATAGTACGGTCGGGTAAGAGAAAGGTGTAGTTTACCTGCAACGTTTTATGATAAGTACCGGTAAATGTAAATTAGGATGTGATAGGTACCTTTCTCTGTTAATAAAATAAAACTTCTTGAATCTGGTCTCAAGATAAAAGTTTGTCTATTTTCTATCATCTTGTTATATTTTTAATCTAATTACAATTGTTTTACATTATATAAGTGACTGTGAACCTTCCTGGTTCTATTGACACTAATGTCTCATCTCTTTTATACCTTATTGTTAAAATTTTACAAGATTTGTTATGTAACTTCAGAATGTCTGATTTATTGCTTGAATTTATTCTAATTACAATATAATGCTACTTCTTCTATACATTAACTCTGTTTTGGTACTACCCTTATAAAATTTAGGTTCATTACCCTCCAGCAGAAATTAGATTACTTATCATGTAGTCACTTAATTCTCTTATTTGAGATGCCTTATTCACATGTAGTGAGGTTATGTGTCCTATCTTGGTTTGACAACAATATGTGATATTTTATGGTGATTTCAATGTCTTTTATTTCACATTATTATAGTATTACTAATGTTATTTATTAAGTAGGTATATTAGACATTTTTCTTTCTTTACTATATTACCCATTCTTAAACAGTATTCATCAACATCATTCTATAAGTAATATCTTACATTTGCTCTAGTTACTAGGCTGGTCTATTTGATTCATTTTTGATATTCTTCCAGATACACAGTTAAATTATACTTTGACTACCTTTACATCACTCTCCTGACTTTTATTCATTATCTAATTTTATCACTTTATAAGCTTTCTTTGTCAGCATAGGGTATTATATTAGTATATCAGGCTTCATTTATACTCTGGGGTTTCTTGTTATGATCCATTCATCTTGTCTTAATTCGTCTTTTGTTTAGAGTAGGGCATATCTTGATCTTTTTTCTGGTTTAGTATCCAGTTGGGCTTTGTAGTATTCTTCTTTACCTCACTTATAGATTCTTCTCTCTGCCTTTGGTTTCCACATTTTTACCTAATCTATTCGGTTAGTTGTCAGTTAATTGCGTTTCGTCTAAGTCATTGTCATTATTTCTTTGCTCATTTTCGTCAGTTTGTTAAAGATGTATTCTTTATTAATTAAAGTTAGTTTCTATTTTTTTTGTGCTTAACATTAAAGTAAAATTAACTATTACAACTTCTAGTTTTTACCTTTGGTTTTAACACAATTATTCCCTGAATTGTACGGTTTGTGTTCACCTGTAGTACAGGTACTATATGGTGTTACATCCTTTCCCTTAACTCTTAATTATTTTTAATTTTATTGATCATTCTCCTTTACAAAATAGTGATAGAAATTATATTAAGCTGTTACCATCATTTGATTGGTAATAGTATATCACCTTTCTCTGTTAATACAATAAAACTCCTTGCATGTGGTCTCAAGATACAAGTATGTCTATTTCCTATTATCTTGTTAAATTTTTAATCTAATTACAATTGTTTTACATCATATAAGTGACTGTGAACCTTGCTGGTTCTATTGACACTAATGTCTCATCTCTTTTATACCTTATTGTTAACGTTTTTGCAAGATTTGTTATGTAACTTCAGAATGTCGGATTTATTGTTTGAATTTATTCTAATTACAATATAATGCTACTTCTTCTATACATTAACTCTGTTTTGGTACTACCCTTTCATAATTTAGGTTCATTACCCTCCAGCAGAAATTGGATTACTTATCATGTAGTCATTTAATTCTCTTATTTGAGGTGCCTTATTCACATGTAGTGAGGTTATGCGTCGTATCTTGGTTTGACAACAATGTGTGATATTTTATGGTGATTTCAAAGTCTTTTATTTCACATTATTATAGTATTACTAATCTTATTTATTAGAGTAGGTTTATTAGACACTTTGCTGTCTCTATTACCCATTCTGCAACAGTATTCATCAACATCATTCTATAAGTTATATCCCTACATTTGCTCTAGTTACTAGGCTGGTCTATTTGATTCATTTTTGATATTCTTCCAGATACACAGTTAATTTATACTTTCACTACCTTTACATCACTCTCCTGACTTTTATTCATTATCTAATTTTATCATTTTATAAGCTTTCTTTGTCAGCATAGGATATTATATTAGTATAACAGGCTTCATTTTTACTCTGGGGTTTCTTGTTATGATCCATTCATCTTGTATTAATTCTTCTTTTGTTTAGTGTAGGGCATACCTTGATCTTCTTTCTCGTTTAGTATCCAGTTGGGCTTTGTAGTATTCTTCTTTACTCCACTTATAGATTCTTCTCTCTGCCGTTGGTTTTCACATTTTTACCTAATCTATTGGGGTAGTTGTCAGTTAAATGCGTTTCGTCTATGTCATTGTCATTATTTATTTGATCATCTTCGTAAGTTTGTTAAAGATGTACTCTTAATTCCTTTAAATTTAGTTTCTATTTATCTTTGTCCTTAACATTAAAATAAAATTAACTATTACAACTTCTAGTTGTTACCTTTGGTTTTGACATAATTTTTCCCTGAGTTATACCCTTTGTGTTCACCTATAGTACAAGTACTATATGGTTTTACATCCTTTCTCTTAACTCTTAATTATTTTTAATTTTATTGATCGTTCTCCTTTACAAAATTGTGATAGAAATTATATTAAGGTGTTACCATCATGTGATTGGTAATAGTATATCACCTTTCTCTGTTAATACAATAAAACTCCTTGCATGTGGTCTCAAGATACTAGTATGTCTATTTTCTATTATCTTGTTATATTTTTAGTATAATTACAAATGTTTTACATTATATAAGTGACTGTGAACCTTGCTGGTTCTATTGACACTAATGTCTCATCTCTTTTATACCTTATTGTTAAGGTTTTTGCAAGATTTGTTATGTAACTTCAGAAGGTGTGATTTATTGTTTGAATTTGTTCTAATTACAATATAATGCTACTTCTTCTATACATTAATTCTGTTTTGGTACTACCCTTTCAAAATTTAGGTCCATTACCCTCCAGCAGAAATTGGATTACTTTCCATGTAATAATTTAATTCTCTTATTTGAGGTGCCTTATTCACATGTAGTGAGGTTATGCGTCCTATCTTGGTTTGACAACAATGTGTGATATTTTATGGTGATTTGGTGATTTCAAAATCTTTTACTTCACATTACTATAGTATTACTAATGTTATTTATTAGAGTAGGTTTATTAGACACTTTGCTGTCTCTATTACCCATTCTGCAACAGTATTCATCAACATCATTCTATAAGTTATATCCCTACATTTGCTCTAGTTACAAGGCTGGTCTATTTGATTCATTTTTGTTATTCTTCCAGATACACATTTAATTTATAGTTTGACTACTTTTACTTCGCTCTCCTGACTTTTATTCATTATCTCATTTAATCTCTTTATAAGCTTTCTTTGTCAGCATAGGTAATTATATTAGTATATCAGTTTTCATTTTTACTCTGGGGTTTCTTGTTATGATCCATTCATCTTGTCTTAATTCTTCTTTTGTTTAGTGTAGGTCATATCTTGATCTTCTTTCTGGTTTAGTATCCAGCTGGGCTTTGTAGTATTCTTCTTTACTCCACTTATAGATTCTTCTCTTTGCCTTTGGTTTTCACATTTTTACCTAATCTATTGTGTTAGTTGTCAGTTAATTGCGTTTCGTCCAAGACATTGTCATTATTTCTTTCATCATTTTCGTCAGTTTGATAAAGAATTTTCTTTATCCCTTTATAGTTAGTTTCTATTTATCTTTGTGCTTAACATTAATGTAAAATTAACTATGAAAACTTCTAGTTGTTTCCTTTGGTTTCGACACAATTATTCCCTGAATTATACCCTTTGTGTTCACCTATAGTACAGGTACTATATGGTGTTACATGCTTTCCCTTAACTCTTAATTATTTTTAATTTTAGTGATCATTCTCCTTTACAAAATAGTGATAGAAATTATATTAAAGTGTTACCATCATTTGATTGGTAATAGTATATCACCTTTCTCTGTTAGTACAATAAAACTTCTTGCATCTGTTCTCAAGATACAAGTATGACTATTTTCTATTATCTTGTTATATTTTTAACCTAATTGCAATTGTTTTACATTATATAAGTGACTGTGAACCTTGCTGGTTCTATTGACACTAATGTCTCATCTCTTTTATACCTTATTGTTAAAGTTTTGCAAGATTTGTTATGTAACTTCAGAATGTCTTATTTATTGCTTTAATTTATTCTAATTACAATATAATGCTACTTCTTCTATACATTAATTCTGTTTTGGTACTACCCTTATAAAATTTAGGTTCATTACCTTCCAGCAGAAATTGGATTACTTATCATGCAGTCATTTAATTCTCTTATTTGTGGTGCCTTATTCACATGTAGTGAGGTTATGTGTCCTTTCTTGGTTTGACAACAATGTGTTTATTTTATGGTGATTTCAAAGTCTTTTATTTCACATTATTATAGTATTACTAATGTTATTTATTAGAGTAGGTTTATTAGACACTTTTGTGTCTCCGTTACCAGTGCCAACTGTATTTACAAGTCGTGCTGTTGTACAGTTGGCAACATTGCAAGTACACCCGTTCCCACCATAGGTTCCCATGTGAGTGTTTGTGCTTATTTTGTTTAAAACTCTCAAAACAAGCAGTGGGAAACGATTAAACTTGTTGTGAACCCTTCATTTTCTGTAGGTTATCAATTATTTTGTACCGTTCTGCATAAATTATTTATTTGTAAGGTAGGTTGTCAACACTAATTTCTCGCTAATACATAACCTCACTTTGTGTTCTGAATTACATTAATCATTTTTATTCTAATATTTTTTAGATGCCAATAAGTTGTGTAGTGCCAGGGTGCAGATCGAATTATGATAGCACTTTGAACCACGAAAATCCCGTGACAACGTTTGCATTTCCCAAGGGGGAAGCAAGAAAACAGGCATGGATGCGTGCCATTCCCACGGCTGCTTGGAATCCCAGTGCTTATTCTGCAGTGTGCATCAAACTGTTTCGCCAAAGTCACATTATTAAGTCTCAGCCATACAAAAACCCAACTTCAGGAGAAATTCAAGAGCTCTTATTGCAGCACCCAAGATTGACCGAAGATGCAATTCCAACAGTCTTTCAGAATTTGCCTGCATATCTTTCTACAAATGAACTTCCAGCAAGAATTTCTCCAGATTGTCGACGGGAACAGGCTATGAAGAGGAATGCCGAAATAGTTGAACAATTTTTAAAAAAAGACTTTATAAATGATTTTGACGATTTTCTGAAGTGCTTTGTGGAAAAGTGTGTAAAAGTTATTGACAAATGGCATCACAAAATAAGTGGTAGGTGTGTGTGGTTTTATTGTTTAAATGTTGACAATGTACAAGAGGTTGTGTTGGATGGTTTAAAAGTTGTTAGTAGTATTGCAGTGTCGAATGAGATGGTTGTTTCTGTACATGTGAATCAAATTGAAATTTCACAACATGATTTAAAATGGGTTCTGTCTTCTGATTCAAAGCTTTCACGTTGTGAACCCTTCATTTTTGGAAGGTTATTATTTACTGTGTACCCTTCTGCATATTATTTATTTGTAAGGTAGGTTTTCAACACTAATTTCTCGCTAATACATAAAATCATTTTGTGTTCTGAATTACATTAATCATTTTTATTCTAATATTTTTTAGATGCCAATAAGGTGTGTAGTGCCAGGGTGCAGATCGAATTATGATAGCACTTTGAACTACGAAAATCCCGTGACAACGTTTGCATTTCCCAAGGGGGAAGCAAGAAAACAGGCAGGGGTGCGTGCCATTCCCACGGCTGCTTGGAATCCCAGTGCTTATTCTGCAGTGTGCATCAAACTGTTTCGCCAAAGTCACATTATTAAGTCTCAGCCATACAAAAACCCAACTTCAGGAGAAATTCAAGAGCCCTTATTGCAGCATCCAAGATTGACCGAAGATGGAATTTCCTACAGTCTTTCAGAATTTGCCTGCATATCTTTCTACAAATGAACCTCCAGCAAGAATTTCTCCAGATTGTCGACGGGAACAGGCTATGAAGAGGAATGCCGAAATAGTTGAACAATTTTTAAAAAAGACTTTATACATGATTTTGACGATTTTCTAAAGTGCTTTGTGGAAAAGTGTGTAAAAGTTATTGACAAATGGCATCACAAAATAAGTGGTAGGTGTGTGTGGTTTTATTGTTTAAATGTTGACAATGTACAAGAGGTTGTGTTGGAAGGTTTAAAAGTTGTTAGTAGTATTGCAGTGTCGAATGAGATGGTTGTTTCTGTACATGTGAATCAAATTGAAATTTCACAACATGATTTAAAATGGGTTCTGCCTTCTGATTCAAAGTTTTCACTTTGGAATCAGATTGAAAATTTGTTGACAAGATATAAAAATTTACAAGAAATGAACAACCTTTAACAAGAGTGTTTTGAATATTACATAAATAGGGCAAGTAAATTTGTAAAACAAAACATAGAGTTTATTGAGGAAGATATGTCGCCAAAGCATCATAATCTACTTCAGATAATTGATAATCAGTTAAATTTGTTATCATTGAAGCGAAAGACTTATAATTCCCTGACTATTACTTTTGCATTTATGATTTTTTCACAATCGCCAGCTGTATATAATTTTATTCGTGAGTATTTATTTTTACCGTATAAACGGTATTTACAGTCAATTTCAGCAGCATTTAATGTAGATCCAAATGTTGATGCAAACACAAGCCATTATTTACCGCATATATCAAAAAATCTTACAAATAGAGAATTAAATGTTTCATTATTAGTTGATGAAATTTATATAAATAAATGGCTAACTTTTAAAGCACACAGAATTGTAGGCTGTGCTGAAAATAACCCTGCTGCATTGGCTAAAACAGTACAGTATTTTATGTTAAGTTCATGTTTTGGTCATTTTAAGGAAATTGTCAAGTTGGTACCTGTCTGTGGCATAACTGGGGAACAATTAAAAAATTTAATTTTAACTGTAATTCACTTTGTACAGCAGTATAATTTTAAGGTCACAGTTGTTATCAGTGACAATAATCGCATCAATCAGCTTATGTTTAATTCTTGCCCCTGTAAATTATTTTGTGGAAAATCCAGATTTTAATTATCTTAAAATATTTTTCACATATAATTTTGTCCATATATTTTAAAATATTCAAAATAACAGGATTAACTTAAAAAATCATTGGAGTACTTTTTTGTATCCTGATTTCAATGATCTGAGCGTTCTTAAAAAAGCTTCCTTTCACCATCTGAGGAAAATACATGACTATGAAAAAAATTTATCGATAAAGCAAGCTTTTAAGTTAAACAACAAAACTGTGTATCCAAGCAGCATAGAAAGACAAAATGTGAGTCTGGTGGACAACTTATTTCTTAGGTCAACTATTGCTGCCCTGAAAGAGATTGACGATTATAATGAAACTGTTGGCTTTGTTGAAATTATTAGACACTGGTGGGATATAGTGAATTTTGAAAGCGTTATAGCGCGTAAGATAAAAAGAAATGTATATTCTGGTCCAATACATGACTTAAACGATTCAAAGTTAAAGTACCTGAAACAGTTTGTTTATTGGATAAGAAAATGGAGGGAATTAACAGACTCTAATGCAGGAGTAGAGCTAACAAAAGATACCTTTGCAGCAATAGAGAGAAGTACCGCTGTGTTGATCGACTTAGTTTCATATTCATTTGAACAGTTGGGGGTAGTTATATCTTGGCAGGCAAATTTCAGACTGACAATCTAGAAAAAAGATTCGGTCAGTATCGTTGACTCTCTGGTTGCAATTATAATGTGAGTTTTCATCAAATACTTGAGTCGGAAAAAAAACTTCGCATAAAAATTTTTAAATCTCACTAAAACAGGTACCGCATCAATAAACGATATAGCTAATTCATCCCAAAATTTATGTAAAGAGAACTTCAACACAAATGCTGACGAATTTAACTCTATTTGTAGCAGTGATTATTTAGGAGTTTGTGCACTTGATCAGGGTTCAGAATTATATATTAGTGGATATGCTAGTTTTGCAATATGCAAAACCCTTAGCTGCTCTTTTTGTAAAGATTTCATAAGAGAGTCGAAGGGTGACAATATTTCTGACACCTACTTTGATTCTCTTCAACGTGGTGGGTTAAGCTTGCTACAGATTTTGTAATTTCTATATTTTTTCACATGCATGCTATATTCGATTTTAAAATAAAAGACAATTTCTTAAAAAGAAATTTTCTAAAGAATCCAGATAAAAAAAAATTATAATGACTCTTGCTAACCTAAGCTTAGAAAAATGTAATTTTTTCGACGAATTGGTATGTATGTGTGGAGAAAATATAAAAAATATTGTTCCTCTTCTTTATTCGGTTTTCAGTAATAAATTATTAAATAATTATACTAAACAGAAAACTGATGCCTCACGAGAAATAGATAAAAACTCCGCGGAAAATAAAACAAAGAAGAGAAAATTAAATTCATGTAAATAGGATTTCATTATATTTTTGACCTGACATTGTATTATGTTGTAAACAGTTGCATAGTTGTTTAATAAATTAGAAAATAATTGAACTTTCCTTATTCAATATTTAATCCTTTATTTCGTAATGTTTCATTAAAAAAATGTCGTTCAACACGCACAATTGGACAGTAGTTAATGTTAAAACAGGTATTTATACACACTTAAAATATTTAAATAGTTTTTTTTATTCATAATTCTTTGCTTCTTTATCTTTCAATTGCCGCGCCGCGGCAGGACTATTTCGGGTAGCTCGCGCAACGTTGCCAAGATTAACAGCACGGCTTTAAGTAGAGGTGGCACTGCTATTACCCATTCTGAAACAGTATTCATCAACATCATTCTATAATTTATATCCCTACTTTTGCTCTAGTTACAAGGTTGATCTATTTGATTCATTTTTGTTATTCTTCCAGATACACAGTTAACTTATACTTTGACTACCCTTACTTCACTCTCCTGACTTTTATTCATTATCTAATTTAATCACTTTATTTGTCAGCATAGATAATTATATTAGTACATCAGGCTTCATTTTTACTATGGGGTTTCTTGATATGATCCATTCAGCTTGTCTTAATTCTTCTTTTGTTTACTGTAGGTCATATCTTGATCTTCTTTCTGGTTTAGTATCCAGTTGGGCTTTGTAGTATTCTTCTTTACTCCACTTATAGTTTCTTCTCTCTGCCTTTGGTTTTCACATTTTTACCTAATCTATTGGGTTAGTTGTCAGATAATTGCGTTTCGTCCAAGTCATTGTCATTATTTCTTTCATCATCTTCGTCAGTATGTTAAAGATGTATTCTTTATTCCTTTAAATTTAGTTTCTATTTGTCTTTGTGCTTAACATGAAGATATAATTCACTGTTACAACTTCTAGTTGTTACCTTTGGATTTGACATAATTATTCCGTGAATTATTCCCTTTGTGTTCGCCTATAGTACAGGTACTATATTGTGTTACATCCTTTCTCTTAACTCTTAATACTTTTTAATTTTAGTGGTCATTCTCCTTTATAAAATAGTGCTAGAAATTATATTAAGGTGTTACCATCATTTGATTGGTAATAGTATATCACCTTTCTATGTTAATACAATAAAACTTCTTGCATCTGGTCTCAAGATACAAGTATATCAATTTTCTATTATCTTGTTATATTTTTAAACTAATTACAATTGTTTTACATTATATAAGTGACTGTGAACCTTGCTGGTTCTATTGACACTAATGTCTCATCTCCTTTATACCTTATTGTTAAAGTTTTTGGAAGATATGTTTTTTAACTTCAGAATGTCTGATTTATTGTTTGAATTTATTCTAAATACATTATAATGCTACTTCTTCTATACATTAATTCTGTTTTGGTACTACACTTTTAGCATTTAGGTCATTACCGTAAAACAGAAATTGGGTTAATTATCATGTAGTCATTTAATTCTCTTATTTGAGTTACCTTATTCTCATGTAGTGAGGTTATGGGTCCTATCTTGGTTTGACAACAATGTGTTTATCTTATGATGATTTCAATGTCTTTTATTTCACATTATTATAGTATTACTAATGTTATTTATTAGAGTAGGTTTATTAGACACTTTTCTGTCTCATTACCCATTCTTAAACAGTATTCATCAACATCATTCTATAAGTTATATCCCTACATTTGCTCTAGTTACAAGGCTGGTCTATTTGATTCATTTTTGTTATTCTTCCAGATACACAGTTAATTTATACTTTGACTACTTTTACTTTACTCTCCTGACTTTTATTCATTATATCATTTAATCACTTTATAAGCTTTCTTTGTCAGCATAGGTAATTATATTAGTACATCAGGCTTCATTTATACTCTGGGGTTGCTTGTTATGATCCATTCATCTTGTCTTAATTCATCTTTTGTTTATTGTAGGGCATATCTTGATCTTTTTTCTGGTTTAATATCCATATGGGCTTTGTAGTATTCTTCTTTACTTCACTTATAGGTTCTTCTCTCTGCCTTTGGTTTTCACATTTTTACCTAATCTATTGGGTTAATTGTTAGTTAATTGCGTTTCGTCTAAGTCATTGTCAATATTTCTTTGATCATATTCGTCAGTTTGTTAAAGATGTTTTCTTTATTCCTTTAAAGTTAGTTTTTATTTATCTTTGTGCTTAACATTAAACTAAAATTAACTATGAAAACTTCTAGTTGTTTCCTTTGGTTTTGACACAATTATTCCCTTTGTGTTCACCTATAGTACAGGTACTATATGGTGTTACATCCTTTCTCTTAACTCTTAATTATTTTTAATTTTAGTGATCATTCTCCTTTACAAAATGGTGATAGAAATTATATTAAGGTGTTACCATCATTTGATTTGTAATAGTATATCACCTTTCTCTGTTAGTACAATAAAATTTCTTGGATCTGGTCTCAAGATACAAGTAACTTATGTCTATTTTCTATTATCTTGTTATATTTTTAACCTAATTACAATTGTTTTACATTATATAAGTGACTGTGAACCTTGCCGGTTCTATTGACACTAATGTCTCATCTCTTTATACCTTATTGTTAAAGTTTTGCAAGTTTTGTTATGTAACTTCAGAATGTCTGATATATTGTTTCAATTTATTCTAATTACAATATAATGCTACTTCTTCTACACATTAATTCTGTTTTGGTACTACCCTTATAAAATGTAGCTTCATTACCCTCCAGCAGAAATGGGATTATTTATCATGTAGTCATTTAATTCTCTAATTTGAGGTGCCTTTTTCACATGTAGTGAGGTTATGGGTCCTATTTCGGATTGACAACAATGTGTTTATTTTATGGTGATTTCAATGTCTTTTATTTCACATTATTATAGTATTACTAATGTTATTTATTAGAGTAGGTTTATTAGACAATTTTTTCTCCGTTACCAGTGCCACCTCTAGTTACAAGCCGTGCTGTTGTACAGTTGGTAACATTGCAAGTAGACCGGTACCCACCATAGGTTCCCATGTGAGTGTTTGTGTTTATTTCCTGTAAATCTCACAAAACAAGCAGTGGAAAACGATTAAACTTGTTGTGAACCCTTCATTTTCTGAAGGTTATTAATTATTGTGTACCGTTCTGCATAAATTATTTATTTGTAAGGTAGGTTTTCAACACTAATTTCTCGCTAATACATAACCTCACTTTGTGTTCTGAATTACATTAATCATTTTTATTCTAATATTTTTTAGATGCCAATAAGTTGTGTAGTGCCAGGGTGCAGATCGAATTATGATAGCACTTTGAACTACGAAAATCCCGTGACAACGTTTGCATTTCCCAAGGGGGAAGCAAGAAAACAGGCATGGATGCGTGCCATTCCCACGGCTGCTTGGAATCCCAGTGCTTATTCTGCAGTGTGCATCAAACTGTTTCGCCAAAGTCACATTATTAAGTCTCAGCCATACAAAAACCCAACTTCAGGAGAAATTCAAGAGCTCTTATTGCAGCACCCAAGATTGACCGAAGATGCAATTCCAACAGTCTTTCAGAATTTGCCTGCATATCTTTCTACAAATGAACCTCCAGCAAGAATTTCTCCAGATTGT
The DNA here is from genome assembly GCA_034769895.1 of Magicicada septendecula. NCBI lineage: Eukaryota > Metazoa > Arthropoda > Insecta > Hemiptera > Cicadidae > Magicicada > Magicicada septendecula. Next base: position 382,379,474 of record CM068375.1, on the reverse strand, counting down.
CGACGGGAACAGGCTATGAAGAGGAATGCCGAAATAGTTGAACAATTTTTAAAAAAGACTTTATACATAATTTTGACGATTTTCTAAAGTGCTTTGTGGAAAAGTGTGTAAAAGTTATTGACAAATGGCATCACAAAATAAGTGGTAGGTGTGTGTGGTTTTATTGTTTAAATGTTGACAATGTACAAGAGGTTGTGTTGGAAGGTTTAAAAGTTGTTAGTAGTATTGCAGTGTCGAATGAGATGGTTGTTTCTGTACATGTGAATCAAATTGAAATTTCACAACATGATTTAAAATGGGTTCTGCCTTCTGATTCAAAGTTTTCACTTTGGAATCAGATTGAAAATTTGTTGACAAGATATAAAAATTTACAAGAAATGAACAACCTTTAACAAGAGTGTTTTGAATATTACATAAATAGGGCAAGTAAATTTGTAAAACAAAACATAGAGTTTATTGAGGAAGATATGTCGCCAAAGCATCATAATCTACTTCAGATAATTGATAATCAGTTAAATTTGTTATCATTGAAGCGAAAGACTTATAATTCCCTGACTATTACTTTTGCATTTATGATTTTTTCACAATCGCCAGCTGTATATAATTTTATTCGTGAGTATTTATTTTTACCGCATAAACGGTATTTACAGTCAATTTCAGCAGCATTAAATGTAGATCCAAATGTTGATGCAAACACAAGCCATTTTACCGCATATATCAAAAAATCTTACAAATAGAGAATTAAATGTTTCATTATTAGTTAACGAAATTTATATAAATAAATGTCTAACTTTTAAAGCAAAAAGAATTGTAGGCTGTGCTGAAAATAACCCTGCTGCATTGGCTAAAACAGTACAATATTTTATGCTATGTTCATGTTTTGGTCATTTTAAGGAAATTGTCAAGATGGTACCTGTCTGTGGCATAACTGGGGAACAATTAAAAAATTTAATTTTAACTGTAATTCACTTTGTCCAGCAGTGTAATTTTAAGGTCACAGTTGTCATCAGTGACAATAATAGCATCAATCAGCTTATGTTTAAACTTCTTGCCCCTGTAAATTATTTTGTGGAAAATCCAGATTTTAATTATCTTAACATTTTTCTCACATATGATTTTGTCCATATATTTAAAAATATTCAAAATAACTGGATTAACTTAAAAAAATCATTGGAGTACTTTTTTGTATCCTGATTTCAATGATCTGAGCATTCTTATAAAAGCTTGCTTTCACCATCTGAGGATAATACATGACTATGAACAAAATTTATTGATAAAGAAAGCTTTTAAGTTAAACAACAAAACTGTGTACCGAAGCAGCATAGAAAGACAAAATGTGAGTCTGGTGGACAACTTATTTCATAGGTCAACTATTGCTGCCCTGAAAGAGATTGACGATTATAATGAAACTGTTGACTTTGTTGAAATTATTAGACACTGGTGGGATATAGTGAATTTTGAAAGCGTTATAGCGCGTAAGATAAAAAGAAATGTATATTCTGGTCCAATACATGACTTAAACGATTCAAAGTTAAAGTATCTGAAACAGTTTGTTTATTGGATAAGAAAATGGAGGGAATTAACAGACTCTAATGCAGGAGTAGAGCTAACAAAAGATACCTTTGCAGCAATAGAGAGAAGTACCGCTGTGTTGATCGACTTAGTTTCATATTCATTTGAACAGTTGGGGGTTAGTTACCTTGGCAGGCAAATTTCAGACTGACAATCTAGAAAAAAGATTCGGTCAATATCGTCGACTCTCTGGTTGCAGTTTTAATGTGAGTTTTCAACAAATACTTGAGTCTAAAAAAAACTTTATTCGGTTTTCAGTAATATAATATTAAATAATTATACTAAACAGAAAACTGATGCCTCACGAGAAATAGATAAAAACTCCGCGGAAAATAAAAAAAGAAGAGAAAAGTAAATACATTTAAATAAGATTTCATTATATTTTTGACTTGGCATTGTATTATGTTGTAAACAGTTGCATTTTTGTTTAATAAATTAGAAAATAATCGAACTTTCCTTATTCAATTTTTAATCCTTTATTTCTTAATGTTTCGTTAAAAAAATGTCGTTCAACAAGCACAATTGGACAGCAGTTTATGTTAAAACAGGTAATTATGCACTCTTAAAATATTTAAATATTTTTTTTTAGTTATTGTTGTACACTGTGCTGTATCATCTAGGCCAAAATAAATGTTGTTACGTTAATCCTGGCTTTTAATTGCAACTCCTGTCACAATGGACTCGGTGCATTTTATGCTTCATCTAGGCCATCCGCCTAGTTCTAAAAATTACGGGTGTCGCCTCCCCCTTGTTAAAAAAAAACCTATTAGATTTTTTTTGCTCAAAACAAAAATTTTTATAAACTTTGAGAAGGTAATGAGGCGGCTCAAAATGGTAGCAGAGCGTAGTTAGATTATGTGACAGAACTTGCAAATTGGGGAAAGTCTTTTGAAAAGGTAATAAACCAGCAGACAGAAATTCTGGGTTGACTCTCGTAATGAATTGATAAATGCGGGTCCTAATTGAGAGGTGATGTAGGATTGCTGTGTTTATTAAGGGCAAAATTATTGATGTTTGTGTTTTATGTTGTGTGTTAAGTTTATAGTATGCATATTATTATTATTGCTATTATGATGTTTATGGTGTTTGTACGGGCTATTTGTAAACCAGGTACCAGCACAGGTCACGCACACGGGTTTCCTAGAATGTTCTGATTATTGAGATTCTTTAGTTCGCCGGAGGTCCTTGTGGTTAAGGAAGTTAGATAAATGGGGGGATTTGTTCCCGAGTAAGGCGTACTCGGATTTATTTCCTTGTTGGATGCCGTGTGGTCGGGCCTGTAGTCGGTGTTATTGACGATGGCAAGGAGTATATTTTGTATGACATTTTCAATTATTAATGTTGATATTTATGTTTGTTGTTGCGTATATAGTTGTGAGATTTTGAGGTGTCATATGATGTGTTGTTGTTGTTTGTCTTAATACTTATGTAGTATTTGTCTTGCTTGTTTCTTGTTCAGTGTTAGGGGGAATTAGCTGAGCTTATTTAGTCTCTCGAGTCCTTGCTACGCTAGGGAACCCAGAATTCACTTGCGTGGAGGCAAGTCTTTCCTGTCTGTTGATGAGATGTGTTGTCTTAGATTGTGGGTGTTTGTGTTTTTGTTAAGGAAGTAATTCTGGCCGGGGATTGTTACAAGAATTGGTCCAACGCTCTTTTATTAGACACCAAGTTTTGGTATGACTTTTTCTAGAGACAGGAGCTTGGGGAGTTATAATTTGGAACATGTCCAGTAGTAAATAATTTTGATTGTGCAACGAATAGTCGTTGATAGAACTTCGTAATTAAGCCTAACCTCAGGGCATGATGTATTGGGGACCTCAACATTTTTGGTGAATTGTGTATGACAAAAGAGCCCCTAAGGGAGTTATCGTCTGGTCCAGGCTGCATCCTTGGGTAGATGTCCCCTGTTTCATTTGACTGTCTCACGTCCTGGCGATAGGAGGCTAGGCTGTATAGAAGTTGCCCCCCCCCCTTACTCACATATTAAGGTTAGTGATTCAATGGAGAGATGGAGTGGGGTTGATGTTCGCGTGCCCTCGATGCGGTCTTCTCTGATTTTGTAATCGGGTCCGTCCGCCCTAGTATAGGGATTTGGGCCAGTCATTTGTTAAGGATTGATGATGCCTTGCTTTGCTGCATATGGCTGGTCGGTCTACGAGGTGGACGGTTTTAGAAGTGGTCACTCTCACATCAAGGTTGGTGATACCTTGTTGGTCTTCGGACGCATATGCGAGTGGTAGTAGAGGTAGGTGGTATTCACCAGTGAGGGTGACGTGTTGGGGCGGTCCCGTGGGATTGGCGTGGCGGGGAGGTTCGCGTGGGGATGGTCGCAGTGGTGTTGAGTTTTTTTTAGTCCTGGGAGCGGGGATGGAAGTGTCAATGGTCCTGGTTAGTAATGGGTTTTGATGGGGTCTCAGTTGTTGAGTGTAGGAGGCCTTGGGAGGTCAGAGCTCAGTGGGCCGAAGGCTTGTCTTTCTTCTTTTCTCTTTCTTCTTAGTCTCGGTATGCTGGCCCTGGCCAGGTCAGCATGCACACCTCATACTCACACACAAACACATTCGGGCATACATGTATGTACACACTACACTTCTTCGTTCTTCTTCTTTCGTTTTCGCTCGGAGCCTCTGTCTTCCTGAGTGCAGAAAGTATCACGAGATTTAGCCAGCTGAACAAGTGGTCTGTTCTCCTAAGAGCGCAGAAGTGTCTGAGATTTCCCAGAGTCCCAAGTTGTTTGTATGCAAGTACTGGTCTAGGGGACCGACGTCCTGGACTGTGTGTCAACAGTTTTGAATTTTGTAGGCAACCGGGTTGCCTTTTTGGAGTGGGGGTGTGCCACGACTAGTAAAAAGAAAATAGATCGCCGCTAGTTTTCCTTATTTTAGTTTACGTCTCTTTTCGCCCGGACAGTTAAGCCGCGGGCGTTCGGCTATCGTAGCGAGCCGTCAGTTGTGCATTCTCGCGCGCTCTATGGAGTAATCGCCGTAACTGCGCTCTCTCCGAATGCCTTACATGTGAGGGAGTCGACCAGTTGCTTCTCATTCTTCATATATTTAACATCTGAACGCCGGCACCGAAATAAGAATTCTGTCTGTACTACTACTACTACTTTCTGCCATGGGCGAATAATTTTATAAGGGAGCTCTGGTGAGTTTCTTTTGAGTATAGCTTGTCATTAAATATAATGAATATCAGCGTAAATATGTTTATAATTTTGATGTAATTGCATTAAGATGTGTGTGCGTGATCCTGGTCTGGTACAAACATGGTAAGCCATAAGACAAAATTTTATAACTACTTTAAAAAAGGAATAAAACAGCATTAAATGAAATTATATTTGATACTTTTGACTGTAGCGTAAAGGTGCCACTGATTTTCATAAAATGGCTATCTATTTAATTACTTAGCGTAATTGCTGCCACGTGGCCAGTTATTTTGTAACTGCCTGAAACTGATTAAGAATATATTTTTGGTAAATTAATTACATTTATTACTTACTAAATTGTGAAGATTAAGGTCAATGGAATATTAAAATAAACACCGATCAATTCAGTTTAACTTAGAGTAATTGAGGCCACGTGGCGAACTCGTTACATGAACGCACATGACCTTACAAGGTGCTCGCCTTAACTGTTTGAGTAAGATGCAATTATACCTTTTACTGTGGTATACTTAATTTGTAATATGCAAACTGTTCAGTTGATAAACTCCGCCCGTGCGACTTTATTTTTTGAAGTGTGGTGTAAGTGCGACTTTAGATTTGAGTTTGCTGTTTAGGAATTATTGTAAAGATGTTTTCTACAAAATACATGTGCTTGTAAGGTTCCCGCACCAGCCAGGGACTTGGGACAGAAGGATGGCGACAACTACACCCGTCGCCATCAGCCTGAGCATTGCTGACTAGCTCTCCTATTTCGTCGCCGGCGTTAGACATGGGACCCGCCAGTAATAAAGCATGAGTCTCCTGGCTTCCTGAATCAGCAACTCACTGCCCACCGGGACCTGAGTCGACCTTCTGCCTCAGCACGTGGCAACAGCTTTAAACCAGGTGAAACAGTTTCAATTATGTAAAGTCGACTTCGCGACACATTTTGTCACACCTATTGCAGTGAAATAAAAAAAAAATATAAAACAGTTACATTCCGTTTTATGATCTATATTGCAGTTAGACAGTTGTTGATCAAAACTGAACATGTCGGTTCATTATGTGCACGCCCATAATTCAGTGGCACTGATTATTAAACTATTAATACGTCCATAATTGTGAGTCAATAATTGTATGCCAGACTAGAAGGCATGTACAGTGCGATTGTTTCATTCATTTGTTCTAATTCTTTTTCCTTTGATTAACTGGATTAACTGTTTGTGCAGAGTCATGTATTGTCACGCCTAGTCAGCTCATGCTGTCCGCCATATCTATCAGGAAGTCATACAAATTTGTAGATTCTCATGTTACCTTGCTCTCTTTCCTTTTCATATTTTATTTAGATCCATTTAAGCTTTTTTTATTTCTCAGTCCAATCGGGTGTGCATGCTTTCAGCCTGAGCGAACTCGAGCAGTGCTGATTGTTTGTAAATTTTATAAAGATTATTGTTGGATTGTTATACACGAGTGATTAATTTTGAAAATTATTTATGAATGTACAAACACTAATTGTTAATATACCCGTTTAGTTATTATGAGATTATTATTATTATTATTATGTGTCAGTGGGCATTATAAAAATTGATTTAGCAATGATTGATCATTACATAGAATGGTTGCTATACCTTTAAGGGTATGCTAACGAGGGTAGGCCTAAGGTCAACAAAAATGGGTTTTTTAAAAGCCATGCATTGGCTTGGTGGTGATGATCATGTGCCGTATTAATTGAACTTGTTCAGATTGCTGAGTTATCTTAAAGCAGCAAAGCAAATGATTAATCATTGATGGTTGCTCTATTTCCTTCACTCAAGAGTGAATAATTGGCCGTTATAAAAATGTTGTAATTGATTTATTATTTATACTACTTATTATTATATTGATTTATGATGATGAATTGCCATGAATTGCTGAGTGCCTCATGAAGGTAGACTGAACAACTGAACATTTCTGTCTTCATACCAATGTATGTATTTCTGTTGTACACTGTGTTGTATCATCTAGGCCAAAATAAATGTTGTTACGTTAATCCTGGCTTTTATATGCAAATCGTGTTACAATGGGCTCGGTGCATTTTATGCTTCTTCTAGGCCATCTGCCTAGTTCTAAAAATTACGGGTGTCGCCTCCCCCTTGTCAAAAAAAAAAAAAAACTTACTAGATTTTTTTGCTCAAAACAAAAATTTTTAAAAACTTTGAGAAGGTATTGAGGCGGCTCAAAATGGTAGCAGAGCGTGGTTAGATCATGTGACAGAACTTGCAAATTGGGGAAAGTCTTTTGAAAAGGTAATAAACTAGCAGACAGAAATTTTGGGTTGACTCTGGTAATGAATTGATAAATGCGGGTCCTAATTGAGAGGTGATGTAGGATTGCTGTGTCCATTAAGGGCAAAATTATTGAAGTTTGTGTTTTATGTTGTGAGTTAAGTTTATAGTATGCATATTATTATTATTGCTATTATGATGTTTATAGTGTTTGTACGGGCTATTTGTAAACCAGGTACCAGCACAGGTCACGCACACGGGTTTCCTAGAATGTTCTGATTATTGAGATTCTTTAGTTCGCCGGAGGTCCTTGTGGTTAAGGAAGTTAGATAAATGGGGGGATATGTTCCCGAGTTAGGCGTACTCGGATTTATTTCCTTGTTGGATGCCGTGTGGTCGGGCCTGTAGTCGGTGTTATTGACGATGGCAAGGAGTATATTTTGTATGACATTTTCAATTATTTATGTTTGTTGTTGCGTATATAGTTGTGAGATTTTGAGGTGTCATATGATGTGTTGTTGTTGTTTGTCTTAATACTTATGTAGTATTTGTCTTGCTTGTTTCTTGTTCAGTGCTAGGGGGAGCTAGCTGAGCTTATTTAGTCTCTCGAGTCTTTGCTACGCTAGGGAACCCAGAATTCACTTGCGTGGAGGCAAGTCTTTCCTGTCTGTTGATGAGATGTGTTGTCTTAGATTGTGGGTGTTTGTGTTTTTGTTAAGGAAGTAATTCTGGCCGGGGATTGTTACAAGAATTGGTCCAACCCTCTTTTATTAGACACCAAGTTTGGTATGACTTTTTTTAGTGACAGGAGCTTGGGGAGTTATAATTTGGAACATGTCCAGTAGTAAATAATTTTGATTGTGCAACGAATAGTCATTGATAGAACTTCGTAATTAAGCCTAACCTCAGGGCATGATGTATTTGGGACCTCAACATTTTTAGTGAATTGTGTTGAGAAAAGAGCCCCTAAGGGAGTTATCGTCTGGTCCAGGCCGCATCCTTGGGTAGATGCCCCCTGTTTCATTTGACTGTCTCTCGTCCTGGCGAGAGGAGGCCAGCCTGTATAGACGTTGCCCCTTCCCTTACTCACATATTAAGTTTAGTGATTCAATGGAGAGATGGGGTGGGATTGATGTTCGCGTGCCCTCGATGCGGTCTTCTCTGCCTTGCTAATCGGGTCCGTCCGCCATAGTGTAGGGAGGTGGGCCAGTCATATGCCAAGGATTGATGATGCCTTGTTTTGCTGCATATGGCTGGTCGGTCTACGAGGTGGACGGTTGTAGAAGTGGTCCCTCACATATCAAGGTTGGTGATACCTTGTTGGTCTTCGGACGCATATGCGAGTGGTAGTAGAGGTAGGTGGTGGTCCCCAGTGAGGGTGACGTGTTGGGGCGGTTTCGTGGGATTGGCGTGGCGGAGAGGTTCGCGTGGGGATGGTCGCAGTCATGTTGAGTTTTTTCTTAGTCCTGGGAGCGGGGATGGAAGTGTCAATGGTCCTGGTTAGTAATGGGTTTTGATGGGGTCTCAGTTGTTGAGTGTAGGAGGCCTTGGGAGGTCAGAGCTCAGTGGGCCGAAGGCTTGTCTTTCTTCTTTTCTCTTTCTTCTTAGTCTCGGTATGCTGGCCCTGGCCAGGTCAGCATGCACACCTCATACTCACACACAAACACATTCGGGCATACATGTATGTACACACTACACTTCTTCCTTCTTCTTCTTTCGTTTCCGCTCGGATCCTCTGTCTTCTTGAGTGCAGTAAGTATCCCGAGATTTAGCCAGCTGAACAAGTGGTCTGTTCTCCTAAGAGCGCAGAAGTGTCTGAGATTTCCCAGAGTCCCAAGTTGTTTGTATGCAAGTACTGGTCTAGGGGACCGACGTCCTGGACTGTGTGTCAACAGTTTTGAATTTTGTAGGCAACCGGGTTGCCTTTTTGGAGTGGGGGTGTGCCACGACTAGTAAAAATAAAATAGATCGCCGCTAGTTTTCCTTATTTTAGTTTACGTCTCTTTTCGCCCGGACAGTTAAGCCACGGGCGTTCGGCTATCGTAGCGAGCCGTCAGTTGTGCATTCTCGCGCGCTCTATGGAGTAATCGCCGTAACTGCGCTCTCTCCGAATGCCTTACATGTGAGGGAGTCGACCAGTTGCTTCTCATTCTTCATACATTTAACATCTGAACGCCGGCGCCGAAATAAGAATTCTGTCTGTACTACTACTACTTTCTGCCATGGGCGAATAATTTTATAAAGGAGCTCTGGTGAGTTTCTTTTGAGTATAGCTTGGCATTAAATATAATGAATATCAGCGTAAGTATGTTTATAATTTGGATGTAATTGTATTAAGATTTGTGTGCGTGATCCTGGTCTGGTACAAACATGGTAAGCCATACGGCAAAATTTTATGTTGTAATGTTCTAATTGATTTATTATTTATATTACTTATTATTATATTGATTTATGATGATGAATTGCCATGAATTGCTGAGTGCCTCATGAACGTAGGCTGAACAACTGAACATTTCTGTCTTCATACCAATGTATGTATTTCTGTTGTACACTGTGTTGTATCATCTAGGCCAAAATAAATGTTGTTACGTTAATCCTGGCTTTTATTTGCAAGTCCTGTCACATTGGGCTCGGTTTTATGCTTCATCTAGGCCATATGCCTAGTTCTAAAAATTACTGATGTCGCCTCCCCCTTGTAAAAAAAAACAGACTTTTTAAAAATATTTTTTAAAAACTTTGATAAGGTAATGAGGCGGCTCATAATGAACCGGAAGAAACTTATGTCAATCCCACGAAAACACTGTAGATGTATTGCTTTTCCTACAACTGCCAATTTTGTGTCGAAAGCATTAGCAGCGCACAAAATTAACATCCTCTCTGTGCTTATTTTGTGTCCAGAAATGCTTTTTTTCATTTTGGCTTTTAGAGATTTTGGCGTTGGATGATTATGACTGAGACCGGATTCATCAGTATTGTGCATTTGTTCATATGTCAACTGATTTTCACTCACAAAAGCCTGAATCTGTTTTTCTAAATTCAGTCGCTGCTGCCGAATCTATATTCAATTTCTTACCTTGCACTGATGACTCACATATACAGTGCCATGCTATAAAATGGTGTAGCCAGCCTGAGCTGCCATTAAAATTCACACTAAAACCACCTAATTCAGACTAAATTCGCACATGATTACAAAATTTCACCTTTTGAACAACCATGGCTCCAAATGTCGGAACACCTTGTATTTGATTTTGGTTGAACCATAAAAAGAGTGCTTTACCAAGGTCATCTCATGAGCATTTATTAGTCCATTTCATTGTGGCTACAGCTATTACACCAATTCAACAGCCTTTTTTGCTGGTATCACCACAGTTATATAAACCCCAAATATATATAAATATTTAAATTTGAAATATATTTATATTTCCTTTATAATTTATGATGGAATTCAAATTTACTTAGTGATTTCTTTGTATATTTATAGTGCTAAAAATGACAGCAAAGGAGACTTTCAAAACAGTTTAAAACCAATTAATAAAATGTATATTCTTGTAAAAAAATAAAAAATATCACACACGCAAACACACACATACATATGCAGAGGCATAACCGGGGGTGGCCAAGGGGCAGCCGCCCCGGGCAGCATTGCCAGGAGGGCGGCAAAGTAAGGCTAGACTTGAAAAAAATTGTTTTCAGTTTATAAAACTAAAACCAACTTGTTCCTTTGATATAACTATTCCTAAAGAACTACAGGAATATAAGATTTTCATAATAAAAGATTAAGAACTACAACAATTGTCAAAGAGTTTATGAAGTCTTTTATTCAAGGAAAATTGAATCCTGAGTGTCAAAATATTACAATTAACAAGGAATCAACTTGCAATTATAAAATGGATGTTATTAGCAACGAGGCTGTTGATACATAGAGTAAAGTTAACGACGTGAATACTTTAAACTGTGAAAGTGGCAAAGTACAGTTATAAGATCCATTTGGTTCTAATACCATGTGCAGTCTTGAAATTACAGGCGATGAAGGACAAAACGTTACTAACAACAATGTAGGCCATGCTTCCCGGTGCTTCTCTACAAGATATGGGAGCTTGGCCAAGCGAGAAATCTCAATCCTTCCGAGATATAATGGTGAATAGAGGAACTCAATTGCAGAACAAGGACAGCCATTTTTCCTGAAGATGAAGCTGGACGATCCTTAAACAAGTATTGGTTTGATAAAACCTTGCAAAATGGCGAAAAGGTAACACTTCCATGTGTTTTTTTCTAACTAAAAACTCCTATTTTGCTTTTGTTGCACTTTATTTCCACAAAAAACTATCAAAGAAGCCATTTCAATAGTAAAAAAAGGGTTTTCATCGTGGCGAAAGTTAAATCCCCGTATTCAGCATCATGAAAATAGACCTGTTCATCGCTTTGAGTTTTTTGAATAGAAGGAATTGGAATGATATTTAAACAAAGGGGGACTTATTATTGAGATACTTCAGGAACAAATGAGTAAAGCAGTTAAGACATGGAAAGAAATCCTCGAACAGGTCATTGGTACAGTACAAACTCTTGCAGAACAAAATCTGGTACTGATAGGACATCGGGAGTCAATTATTAATGATCCAAATCCTGGAAACTTTCTGGCTTTGTTAAAATACTTGGATACAAGCATTTTTAACGTATAAAAATATACTTTGTGTATAACGTGTTAAAATACTTTCTTATGATTTGGATAAATAAAACATTGACAGTTCTGGAGACGCTAACGGACAAACGGATGGGGATATACATTTCAAGGAACAGCTTTTCCAGATCAATGTTAAAGGCACAGTGCTTGCAAAACTGTAATCCACATGACCCAAACAGTGAAATTCACTGCCTTGAAAGACGCCATACATTTATTTAAAAGAGAAAAAAGTTAACGGAGAACAAAAAGACTTTACACCTCAGGTTAGGTTGTTCAAGTTTCTCTATGTGCTGCATCAAGTGCGGGCTTAGCATTATTAAGCCACTTAGATATTTCCACATTTCTAACATCTGTAAAAGTTATAAATGAGTTTGTTTCCTTTACTTTACTACTGACAACTCCATACACATAGTACAAGCCATCCCGAACAAACGTTAAGCCTCCTCCACTGTCCCCTTCAGCAGCACCAGTACCTATAAGAAACATCCATTAAAATATCAAGTGTGCCCTGTAAAAAATGACTATATATTCAGAAGGATGAGACTTATAAATAGAAATTTAAAATAAGATGATACCTTACCATTAGTATAACCAGCACAAAATTTATCAGGTGTTATATAACGCCGAAACGGTTGTGATACATTTAATATACAGGTGCGGTGATCTATATATGGCAAGTCAGCATATAATAGGACGTCACTGGATATTCCTTTTTCTGTCTTACCCCAGCCTGCCACCTGAAATATTACACCATGATCATTTAAATGTTTAGCTAGTTATACAATTTCAAACATTATTTCTTTGTTTGTATGTACGGTATCATATTATTAGTAATATATGTTCAATTTGTGCAAATAAAGGAAACACAATAACAACTCATGATTACTCTATAATGATTTACTTCCTTTAGTTTTTATAGTATAGAGTATATAACCATTATAATACATTAACATACACATTACGATTACAGCAGTAATAGTATCCGCACAATTGTAATTAATTATATTCACTTTATAATATTGTTATGCACTCAAAATTTATGCAGAAGATACACAGAATCAACCATAAAAAATTCTACAACAATACTCCATAAATTTGATAATCACTTATGGATAACCAACATAAAATTATCCCACAGCTATCTTTTGTTATCACTATTTTTAGAAGATTTTACAGAAATTTTTATAAGTACTCTACAAAACAATACATGATAATTAACTGGGTATTTATAAGTGCTTCAAAAATAACTTAAACGTCTTTATAAATAACCTGAAAATGATTGTTGGCGCTTATACAGTTCATTTCTCTATACTAATTTTTATCTTCAAATAAGCATCTTTTAAAGTTATCCATCATAATTATTGTACTAACTATCCTCTTGTTGGATTTTTGGTCCTTAACCAGAAAAGTAAACATGTACATCCATGATTATTATAGGCCACAGTGTTCTTCTAAATGAACAGTGTTACTCTTGTCCCTAAACATTCTTATAATTTTCTTATTATTTACACTAATAGCATTTGTGATCTTTATTGTATTCACTTGTACTAGAGTCATCAGCATGCTCTTTAATCACCTTATTAGTACCCTTCCTCCCTTCCTTATCGGTATCCATGTATGAAAATGTAAGTCTGTGTCATATTTCATGATTACCAAAGCAGAACCAGTATATCAGTAACTTAGAAAGATCCAAGACAGAAAATCCAATATAAATCGGCTTACAAAAATTTACCTTTATCTTACATACCACCAAATACAGTAAACCTCATAACAAGTGACTTCGTAGCTTGCTTCAGAGCAAATACTTTGGCATATAGGTAAACCACTGACATCTGTTTCTATCATTTTCCGTAGTCTTCCTGACCACACTAATCTTCATTAACTTGTCAAAGTCCTTTCCAAAGTCACTTTTAATCTGCATTCTCATTTTAGTGTTAAAGTCAGTGTTATCTGTAAAGAAGTGAACACTGCAGGTAACAATGTACAAATTGTTATTTAAAGTCAACTCAAACAATGGAGCTGCAGCCATGCACGGATCAAAATTATGTTCTCTTTACCTGATGTTTACAAAGATACTGATTATTGTGAATTTTTAGTATTCATTGCCATCTCAAAAATGAATGTAGATTAATATAATTTATTTATTGTCTCTAAATATATAAAAATTAATAAAATTTCATTTGTTATAATAATAAATAATTTATCATGTTCAGATGGTACAATCTCGTAATAATATTAATTCACAATTTGGTAATTCTCAAACGAGAAATTCTACCTTCTCCACATCTGTCCTAAGGTAGTGGTCGGCAGTGAAAACTGCTGTCACAACTTCCTTATGTGCCGCAGTCTCTCAGAGAAACCGGGCCACTGTATAAAAAAAAAATTATAATTCATTAATATGATTTGCGAATCATTATTATTCCACGATGTACAGGGGGCAACGTGTTTCTCGTTACCGCATGCCTGCGCTATCTGTTGGTGAAAACGGGTAATGGGGTTCTCTAATCAGGCACGCGGTCTACAAAGTTCGTTCAGTCGAGTCTCGCCAACTGCTCTGTGAACAGCCTTCCTCAGGTTGATTGAGTCTTGGGTTATTTTGTGTAATTTCTATCCTATCATGGCTATGTAGACGCGTACAGACCTCCGGTAAGTAAATTAAATATATATAGTGTTCATTGCTTGTAAAAGGTTCTAATTTAAATAATAATTGGCTTAGATGTGAGCGGATAATGTTTGAAGCATGTATCGTGGCGTGAATCTAATGTATGTTCATTGTCAGGTATTTTGATTTATTTAACAGCTGAAACAGCCTTATGCATATGTATTTAGTAAGTAGCTATTGCCCATGTCAAAAGGGGTGTAAAAATTGTGTAATTCTGGGGAACTTTGATGAATTGAATGTGTGAGCACGTGGCCATTATATAACTTCGAACATGTTGCAGTGTGTTGAACTTGCATACGCATGATTTATAAATGTAGGCGTGATTTATAAATTAAACCATTATAAATTGATTTAAGGTCTTGTGTGTGAGTTATTAGTTTAAAATATAAAAGAGAAGATGTTGCATATATTTATAATGAACATAGTTGAATTGGTCAGGGGTGGCAGGTGTTTGATTCCTGTTTGGATTCTGTTTATACAAGCTTAGGCAGAGTGGTACATGTGTATGTATGTTCGGGAATAAGTGGTTTGTCAGCAAATTAATTATTATTCATGCTAAGGGCTCCCGAGACAGCCGGGTACCTGATCCTAGCATGGTGGAATTTCCATCCTACATGATGTCCTGAACGAAACACGCCAACTCTGACTCTCGTTCCTCACTCGCCGGAGGAGGAAGAACCATAAGCATGCCACTGTAAAACCCCACCAGCAAGACCGTCTGACTCTCCAACAAGGCACAGATCACCTGAGAAGCATCTGGACAAAACGAGGTGATATTAACCTAATTCTTACCTAAATTTGGCCGTTAAAGAAAACAACATGTATCGTGCATTTAATATCCACAAAAAAACTCAATTCCTACTTTAATTGACTTTCTACAGCATAAAACTGGTTTAATTGTGCGCGTGCTCTACTGGACATAATTTTCATGTAACCTTGCGTTGATAATGTACTTAGGCTCGAGATCAATTGTACGCCCGTGCGCTGGCATGTGTCCAGCGGTCATTAATTTTTATGCCACATTTTTGTTTACCTTGATACTGAATGGGATTTGCAGAAGTTTGTAGGGGACTGTATTTTAGTTAAGCAAGGGGGGCTGCAGTTTGTAACATGCTGAGCTGGACCGGCGAGTCTAGCATCTTTTATAATCTTGGGTCTTTCTGCTAATTAATTATTTTATTCATTTCATAATAGGGCTGTGAGTTTTTATCATTCTACAATCAGGTCGGGTTACATTTTAATAGCATAGTATCAAGGGGAGTCACCTGTTTGTGCATATCTATGCAAGCTCCCGGACATGTTACCTTATGTCGGGTTTGGCTCGTGTCCAGCTTTCTACTTCCCTGTCAGGCTTTGGGGGTTTTTCATAAAATTTTTTTTATGGTTAATTGCTTTACGGATGCTGTGTGGAACATGTCAGAAGCCGGGCCAATCCAGATTCTATTCTTAAATTTATAAATTGTAATTTGCATAAAACTATACAGGCTGTTAACTGGCATTCTAAATTTGTAACTTGTATTTTCTTGTTATTGTGGCCAATCCAGATTATTTTCTTTAACTTTATAAATTGTACTTTTCATAAAATATACAGGCTGTTAACTGGCATTCTAAATTTGTAAATTGTACTTTCTTGTTATTATGGCCAATCCGGATTCTTTTAAATGTATAAGGTGTGCTTTTCATAAAACTATGCAGGCTGTTTACAGGCAAGGTTTAATGTTGTAATTTATATTTTCTTGTTAGTATGGCCAAGTCAGATTATTTTAAATTTATAAATTGTACTTTTATGAAATTATACAGGCTGTCTCCAAGCATTCTAAATTTATATACATATTGTATTTTGATAAAATTATCTACGCGGTGTGCAGGCATTTGAAAGTTATAAATTGTGCTTTGATAAAAATATACAGACGGTCTACAAGGTGTTTAAATTTATAATTGTATTTGTGATTTAGGCTATATGTACGGTCTTTGTGAATTATGTGTTATCGTCCCCCAAGGTTATTTTGAAATAATGAAATGATATTTGAAATATTTGGGATTTGTGATCTTGAAATATTTATGAATTTATGATAGATGAAATAATAAAGATTGTTATCTTACTTGTTACTAGAGAGTATTAATTGCAAGTCCCGCCTCACTGGACCCAGCGCACTTTATGCTTCCTTCTAAGCTTTCAGCCTAGTCATAAATATCGAGTAACTCTTTAAAAAAAAAAAAAAAAAATTGAACACACACACAAGTAAAAAAGAGGGTTACACTTAGCTGAAGAGGCGAATTGAAGCCGAAACAGAGACAAGCAAAAGTAACCAGAGCGTAATGCGCAAAGAATATGTTTGTGTTTATCAATGCAATCTTGTCAGTAGGTAACCCTTTTTGCAAAGTTTGGAGTCCGAAAGACTTAATTGTCAAAACGGTTATCCTTCAAAGCATTTTGGGATACAAAAGACTTGTTGCAAGACACACAAAATGGGATAAGATTTTGACCCCGTTTGCTATGATCTGTTTTCCAACTATTCGGTTCTCATCAGCAAGGCGAAGAAGCCTTGGAACGTAATTTATTTAAAGTTTTGCCAGTTGTAAACGGTACTAATTCAAAGTTGTTAAACAAAAGTAAGTCAAAGTCAAAAACTTATCCCATTTTGTGTGTTTTGCAACAAGTCTTTTGGATCCCAAAATGCTTTGAAGGACAACCGTTTTGACAATTAAGTCTTTCGGACTCCAAACTTTGCAAAAAGGGTTACCTTTTGACACGATTACATTGACAAACACAAACATATTCTTTGAGCATTACGCTCTGGTTACTTTTGCTTGTCTCTGTTTCGGCTTCAATTCGCCTCTTCAGCTAAGGAAGTTGTGATAGCAGTTTTCACTGCCGACCACTACCTTAGGACAGATGTGGAGAAGGTAGAATTTCTCGTTTGAGAATTACCAAATTGTGTTTGATACAAACTCCTCGTGCCAAAACTTTGTTCGTCTTTTGTCTTTCGACTTTGACTTATTTTTGTTTAACAACTTAATATTAATTAACCGGTTTACTATAAATGTTAAATTATGTACAACTGCAGTTATAAATCACAACAGTGCACAGTGAGGTAAGCAATGTGAGAAAGTGGAAGAAGCTGTGCTTGACCTTGGAGTGTTGGAGTGACCTTAAGCATTAAGCATGAGACAAGCAATGGAGTGTGCATACTTTACAAGCCCAGAGGTCAGCAAAATGTGGGATGTCTGAGGGCAAGATGGTTTCTAGAACAGGTGGCTCAACCTAGGCCAAGAAAATGAAGAAGAAGAACACTAGCAATAGGGTCGGTCAACCACTGAACGCCATATAACTTATATGAAGGATATCGAGAAAATAAGTTCCATTTGTAAATATTGCTGCGGTATCAATACAAGTATGCTGTTGCACATGCTTGGCGAGTTTGTTGCTTCATTGCCAAAATAACGATTCCATTTGTAAATAACTGTGCATTGAGCTAGCTTCGTTAGATGTGTTTGTCGTGTGTAAGAAAATCGAGTGAAAGCAGGTGTGCGATTTGTTTCTTGAATGTCAAAGGCATTAAACCAAGACAAACTCACAATCAAATTTACTGTGTTTACAGAGAAGAAGCAATGAGTGATTCACTGGTAGGGAAGGGGTATCACTTTTTAACAAAAGATGTGATGTTCATGATGATGGACAGAGTGAGTGGCCATCTTTAATGAAAGACAACATGATACGTTGAAGATTACAGAAAATAGACGATTTGCTGACGACGCTCTCCCTGCATTTTCTAGAAGTTTCATGTTCTAGAAATTTAACGAGACATCTTGTCTGGTTCCGCAGAAAAACGGTTTTATTTATGAATGTCTTGGCTCAAGGCTTGACAGTCAACTTGGATGTCTGTTGGAAAACGCTTATGAAATTGAGTCATGTGATTCAGGAAAGCAACGTGGGATCTTACACGGGGGCCTTGTGTTGATTCAATACAATCCCCCCTCCCTCCACCTACTGCCACTGCAATGCAACGTGTTCTCACAGACCTTTGGCTGAGAACACTCTGATCATCTGCTTTTACAATCCAAACCTTGCATTGGATGATTATACCTTTTCAACCATTAGAAATCCTTCCTTGATGGCCAATGGTTCCGTAACGATGACAATATCAAACAAGCCATTAATGCATGATTTAAATCACAGGTTGGAATTTTCTATGATGAAGATATACAACGCCTGGTGGTCTGCTATGAAAAGTGCTTCAACAGTGATGAAAACTAGTTTAAGGTGTGTACTTCAATAGCAATAAAAATGTTTTGCAAGTATAGTCATGGTTTATTTCCATAACCTGTCGCAACTTACTTTCTGGATATACCTTGTAGTTTCTCAAACAGATTTCCTAAATATTATAGAGCTCAGATTAGTTTACTAATGTCTTCTCTTTTAGTAAACCATAGACTTAAACAGTGAGTATAAGAAATTTTCTTCTGAGAATTGGCATCCCTGCTATTTATGTTCCTATAGAATCATTTCTTTTTAACTCTTCAGTATACTTTAGCTATCCAACGTTATTGATAAATTCATATAGGAAAATACTGTTACCACTTAGTATCTTTGAACATCTCTTTATCAACATTTTTGTCTGTATATTATATAAAGTTTATGTATAAAGTTGTTTATGTGCTTACAGTCTTCTCTTTTGAGTCCCTACCTAGTTTCTCAGTAGATGTTACCATAATCCTGAATGTACCAGTATCTATGAAGGAAAGCATTATACATTTTTTGTTTTCCTATCCTTGTTAAAGTTGAAGCAGTAACAAGAATTGACAGAATAATTTATACATTTCTTATACAGGTCAACTTTCCTGCATTTCTGCTCTAAATCTTTAATGCACGATGAGTATTATAACTGCTCATGTTATGGCAGAATATGGTAATATTTATGTCCCATAAGCTGCTCCTCTATATTTCCTTTAGCATTTAGTATTACAATACTTTTTTCCATACAAATATTAAGATTATTGCTCTCATAAAATTAATTATCAAATATTTATGTACCATTCAGTACCGTACGTTAATAATATAATGGAGACATCCATACAATTTCAGGCAGTTATAAAATAACATAAATCTGCTACATCTACTTCTTTTATTTACCTGTAACTACAAGGATAAGTGTATAAATACATACAAATATGTATTTATATTTATACAAAAAAATAAAAATTTTTATTTATAGTGCATACAGGCTGAAAAATATATTTCATTATGCAAATAGTGTTACTTATACATATAAGTTACTTATTGATTTATGTTACCGTTCCTAGCATTCCAGGTGTTTCTGTGAATTCACTTTGCCAGTCAACACACACAGGCATAATACCTGTATGAACTTGTACACTGTCTGTAAGATCAACAAGTGCTATATCGTGTGCCAGACTAGTTGAGTGTCCATGATATCTGGGTGGAATTACTATTTCACGGACCTGCAGCAGAAACAATTGTCCTTATTAAAATCTTTTGAAAAACTGAATTAGAGCTTATACAGAGCAGGCTATTGGTTCTAGCGGATTAGAAGTTGTGTTTTACTAATGACTGTGAATTAATAAATAGTGATAGGCTTTGTGAGGGTCTGTAATTAACAGGACAGAATTTTAAACATTTCTGGGAATACATTTTACAAAAATGTATTCCCATAATCAGAATTTGTACACAGGCAATACAGAATTTCTTTACATGTCCATACAGTACATGGCATACAATATACATGTCCATTACTTTTATGTGTTAATTTGTTATATAAACAATAATAAATGTTCATATAAATTATTACAATAAAAATTATTATTGTTATATTAAAATTAAAAAATATCTTTAAATATTAAATTTCAACATGTGTGTACTATTTCTAAATTATACTACAAATTTTGTTAGTGGTTAAATAATTTTATGCTACTTTACTCACTTGTTGCACACACACCACCGAAAATCGGTGTCACAGTGACTAGTGGTGTGCGCAACAAGTAAGTAAAGTAGCATATTTCTATATTGTCCATAATTCAGATTCTGATAACAAAATATTTTTAATCTTGACAACAAAGTGCTGAAAAGTCAACACAAATGTTTTAAAACTGACTTTAGTTAATGGCAAAACCCTGAAGAAAACATCCAGACTTCCCAATGAAAGTTGCAAGAATCTCTTCATCCAAAGAATGCAAGTATGCAAATAGAATGCAAGAAGAATGAAAGTAACATAAAAGTATTGGTATCTTATTTTTAATCATGAGGGCATTGTCAAATTATGTATACATTCCTACACATCAAACAATAAATAAGTAGTATTACTCCCTGATGTAGAACTTTTCCTTCAAATAATGGGGGGGGTTCTACTTTATATTCTACATTCGATTTCTCATTTTAAAAGGGGAGCATTTTTATAACAGATGAGATATCAGTGGCCCCTTACTTAATGCTATGAAGTATTAACTGACATTTAAAGGAGCTAAAAATAAACAATCTCCCATTAGGCAGGATAAAGTGTACCGCTGTTCATTGATCTGATGCAGCTTCTCGCTGTTTCAGTAACATCGTGTGGTACATATTGCTTTGAACAGTAACCAAACTTATAAACCAAAACCCACTTCACCTTTGCAGAATCAATCTGTTAAATATTTTGCGAGTAGGTGAACCCACAATGCAAAAATTGAAAGTATTAAATAGCCAAAGAGTGTCTTTAACAGAACTTGACAGTGACTATGTTAGAAGAATTTACTATGCAATACAATAAATCTAGTTAATGCAAATAATCAGTTTAATCAATGCAAAGAAAAGATTACCAAAACATTGGCAGGAAGCAGTGAAGTATATAAAGTGAATGTGATAGACATATGTACGAATGCTCCTAATAGGCCCCAACAATTGTAAAGGATTTGTAGCAACCCTAAACATATACCACAGTTATAGGATAATGAGTCATGCTGTTCCGTAACACTAACATCTACTACCATGGTTTAGTGTGTATGGATGTGTGTGGATGGTGTAGTGGGTATTGTGGGTTGCCTGCTCTTCGATGACATCAGTTAGAGGAGTGTTAACTTCTTGAAGCCACTTTCTTTGAGTACAATGTTATACCTATTCCTAACAATGAACCAAATGCTGGTGTGCCCATTCCATCTAGTGTAATGGAATATGATCAGCTCAGTAAGATTTTTCAAACTGTAAAGAATAACAGTAGCCGAAGTTGTATATCTTCAACCCAAAATATTCGCTAAAGGTCAGGCCTATGCAACCATTAGCCATGAAAGATTACTGAAAAACCTTGTGATACATGACTGATGGAAAGGTATTAAATGTCTACATGGTAGAATATATAAAATTGAGATTGCATGATTAAGAGATCTTCAAATCAATAAGTTTTATTAAATCAACATGCAACTATAAAGTTTTGAAATTAATAAAATCAATTTAGAAAATTGAAACCTGACTCACAAAAATTAAGTATTAAAGCACAGTGCTTCTCTGTATGTGTGTGCATGTCCATGTCCATGTGCATGTGTGTGTGTGTGTGTGTGTGCGCGCGCGCGCGCGCGCGCGCGCGTGTGTGTGTGTGTGTGTGTGTGTGTGTGTGTGTGTGTGTGTGTGTGTGTGTGTGTGTGTGTGTGTGTGTGTGTGTGTGTGTGTGTGTGTGTGTGTGTGTGTGTGTGTGTGCTACAGTTATCAGTAAAAGTGGTAAATAATCTTAGCAGTAGTAGTAGATCGACCAGTAAGACTGTTTATTCTTACTGTCTAACATTAGTTTGTATTAGTGATGTTCTAATAATACTAATTTACTAGTCTTATATGTCACTTTTATTGCTACATCACTATTATTATTGTTAATAATAACAATTATAATAATTTAAATGCATACTAAAATATAGTAGAAATTAATACATTTCAAAGACTTACTAACATCACTTTTTAATACAAAACATTATGCAGTAACCCAGATGATAGAATTCGACAGATTTGCACTGGGTTTATGACAAATTAGAATATGAGAAATTGTTTGCAATTTCAAGAAATTCTAAAGCAATTTCAAAATATGCAAGATATTAAAAGGGGGTTTAGAAATATAACTGTGGTATCAGTTCACGCACCAGCAGAAGAAGAATAAGAAATGGAAAAGGAAAATTTTTACAACATTCTCAGTGAGGTATGTTGCAGGATAAATAAGAAAGACATGCCGATTTATTTATGGATGACTATTGTGTAAAAATCAGTAGGCAGAGGGTAATCATATACAAGTGGCAGGACACTGTAAATACTGGGAATGGCAAACCTATGACAGTTTGCTGCAAGGAATAAATTATTTATAAGAAGTACTTCATTTCCACATGTACACATACAACTTGGAACATGGAATATACCCGGGATGGGTGAAGTAAACCAAATAGATCATGTTCTGGTATCATTCCAATATTTCTCATCAATAATTGATATCAGAAACTGCAGAGGACCAAACTTTGGTTGAGACCACTATGTGGTCCTTAAGGGTCCTTACCTTTAAGGAAACAATAAGGGTATGGTTTTTGAATGTACACAAGGTGTCAATAATGTCACCAACATCATGAGACAAAAATAAATTAAATAAGGATTTAAATGAGAAATAAATGGTCCTTGAAGATAAACTGAAGAGACATAATGAAGTGTACAAACATATAGAAGAGGATTGGTGTAGAACAGAAAAGCAGTAAAGGAAGTCGGAAGGGAAACTGTTAGAGAAACTAAGAAGATTAGAAATGGAGACAGGTTTGATGAAGAGTGTTCTAACATTATAGGATAGAAGAACAAAGCTAGAGAAAAAGTGTTACACAAAGAAACATGAGCTGATCAAGAAAATTGTCAAATGCGAAAAGAGAAGCTAACAAAATATGTAAGAAAAAGAAAAGGGAAGTTATGAGAAAACAACTGGAGGAAATTGAGAAGTTAACAGGGAGTATGAAAGAAAATATTTTTACAAATTATTGGGTAGTATGAAGATAGGATTTCAACCAAGAGAAGGGGCATGTATGGATGTAGACAGATGAATCCTGTGGAAGAAAGGAAAAGTGTACAGAGATGAGCAGAATACTTGAAGGCCAGTTAAAGAAACCAGTACAGAAGGAAGGAGGTGTGGAAAAGAGAGAAATAGAAAAATTGGTAATGACAATTTGACATTAGTGTATGGATGCAGTGATATAGATCCTCTTACAGAATATAAAGTTGAAAATGCGATTCAGCGTAAAAAAAATAATAAGGCACCAGGTCAAACATAGTGTCAGAATTGTTAAAATTCAGGGGAAATAACTCAGGAACTATCAGATGTCCCAGCAAAGATGTCAGATGTCCCGGTAGGGCAAAAATCGAAAAAAAAAATTATTTTTGTTTTTAATTTTAAAACATTCTCTGGAATTTAAAATGATGTATGACACATGATGGTTTGAATTTTCTTTCAAGGTGAAAAACATTTTTTTGTGAAACTCTGCCTAGTATTTTATATCTCTTTGCAACAGCTGTGCCTACACACTCTGTGTACTGTGAAATAGCTTGGAAACATCAGCTGTTGCTGTCAGATGGTTGTATATTGTATTGTTGTGAGTTGTGGCTAATGTTCCAGGTTATAAACATATACTTATTCTATATAAGTAGCTGTTTGTTTGTTTTAGTTGTGAATTGTGACTAATATTATAGGTTATAAATACTCACTTTTTACGTTCTGTACTTGTGTTGTCTTCACGATTTTGTGATAATGCCAAGACCAAATGTACCAAGTGTTTTTAAGAAGAGAAAGACTGTGTGTAAATCCAAAATTGAAGGAAAAGTAACAGTTGATTTACCAGAAAGTGGCGATGGAAGAGCGGAAAGTGCATCTGCAAGGAAAATGAGTGGGTTGAATGAATTGTATGATGAAGTTGATTGTACCGAAAAGTTAGGTTATGAGCTGATTGATTTGAATATACTTTATAATATTTTGAATGTATATGTCGCATGCAAACATTGTAGTCAAGTAGGACTACAACTAAAGACTCAAAATCGTATTGGGTTGGCTACTGAAATTATCTTATATTGTGATACTTGTGATTACAGTGTTGCCTTTTTTACTTCAAAAGCTGTAAGTAATAAACATGTTGACCCTGATTCTGAGCATGGATTAAATGAGAAGGGTGTACTATTTGAATGTAATATGCGATTGGCATATGGATTGAGAGCAGTAGGGAAGGGAAGCGCAGCTGCCCAATCGTTATGTGGAATTTTGAATTTACCGACTCCTCCTTCTAGATTTACAAAATATAATAAAATCATAGCTCAAGCTACAAAAGACATTGCTGAATTAAGTATGAGACGTGTTGTTGAAGAATCTGTAGAAGCAAACGATGGTAGCCGTGATTTACGTGTAGCTTTTGACGGGTCGTGGCAGAAGAGAGGCCACACATCTCTAAACGGCATCGTCAGTACGACAAGTGTATATACTGGTAAAATGTTAGATATACAAGTACTTACAATACATTGCAGGTGCAAAAGGATAATCATGACGAAATGTGTACTGCTAATTATCAAGGTGTGAGTGGCGGAATGGAGGTGGCAGGTGCTATATCGATCTATCAGCGTTCAGAAGAAAAGTATAATGTGAGATACTTAGAATATTTAGGAGATGGATATTCTAAAGCCTTTTCTAAAGTAAATGAATTAAAAGTATATAGAAATGATATTGAAATCAGAAAATTATAGTGCATTGGACATATACAGAAACGGATGGGTACTCGATTGAGGCGTTTGAAAATATCACTAAAAGGCATAAAACTAGCAGACGGAAAGCCATTATCAGGAAAAAACAGATTAACTGATGCCATCATCGACAAAATTCAAAACTATTATGGCTTAGCAATCAGAAGACATTCCAACAATGTAGAAAACATGAAAAGGGCAGTATGGGCAATGTATTTTCACATGTGCTCAACATATGATGAACCGCAACACGGTCTGTGCTCACCCGGTGAAGAAAGCTGGTGCAAATTCAGAAAAGCTGAAGCTAAAGGTGAGCATTACCATCATAACCATAGTCTCCCTGCAGCTGTTATGATTGCAATCAAACCTGTTATAAAAGATCTTGCTAATACTGAGCTACTGAAAAAATGCACCCACGGAAGGACTCAAAATCCTAATGAGAGAGTGAATAGTGTGGTATGGTCCAGGCTCCCCAAAACAGTTTTTGTTGGATTATCTGCATTTATGGTGGGAGTGTACGATGCAGTTGGATGTTTTAACGAGGGGAACATTACAAGGTGTAGGGTACTGAAACAGTCTGGGATGAGTGTCGGCATCAACACAAAGAAGGCAATGCTGCAGATTGACAGAGAGCGACTTAGGAATGCTGAAAGGAATGTATCCGAGTACGAGAAAAAGGCAAGGCAGTCAAGAAGACAAGCTAAGAAGAGACTGGCAGATAGCATGGAAGACCCAGATAACCCAGAGTATAGAGCTGGATTGTTTTAAGGTAGTTTTCAAGACTTTTTTTTAAAATATTTTATTTTTTACCTTTAAATGTGTTTTCCCGAAACATACATTTTGTAATATAAAATGTACCTTTTCTCATCTTCTCGACTAGTTAGAAGCCTGAAATTTGGTATCCATATTACTCAATAATTGCTTCAAACTTTAACACAGCCTTTTTATAATATTTTAAAAATCATCCGAGTTTTGTTATAAAAACGGCTAGCAAAAAAGATTTTTTTGTAGACATACTTTTAAAAATTTGTAAAAAATTTAAAAATTATTTTTTCAAAAACCCCTACGTTAAAATGTGTCCAAAGAATAATAATTTGAAATAAAGAAAACATTAACTCTCTAGCGTACAGGGTTTTTGAGAAAAGGTACATTATGTCAACATGGGGAAGATAGGCTTCCGGGTCCCCTTAAAATAAAATGCAATATTTTTAAATTTGTGATGTTATTTTTATTTTCTTGCAAAGTATACAAATTGTGATTAATTCTTAAACATAATGTCTGCGGAACTTATAATGGTACAAACTATTCATAAAACGTAATAGTTCATAAATTCATAGTGCTGTTGGGGTATCGAAAGGTAAAATGTCATTGAGTGTGGTCATATAATTTGTAATGTGTTGAAGAAAACATTTTTTATTGTATTTCTATTTAATAAAGAAGGTGAAAAAGAATTAATAATAATTATAATAGTAACACAACTGGGAAATACAACGAAAGCAGAGTTTTATGGGGGGGGGGGGGTAGTTTGATATAACCAAAACCCATTGCTAAAACTGCACAGTGATATAGTGAAAATAATCCAGCAAATAGTCCAGACTGACTCACTCGTTCAGTGGCAGGAAGCAACATATCTTACCATGTCAGAGGTAAAAGACACATCATTTAACATGTAAAAATTCTAAATTTTTGAATGAGTGGACGCGTGAGTTAAAGAACAATATCTATTTTGAAAGAAACTGTATGAATTCGGCAGGGAAAACAAGTCAATACTTAGAAAAATGTCAAGACAAAATACAGTCAGCCACACTGTCTGATATGCAGTTATATGTGTAGTGGTTAGAACTAAAACTCCAGTAATAAGAGAATTGAGTGTATGTGCAAATTATGCCTGGGAATCAAAAAATTAACTTTGGTGAAATAATGTAATAAAAAATTCTGTTGTGCCCTGTGTGGGGCAAGACTGCATGGTAATATGTTTTGGCATTGGACATTATTAATCAAGTGAATATTTTAATTAGGGGTCCAAGTATAATAGAATGTGATTTTAAAAAAGTAACTTTTGGCAAAAAATATAAATAGTTTTAAAACACTACCATTTCTGGAGCATTCAGCAGTGTTCCTTGGGAGCAGAAGTACAACATTGGAATTGGAAGCATTCAACAGTGTTTCTACAATGTGGAATGACACTCATGAACCTAGGAGCATTTAGGAGTATTCCATCGAAATTCATAACTAAGTATCAACATCAACAAAGGTAGGTGAGTGAAAAAAATTGTATGCGCATAATAAAGATAAGAGGGTGAATTAAAAACTAATAACAAATTAATTTGTGTGTGTGTGTGAGCAGTGGCGAACGCAGGGGGGCTCAAGCCTCCCCAACCGCAAAAATGTAATATGCACTTCCTTAATTTACTTAGGTCTCGTTTAAAATTACAAATTTGCATATTTCGCGGATTTGGACAGGGATATAAATACTAACTAAATAAGTAGCTTATAATAACAATTATTACTTCAGTTATAATTTATAGTTCATTGAGCGGTGTTATGCTGAGTGTAACATTCAGTAAGCTACCTGTTTTCTCTCGCTCTCGCTCTCATTTGACGGCGCGGAGGCGCGGCCACACGCACGTCAAGCAGTGACGTGCCACCGGCCACTACTACCAGTGAACCCTAAGAATTTTTACTTAAGTATTAAATGATGTTTTTATGAACTTAAATAAGTATATAAACCTTTTTCATAAAAATATTATTTAGTAGCCTACTTAAGTTAAACTCAGCACTTTTTTATATCAGTCAATAAATAAAACGACAATTTTAATAATATTCCTAATTTCATAACTTGAATAATGCCGCTATAATAATGAAAAAAATTACTTTAAAAACACTTTACATTTATACGAAATTTTTGGGTAATTTTTTTACTTAAAAAATGGATTCTTGGATTTCATTGTCCATGACGTGTCCGTTGCTTAACTAAATACCACTATTATATTAACGACTCGGAACATAATAATGGAATTGTGTTCCGAGTCGTTAATATAATAGTGGTATTTAAAAAATGGAATTTTTATATATATTATTATAAAAAAATTAATTTCTAGACACAATAATATTTTATTTAAAATGTATCGTATTTTACGAACGTATAAACTTAACTAACCTACCTACCAAATCCTGGACGCCTGCCTGTGGAGTGCAGGTCCTTCGAAGCATGCACGCACTCCACAGCGTGCGTGCAAATTTTAGAATTTCACGCATTCTCGTGCGAACAGAAATTCGCTTCACGAACGCTGCGGGTGAGAGGTAGCCTCTATAAGCTTCCACATATTCTCTATTTTCTGCAGTGATCGGAGGTAGTCGTTCAGGAGATACTTACACCACTCGTACACACGTTGCTGTCATCATCCGCCGGTGTCGCATTTGTGTTTGTTTGGCAGTACGGTGTTTATTAAATCCATCGTTTTTGTAGTTTTATTAGTGATTATTTGATTGTTTGTTACGTCTAAGATGGAGACTAATAAGTCCAAATTTGATGACAAGACAAAAGTACCAAAGAGGAAAGTCAGAACTTTGGGTTTCTTTGTAACAAAAACTAAATTACCGAAGTGTGTTAGTGTAGCAGAAAGGCCTACATGTTCTGTGTCAACTTCTGCATCGTCTCCGCAAGATACTTGTGACACTGAGACTTGTGGCAATGACAACAATGTTTCCGGGCTTCTTTCTCAATTCTCTGACAATAGTGAAACTATAAATCCTGGCTGTTCTGACACAAATGTTCTTTCACAAAACGAGTCTTCATTATTAGGTAAAGTAACAGACATTAGTAATTTATTTTTACAATATAAATCTAAAATTGATGATAACCTAAAGTACGCTGTCCTTTGTAAAAATTTCACTGAAAGTAAGGCTGACCACAAATTTCCTGTAAAAAAAGAAGGTGCAATTATGCGATCATTCCAGTGCTCTTGGTTGGTGAAATATAATTGGTTGGTTTATTCTAATTGTGAAGATGGAGCATATTGTAAATATTGTATTCTCTTTGGAAAAACCACTTCTCACAACGCTAATATTGGCACGGTTGTTAATCGTCCACTTAAAAAGTGTAAAAAAGCCTTAGAAACTTTTAAAAATCATTGTTCATCTCAGTACCTTGTAAACAGTTTACTGGATGCAGAATCGTTTAAACAAATATACAAAAATATAACTTGCAATATACAAGAACTTGCAAACAGTTCATTGAAAAAGAAAGTGGCTGAAAATAGAAAGAAGTTGGCAAATATTGTGAAAACAATTATTTTACATGGTAGGGAAAATATTCCTCTTCGAGGGCACAGAGAAGGCAGTTGATCCTCTCTTCTGGAAGAAGATGAACAAAATAGAGGAACCTTCAATGCTCTCCTTAGATTCAGAGTAGATGCTGGTGACAGTATATTAAAAGAGCATCTCGTAAAGGGTTCAAAAATGCACTGTATGTAAGTCCACGCGTTCAGAATGAGTTAATTGCAATATGTAGAGACCTGATCAATGAAAAAATAATAACTGATATTAAAAAGTCACCATATTTCTCTGTTTTGTGTGATGAGACCACAGACATCGCTGGTACTGAACAAATGTCTATCTGTTAGTGGGGAGGCAGATGGCCAAAATGACAAATTTGGCTCACCCTGAAACCTAACTAGCAACCACCATGCTAGATTTTATATTACAGTAGTACAGATGATATTTTGACCGGTGGTCACTGTGTATGAGTGGGACCCTCTTTTCTGGACGCCATTTTGGAAAATGGCGGTTGCAAATATTTGATTGTTCGTACTTTGGAAACCACTCAACCTAAAAACTTGATCTTGGTGTCAAATTATATGTTTTTGGGGTCAAGGAATTCAAAAAAGTGTTTAATTTATTCATATATACAACCCATCTCCCATTTTGCAAAATGTCTACATTTATTTTTACACATTTTACTCAATGCGCCTAACCACTATTTAGCATACGTAACAACCATTATCATAATACTTACAATTTTTGTTTCAGATTATGAAGTAATGATGGCGGAACTTTGAAGTCATTATAACTGTGAAACATGTGAAATGGATCAAGCATTGATACCTGTTGCCAGATTGCCAGTGAAGATAACACTTTGAGATAACAAAGTGGAATTTATGCATATTTTGTCAAGTTGTATCCAGTGGAAATCTGACAAATGGTGGCAAAGAAGGAGTAAATCGTGTTAAGGAATGCTACTATAAACGTATATCTTATAGTGATGTAAATAACTGGGATGTACTGAAGCGTCTCGAGCCAGACATAGAAACACTAGAGCTAAAAGATCCGAAATGGCATAAAGCAAGTTGTTATACCAGTTTTTGCAACATTGACAGACTTAAAATACGGTTTGAAAAGGCTGTGGAAAATCCTATCACAAATATGGTAATGTATGACCACACCAATTATGCTAGATATGGACCAATTTATCTATCAGATATGAAACAGCTTTCCACAACTGCGCCTGATGTGTACAATGAGTTCGAATCTGGTAATTTTGTTATTAAATCTACCACAGGACGCTTCAACCAGATACCTGTAGACCAAGCTCTAGAACATGTAAATAAAAAAGGCAAAACATCTGGAGGACTAATCGGAATAACAAGAATTGAGACAGCACGTGATGAATGGTGTTTGACATACAATGGCCGTAGTAAACTTTCTGAAGACACAAGAAGGATGGTAGGTTTGGCAGATATCGAAGACTTGGATGAGCAACCACACATTGAAAGAGGGAAACGAAGTATTACTCGTGATGAACGTGATGTGATGGCTCTTAAGGATCAGTTTCAAGTCTGTGATGTATTTTCTGATACTCCTTATTTACTAAATATTTCAACCAAGGAAGCTGCTTCAGAAGACATCCAGAAAGATTTACTCACAGCGTTTGAAAGAGGAAAGGTTGCTACCAAAGTTTTTACTAATGATCGAATGCAGCCTGATTTCAATGTAACAGTACTCGACACAATATCAAGACACAACGCCAAAACATTCAAAAGTTTAGGTAAAGTTGTTCCTTCAAAAGAAATAAAACGTAAAAGTAATGTGTCTGATGCTTTAATATTACGAAGACTTGTTGTTGCTGCCGATAGTGGCCGAAATGTTGATTCGAAACAGTTACTTCAATATGAATTGCATGATGTCCCACTGTCACTAGCAACATATGACGGATGTCTTCGTCTTCCAACAAATAAAGCCATGCTCGGTACAATTTTGATAGGGGACAATGGTGTAGATATCCTTCCTGTAGAAGAACGTGGTATGCGTACATGCTACATCATTGATGCTATGGGCGTAGTGCAAGCACTCGGAAAACCAAGTAAAGCAAAAACTTTTGGTGATCTAGCGGACTCATTTGTGAAGTTAGTATTGCAGAATTTCTCTGAACACACTACGAGAATTGATGTTGTCTTTGATAGCTACAAAAATAATTCTATTAAATCAGCAACTAGGGCCAAACGCAAAAGCAAGAGCACCCCCCTTGTAAGACGTGACATACAAGATAGAAATGTTCCCTTGCCACAGAATTGGAATGGATTTATTAGTCTTCTTGAGAATAAAAAGATCTAACTCACTTCCTCTCAAATCAGTTGATGGATGTATCCTCTAAGAAATTAAACCCAAACCAGGTTGTAGTGATAGCAGGTGGTTATGAACAGTGTGATAAGGCTACTTCCACATCTGGAATTCTGTCAGATTCATTATTTGCAAACCACGAAGAAGAAGATACGAGGATTTTGCTTCATGCAAAAGATGCAACTAATAATGGATACAGTCGGATTGTTGTGCAATGCAAAGATACAGATGTGCTAGTTATGTTAGTGAACATGTTTCAAGAAATTCACGCAGACGAAGTATGGATGTCCAAAGGAACATCATCACAGAAAATATTCGTCCCTGTGCATACAATATTCTCAGGCATACCAACTGATGTGCGAGAATCTATTATTGGTTTTCACTCGATAACTGGATGTGACACAACCAGTCAGCCAAATGGCATTGGCAAGAAGACTGCATGGGAAGTTTATCTGAAAAATCCTAAATTGCTTGCAGAAATTGGTGTTGGAACATTATCGGATAGTGCAATCAAATCGGCTGAAGATTTTTTATTACCATTTACTCGCGCTCTCTACATAATGCAGACAATACTTCAAAATCAATCAATGAACTTCGGGAATTACAGTTTGGATAAAATCACCAGAAATGCTTCCTCCTACATATGCTTCATTGAAGCTACACATCCAACGTGCACATTACCAAGCATTTGTGTGGAAAAAAGCACTGGAGGCTAAGCCATTGTTGCCTGATTTACTTGATTGCGGATGGTACGATGATAGTGGTGAATTAAAACCTAAATTGATGGGAAAAGATCCATTTCCATCCACATACAAGCAGCTCGTGCAGTGCGGATGTACTACAGATTGTGCTCGATCTAATTGTGTGTGTACAGTAAACAAGCTACCATGTCTCAAAGTGTGTAGGTGTTCTCTTGAGCAGTGTAAGAACATATATTCAAACCAGGATGATGAGGATGAAACAGTGTAACTCTTGAATTTATATTCTATCACACAGGGAAGTTAGGCCCCGCATAAAGGACATTTTT
Source organism: Magicicada septendecula (assembly GCA_034769895.1). Lineage (NCBI taxonomy): Eukaryota > Metazoa > Arthropoda > Insecta > Hemiptera > Cicadidae > Magicicada > Magicicada septendecula. The sequence continues at coordinate 382,346,788 of CM068375.1, read as the reverse complement.
AATTGTGGTTTTCATGTTTGAGTAAAAGAATAAATATCATGTTTAATTGTGGTTTTCATGTTTGAGTAAGAAGAAATATCATTATCTTTGTTTAATAAAGGAAGATTTTAATAGTTGAAAAATAATTAAATAAAAGTTCATTTAATGCCATATATTGGTCCCAATTTTTAAAAATGGGAAATGGTTGTATGTATGAATAAATTAATGACTTTTGTGAATTCCTTGACCCCAAAAACATATAATTTGACACCAAGATCAAGTTTTTAGGTTGAGTGGTTTCCAAAGTACGAACAATCAAATATTTGCATCCGCCATTTTCCAAAATGGCGTCCAAAGAAGAGGGTCCAACTCATACACAGTGACCACCGGTCAAAATATCATCTGTACTACTGTAATATAAAATTTAGCATGGTGGTTGCTAGTTAGGTTTCAGGGTGAGCCAACTTTGTAATTTTACATATTTTACTAAATGCGCCTCCCTACTATGTGTCCGTTTTTTGAAAAAATAAATTATTGGAACATTTCTTACCTTTGTTGCATTGACCTCATTATCAGGAGAGGACTTGGCAGATGTCATATTAAAAGTTTTAAAAGACCATGATTTAGATATTAACAAGTTACGTGTTCAAGGGTATGACGAGTCATTAAATTTTACATCAGGAAAATTGCAGGGTGTTCAAGCTAAAATTAAGGAAAAACAACCATACACTGTATATACTCATTGCTGGAGCCATGTTTTATACTTAACAGTTGTCTCAGCTACAAATAGTGAATCTGCCTCCCGACAGATAAAGAATATGCTAAGTACTGTTAACAATACTACTAACTTTATCAGATATAGCTATATAAGACAAGAAACACTTAAGAAACATCTTTCTATGAAAGAAACCAACAAAACTGTTTTGACACATCTGTGTGAGACAAGGTAGGTGGAGAGACAAACAGCATTTATCGATTTCTTGACATTTTTTGGCACCATTGTCACAACTCACGAGGAAATAAACGAGTTAGGCTCAAAACGTTCTATGGCGTTCTCTCTTTTGCAAGATATTTTAAGCTATGAATTTTTGGCTAGCTTGGTAGTTTGTGCTGAAATCAGTGGTCTAATGCTGCCAGTAACAAGATACTTGCAGAAACGAAATATTGATCTCTCTCACGCCAAAAAGTCAGTAACTAATCTGCAAAACGCTTTGAAAGAAAGGCGGAGAAATGTGGATGAATCTTACAACACACTCTTTGAACAAATCAATGAAATTGCAGATGAACATGAGGTTTAGTCTAAGGTGCCTAGAAAATGTAATAGGCAATCACATAGAGCAAATGCTGGCCAGGAATTGGATGTGAAACAACACTGCGAGCTAAATTATATATTCCTTTTGTTGATCACTGCATTGTTGAATTAGAAACCCGTTTCGGACCTGAGTTTGATGAAATTTGTCATCTTTAAGTATTTATGCCTTATTTCATCATTAAGGCTACTACTCAAGAGCTCAAGCAGTCTGTTGCCTCTATCATGTACCCTGACATTTCCAAGATGGAACTTAAACTTGAGGCAGAAATATGGAAGCAAAAGTGGGTAGATGAAGCAGATATGAATGTTTCAGACACAGCTCTGTATTCTCTGCAAGCTTGTAATCCAGACATATTTTCCAACGTACGAAAAATTTTAGAAGTAATGTGTGTCCTCCCAGGAACGTCAGCTGAGCCAGAATGCTCCTTCTCTACTCTGAGGCGGTTGAAGACGTGGCTGAGGTCTACAACATCAGAGACAAGCTTTAACGGACTAGCTTCGCTCAATATTCACAGGATATTCGCTCAACATTCAACATCTCTCCTGAAGATATTGTTGAGCGGTTTGCCAATCAAGGAAATAGGAGAATGGACTTGGCTTTTTAAATTACAAATTGCTTGGCTTGGACACAAATGCTTCACCTATTGTAAATTAATAGTTAACTTCATTCTTATTTACTGTATGTTGTTTCTTTTTCATTTTTTTAATACTAACGTTAATTTTGTAAGAATTCAATTAATATGCACTTCTGTAATTTTTCATTAATAAAGTATTAGTTAAATAGTAATATAACAGTAAGAAGTATAATAGTTAAATGACAAACTGTTTTTCGTATTGGCACAATTAGTTAATTAGCAAGTAATTTGAAATATATTGTTGTTAAATACCAACGTTGCAAATCTTTATTCCCAGTGCTACTGATATTATTGTATAATATTATAGTATAATTGAAGTAAGATGAATGTGTTGTTAAATATTACAGTAAACATAATTAATCTATTAAAAATATTTAGTTTTGGAAAGAAAAAGTATTGTTTTTAAAATTGCTGATTAAAAACTAGAATGAGACATAAGTCACCCAATCACAAATAATACATTTTTAATATAGAAAATGTGAAACCTACTAAAATAGTATGCCTACTAATAAATTTTAACCATTAACTAGTATGTGTACTGTGCCATATACTATAAGTTGTAGAAGAGTAGGGTAATATATGGACTGCTAAGGTTCAAGCCCCCCCCCCCACAAGACTGATTTCTGCGTACGCCACTGTGTGAGAGAGAGAGAGAGAGAGAGAGAGAGAGAGAGAGAGAGAGAGTTTATTGGGAAATTTTATATGAATTTAAAGAACCTAATAAAACAAATGTATTTGTTTCGTTTGACTTGGTATAGTAATTATGAATCAAGATAGTAACATTGTATGGTAATATCAATGAAACAAACCAATTTCAATAAAATTGTAATCCAATAATGACAATAATCAGTAATTATTTCAATGCTGTATCAGTGTTATAACAAAATTGTTATGAAATATTATATATATATATATATACTGAATATATATATTGTAAGGGAACATATCTTCAACATACATTTATGAAGCAACATGATAAGAATAAAATACTAAATGTTTAACACTATGAATTAAAAGGGATGAGTCAGAGATAAAGGAATGGGTAGTTAACATAATTATGCGATCAAACAGATAAAGGTAATAATAAAGTAACTTCTGATAAGAGAAATGTACCAAGCAACGAAACAAAACTTAAAAAAACGATAGTACAATGCGATTTAACCAAAATAACCCAATAGATATGGTAAGTAAGTAAGTAGAACAAGCCCCAACCCCAGTGATAGGATATATAAAGACAAATAAAATAATCAAAGGTAGACAAACAATACCAGAACACAAATAATAAAGCAAAAAATAGTAACAAGTATTATATAGAGTATGTAAACAAAAAGTACACTACCAATAGTAATTAAGGGAAAACATTTGTTAATAGAATGTAGGTATTATTAATAACCCTATAGTGAGAGAAAAAGTAGAACATAAAATATAGAAAAATGACTATAAAACTGTGTTTTAAAACCCGATCCAAGAGTGAAAGATAGGTAGGAAGTGGTAACAATAAACAGTGAAGTGGTGATAATGTTAAAATAAACAACTTAAAATTTTAAGGAAAAGAATAGTGACCCCGTGTAACAAACCAAAACCATAACCAAATGGTGAATAAGAAAATAAGTGAATTGTGTTAAACTGTAAGAAACAGCGTAGGTGTGAGGTTAATAAAATATAAAAACATATTCTATTACCAAAAGAATGACTAGAATGTTTATCTATATAGAATAGAGGGTATCAATACAATACTCACAAAATTGTTATGTTGTTAAGTAAATGAAAAGTAATTTGTTTGTTTGATGTTTAAAGGAGTGTAAACCCAGAAGGCAGAAGTTTACAATAATATGTTTGTATTTATATATAAGTAAGGAAGGTATAAGGAGATGAATAGTAGGATCATTTTGAATAATGACATACAATATAATAATTGTGTTTAAAAAAGAAGTTAGCTCTATGTTATGAATAGTATGAACATTTTAATTAATGACGTACAAGATAATAATAGTATTTTTTAATAAGAAGGAGTTATTTCTATGTTACGAAGAGTATGAACATTTTGAGTAATGAAATACAATATAATAAGTGTATGTAATAAGAAAGAGTATGGCTAAATAATGTACAGACCATCAAGTTATTTATATGTTATATTTTGTTAATAGATTTAAGTTAAATAGATATGTGAGAAATGGGAGTAGGAGTAAAACTAATAATGACATAAAAAGTAACAAACAAGAAATTAATAAATATAATATAAGTAGAAAGTAAAATATCAGATAGGAAATAATTTGGTAAAAGTATAATAACATGAATAAATTGTAAAACAGTTCAAAGTAATTCAAAAGCCAATAAGCACAAATGCAAATAAGCAAACCATATGTGCTTAGTAAATAATGTTTAAATAGAGCAAATTAAGAAATTCTAACATGTTACAGTTTACGCCTATCAATGACATAGCTGTATAAGTTCAGAAAACCAATAATAAACAATTGAATACGATAATTGAATGATATGACCAAATAAATTATGTAATTACAATTAAATAACCAGAATAACATGTCAGAATTGTGATAAATAGTATAAATAAGTGAAATATGTATTAAAATAGAATTATCCATTTTGTACAAAAACATTAGTACAGGGCCTAGACCAGCCTTATGAGATGTCAAATTGATCATTGAAAGAAAATAGGAACATCTATGTTAATATTTCAAGCATTGAAAATATCCCCAAGGAAATATAATCATTATAAAATATTTATTCATTTTGAACAGAAAACCAGGATTTATAACAATAGATTCAAATATACTTAACCAATCAGAGCCAAGCCGGTTACCATAGAAACAGAACGTTATTATAATTTTGACCGTTAGGTAACGGGTTTCCATTATTAACAATACAGAGGTATAGACGCTATACTGATGCGGACCTTTTAAAAAGCAAATAAGTAAGAAGATAAAAAAATAAATGAAACTAAATTGAATACCCTAATAAATAAGAGTTCCGGCAACACCAGGAGGAAGAATAAACGAAGTTACAAGTATAATAAATAACTAAAAATTGTAATAAAAGAATCAGACGCCAACGAAGACGACAACCCTATCTTTGAGGTTAGATGAATGCATTAACAACAGCGAAGAAACCATTGATGATCGATAAAACTAACACCGTGATTGTGTTAAGTACAAAATGAAATTATAATTAAAAAAAAAAACTAAAACTGATCCACTTTTCTCACAATAGAAAACTCTCACTATGAATTTGGAACACCTATTTCTTTCAAAGATTAACAAAACATATTTATGAACAACTGAAGTAACTATAAGATAACCTATGTATAAAACGATAACAATGACACACACTTTTAACACCACAGAGTTGAATTTAATGTAAACCTCTTTCATATTTAAGTACCACAATTGTAAGTGGTATACTTTATTTAAACATCTTGTTCTAAACTTTTATTCGTACTCAAAAGAATCCATTGGCAATTAAATTTGTATAAACAAGAAGATACGGCGACCATCATGTCGTCAGACTAACTTTGTGCTGCCACCCTGCTCTCTGCTGAGTAAAAAATTAATTTATTGCCGAGGCTAAAAGTTATTATAATGATCTCAATTGTACAATAATTATTGAAAATTAATGAGCTATCAAGCCAAATAAATAAGTATGAATCTTTACTAGCTGTCCTGTAATTATTTCAAATGTATTATATATGTTGTATTCTGTAGCAGTGAATAGAATTATTTGACAAAATTTTATGTTGGCAACACGTTCCCCCAGACAAGCGAAATTCGAGTTCCCGCCAGTCTGCGAGTAATTCGAATATTCATCACAGTACCGTAAACAAACAAACTGATATTGAATCTTTTAATTGTTTTTCTGGAAAACAATTTGGCGCCTATCGGGAAGGAAAAAAATCAGTGAGTAAGGACAGTAAGGACTTATAGACAACAACAAGATTCGGGACGGCTTATTAGCGCGTTCACGATCATCATAATCAGCGACAACTTTATCACAAAATGACACCTAGGATAGTGTGGCGGTTAATCCATACAAGAAGAATAATAACTAATTGACGCATTCAACGTGTGACTTAATACACGCACAGATCTATATATTTTTATAACAAAGTGGCGCACCAACTAGTGAGGCTAGATTTACAAGAAGAATAATATCTAGCGGCGGTTACGAAAAAAGGAGAACAAGATGATCACTAGTGGCAGACCAAAGAAGAGGACGGAGGACGTCGACATGGATGATAAAGAAGCGACTCCGGTCGAGGACATAGAACAGATATTACCTCCCATGGAACCTGCTGAGCCCATACAGTCGGAAAACCAACCAGAGAAACCAACGTGAACTAAGGAGGAGAGATTCCAGGAGATGATGAGGGCGATCATGGGAATAAGTTCCGATTTGAAAAAAGCGTTTGAACAACAAAGAAAACAAATAAAAGAAATTCTTCAGAAAAACACGGAAGAATTATGCCAGAAAATAGACAATAGAAATAAGACAACAGAAGAGATACCAAAAGATAAAAACATTGAACATTTGAATCAGGAAGAAGAAGATAATGGAATGAGGATCCAAATAATTAAGAAGACGAAGAACGTGAGACAAATGCATCAAAGGAAACTAATAAAAACAAGAGAAGAAATGGAGATGATGAAGAATGGACTAATTAATGTGTTTAATATACCAATTTCTGACCTGACTAAAATGATGCATTATAGAGATTATAGGAGGACTTTAAAAGAAATTATAGAAGGAACTCACAACAAACCAATGAGCAGAAAGTTAAGCAAATCTGTATTTAAATGGAAAACACCGGAAATAGCAACGCAGAATAGAAAATCAGTGCAAGCATTCATGAGGGATGTACAATTAACTTCTTTGTTTAAAAAACAAAAGGATAAAGTGACTGAAGCAGTCATTGATACTAATGGACATATGATCTCAGAAGAATTGCTGTACAAGGTAGAAGAGACCCATATCACGAGAACGGAAGTAGTTCTGCACACCAGAGTGATCCGAACGACCAGTGCAGACGAAATTATGGCCTATGGATGAACTGAATACCATGCACCATTGAGAAAAGGGACTGATTTTTTGGATTAACGACAAGGCAAACCAGTTGAGAAATAAAGAAGAAAATTGCAAACAAAACCCTACAATATCAGATTGGAGAGCAAGTATTACTTAAAAACAGAGAGTTACCAAGTACCATGGAAGGGATAGCAAAGATGCTATTGCTACTTTACACCGGACCTTATATAGTGAGTAAGGATAATCAAAATAATACATATGAGATCGTAGACCCAAATACACAAAGAAGAAAGGGAACATATAACCAGTCTTCAATGAAAAAATATTATTAAATGCAAGAAAAGCATCCTGAACCCGATTAATAAACAATCAGTGTTGAAAGAGAAGTAATAAAAAACTAATAATAATAATATCATGTGTATCATACCCATCAGTAATATCGTATCACTAAGAGCTAAGGAGTATGAGTCAGAAAAAAAATTATACTTTGAAATAATGTATTGTATAATATAAATAATAATAATGTGGTGAACGCCATAATGATATTTATTTATATTCTTGGAATTCGTTGTCCATGACGTGTCCGTTACTTAACTAAATACCACTATTGTATTAACGACTCGGAACACTAGGTTTTTTATAAGTAAAAACATAAAGTTTTACCTTACAGCCTGAACCGGTTTTCTCCTTTGAAAGGCTTCTTCAGAGGCTCCCGCTGGTAGCGCTGTCCGTCTTGTTGTGGGTGACGGAATCGAATTTCGAAAGATCGATGCTGTGTGTGGGGGGTGAGATATGTTCGAATAATGCGTGCGATTTGAATATTGTCTGTTCGTTTAGGATGTCGTTTTTATTTGTTTTTGTGTGTTTGTATATTTCCAATTGTTCTAGAGTGTCTAGTTTTCGGCCTTTTGTGTGTACGTGTAGAATGTTCATGTTATTGTCGATGTTTTTATATGTGTGGTTTGCTTCAATGAGGTGGTTTGCAAAGGTGGATTCTGTAGTGGAGTGGAGTGCCTTTGTGTGTTCAATGTCTCTCTGTTTGAAGCAACGTCCTGTCTGGCCTATGTAGAATTTATTGCAATTTGAGCAATTTAGCTTGTAAACACCGGGTAGATCGAATTTGTTTTGTGCTTTGTCTGTGAGTTTTGATAGTGTGTGTTCTGTTTTGTTAGTAGTTTTGTAAGCGATTATGTATCCTGCTTTTTTGAATTTGTGAGCTATTTTTTCAGTTTGTTTGTTGATGTATGTTAGTGTTATGAATTTGTTGTTTTCTGTCTTTGTCTGTTGTTTTATTTGTGTTTTGTGTAGGAGTTTACTGACTATTGTTCTGTCATATCCGTTAGATTCTGCTAGATATTTTATCGTGTTTAGTTCGTCTTTGTAGTCTTTTTCATCTAAGGGGATGTTGTTAAGTCTATGTATCATGGTTCTGAAGGCAGCTAGTTTGTGTTGTATTGGGTGATTGGAAATGTTGTGTATTAGTGTGTCAGTTGTAGTTGGTTTTCTGTATGTACTGAATTTGTGCCTGTGTACTAGTTTTGTGATGGAGAGGTCTAAGAAGCTTATGGTATTATTGTGTTCGTATTCGGCAGTAAAGGTTATGTTTTTATGTATTTCGTTTATGTGCGTTAGTAGATGTTCACATTGTCTTTTGTTCTCCTGTATAGTGTTAGAATGTCATCAACGTATCTGTGCCAATATAGTATTTTATGTGAGTGTCTGCCATTGTTTGTGAGTATTTTTGTTTTTTCTAAGTGTTGGAGGAAGACTTCTGCTAGAATGCTGGATATGGGGGAGCCCATGGGTAAGCCATCGTTCTGTGTGTAGTATTTATTGTTGTAAGTAAAGTAGTTTTGTTTTGTGATAATGTTCAGAGTTTCTGTTATTTCGTTGATAAATTCGTCTGGTGTGTTGTTCTGTTTTGTAGGATGGTGATTGTTTCAAGGAGGCTAATGTGGCATTATGGGGGATGTGTATGTCTTTTATTTTTGTTACTATGTCTTTGTTGTTCTTTACTGCCATGTTGTTGTCTAGTTGTGTGTGTTGTCTGATAATTTTGTCTAGATATTTTGCGAGTTTGTGTGCAGGGGCATTACGGTAGTTGATAATGGGGCGGATCGGAATGTCTTCTTTATGGATTTTGGGAAGCGCTTGGAGGGTAGGGGCTGATGGTCGGATTGGTTTCATGTAGGGCTTTTGTTTATGTGTCATTATGCGTTTGGCTTTGTTGACTAGTTGTTTTACTGTGTTTTGGTATCTGTCGGTGGGGTCGTGTTTTAGTTCTGTGATGTTGTTCTGTTCCATGAAGTTTTGTACTTTTTTGTGTAGGTTGTCTGTGGGGATGATTACAGTCGTGTTGCCTTTGTCTGCTTTTACAAATGTGATGTTCTGTTTGTGTGCCTTTTCCCTCAGTTTGATGGCTGTGTGTATTTCTGAGTTGTGGTTGTTGTTGTCTGGTGTCTTATGTGCTCCTATTATATTGTTTATGTTATGTCTTAGTGTGTCTTGATGTTCGGGTGCTGTGTTTTATATATTTGTTTCAGTGTCAACTATAAGCTTTGTTAGTGTTTGGTTGTTATGTTTGTAATGTATGTTATGTTTTAGGCCTTTATCAAGGAGTGTTTGTTCGTTTTTAGTAAGTATGACGTTCGTGAGGTTTACTGTACGTGGGTAGAATTTGTGTGAGGGAATTATATTTGTATTGATTGGTGTCAGGTTTTTTATTTTTCTGTCGTGTTTTGTCTGTATGTTATGTATTTGATTTTGTGTCCATTCATTTGTGTGATGTATTAGTTCAGTCATGTAATTGTGTCTATATATGTTGGCGATCTGTAGGTTTAGCGTTAGTGCTTTGAGGTTGAGAACGTTTTTTTCTTATATAGCTACCAACTACCAATAGAAAACCAACTACAACTGACACACTAATACACAACACCTCCAATCACCCAATACAACACAAACTGGCTGCCTTCAGAACCATGATGCATAGACTTAACAACATCCCCTTAGATGAAAAAGACTACAAAGACGAACTAAACACGTTAAAATATCTAGCAGAATCTAACAGATATGACAGAACTGTAGTCAGTAAACTCCTACTCAAAACACAAAACAAACAACAGACAAAGACAGAAAACAACAAATCCATAACACTAACATACATTGTAGCATGACAGATGATGCCAATAATTCTGAATGGTAAAATGATCATAAAACCAAAATAAAAACATTTTTAAATCCGAGGAAGCAAAATAAAGAATTAATTAAGAACCACCGTGAAGTACAATCATAGATTAAAGCAAAAGTTCATTTAAAACCAATGGTACAATGAGTGGTGAATCATCAAAATAAATTTAAAAACTAAATATGAAAAAAGGTAATACCCAGGTAGGATAGGAGTAGGTAAGGAAGAAACCCAGAAAATGACTAAATCCACAACCAGAAAAGAAAATATTTTGTAAGAAACAAGAAGAGTAGGTAAGGAAGAGACCCAGAACAAGACAAGATCCACCATAAAAGGTGATACATTTAGAAGGAACAAGAAGAATAGAAGGAATCAATGAAGGAAACCAGAACAAGACAGCATCCACAAGAAGAAGGAGTGCTCTTATAAAAAACCATAAACCCTAAAAGAAACTAATAAAAATAATAATAAATGAAAGTGTAACAAACTATCAAATGTAGAAACCACATGTAAAATAAATGTAAGACAAAAAGTGTAAAAAGTAAGAATTGAAAGTGAACCAATGTGAAATAGTTATATAATGCCAAAAGACAAACCTTCATTATCTTCTATAAATAGATTTCTTGATTTTAATAAAACTATAAAACTAGTTAGAAATAAAATCCAAGAATGAAAAGGGGATCAATGCAAGTTTTTGTGTTATAATAAATAAACCTTATGTGCAAATATTGCAGTTCACAAACTAAGTAGATTGTGAAATATTACAACTTTGAAGTGCTTATATTGTGTCCATGAATAATGTAAAATAAAGTATTATCATGACAGGTAATACATGTGTTTTTTAAATAACTGCCACTCTTAATTATACAACATTCAGTAGAATGAACCAAAATAAAACAAGAGCAGGCTATATAAAAAGTGAAGTGACAAGGTATCATTACCCCAAAATCCAACAAAAAACAGATAAAAACTGATAATAGAACCTAGTGTAAGAAATAGAGTATAAGATTATGATAATTATGTTTTGTTTATGTAGAATACGTTACTAGAGATAAATCAATTTTAAAATGTCAGAATCAACATTCATTATTTATGAAATATTTATTATGTGTTATTGATAATAATTAAGTTATAAGATGTCAGAGGTAAATGACATTCTTTATTTATAAGATATTTATTTTGTATTACAAAAAATAGTTAAGTATAAACTGTCTGATTTTGAAAGACCAATGTTAATTTGAATTATGTGTTATGTATTTAGAGCATAAATTATATACTAATTGTTCTTTTGTTAAAATAAGAAAATATTAATTAATGTCATAATAGCAAAGAAAGTCAGAGAGGGTATAAACCAACATGTATTATTTAAAAAACTTTGTATGTAAAAACTGTTAGAAATCTAGGCCAAATGCTCAAAACTAAACAGCAACAAAATTGAGGAAATAAGTACAGAAAACAATTAAACTGTAGGATTTTATATAAGGTAAATCAGTAATAAAGTCATGTAATTGGAAATATATTTAAGAAAGATTTTGTAAAAGATAGCCAGAATTATTGTTAAAAATGCAAATGTAATAACTCAAAATTCAGTGATGGGAGTCATATATTAATGTATAATATCTTAAAACAACCAATTAATCTAATTACAAGAAATTAAGGGAAGATAAACCTTTTATTACAATCTGAGATTTAATACAACCATTAATATAACTTGTAAGATGGCAACATTTTTGGAATAGGACAGGAAGTGCATTTTAAAAACTTACAATTTTCAAAATGAGGTAAAAAATACCATTTTAGATCAAAAACTTAATAAAACTACATTATTTGGTATCAAATTAAGCAGAATGAACTGAACAAGAAGATTATGTATTTAATAGTTAATAAATTTGGATAATAGCAAAAATATAATCAGTTATATAATGTAACTTTCTCACATGCACAGGATGCCAATAATTTGGAAACAATGGATTGAATAATATTAATTTGGCTAAGACTTTAGTCGGACGGAGGAAGTAAATTAGTTCATTATTAGAGATCGTGAAGCACACTTCACGAGCTATTAAGCAAAGTTTAACCTAATTGCTGATACATCAATGGCGCATATTTTATAAGCCTATTCTGACGAAAAACGCGAGTTTTGTGAAAATACGTTTTTAAACGCAAACACAGTGAAACAAACATCAACAAACATTAAACCAACTACAAATAAGAACAAAACACAGTGGATACACATTTTAAACGATTAAAACAATAATTAAACACCACGAAACGGAAAGTGCAATTCTCGACCCTTACACTAAAGTGGAACATAACTATTTACAACACATTTTAACGAAGTGAAACACTAACACTCAACAAGGAACACTCCACCAACATTTAAAGGAAGAATCGCTACAGCAGGAACGAGGAATCGCAGTCAAAGCAGTTTTATTGAACGCCGAAACAGCGAGGTGACTTCATCTTACGTCTGGACTAGCAGCGGCCATCATCGATTTCCCACAATCCAACGCAACACAGTCTACTCAACAGAACGGTTTGAAAGCATCTTACTTAACATTATATATTGAATGAAATATATGTATTTTAATTTTTAAGTGGATATATTTTGTAATGTTATACTTTTAATCCTTAACCCTTTTTCTCTGACTATCTCTGAAATAACTGTTAGAAGAACCCGATATTAAGTAATTGTACACTATTGATACTCTGAGAATCGATTTGTAAATCGATAGAGAGTCGATAAAATAAATATTTGTCAATAAACTTCAGTAATTACTATAAAATTGAATCTCATTTACTCCTATTTAATAATTAGTATAAAATATAACTTTAATTGAACAGAAACGACCAGAATTTTACCCCTTGGAAGGAGGATAACCTCCAAATAGGAAAGTACACCTATCGATTGTTATTGGAGACAATCTTATTAACTGGCGAAAGGATTTTAAAATACAGCAAAGGAGTTAAAACAATTAACAACAAATTCGGAACACCACAGAAAATAATTAATTAATTAAAATTAATTAATTTTAAAACAAAAAAAAACAAACATTTTACAAACAAAAAATTTTTTACACAAACATTTATAAATTAAACAAATTTATTTAATTTGTTACAACATCAACAAACAAACTGAAAAAATAGCCCACAAATTCAAAATAGCAGGATACAGAATCGCTTACAAAACTACTAACAAAACAGAACTCACACTATCAAAACACACACACAAAGCACAAAACAAATTCGATCTACCCGGTGTTTACAAGCTAAGTTGCTCAAATTGCAATAAATTCTACATAGGCCAGACAGGACGTTGCTTCAAACAGAGAGACATTGAACACACAAAGGCACTCCACTCCACTACAGAATCCACCTTTGCAAACCACCTCATTGAAGCAAACCACACATGTAAAAACATCAACTTTAACATGAACATTCTACACGTACACACAAAAGGCCGAAAACTAGACACTATAGAACAATTGGAAATATACAAACACACAAAAACAAATAAAAACGACATCCTAAACGAACAGACACAATTCAAATCGCACGCATTATTCGAACATATCTCACCCCACACACACAGCATCGATCTTTCGAAATTCGATTCCGTCACCCACAACAAGACGGACAGCGCTACCAGCGGCAGCCTCTGACGAAGCTTTTTAAAGGAGAAAACCGGTTCAGGCTGTAAGGTAAAACTTTATGCTTTTACTTATAAAAAACCTAGTGTTCCGAGTCGTTAATACAATACTAGTATTTATTTATTTATAGTCGTACTTAGACTACTTATACAATTTTGTTAATGATTGACTGTAGATGATCCAGCAATCATATGCCTGGGCAGACGATACGTTCCTCTGTACCCAGATGATATAATTGACGGCGGAGCAAAGGAGTCAAAAGTACTCTCCTCCTGTCCGAATCAATATAATTTTTAGGGAAGAAATGTTAGGGTATTAGATATTATAGGAATAAAAAACATTAAACAAGATTATAATACAGGAAATCAAGGAGAATACTGACACTAAATAAAGCATTTAGAACCGATAGCTCAAAACTAACAAGTGATTAATAAAATAAATTGATAATTGATATTGATAATTTCACCCAAACTCCTGAAGGATATTTGCTGAAATAATCAATTTTAGTGGCAGGGCAATATGTAAGGGTACATAACTTCAACATACATTTATGAAGCAACATGACAAGAATAAAATACTAAATGATTAACACTATGAATTAAAAGGGATGAGTCAGAGATAAAGGAATGGGTAGTTAACATAATTATGCGATCAAACAGATAAAGGTAATAATAAAAGTAACCTCTGATAAGAGAAATGTAGCAAGCAACAAAACAAAACTTTAAAAAAACGATAGTACAATGCGATTTAACCAAAATAACCCAATAGATATGGTAAGTGAGTAAGTAGAACAAGCCCCAACCCCAGTGATAGGATATATAAAGACAAATAAAATAATCAAAGGTAGACAAACAATACCAGAACACAAATAATAAAGCAAAAAATAGTAACAAGTATTATATAGAGTATGTAAACAAAAAGTACACTACCAATAGTAATTAAGGGAAAACATTTGTTAATAGAATGTAGGTATTATTAATAACCCTATAGAGAGAGAAAAAGTAGAACATAAAATATAGAAAAATGACTATAAAACTGTGTTTTAAAACCCGATCCAAGAGTGAAAGATAGGTAGGAAGTGGTAACAATAAACAGTGAAGTGGTGATAATGTTAAAATAAACAACTTACAATTTTAAGGAAGAGAATAGTGACCCAGTGTAACAAACCAAAACAATAAACAAATGGTGAATAAGAAAATAAGTGAATTGTGTTAAACTGTAAGAAACAGCGTAGGTGTGAGGGTAATAAAATATAAAAACATATTCTATTACCAAAAGAATGACTAGAATTCTTATCTATATAGAATAGAGGGTATCAATACAATACTCACAAAATTGTTATGTTGTTAAGTAAATGAAAAGTAATTTGTTTGTTTGATGTTTAAAGGAGTGTAAACCCAGAAGGCAGAAGTTTACAATAATATGTTTGTATTTATATATAAGTAAGGAAGGTATAAGGAGATGAATAGTAGGATCATTTTGAATAATGACATACAATATAATAATTGTGTTTAAAAAAGAAGTTAGCTCTATGTTATGAATAGTATGAACATTTTAATTAATGACGTACAAGATAATAATAGTATTTTTTAATAAGAAGGAGTTATTTCTATGTTACGAAGAGTATGAACATTTTGAGTAATGAAATACAATATAATAAGTGTATGTAATAAGAAAGAGTATGGCTGAATAATATACAGACAAAAAAGTTATTTATATGTTATGTTTTGTTAATAGATTTAAGTTAAATAGATATGTGAGAAATGGGAGTAGGAGTAAAACTAATAATAACATAAAAAGTAACAAACAAGAAATTAATAAATATAATATAAATAGAAAGTAAAATATCAGATAGGAAATAATTTGGTAAAAGTATAATAACATGAATAAATTGTAAAACAGTTCAGATTAATTCAAAAGCCAATAAGCACAAATGCAAATAAGCAAACCATATGTGCTTAGTAAATAATGTTTAAATAGAGCAAATTAAGAAATTCTAACATGTTACAGTTTACGCCTATCAATGACATAGCTGTATAAGTTCAGAAAACCAATAATAAACAATTGAATAAGATAAATTGAATTATATGACCAAATAAATTATGTAATTACAATTAAATAACCAGAATAACATGTCACAATTGTGATAAATAGTGTAAATAAGTGAAATATGTATTAAAATAGAATTATCCATTTTGTACAAAAACATTGGTACAGGGCCTAGACCAGCCTTATGAGATGTCAAATTGATCATTGAAAGAAAATAGGAACATCTATGTTAATATTTCAAGCATTTGAAATATCCCCAAGGAAATATAATCATTATAAAATATTTATTCATTTTGAACAGAAAACCAGGATTTATAACAATAGATTCAAATGTACTTAACCAATCAGAGCCAAGCCGGTTACCATAGAAACAGAACGTTATTATAATTTTGACCGTTAGGTAACGGGTTTCCATTATTAACAATACAGAGGTATAGACGCTATACTGATGCGGACCTTTTAAAAAGCAAATAAGTAAGAAGATAAAAAAATAAATGAAACTAAATTGAATACCCTAATAAATAAGAGTTCCGGCAACACCAGGAGGAAGAATAAACGTAGTTACAAGATTAATAAATAACTAAAAATTGTAATAAAAGAAACAGACGCCAACGAAGACGACAACCCTATCTTTGAGATTAGATGAATGCATTAACAACAGCGAAGAAACCATTGATGATCGATAACACTAACACCGTGATTGTCTTAAGTACAAAATGAAATTTTAATTAAAAAAAAAACTAAAACTGATCCACTTTTCTCACAATAGAAAACTCTCACTATGAATTTGGAACACCTATTTCTTTCAAAGATTAATAAAACATATTTATGAACAACTGAAGTAACTATAAGTTAACCTATGTATAAAACGATAACAATGACACACACTTTTAACACCACAGAGTTTAATTTAATGTAAACCTCTTTCATATTTAAGTACCACAATTGTAAGTGGTATACTTTATTTAAACATCTTGTTCTAAACTTTTATTCGTACTCAAAAGAATCCATTGGCAATTAAATTTGTATAAATAAGAAGATACGGCGACCATCATGTCGTCAGACTAACTTTGTGCTGCCACCCTGCTCTCTGCTGAGTAAGAAATTAATTTATTGCCGAGGCTAAAAGTTATTATAATGATCTCAATTGTACAATAATTATTGAAAATTAATGAGCTATCAAGCCAAATAAATAAGTATGAATCTTTACTAGCTGTCCTGTAATTATTTCAAATGTATTATATATGTTGTATTCTGTAGCAGTGAATAGAATTATTTGACAAAATTTTATGTTGGCAACACGTTCCCCCAGACAAGCGAAATTCGAGTTCCCGCCAGTCTGCGAGTAATTCGAATACCGTAAACAAACACATACCGTACCGTAAACACAGTACCGTAAACAAACAAACTGATATTGAATCTTTTAATTGTTTTTCTGGAAAACAATTTGGCGCCTATCGGGAAGAAAAAAACCAGTGAGTAAGGACAGGTAAGGGCTAACAGACAACAACAAGATTCGGGACGGCTTATTAGCGCGTTCGCGATCATCATAATCAGCGACAACTTTATCACAAAATGATACCTAGGATAGTTTGGCGGTTAATCCATACAAGAAGAAGAATAACAAATTGACGCATTCAACGTGTGACTTAATACACGCACAGATCTATATAATTTTATAACAATATATATATATATCATTTTCTATATAAGTAACTCGATATTTCTTGCAGTAATTATATAATTTGTGATGTTTTCAATTTGTTTCTTCTGCAAGTAGATAATATTGTATATTCTTAAAAAAAATAAAATAAATAAATAAATATGAATATGCAATATTATCTACTTGCAGAAGAAACAAATTGAAAACATCACAAATTATATATATATTGTGGCGATACATATCATCACCATGCATAGAACTGTTTTATAAAGAAACCATAAATAACTAGTACTAGTGCAAATAATAAATGAAAGGAAATTTACTAATAAGGAAATATTAAGCAGCGTATTCTGGTTCCAAGCTAAAACAACACAACGAATAAAGCAAAATAAATGTTAAAGCAAAGTAATATTGTAATTATAAAGAAAATTAGAAGAATAGAACTTAATAACGTGATAAACCCAATAGATATGGTAAGTGAGAGGTATAAACAAACCCAACGATGAACAACTAACCGAAATAAAGACATGCAACAAGCAACAAGACAGTGAGGACCACATTAATCACAAAACAACATAAATGAATGAAAAACTAAAAAAAACGAATAAAAAAAGAAAATAAACTAAAAACATGCTAATGATCAAGTAAAATATAAATGAAATGTACGGTACTACATAAATTGACAATAATAAATACTAATTAAAAGAGATAAGATCAAAAAGTAGGTAGGGTTGTAGAAAATGCAATAAAATGATATAAATGAAAGTAAGAAAAATGTGCATTAGTTTAAGAAAAATTGTAAAAATTTATATTGTAAGGAAGTGAAGTGATAAGTGTACAAGGTAGGAAATAGTGATGATCAAAGATCATGTTATAAACCAGTGGGGAAGGGAGTAAGTGAGGTAATGGTCTTATGTATAGAATAACATACATTAAGAACCAGTAAATAAAAGTAGGATGTGTTTAAAGGGTTCTATATACCCAGGACTTATTACATTATAATTAATTATTTAAAGGGTTTTTGTATACCCACAGGATGTATCATGTTATAGTTATTTATTTAAAGAGTTTTTGTATACCCATTAATTATTATGTTAGAATTAGTTATTTATAGGTTTTATGTATACCCACAGGATTTTGTTGTGTTACAATTAATTTTTTGAAGGATTTTGTATACCCACAGGATATTGTCTTATAAGTAAGTGTTTAAGGGGTTTTGTATACCCAGAATTTAATCATGTTAGAGTTATTTGTTAAATATTTGCTAACTTTCCAAGAACAGTAGTTATAAGAACTGTTCAGCAATGTCAATATCAGGTACATGGTGAACCCTCATATTATGTAACAAATCATTGTAAAGGAATAGCAAAATGCTAAACCTATAGGTCAAGAACTTAAACAATAGTAAAATATCCAAAATAGTCTTAACCAAACCAAATAAAATCAAATAGAAGCCTGACCTTAATGAAACAGGGAAGGTATTGGCAAAATTATATGTAAAAACCCATAATTGTAATAACCAGATGAATAGGGAAAGTAATATTAACACATAAGACAACCCATTGAACTGACATGCTGTCAATATTATTGTTATTATAAGAAAATTATGCACAGGTATTTAGAACGGTAATGTTATATATAATGTAGAGGTATCAAACATTATTGTTAGTAATAATTGCAACCTTATTAGGACATATTTAAATAGCAAAGAAGGCAATAAGAAGTGTTAAGAAAAAATATGTAAATGCCTACTAAAAACCTAAATTGATAAATGTGTTAAAATAAGTGATACTGGGCTGAGATGGGCCACATTCGGTATCAAATTAATTCTATTTTTCCAAATAACAACATCGTATAACCCAAATTTAACTTAATCTAAAAATAAATAAGGAGTAATTTGAGGTGACAGATTTAAAATTTACAGATTTCGAATAATTAACGTCACGTGACCGTGGGTCGGGAATAAGAACCAATCAGAGGTCACAAAAGCTTGGTCATAATCGCTAACTAAACGGATTTTCCGAATTAGTCTATTGTTAAAGCTCAAACTGAACAGATGAACTCCATGTAACCGAGAATCACATTTTGGTGAATCATTAATGACCAAAAGTAAAAATAAAGAGATATCGATGCCAAAATAAGAAAAAACATTAAAGAATTACACAGGCAAACCATACTAACAGAAGTAATTGGAAACCTAATGACAAGAGGACGATTTACTCCAACTAATACATCCCAAAATATGAAAGACCTATCGTCAAGTGGTGAGATCTCTTCATAAACTCATAACGAAATAACCTTAACATACACAACACGAGATTCACCAAAAATCACTGTTAATCCACACACTTGTGAAGTTCAACAAACCTTTATTTAATAACATTGTGGACATAAATCTATTAAAACACTATTTAATTTAAAGAAAATAGGCGAAGCAGATTTTGGGACGCACAGATGCTGGCCGACGGTCATTTTGTTGAAACATTTCCGACATTTCGAGTGACATTTGGAACAGAACACAGAATTGTAATACTTATAAATTAATACTATTTAAATTTTATTATTTATTAAGAATGTTAATTAACTACTTGTGATGTATTGTATTTTATCCGTAAGCATTTTCTGATCTTTCTTAGCAGCTCAAAGTGTCCAGGACCTGATATTAAAAAAGAATATTGTAATTCATTTTAAACATTGTATTTTTTCGAGTCGAGCTTGGTGAGCGAGTCGATACGATTACTATCCCGTTCAATTCACAAACCGTTGAACTTACCCTGAGTTTAAAAATCATCAAATAAATTGATTTGTTAAGTTAAAAAGCATATTATTTTTTTTTAAGTAAATTAAGACAAAGGATTTGCAGGCGATAAATAAGAAGAAGAATATGATGAGAGTAAAGAACATCAAGCAATTAATAGAAAAGGCCAGGTAACCTATAAGACTGAGTCGAATCACCAATCGATTGGGAAGAACCCACACAATCTATTTATAATTATTTAGAACAATTATTTTTGGGGACATTTTCAAAACAGTAAACTCAGCGACGACCTGTTTTTTGACTGATAATTCTTATTTATTGATTAAACTAAAGTAAATAAAATAAAATCCAATTCGAACCATAACAAATTCAATAATAATAAACTTATTCCAAATTAATAAATTAAGTAACCAACCAACTAAAGGAGTATAACTCCCATTTTCTTACAATATATATACACAATCAGAAATAATTACTTCTAGAAGTCGTTGTAACGTTTTTTTGTTTCATTTCATCTGATGTACGTACATTTCACTGAATATATCAGTATCCTCAGAGGTTTGTAAATTAAATTATTACCCCTTCACATACCAGACAGAAAGTTTAAAAAATTTAATAGACACCCAGTCATTTGAAAAGTAAGATCAATCAGAGATGAATCACATGCTTTGAGATCATGATGGAGAGAGAGAAGGATCTGTATGTGTTTATCATTATTTGTGTGTGTGTGTGTGTGTGTTTACACAGAAGCAACTGCAGAGTGCCTAACAACAGAATAAAAGTTGCGCGGTTTTGTACATTTCATATGAAACATAGGTTTGTGGGTGCCAAATTTCCTGTTAGTACACACACACACACACACACACACACACACACACACACACACACATTGTACTGCTGTAAATGGTTACCGTACATAAATCTTGTGATTCTAGTAAAAAATTGTAAAGTTTATAGAAAGGGTAGGTTTTAGAAAAGCAAGAAGGCCATACTGGATTTGGTGAAATGTTAACTTGTAGTACCGTATAATTAGAGAATACAGTAAATGATTTAAAAGAAAAATAATAAGATAATATTAATCAGTGTATGTAAAAAAGTAGACAATTAACCTAAAATTGTGTATGTAACAGTGCAAATAATCAAAACTCAATTAATCATAATGTACATCATAAAATGTTGAAGCGGTTTGCAAGAAACAGCAATTAAAACAATACCTAGACCTAATCAAGGAATCACAAGCATTATTATGTACTATAATAAATTTTATGAATTATAAAGGGGTGTAAAATGCCAACAAAGTGCAAATAATATAAAATAAGTATAACTAAAGTATACTGTGAAAATAAACAATAAATTTGAAATCGCAGGCCAATAAAAAGCAACAAAGTATATTATGAAGGCAGAGGCGCAAGTGTGTGTGTGTACATATGAAAAAAGGAAAAATAATAAATAAATTAAGAAAATATTAATAAATGGTCTACAAATATGGCAATAGATTTATTGAAATGTACAATGGTTATATTCAGAAGTTAAAATGAAAGTTAGGATAAAGCAGTGCGACGATTGATGCCTCTACATTGACTCGCAGAGTCAGGACAGTGTTTGAGCAGCCATTCGCTATTTATCTTATGGAAAAAAAAACTTGTGAGCAATTGGAGGCCCAAAAATTGTGAAAATGGAGCTGTTTTGAAATAATAGATGGAATAAAACTTTTAGTGAACCCAACAAGAACAAGTATGGTAGTGGAATAGTTTCTTGTATGAAGTTTCTCCATTTGGTGATGCGGCTGACACTTTTAGTCATGACGTGAGACTGTGTAGACGTTTCTATGCAGTGAAGCAAAATTGAGTTTGTGGAAGTATTAAAACATGTGTTGGCGTATGCATATGTAGTCACAAACACTAAAATAGTTCCAAGCAGTGATCAGAACAAAATTTTAAGACAGGGAACTGATGGAATGTTCAAAATATTGACAGGATTAATTGCAGACAATGAGCTGAGCATGTGGAATCAGTTATAACGTTGTGAGTGCAAGACAGATTACTTAGTAAATATTCTTGTACTTCAAATTTCAAAATTAATTATTCAAACATAAAAAGTAATTAAAAAAGGTTTGCAATAATGTGCTAGAGACGTGAAGTTCAGGAGGAATAACTCTAACAGTGGAAGATTGTCAGGAGAGGTGACGTCATCAAGACACAATATGCCATCACCACAAGTAAATATGTTTAGCATAAAGAAACCCTAAAAGCAGGTATAAGTGGACATAAGTCACAGGTATCCTCCATAAATGATAAGAACCAGACATATCACAGTGGATGGTTACAGCATCTGGACCTACCTAAGGTTGTGTTTTGACATAGACTCTTTAGTACAAGAGATGTAGGAAGACCGAGAGTGAGGTGGAGAGATACTCTGTACAGACGGAACAGGCAAATTGCCTACTCCGTGAGGTGAAGAAGAAGATAAATCATGAAAAACTAACAAACAAATTGGCATCTCAGAACACATATTTAACAAAACAATTGGGATATGTGTGTGTGTGTGTGTGTGTGTGTGTGTGTGTGTGTGTGTGTGTGTGTGTGTGTGTGTGTGTGTGTGTGTGTGTGTGTGTGTGTGTGAGGGGGGGAGGAAGATAACTAATTCATAGAGTGTAGAAAATTATGCCCATTAGATGTTGATAACTGATCTTAGAGCTTTGGACCCAAAATGAAATGTGTAAGCGATGTGTAAGTATTTTAATCTTTGTACAGAAAGTATACATTTGGAAAGAACTAAATGTTTTATAGTCATGTTTTAGTAACTGTTAGTATTCAGAAAAAGCAATGGTAGAGAAAGATTCTGTAACAACACCACACTTTACACTTTTTATACACATAGGTACTGACATTGATATGTTTTGATTTGAAGAGTTTCTGTATTTGTTAGATTTGACTAAAAAATGTAGATTCATTTTCTAACTGAAATTGTTGAAATTGGCTAAATAGTGTTCATTATTAGAATCACATTAATATGTCTTGAATGTTATTATTTGAGAGTACAGAATAAATTATGATAGTTTAGGTGTTTTCATTTGTCAACCGGCCCTGATTGAACCTGTGCTTATGGACCCACATAAACGGTCCCCATCTTCTGGTAAATAGATTTTAGCGTCTCCATTGTCTGCTGGGAATGTGATACGCTTCCCATATGGCATCAATAATTCAATTATTGAATTGTGGGTGGCGACCCTTTTTTGTACCACTACAAACTGATTTTAATTGAGCATTTTGTTTGATTGTAAACAGTAGTGGTACCACACTATATGTGCACATGAACATAACACCACTTGGTGTGTGTGTGTGTGTGTGTGTGTGACATATTCTATATATCATACTTTGCTTACTTAGGTACTTTCAAATCTACAAAAGTAATTTTAAGGTAAGTAAATTTGAAATGTAGAATTCTTACATCTGCTTGTACAGCAAATACTTCTTCATGATTCCACTCTCTGTAAAATTTTCCAAGTCCCACTTTAATTGCTTCTGGATGTAACTTTGTTGCTATTGCTTCTGTGAAGACACAATGGGCAGCTGAAATTTATAAAAGTTCCTAGTTATTTTACAGAACACATTCAAATATTTTACAGAAGAATTTGCAAATACATAAATGAAGTTTTCCATAAACATAAACAAAATTGTTGTAATGACACGTCAATTAAAAATATAAGAAGCACACCATTAAAATTTTGCTTTTAAAATCAGTCATTTAACATACGTTATTATAAAATTTCTTAACACGTGTAGGTTAAATTTATCCAAACCTGTTATAACAATGTGGGGTGAAATAAGACTTCCTCCACATTTTTGTTCCCAATGATTAGACTTATTTCTCATATAAAGACCAACATGCCATGGAAATTCACCATATTTTGCAGAAGAACCATGTGTAATAAGAGGATTATTGACACCTTGTACATTTCTCTGTCCACATTCTGCAAATTATACAAAAATATGAAAAATGTAAGTATATATACAATTTTTTAAAAAATTATTTCACATTTTCTAATATAAACACTAAAATTAAAAAGCTAGTTTATGGAAGTGTTCAGAAAAACTTAAAAAATTTGCAGAATAATATATTTATAAAAAGCATGTTACAACATCACAGAACAATCTATGTGTTTGTCGAATGTGCCAGAAGAATGTCGATGTAACGCTTGTGGTGTACATGCTTGTTGACGCATTTTCGAGAGGTTTCTCGAAGGCGCCAGCCGCGCGGACTGTGTCAAGGGCGTAGTTAATTACGTAGTTCACACGAGCGCTAAGACGCAATTAAGAACATTCTGGTCTGTGAGCGCAGGTAAAATACATGGGGGCAGCGACCTTAAGTTTCAGTGTTAGTGCCATATATTGACAGAGCGGTTCCAGAGTTATTGTCGGGCGAAATTACTGTGCGCCTTCAAGTGGTTATTAGTTAAGTGTTGTGTTTTATAATCGGACGGTAATTGTAATACAATAATTCTTTTAAATTTTAGTGGAATTTTATTGCGTGTGAACAATTTTTATTTGATTTGTTGTAGAGACTGTGTTGTTAATTACGAACTGTTAACTGTGGAAATTAAAGCTGGTAATTAGTGACTTAATTGGTGTCTTGTACTTATTTTGTTTTCCACTGTACCTACGACGATCGAGTAGACCGTCGTAGCAGTGATGTCAGAGCTGGGATAGAACGGTTAACAGTGCAAACAGTGGACACTTTTTACAAGACGAGTGTAATTCGTAATTAATCAGAAAAAAATGGATGCCAGTCAGATGATGGAAAATTTACAGGCGCTGCTGTTACAGACGGAGAAACGACAGGATGAGAAACGCAGGCAGGAGGTGGAAGAAGCAGAAAGACGACAAAAAGAAGAACGAAGACATGAAAGGGAAGAAACAGAGGAACGACGTAAGCAGGAAGCAGAGGAACATAAATGTGAAGCAGGTGACATCAAAGCGTTAATTCATGAGCAAAAGCAGATGCAAGAACATGCTACCGCAACATTGTGTCTCCTACGTGGTGACGTAGGTGAATTACGAGGTGAGCTTAAAAATCAGATTACCAGAATATCTGACGTAGAAGAATCCATGTCAAATAAAATAGCTGAAGTAGAAAAATTTGTCTTGACTGTGGAAGAAGCTATGTCAACAAAAATATCTGCAGTAGAAAACTCAATGGCAAATATGTAAGAGCAAAGTAAAAATGAAGTTGGACACATCATGAAAATACAACCAAAAAAATTTCTGAACAGACTGTACCAATGAAAAAGACAGAGAAAGTAAGTCAATAGAGAAAGTAACTTTGCCTGCAGTAGGGACAGTTCATGTCAAAGCTCCAACCTTTGACGGAAGCAGTCACTGGGCAACGTACCTCCGCCAATTTGAAGCTGCTGCATGTGCAAATAATTGGACAGCGAAAGACAAGGCAGTTTCACTCATTCTTGCATTAAAAGGACCTGGGGCAGAGTTACTACAGAAAGTGCCACCTGACAGCCAAAACACCTATGCCGAGTTGATAAAAGCTCTAGAATTACGGTATGGTGATAAACATTTGCGAGATGTGTACTGCACCCAGTTGAGAGCAAGGCGATAGCATTCCGGGGAGAGTCTTCAAGAGTTTGAAGCAAGTGTCGACAGACTAATTAGACTGGCTTATCCTAAAGCGCCAGAAGATTTCCGAACGAGTTTTGCGATGCAGACTTTTACTGCCGGTGTCCGAAATAACCAACTACAGCAAGTGTTACGAATGGCAAGACACCAGAACAGTGCGGAGGCCCTGGTACATGATTTGCAAATTGAGGCCGCCAATTCAGTGTCTGGTTGGACAACTCATATAAAGTGCGCGCGCTAAAAGATCGCGACGGCACAGACGATGAGGAAGAAGAAGAACAAGGAACAGAGATTCGACGGTCGGCACCATAGAATAAAATAAGAAAGGATGGAAGACCGAAGTGTTATAGATGTGGGACACCTGGACATCAACAATGAGATTGTCGGGTTAGAATTCAGCAGCAGGGAAACGAGCAATAGTCGGTAGAACGGGGCGTGTGCTGACTAACTGGAAGAACGAAACCCCTAGATAATACGCAATTTCTACACTTAAGAAAAACAGCGGGAGCTTGGTAGTTACCGGATTTGTTCAAGAAAGGCCAACCTTGATTACAGTTGACACAGGCGCAACAGTTTCTAGTGTGCGCCCCGATGTGGTGAAAGATCTCAAGCCAACCTGGTGCTCTTGCAGCTTGCGAACAGCTACTGGACGGTGGACGGCCTGTAAAAGTGTATGGAAAAGTGGAGATACATCTACACATCGGTCGACTTGAGTTTAATCATCAAGTACTTATTGCAGCCACTGTGGATGAAGCAATTCTTGTTGTGGACGTTATGAACGCATACGGATTTATAGTCGACTTTAATAACAATGTCGTGGAAATCGGAGGCGAAGAGGTAATGCTATGAACAATGACGACAGCAGAGAAATCGATGGACGTCATAAACCAAGTGGCCGTAACTGTTTCGCCAAACTCCGAAAAGATCATCATGGTTAGAACCGAGGTAGATACTAGGGGCCACCAGTGCTCTATATTCGAACCACAGGTAGTCAGCACACCGGCCATACTAATTGCCAGAAGTTTAGTAAAACCTGACGAAACCGGAAATGTACCTATTAGAGTGGCGAATATTTTGGATCAAGCTGTCACTTTATAAAGCAATACGCTCCTAGGCAAATTGACTCCCGTGGCCTGGGTAGCCGGAATGACGCAACGAAGTTCCATTTGGACTTCGGATACCAGAAGTACTGCAGGAATTATTGAAGAGAACATCTAACGACCTCTCAAGTGGTGAGGTGAAAGAACTCAGACGGTTTTTACATGAATTCAAAGATTCTTTTGCAGTTCGGGGACAGTCACTGGGAAGAACCTCTCTTGTATAACATCGCATCAATACCGGGGACACAACACCGATACGCCAACCTCCTCGAAGGCCTCCATTATCTAAACAAGAGGAAATGTCTCGGTTAGTACAGGACATGTTGACAGAGGGAACAATCAAACCTTCGTCGAGTTCTTGGTCTTCTCCTGTAGTGCTGGTAGTGAAGAAGGATGGTGGATTGCGTTTCTGCGTACACAACCGGAAGTTAAATGACGTTACAAAGAAAGACTGCTATCCATTACCTCGCGTTGACGATACCCTCGACACGTTGTCCGGAGTAAAGTGGCTTTCCACATTGGACCTGAAGAGTGGATATTCGCAAGTGGGTCTTCATTAAGAAGACAAGAAAGACCGCTATCTCGACCCCAAGTGGTTTATTCCAATTTAACGTCATACCATTTGGACTCTGTTATGCACTGGCAATATTTTGAAGACTGATGGACCTGGTACTCCGAGGCCTGACGTGGAAAACTTACCTTGTTTATTTAGACGATGTCATAGTCATCGGGAAAACTTTCAAAGACCATTTGGAAAACCTCAAGTAAGTTCTAACTAGAATTCACGATGCTCAACTGTAGCTGAGCCCGAAGAAGTGTTCTCTATTTCAGAAGGAAGTGCAGTATCTCGGCCATCTGATTTCGGCAGCGGGTGTTTGGATGGATCCTAATAAAGTACACACCGTAAGAGACTGGCCAGTGTCGAAGAGTAAACACGAAGTTCGGAGTTTCCTGGGGTTATGCTTTTATTACAGACGTTTTGTGAAAGGCTTCGCTACTATTGCTAAACCACTACATGAGCTAACGAAAAATAAACGAAACTTCCAGTGGTCGAGAGAGTGTGACCAAGCATTCAGGACTTTGAAGATTACGTTATGGTCCCACCCAATTCTCGCTTTTCCAGCTTCCGAAGGGAAGTATGTCGTAGACATAGACGCAAGCAATACTAGTCTAGGAGCAGTTTTGTCTCAAGTGCAGAACGGTGAAAAACGAGTAATAACATATTACAGCAAGACGCTTTCTAAGCCAGAGAGAAATTATTGTGTTACAAGGACAGAGTTGTTGGCAATTGTCAGAGCTTTGGAGCACTTCCATAAATACCTCTATGGGAGAGAGTTTTCACTACGTACCGACCATGCCGCACTTGCATGGCTCATGAGATTTAAAAATCCGGAAGGACAGTTGGCAAGGTGGCTCGAACGTCTGCAAGAGTACAACTTCAAGGTACAACATCGGCGGGGGCGCCTGCACGGTAATGCAGATGGCTTGTCACGAAGACCGTGCCCGTAAGACTGCCCACATTGCCACAAAAAGGAAGAAAAAAACTCCAGCGAATATGTTCAAGCCATCACTGTAGATTTCCTGGCATACGGCTGGACTACACAAGACTGTCAACAAGAAGAGATGACTGATGAAGACATCGGACCGATCTTGACAGCAAAAGAGGAAGGTCGCCGCCCGGATTGGCAAGATATCTGCCATGTTTCCGAAGTGCTGAAGGGGTACTGGGCAGAATGGGAATCTCTCACCTTAGAAAACAGATTGCTTTAAAGGGTTTGGGAAAGTGCAGATGGACGAGACGTGGTCATGCAGTTGATAGTTCCCAGAAGTAAAGTGCAGTCTGTTTTGAAGGAGATGCATTATGGAACATCTAGGAGGCCATCTTGGCGTTAACAAAACCCTTGACAAAATACGGAAGCGATTCTATTGGCTTCATCTTCGCCACGACGTAGAGGAATGGGTTCGGACGTGTGAAATATGTGCTGCAAGCAAGGGCCCACAAATCAGAAGCAGGGGAAAAATGAGAGAGTATAACGTTGAACTGTCTTTCGAGAGATTTGCCATAGACATTGCTGGACCATTCACAGTTACTGACGATGGAAACGGGTACATCATGGTTGTAGGTGACTTCTAAGTGGGTGGAAGCCTACGCAATTCCAAATCAGGAGGTTACCACTGTGGCAAAGCAGTTAGGTCACAACTTCTGTTGCCGTTATGGAGCCCCTATGGAAATCCATACGGATCAAGGGAGAAATTTCGAATCAGGAGTGTTTAAAGAATTATACCGTGTACTCGGAATTCGAAAGACCAGGACAACCCCTCTGCATCCTCAGTCTGACGGGATGGTTGAGAGATTCAGTAGGACGACACTTGAGCAGCATCTTTCGAAGGTTGTTGACGAGAACCAAACAGACTGGGACCAACGTATACCACTATTCCTCATGGCGTATACCATAAGATGGTATAACTTACCACAAGATGTTATTTTTCCTTATTTGGAACATGTTTCGAGAGCTCCCATGTTGAAGATGAGAGAACGGGAGCTCGGCACAACCGGCATCAATGCACGACACAACCGGCATGACTCCAACAAAATTGGTTTTTGGGTGGGAGATTTGTCTTCCTGGGGACTTGATGTTCGGATCATCTGAGACTCAGTCCCAACACCCACAGAACTATTCCTCGCAATTAGGAAACCAATTGCGAGAAATGAATCGCTTGATAAGATGACGGCTGAAGATTGCTAGTGATAAAATGAAAACTCGGTATGACATTCGTAGCAATAGTGTGTGGGTTTCCAAGAAGGAGATCAGGTCTGGTTGTTCAACCCAAAGCGCCGTTGTGGTCGCTCTCCTAAGTTGCAAACTAACTGGTAAGCATCGCCGGCCTTAGCCATCCGGGCGCCCCAGGCGAGATATTCTTCAGCGCCCTTTATTTCTTATTATTAACTAGCATTTTGCCCGCGATTCGCATATCAGCCACAAAAAGGGCGCCTATCGTATCAGGAACGTAAAATTATTGTACATTAGTAAAAATTATCGTATCTTTTAAAATTAATTCTAAATGTAAAATGTTCCATATATTATTGAATTATAATTATAAATAATTAGAAAATTGAACTTTGAATTTATATAAAATATTTATTTGATAAAAAATAATGAAAATAATCACAAGTTTATTAATTAATTTTATTATTTATTATTTAAATATATTATGAATGTTTACACATCACCTAATTATCTTATAAAATGATTTAAAAATAACATGAAGTTACATAGAAGTAATTTTGTTATGATTATAAAAATTATGAAAAATTAAATATAAGAATTATTTACTAATAAAATTTTTATTGAATTGAAAAATCAATGCTTTCATGTTATTATATATATATATATATATATATATATATATATATATTCAATCACTTTCTGCTACAGTCTGTTTCTTGATGTATATAATACATTTAATATTTATAACTAAATTTACCACAAGATGTTATTTTTCCTTATTTGGAACATGTTTCGAGAGCTCCCATGTTGAAGATGAGAGAACGGGAGCTCGGGAGCTCTCGAAACATGTTCCAAATAAGGAAAAATAACATCTTGAGGTAAATTTAGTTATAAATATTAAATGTAATATATATATATATTGTAACCAACCGCGAGCTTTCTTACGTCTTATTTCTCTCAGTGTTACGTCTATTTGATACTCTGATTGTGTTATTTTATTTATTGTGTAATTTTTTTCAGTTAAAATAAACCACGGGATCCTTTGCCGTTTTTTATCTCCTTGTAGGTATTACAGTTCAGTTGTTATGGAGAGAGAGAGATAGAGAGAGAGAGAGTTCTTCTCTTGGTGTCCTGTTTAATCGTTTTATTTAAACGCGCGTTGCATCAGCTGTTTTCAATTTGATAACCAGTTACAGGTTATGTTGCCTGTTGTACTTCATAGGCTATGATGTCTGAGCTAACTTTCTCACTCTTCTCTGCTATTCACCGGTTTCCTGTAACAAATCTGCTATCTACAAAGAATAATACAAAGGCAATTCCCTAAAAGAAAGGTATTTATTGATTGAAATGGGTTTATTTTCTGGAAACTATTACATCCAGTTCATCGATTTTCAGATCGACTATTATCGAAATTATAACAGTTTTCGATATAAGTTTTTTCTATAACACAACAGATGTATTCAATTATAGGTATTAGTAAAATTAATAAATTATTTATTTGGGGATTCTTTGAGCTGTAAGAAAGTCAGAAATGCTTAGATAATAGTATCATACTTTACAATAATTAACATTTTGTATTCTTAAAGTCTGATTCAACAAGTTCGTTTTTTAGACGCCAGAGCGCAGACTACTCGTATTCATACCGATGGTAAAAAAGAAATATGGCTGCTGTGGATTTCTAATGAAACAACTTGTTTACTGTTTTGGGTTAAATAAATAAAGTTTAAAATGTTCACACTAAGTTTTCTTATAAATTGAATTATGTTGTACTGGTTTCTAGTGTTCGTTACTTGGTGGTGATGTGTAGTTTTTTTAGATTATTAAGGTAGGCGTTCTCACCAACGTAATGACAGTTCAAATTTTTCAAGCGATCTGATGGTTGGACAAATTTTCAATGTTCTTGGATATTCCACATCAATTATTATGTTTCAATGGATGTCTCATACGTAGTTTCTTGTGCTGAATCGTTTCGTCACGTTTCTTGAGTGAATGGTTGCAATATTTGGTTAATATTTGATAAATTTGCTGGACACTATTTCTGTATCATCTACCCTCTTGAAAATCCAATTTAACAATTACTCATCTTTTTAACGCTGTTACTCTTAGTAACCAAGGAATTGATGAATTTTTATTGGCTAACCTAGGCACAGTTTCAGTAAATAGGCTAGTATTAAGATATTACTAGTTCTTCCATTTTTTAGGAAAAATACTCCTTCATAAATTTTAACTCTAATTACCTTTAATTTACATAATGTTTTTCTTCATATGATTACATAAACTTAGATAATTGTATGTTATAATTTAGTGGTTTTTTAACTTAGTTTATTTCTGACTTTTACTTCTGTCAATGTATTACTGCTCTAAGCACTATTTTATCTTCCACCATATCTTTACAATTTATACTAATTAGCAGTGATTAATTTCTTACATAAACCTGGATCCTTCAAACATAAACAAAAATAACATTTTACTTCCATTGATATTGCCTTTGTAGCCTAACAAAATAAAACTATAATAACTTATTACTAAACTTATTGTTTATTACCATAGTTCTGTATCTTTATCACAATTTGTGATTGATGTCTTTTTTAAATTTACATATATCATACTATGTTGCACTTTGTATACACTGCACTTCTATAGTAACACTTAGTACACTGTTTTTTCATTGCTGAAGTGTTTATTGTTTGGTGTAAAGATTATACAAATGTTTCATAGTATGATACTTAACTATCATTCATTTCTGACTTGGGGAATAGGGTAACTATTGACTTTTATTATTATTATTTTATACAATAATAATAATAGGTATTTCTTTATTTTACTCAATATTAGACACTGATTATGTAATGTTACAATATATATATATATATATATATATATCGAATGAAATGAAACCTAATCAAATTGTTAATTGTCAAGTCAATAAAATTTAACTTTTCTAGCTTTTCTATGCGCAAATTCTTTAACTAGACTAGAGAAATCAAGATTTTCTGCAACTTCATTTTCAATGGACAGCGTCGCTAGACTCGTTATTCTTATTTGGGACATTGTTGATCGCAAGTAGGTCTTTATTAATTTTAGTTTGGAAAAACTGCGTTCCCCGCTTGCAACAGTCACTGGTATTGTTAACAGAATACGCAGCATTATCCATGTGTTAGGGAACAACTCTTGAAGATTGTGCTTTTAGATAAAATCCAAAGCTTCAATAGGCTTTGCCTGGTTGTCCTGAGGTGATGTTGCAGACCCAAGATTTCGTCGCACAACAAATCTCCATCTGATTTAGAGTTGACCGTTAACTTTTCTTGCAATGCAGAGCAATGCTTCATCAGTTCTTCTTTATTTTGATATTTTTGTATGTTAAACAAGAAACTCCACGTGAAAGAAAAATCTTGCAGCTGTCGAAATCTTTCTCTCATAGACATGAGCACTGTGTCCAAGAGAGCATTAAAAATTGCACTTCAAACATTTGTTTTAAGTCATTTATTGGTTCATCAACAGCCTCTTCACCCGGTTGGCGCTTACCCCATCTTAGTCGCGTTTGGGGTTTGAAAATTGGCTGCACATTTAGTTCTGACACTATTTCAGTTGCTGTTACAATAGCTTGTTCGAAACCTGTTTGTCTGTAATTTTCCAAGTATGACCAACATTTTTTAAGCATTTCTGTAAATTGGACAAAGTTGATTTTGGGTGACTGACTTGCTTTGCTCACAACGTTTATTTGAAAAAAAACATCGTACCATGTAATAAGAGAAACAATAAAGTTAAAATCTTTCAGTTGTTCTCCAAGTGTGGTCACTTCGTGTGACATCGCAGCATCACTTTGTTTGGTCTCATCGGCCACAGAAACTAAAGCATCATGGACTTCACAAAATTGATATCGAACCGCTTTAACGCTTTCGATTCGGGCTTCCCAGCGAGTATCACTTAATTGTTTCAGGGTATAAGTTTTCAGATGTTCGTTTAAAATTTTCCATCTATTTACTGATGCCGCAAATAAAGTAAATAATTTTTGTAAGATTCCGAACAGGGTCACCGATGTTACTGATGGTTTTGCGGCATCACATAAGACTAAATTATAACTATGACATCCACATGACACAAAAAAAGCGAGCGGATTTAGGTCAGCAATTCTCTTCTGTACGCCATTGTTTTTCCCATTCATGTTGGCGCCATTATCATAACCCTGTCCTCTGCAATCACTAATATTGAGGCCGTGATCACTCAATGTTTTTAAAATAGTTTCTTTGAGACGACAAAAGTTGTGTCGTCGATTTCCAAAAATGTAATAAAATATTCTTTGACGCTTATGGCATCCTCGTTTATGTCGGTGCACCTTAATGTTAGGGAAAGTTACTCTTTATGGAGGCTGCAAATATTAACAACACCAAGCAGTTTTAAATGACAGGTCGGCTATGAATACACAGTCATAACAAAATTATGCATTAAAATTTGAATAATTACTTAAAACTTGACTCACAAGTTGAGAAGTCCAGATGAAATTGTAACATTACAGTAATGATAGGGTGTGATGCGTAGATAAATTGTGTATATGAGTGTAAACTCAGATAATGTTTGCAAAATTTTCATAGAGTGATCAAAGGTTGTAATATAAAAAATGTATTAATTAATTTGTATTTTATCACTTATTTTCTAAATATTTCCTTTGGTATTATGTAGATCAGAGTGACTGTGACACATGAAAATTAATTGTGAATAAACTTGTTTACTTGTTCAAAACTGAGTAAGTAAATTATGCTTTGCGTTGAATTTAAAAACGTTATCTAAAACAGTTAAATTGTATTTTACATTAGACAGGAATGTTTAGATTAATTGATAGTTTATCTGTAGATGTGTTTATGTCTTTGTTCAAGTCATTAATATACACATTTATATTTGGTTTGATCAATGACACATTGGGTGATTCAAAACACAAGGTTTTTACCTGGGTGACAAGAAAACAATTCATAACTCCACTGGCCATTCTCTCTGCAGATAATTTCTGAGTATGGAGTAGCCCCAATACGAGTATACAATGGTTTACATTTAACTTTTGCTCTTGTTCCAGGACGCATTGGCGTGCTACAGTCAATATCGCCTTCTCCATTAAAACAACTTACAGCTACACTTAGTGATTCGAGAGGTGAGCACATTTCTGAAAAACGAAATGAATGTGCAAAGTTATGTTAACCTTTGAGAACGAAAGTAAATTATTCCTTTTAGACTTAACATGTTATGTAAACTATACAAAACTCAATCATACATAAGAATACAAATTTCTACTTGACCTCACCCAGACTAGATTTTTAGGATGTCCATTGTCACAATACATCTGTCCATATAATAAAACTATTGTAAACAAGGACCTTGCAGGCTTATATAAAGACCTGCAAGACCAATGCTTAAAAATCTCTGTAAAACATTAGTAACATAGTTTTTAATCCGATATGGTAAATCCAGTAGTTTGACTGTGTTAATAATATTTATGATTTCCTGTTTCCTCTCCAAATTGAGACTGTACGTGCCTCCATTAAGACACCAAAAGACAGCAGTATTGGAGACCTTTGTGTTACATTGCATGAGGATAGTACATTATATATCAATTTGCTTCCCCATATTGTCTGAGGTTTGTTGCTTTCCCATGCATTTGTATATCTGATGTATGTTCCTAGCACCTCTGCCATATAGTTGTGCTGATTTATTTACAAATGCTGGCCACTTTTTCAGAACTATTCTCCTTAGTTGACACATTCCAATCATGTCTGGAAATTCAATTTTGACTTAATTTTTATAATATTTGTAACAAGAAGTTATTTCAGTGTCCATACACAGGCATTCATAATCTTTACATGTGTTGGTGAGTTTATACCATTCTGTACATTCACTTATATCACTCTTTTATGAAGTCTTCTATCGTTGCCCAAATACAGATCAGTGTGTACATGAATATTGTTTTAATCTCAATAAATGAAATACTAGAATTACATTATATGCAATATGACATCCAGGTCTTATGAATCTTTGTAAATCATAATTAATAACAAAAAAGATGTTGTAACAAATGTGTGAAACGTAGTTGGGAAAAGAAAAGAAACGGAACTGAAATGTGTTTTGGTTAAAACCCATTTTATTTATCTAACAACTTTCCTAAATAAACAGAACTTTATTTAAAATCAACTTGATCATAAGTAGCTCAACTACAGGGTTGTGACACACACACAAACACACATATGCAAGCATGAGCGTACACACAAATAGAAAGCAACAATTGCAATAGATGTTACATAGGCTAGATAAAAAACAATTGAAATAACATTATTTTAAACACCTAAATGGATTTTCAAAACAACGTATTTATAAATCCAATTTACCCATCCATGCAATAAATAAAAGACATGAATTCTGAGACTTCAGCAACATGACACTAATAAAAAACATACCACACAAATGCACTATAGGGAATATTAGTGAAAACTTACAAATATATAAACATAAAATATAAGACAAACTAATACCATAACAAATACAAATCTACACAAAACATGACATGATTTTTAAACCCCTAACCATGGGTAATACTCACAAAACAAAACTATATACCATACCTATACACAATAACACCAATATATATAATTAAAATGCAACGGGAGGGCATAGCAGCAATCAACATGGACATAAGTATTCGACAAGACAAAAAACTAAAGAGGCTGAAGATGGGCAAACTAGTTGATGTTCAACACATGTATCAAATACGGAAAAATATACCCTAAACATAAAATAGTATTAAATATTAAATTATACTCTTGGACTTCGTTGTCCATGATGTGTCCGTTAATTTAACTAAATATAATTAAATCACTACCAACTAGGAACACAACGTTTTTTATGGGTAAAAATGTAAAAGTTTTACCTTATAGCCTGAACCAGTTTTTTGTTTTAAAAAGCTTCTTCAGAGGCTGCCACTGGGAGCACTGTCCGTCTTGTTCTTGGCGACGGTATCGAGTTTTGAAGGATCGATGTTGTGTGTGTGGGGTGTGATATGTTTGAATAATGTCTGTGATTTGAATTGTGTCTGTTCATTCAGGATGTCGTTTTTATGTGTTTTCGTGTGTCTGTATAATTCCAATTGTTGAAGAGTGTCCAGTTTTCGGCCTTTTGTGTGTACGTGTAGAATGTTCATGTTATTGTCAATGTTTTGGTATGTGTGGTTTGCTTCGATGAGGTGGTTTGCAAAGGTGGATTCTGTAGTGGAGTGGAGTGCCTTTGTGTGTTCAATCTCTGTTTGAAGCTACGTCCTCTATGGACTATATAGAATTTGTTGCAATTTGAGCAATTTAGTTTGTAAACACCGGGTAGATGGAATTTGTTTGGTGCTTTGTGTAAGTGTTTTGACAGTGTGTTCTGGTTTGTTTGTAGTTTGCCACATTATACGTCCTTAAATGCCGAATACGAACACAACAATAGCATAAACTTCCTAGATCTGTCCATCACAAAATTTGAACACAGGCAAAAATTTAGTATATACAGAAAACCGACTACAACTGACACACTAAAACACAACTCCTCCAATCACCCAATACAACACAACCCAGCTGCCTTCAGAACTATGATGCATAGAATCTGGATGAGAAAGACAAAAAGACAAACTAAACACGATAAAATATCTAGCAGAATCCAACGGATACAACAGAGCAATAGTCAATAAAGTCCTACACAAAGCAAACAACAGACAAAGACAGAAAACAACAAATTCATAACACTAACATACATCAAAAACCACACTGAAAAATATCCCACAAATTCAGAAAAAGCAGGATACAGAATCGCATACAAAACTACATACAAAACAGAACATACACTATCAAAACACACACACAAAGCACAAAACAAATTCGATTTACCTGGTACTTACAAACTAAACTGCTCAGATTGGAACAAATTCTACATAGGCCAGACAGGACGTAGCTTCAAACAAAGATACATTGAACACACAAAGGCACTGCACTCCACTACCGAATCCACCTTTGCAAACCACCTCAATAAAGCAAACCACACATACAAAACCATCGACAATAACATGGACATTCTACAAGTACACACAAAATGCCGTAAACTAGAGACTTTCAAACAAGTGGAAATATAGAAACACACACATAAAAACGACATCCTAAACGAACAGACACAATTCAAATTACACGCATTATTCGAATATATCACACCCCAAACACACGACATCGATCCTTCAAAAGTCGATGCCGTCGCCAAGAACAAGACAGACAGTGCTCCAAACGGCAGCCTCTGAAGAACCTTTTTAAAAGCAAAAATTTGTTCAGGCTATAAGGTAAAACTTTTACGGTTTTACTCGTAAAACATTTTGTGTTCCAAGTCGGTAGTTATTTAATTAAATTATACATTGTCCTGGTACTTCCAATTAAACAAATGTGCTCAGTGAAATTAGGATTTTATTTTTTAAGCATGAACATTGTAGCGCAACGAAGTTTTTACCATATTCTATAAGTTAATGTCACATAGAAAAAGAAGGGAAGAAGTCATCTGGAAGAAGTGAAATAAACTTAAATAAAAGTAACAGAAAAAAGGAATCACAATAATAAAAAATGCCTTAACAGAACTAGAAAAAATCTTGATTCAAAGAAATTAAATACATTCAATTTAGAGCAAAATGTGTTAAAAATGGATAGTATGATTATAATCACAGTAAAATAATTAGTATACCCAGTAAGATACGGAGTAGTAAGGAGTTACAGCCAAGAACAAATTAGTTAAAATGAAAAATCTTAAGATACGGAGTAGTAGGGAGTTACAGCCAAGAACAAATTAATAAAAACGAAAAATCTCAAGATACACAAAAACCTACTTTAAAGACAGAACACTCTATAGCAGTAAACCACGTAAATGAAAGAACTTAAACTATATTAGTTATACCAATTTAGAAAAACAAATAACAAAGTAAGAATACAATACAAAATAATCAGAGCTAATGTAAACTTAGGTATAAATAAATTAGTGTGTGATTGAGGGGAACACCCCAAACCAGTTTTATAAGGACAACAAAAGACAATCATTAGGATAAGACTTTAATTTTTTTATTTACTTAATTATTATGTTTAATTATTTTATGTGTATACAATACAGACCATGTTGATAGTAGTAGATACTAGATGTTAGTATGTAAGTGTTTATTATATTTGAGTAATGTTAACTAATGTCATAATTTTGTGAAGTAAGGAAAGGCAAAATATTAATTCAAACGACCTATAAATAGTGAATCAGAAAATATAAAAATAATAATGTGAATTGATTATAACATTGGTAGGAAAATTGAAAATTGATGACCAAGCCAAATTCAACTTTGAACCTGTAAATCAAATCAGAGAAAATAAATTAATAGAAACTAGACCAAATTGATATAAATTATCCCATTCAGAATACAAATACTTTATCATAATTATAACAACAACCTATAGTAGTGATTAAAAGGATCAGAATGTAAAATTGACTTAAATGGTGATTGTACAAGATAATGCCATAATCAGTAAAGCAAGTACTAGTAAAATACAAATAAATTGTTAAATGTTTAGAATAATAGCCAGGTAGAAAAAGTAAATTACAATGGTTTAATTAGTAATCGTATTTGAGGAAAATTGTAACATAAAACATATTGTAAACCATTCAATGGGTAATTATGTGAATCAGAATAAGGCCTAGAGGTAAATTTCAAGCAATGTAATTCAGAAGCTTAATTAACACCAAAATAGGTCAAATTTAGTATTAACTTGTATAAAATAAAAGCAGGAATATTGTTATATAATTAGAATTCCATAAAAGTAGTAAACAAATAATTTATAGCCAGTAAAATATAAAAAATATCATTTATTTCTATAAAATTAAATTAGTAATTATCAAAACAACTGATAATGAACAATGAGAAATGAGACCAAAATCTTACAGAATTTTCTATATAAAGAAACTAATATAGTTAGTTGATTGTTAAACGCCAAGCAGAACGGACGTGTCAGAGAATATTTAAAAGACAATTGAATGGAAATTTTCAGCTAACACAAACCAAGATACATTGTGGAATTATAAAGGAATACAGAATAGACAGTAAAGTTATGAATACGATTAAAACAGTCATTGGAACCATAAAGCTAAATTAAACTGCACTAAATCTATCTGTCACAACGTATGGACATGACTGAATAATAAATTTAACCTAATACAACAAGCAATTGGTTGGAAGGAACCATTTGACACTATACGCCTATTACCGAACTAAATCCAATGGAGGACTAAAACTACACACTACAACTTGTGGATATTCCAATAGCGGCATCACAGAAGAGGAATTAATCAACTGATACGTTTATTTGAAGGAAAATCTCGGAGCCTGATTTACATCGTAGGACAACTCACGAAGGCAGCCATCTTGTCATTTCGAGTCGAACGAATTCGACCGGGAGGAGACGTAGTGACGTCAAAGCAATCAGCTGGTTTGAATCTAAATTTTTTTATACACTATATTTTATTATTATTGTATGTTAATGAATAAGATTTTATAATTAAAAGTATTGAATTCTCTTGCCTTTCCTGACTATTTCTACAGTTCAAAGAATCCTTATTACATAATAATTTAATTTGAATAATTTTGTGTATGTAATAATCGACCTGGGATCTAGTCTCGACTCCGACTCGAGTAAGTCGACGCAAGTCAAATAATTACTTTGAGCATAATAAATATAATTATTGTTCTAAAATATTGTTTTATTGATTAGTTGAGAACTAATTTAAAATACATTAATTATTAAATTATAAACGAGAACTTCTGAGGGAAAGGAACGAGCAGAAGAAGAAATAAAGATACTGAATGGACCGCGGCATGCAATCGATTTCGCCACGACAATCTATTTAACGCGGAGAAACAAATATTTCTTCACCAAATCATACCCAATTATTAATTAGTATTTTTATTAATCAAACAATAACCATAAAACAATAAAAACAACTAAAATAATTAAAAAATTAAATTAATTAATTATATAAAAATAAATCGATAATAAAAATTTTATTAACCATTATTATACATATTTGTACAATAACTTCGTTTATTTACAAATTGGCGCTCACAACAGTGGGGCATAACATAAACTCGAGCAAGTCGTGTTTATTTACAAATTGGCGCTCAACTTTAGGGGCTAAAAATAGGGATTGATAGGCCTATAAAATAAAGACAATTTGCCCAATTTCCTATTTTAGCTGGCAGCTGTTAACAGGTCAGGAAAGTAATAAAAATGCCAAAGAGAGCGACGTCAAAGAAAAGGGCGGCAGAACCCGAGGAGGAGATAGACATGGAGGACAAGGAGGCGAATCCAGTGAAGATAGGGAGATGATATTACCTCCGGCGGAACTGAACCAACCTACACAACAAGAGGAACAACCAGAAAAATCCGCACGAACAGAGAACGTGGCAATGCAAGAAATGCTCAGGCCAATGATGGAGGAAATGGATGAGAATAATAAGAGGATGGAGGAAAATAATAAGAAGATGGAAGAAGATAACAAGTAATCCAGGGAAGAGAGTCAAAGAGCATAGAATCAGAAATAAAAATATAAAATCCATAAAGAAAGAATTAAGGAAGGACAACCAAGCCACAAAAGAGTCAAAAGAGCATAGAATCAATAAATAAAAATATAGAATCCATATAGGAAGAATTAAGGAAGGACAACCAATCCACAAAAGAAGAATTGAGTGACAAAGTTGGAGATACAAATAAGAAAATAGAAGAAACCAGTAAGAAGATGGAAGAGAAGATGGAGGAAAATAGTAAGAAGTTGGAAAGTGACAACCAACAGTTGAGGGAAGAGTTAAGGGAGAATATCTAGAAAATGGAAGAAAATAGCAAGAAGATGGAGGAGAAAATGGATGAGAATAAACAACTATTAAGAGAAGAATTGAGGGAGGTTAACCAGGAAAATATGGACAGATTAGACGGAAAGATAGAAGCATTAAATGAAGAATTGAGTCAGAAAATAGTAGAGAACAATGAAACAATCTGCAAGAAGGTAGAAGAGGAAATAACGGTAATAGAACAAAAGATTACAAAAGCTGACGAAAGATGGAGTCAGACTGAACGAGAAGTACATAGTTTTCAAGCAGAAGTCAACACCAAAGTTACAAATATAGAAGAGAAACAAAAGGAAACGCATAAAGAATGGGAAAAGTGCAGAACCGATTCACAGAAAAGTGTGACGGGATAGAAGCTGCTGTTACCAGTATAAATGGCCAGGTTCGCCAGAACCAAGCAGACATAGAAACTTGTCTGAGTAGACCGACTAACATTACCAATTGTTCCACTACAGAAAACCGAGAATGGGTTAATTTCCGGTTATACCAAAGAAAACCCATGGAATTTATAGCTCGAATAGAAGAATATTTCACGAAACATAGGGGTAACCGCTAGAATACCAACAAAGAAGTACTCGATGAGTCATTTAAAGAAATGACTGATAATTGGTGGATGGCTATCAGAGATGACATCACAGACTACCAAATGTTTAAGAGATTATTTAAAGCTAAGTATTGGTCACAATCCACGCAAAACATAGCAAGAGACAACATATGTCATGGGAAATATAACCCATATTGGGGTAACACTTTGACCTCGTATTTCCTGAGAAAGGTGTGCATAGCCAAACACCTAGAGCCTAAAATACCCGAGGAGTGTCTAGTCAGCAAACTGTCCTATCACTACGAGGAGGATACAATTAGAGCACGTAGGAGTAGTCAGATTAAAACCGTACAAGCTATGACGGAGTTACTAGAGATGTACGAGCATGAAGATTATTACCGACAGAGTAGGAGAAGAATGGATAGACCAGAATTAAGGAATAATAATAGCTATGTAAATAACAATCAAAATAACGGGAATAACAATAATTTTAACCCCACGAACCGGAATAATAATTACTATAATAATAATCACAGCAATAATAATAATAACCATAATGGTAGTAATAATAACAACCAATCAAATAGAAATAATTATTATAATAACAGCCAAAGCAACGGAAATAGTCAGAGAAATTCGAACCAAACTAATAATTATCATTATCCAAATAACAGTAGAAATTATCAACAAGGTGGTAATTATAAAAACAGGACGTGTCGACCTAGAGTGAATTATATAAGAGCAGTACGAAGTGGTCAGCGAAGGTACCAACACCAAAGGAGGAACAGTTTCCACGAATACAGAATACAACCAATCGACCACGAAGGGAATGATGATGGGAATTATGTACGCAGGCGAAGTTCCAGCCTGGAGGATCAAAATCGACAACAGAGGAATGAAGTGCAGTTTGATGATCGCATGGAGCGACAGGAACTAGTCCAAGGATTTCAGACCGACGTTGCAGTCGGCCCAATCAGTGATAACACTCAACCTTTAAACTAGAGGAGGCGGTGATAAACAATCACAACCCTTCACTGCTCCTATCTACTGGGTATGAACGAGAGTTAAATAACCAAAATGAAAATAAGAAAATCATGATTATTTACAATAATTACCTCAAAGATATCAGAACCGATTTGTTAGAAGAAAATGATATAAAAATTAACAATCATAATAATGAGATAATATACGTAAAGGCAGGAGTAGAAGGTATTTCAGCTCAAATCATGATAGACACAGGTGCGAATGTCCCGATAATTAGTAATTATTGAATTAGACCGAATACAACGAGAATGTCACCGAACATTACCAGTATTACCAATCAATAATGTAGTACTTATAGTTGCCACTGGTCGGCAAAATAAAACGATACGAAAACAAGTATCTTTAAATGTTACAAGTAAGGGTGTAAGTTTGGACATGGTGTTTCTCATTGCAGCTGGATTACCATTTAATATCCTAATAGGGTGTGATCTGTTAAGAAGAAACTCTGCTGTTATTGATCTGTGCAGAGAGAAGGTGTCGCTGTTTTCAGGAGATTCAACATGGATAGCCGATTTAATAAGTAACGAGATAATAAACTCCCAACCGAGTCACAACCAAAAGGTTGAAATAAATTATGTAGCGGATAAATCATCATACAGTAAATTAATATACCGGGAGACTGAAGATAAACTGTGGACGCAGAAAATACAGGAGATACGGGATTTCCAGTGCGAAAACACAACGGAAAAACTAACTGAAACCCAAATAAATCATTTTATAGGAATATACGAAAAATATCGTGCCGTATTTTCCGATGAGCCAGGAAAAGTCAAGAATTATCAGTGTAAAATCCGATTCAGGGAACCAGTGGAGGTCAACCGTAAATCCTACCCGATAGCGCAGTCACTGAAAGAAGCGGCCCGAACCGAAATCAATAATATAATAAGTAGAGACATAATAGAAAGCAGTCAGTCACCATTCACCAGTCCGATAGTGGCTATTCAAAAGAAAACTGTAAGGTCCGACTCTGTCTGGACGCACGAGAAATTAATAAAATGATTGTAAATGATCGAACCTCGCCCGTAGAAATCGAAGAAATCCTAAAGAGATTCCACGGTACTAAATTTATTAGGACATGGGACACCGTGTGCGGGTATTGGCAAGTGGAGTTGCACCCACAAAGTCGTCAATACATGGCGTTCATCTTCGAAGGGCGCAATTACCAATTTAATAGGTTGCCCTTCGGTTTAGTAAATT
The DNA here is from genome assembly GCA_034769895.1 of Magicicada septendecula. Classification (NCBI taxonomy): domain Eukaryota; kingdom Metazoa; phylum Arthropoda; class Insecta; order Hemiptera; family Cicadidae; genus Magicicada; species Magicicada septendecula. Next base: position 382,302,354 of record CM068375.1, on the reverse strand, counting down.
TAGTAGCCATCTTTGTAGCCTGCATGGACCAAATACTCGGCCAAGAAGCGCTCCAGTTTACAACGGTATAGGTTGATGATCTGTTAATCACCTCAGCCAACTGGGAAGAACACTGCAACCGAGTGGAGCATGTATTGAAGAAACTCGCCGATAATAATGTCACATTAAAATTAGAAAAATTCAAGCTTATCGCCAAGGAGGTTCAGTTTTTAGGATTCAATCTGAATAACCAAGGAATATCACCATCCTCAGAAAAAGTATACGCTATACAGGGATTCCCACAACCTAAAAATAGGAAACAATTACAATCGTTTTTGGGTCTGTATAATTATTATCGAAAATTTCAAAATAATTATTCAGAGTTAACTGCCAAGTGCCAGTACCAGTTGTCTGCTAAAAATAAATGGAGATGGTGTCAAGAGCAAGACGAGACTTTACAGTCAATCAAAGACAAGTTTTTAGAAGTAGTAATACTCCATCACCCAAATTTTAACCAGCCCTTTTTCTTGAATTGCGATGCCAGTAATATCAGCCTGGGAACGACCTTGTACCAAGAGGACGAAAATGGCAATCATCTCGTCATTAGTTTCGCTAGCAGGACACTAAACCAATGTGAGAACAACTATAACGTCACAGAAAAGGAATTGCTCAGTGTAGTGTTTGCTTGCGGAAAATTCCGTACTTATATCTTGGGATATCCAGTGACCGTCCGTACAGATCATAAATCAATATCGTTCTTGAGAAGGTGTAAGTTAAGCCACGGTAGACTGACCAGGTGGATACTTGCCTTGCAAGAATATAATCTACAGTGGGAATATATTCCAGGAAGTAAGATTGTGGTAGCCGACGTGTTGTCACGGGTGGATTTGCAAAATCAGACATTTGAGGGTGAGAAGGAAAGTATACTGAAAATTTACAATATTATCAGGGACAGGTCCGATTTGGAGAAAGTGGTACGGAACATCAGCATACACCAGCAGTCTGACCCAAAGCTAAGCAGTATTCAAAGACGTCTAGCCGATCAAGATGACACAATAACAAAATTGTATTGTATCCATAATAATGTCTTGTTTATTAAACCATCTCTTGATGAGGAAATATGGAAAATAATAATCCCTACTAATATTGGGAAGGAAATCATCATGGACTACCATACCCGATACGGCCACATGGGAGCCATGAAAGTGGTAATGGCGTTGGAGGAAAATTGTCACATAAAAGATATCAATCGTAAGGTAAGGAGGTATATCAAGAATTGTTTTATTTGCCAGCTAGTAAAAACCAACAATGATAAGAAGGAGGGGGTAATGATACCTATAACCTCACAGAAGAAATTGGAAAAGATTTTCTTAGATATATGCGGGCTATTTCCCCGTAGTGGCGGACGCCATCGATATAAATATATCATAATAATGATGGACCATTTTACTAAATTTATAAAATTATACCCTGTGAACCGAGCAACCACTTTAAAGGTTTGGTAGTAACTAGAAATCAATATCTTCCGGAGATAGGAAAACCTATGTCAATAATTACCAATCATGGAACCCAATTTAAAGGTAAAAGATGGAGAGATACTTTATTGGCGCTAGGTATCAAAACCTATAAAACATCTGTTTTCCACCCAAATAGTAATCCGGCGGAGAGAGTGTTAAGAGAGGTAGGAAGAATACTTAGAACATACTGCCACCATCAACAGAAAAAATGGCAAGAATACTTATTAGCCACAGAAGAATTCCTCAATCTAGCCCATCATCCATCTATAGGCATTACACCGTATACTGCAATGCATGAGAAAGTACCTCCCCGAGCGATACAAGAGATTATTGAATTTCCGACCCACAAGGAATATAAATTTGACCAGATAAGGTTTTATAACAAATTAGACGAGGACCAGGAAAAGCGAAATAACAAATATAAAAAAGCCATAAAAAGGTGTTAAAATACCAAATCGGAGAAAAAGTATTACTTAAGAACCGAGAACTGCCCAGTACTATGGAAGGGATTACTAAAAAATTGTTACTGTTGTATACTGGACCATATGTGATTACTAACGATAATAAAAACAACACTTATGAGTTGAAGGGTATTAATTCACAAAAGATAAAAGGCACGTATAATCAATTGTCAATAACAAAATATTTTGATGAAGAGAAAAAATAAAAATTCAAAAATCAGTAAGACCATCTTACAGTTAATATAAGAGAAAATATGTTGAATCAAATAAAATATACCTCTAAATTCTAAAGAGAAGTAAGAGCATCTTACAGTATATGTCAAAGAAATTATTTTGAATAAAATAAGAAAAGAAAAGAAAAGAAAAGAAAAGAAAAGAAAAGAAAAGAAAAGAAAAGAAAAGAAAAGAAAAGAAAAGAAAAGAAAAGAAAAGAAAAGAAATGAATTATCTAAATTCTAAAATGAGTAAAAACATTATACAGAATATCTTTCAGAAAGACATTGTTTTGGATCAAATAATAAAGAGAAAGAATGAAATAAGATATCAAAGGCTTAAAAAATAATAAGTACAACGTAGGTAAAGAAATTGAATGAAATAATTTTACAAAAAAAAAAAGAAAAAATTGTTATCACAACTCTGAAGGCTAAATAGTGACTACTCAAAACAACTATATAAATGAAATATTTATCGAGACAAAAAAGTTACAGAACTTTTAAGTGAAAAGTATTAAAAAACCAGATAGTTTATATGTGTTCAATATTATAAATTGATGAAACCCCAAAATGAAAATAAAGTCATAGAGGAATCAATAGGAGAACCAATTAACCAAAACAGATAAGGAAAAGGTATTAAAACCAGACATTATGCCATGAACAATAACATAATTGATTAAACAACAAATAAAAAAAAACAATATATATATAAACATGTGCTACCCAAGAAGTAAACAAGAAACAGATTGTACAAACAACTAACCAAAATAACAGAATTTCAAAAAGGAGGATGAAATGGATATTATGCAATATACCTAGTGAGACATAATATAGACCGAGCTTTAAAATGTAAAGGTAACCATATGAATAGAAATATTAATTAATCTGAACAATTATGAAGTGATGATTCTAAGGATGTATATTATTAGTCGAAATGGACTATGTTTATAATTTATATTTTAATGACTGAATGTAGATAATTCCACCAGTTTTTTATAATTGAGCAGAGATGATAATTCCTCAAAGCTCAAATGAGTGAAGTATGGTCAGCAGATAATGTAGCCGAAATGTACCACTCTGAACTGTTCCAGCTCACATGTTAGGGAATGTTAGGGAGTAAATATCTCAAGGAGGAAACACTAAATAAGAAGGGAAAAATATATATATATATATATATATATATTTAATAATAATAAGATAAATCAGTTTAAAAGAACTATCTCATAAGAGTAAAATAAAAAAAAATAAAAACAGAAAATATACATATCAACTTAGAGGTCAACCATAAAGAAGCAGGTATATCAGTGTAAACAAAGCCAAGAATATAATAAAGACAAGTGTCAGAAGCAATTAGTTCATCCACACTAAAAGTATGATCTGAACTAATCACTTTTACAAGAGGGCATATGTAGCACAACGAAGTTTTTACCTTATTCTACAAGTTAATGTCACATAGAAAAAGAAGGGAAGAAGTCATCTGGAAGAAGTGAAATAAAGTTAAATAAAAGGAACAGAAAGAAGTAATCACTATAATATAAAATGCCTTAACAGAACTAGAAAAAATCTCGATTCAAAGAAATTAAATACATTCAATTTAGAGCAAAAAGTGTTAAAAATGGATAGTATGATTATAATCACAGTAACATCATCAGTATACCTAGTAAGATATGGAGTCTGTCATACTACCTAACTCCACATAATTCATGGGTATCTGATCAGTTGATTAGGCGTATGTATTATTTTAATTTATATTTTTACGAATTATTTTCACATTTAATAAACTATTACTAACTGAATTTTGCAGTACTTGTGTGTAAATACTCACATTTATGTAATGTAAAATTACATATATAATTCCAAATTATCCATCTACGATTATTACATACAATGATGATTATTACTTTAAAACATTTACCAAATTTCTCTAATTACATTGAACATTTTTGACATTTCACCATAACTTGTATGACCTACAAACCTCTTTTGCTTTTTTAATCTAAACAATTTTACAAAATTTATAAATTTCTAGTATTTTAGTAAGGTTTATGTACTGTTAAATTTTACTGGAGTACTATATATATTTTTTTTTCTTGCAGTAATTTTATATAACATCAATATTGTAGCATGATAAAAAATCCAACTTATTATAATTCCAAAAATAAACAAATATAAAATAAAAACCAACTGGCATAAAGAATAATTACTCAAGAACAACAGTAAACTTACATTCTAGATCCAAAGAAATCACGTTCATTAAAACCAAATATACAATCTATAATAAATAATAGAAAGAATATTATAGTCCAACTTATAGTGTAGATGTACTCAGGTAGAATAGGAGCAGGTAAGAAAAAACCATGGGAAAACCTACCTACAGAATAAAAAAAAAAATAACTATTGAAAAAACAATACCATATTATACAAGTAAAACCCCAAAAAGGTAACATAAGAAAAGTACAATACAATAAAATAAAAACAATGTAAATTAAGTGTAAGGAAAGATATTAGATATATCACTAAAGGTGGACAAGTGTAATTTATTTTTATTGTGAAAAGTCACTAATAATAAAGCAAATTAAGTGATGTTCCTTATTCCCCAAGACTAGAACTAACATAAAAATATAGGCCAAATTGTAAACCTCACCCACATTATAAATTAATAGTAAATAAGTTAATGAAACTAATTAAATGAATGAAAATTGTTGAATGTAACTCACTACCCATTTAAAATAATTGTAACAACACTTTGTGAAAGTAATTAAGGAATATATAGGATATTATTAGAAAAAATGCAAGTGTAATAACACTGGAGCCTAGAGAAAAGCCTGAGTTGAAGGTAGTGTTCCAAATCCTAATAATTCAATCAATGATCATGTTTAATGATAATTGGAATCTAACATATACTGTAAACCATTTAATTTGTAAGGAAGTAAAGTAGGTAAGGCCTACAACCAGATATAATGTAAATATGAATTTTGAGTTAAAAAATACTATAATATATATCATGGATGGTATTAAATTATGCAGAATTAAATAAGGAATTTGATTATGTAATTAAAATTTAATAAGAATAGATAATCATCAAAATCTAATTTGTAATATAATGTAAAATTCAATTCTTTTGAACAAAATCAAACTTGAGACTTAAGTATCAGCTGACTGAAAAAAATGTAAATTTACTAATAAATCAGCCAGGACCTTTTGTATGATGAAGAAAGAAACTGGGAGTTGATTGTTAAACGTCAAGGAGAACACATCAGAACGATATAGCTAAAAAAGATAAAACATTTTTTGACAAGAATTAAGCTTCAGAAAGAAAATTTTAAATATGAGTGGTTCATACAAAAGTTAAATAAAAGAAACCAAACCATTACTTTTATGAAGATTGGCAATTATAAACCAGATATCGGAACAGTCCAGACACTAATCGATAAATTTCTAATGTGAATATCATTACGACAATCTGGACGAACTATTTGAACAAATACACTATTAACCAGCACCTATTACCGAACCAAAAAACGGATCACTAATACGGAATAATCACACTACAACGAAGGAAATTAATAACTACTCCTCTGATGAGGAACAATTAAAGAATAAACATTGATTTGGAGGAAAATTGTCGAGAAGTTCTTTGTATGAATTCGGGGTGAAGAAAGCGGCCATCTTTGATGAGATCTGGTTTACGACTTCAAACAGCTGTGATGACGTCAGCCCATGCATAGCTTGTGATTCGAACAATTCAATTTTTACTAACGTTTTTATAATAAATATTATTTCTATTTGATTAAGTAAGAACTTTTAGTTGTAAGTATTGTACTTTTCAGCATTGCCCTTTTCTGACTTTTGATAACAGTTAAAAGAACCTATGAATTTTAAAATGTTAATAATTTAAATAAAAGAAACCAAATCGACCTGAGATAAGAGTTTTCGAGCTCTGAATAAGTATTTCGACTCAAAGTCGACTAATCGCAAGGAGATCGATAAATTCATTTAAATATTCCATTTTTGAGTTTTATTTCTTTACATAGTATATATTTAAAAGAATTTCAGATATTAATTGAAACCTAGACGTCAAGGAGGAAGAGAACAACATCGAAAAGGAGTAAAAACACCGAATATACAAATACAACAAATCGATTATTCAATCTCATAATCTATTTAACGCTTTAAACAATTTATTCATAAACAACCAAAATAAGTAAAATAATGAAGGAATTAAAAAACAACGAGGATTAATATAATAAATAATAAACTAATAAATAATTAATAATAAAAAATAATTTTTTTCAATAAATTAAATTTAAACAAAATTTTCACATTTTTCATATTTAATTGATCAGATCGAAAATAGGTTTCGTTACAAATTGGTGCTCCAACTTAAGGAGCTGAAATTAGGAATTGATAGGCAAAATAAATAAAAATAATCTGCCTAATTTCCAATTTTAGCTAGCAACTGTTTCAAGCTCAGAAGGGTAATAAAAATGTCCAAGAGAGCAACGTCAAAGAAAAGGGCGGCAGAAGCCGAGAAAGAGATTATCATGGAAGACAAAGAGGCGACACCAGTGGAATACGGGGAAATGATACTACCGCCTGCTGAACCAACCAAACCCGTATTAGAGGAGAATGAACCAGAAAACCCACACAAACAGAGAACGCGACAATGCAAGAAATGTTCAGGCTTATGCTGGAGAAAATTGATGAAATAATAAAACAACAAAAGAAGAATTTAGTAAGAAAATGGATGAAAACAGTAAGAAAATGGATGAGAACAACTAATCCACTAAAGAAGAATTAAGTAACAAAATTGAAAATACCAATAAGAAAATAGACGAAAACAGTAAGAAGATGGAAGCGACGATGGATGAATACAGTAAGAAGATGGAAGAGAAAATGGAAGAAAACAGCAAGAAAATGGAAGAAAAGAATAAGAAGATGGAAGAAAAGATGGAAGAAAATTTGGAAGAATTCAAAGAGGACAACCAACTATTAAGAGAAGAATTAAGGGAGGTTAACCAGAAAAATATGGACAAGTTAGACGAAACAATAAAGTTGTTAAAAGAAGAGTTGAGCAAGAAGATCAACGATAATAGTGAGTCGACAAACAAGAAATTAGAAGAAGAGACAACTGGAATCAATCAAACAACAAATTACAGAAGCTGACCAGAAGTGGAGTCAGACTAATCAAGAAGTACAGGATTTTAAGGAAAAAGTACACACCAAATTTACCAATATCGAAGAAAACAATCGAAATAAAATGGAAGAAAACCAAAGGGAAACACAGGAAGAATTGGGGAAGGTACGGTGTGACGGTATTGAAGTTGACATGACCAATATAACTGGTCAAGTACGTCAGAACCAGGAAGAAATAGAATTCATTCGGGATCGACCAACTAACCTTACTAGTATCCCTACTACTGAAGGTCGAGAATGGCTAAATTTTAGACAATATAAAAGGAAACCAATGGAATTTCTGGCCAGAATTGAGGAGTATTTTGCGAAACATCGTGGGAATAGATGGAGTACAAACCGCGAATTGCTAGATGAATCTTTCAGAGAAATGACAGACAAATGGTGGATGGCGATAAGGAGTGAAATAACTGACTATCAACAATTTAAAAACCTGTTCAAGGCAAAAATATTGGTCAGAGTCTACGCAAAACTTAATACGGGACAACATATGTCACGGAAGATATAATGCCAACATAGGTACTACCTTGACCGCATATTTCCTAGAAAAGGTGTGTTTAGCAAAACACCTAGAACCAAACATACCAGAAGAATGCCTTGTTAATAAATTGTCGTATCACTATGATGAAGACAACATTAGAGCACGTAGAGATAGCCAGATAAAAACAGTACAAGCCATGGCAGAATTGCTCGAGAACTATGAACATGAAGACTACTATCGCCAAAGCAGGAGGAAAAATGATCGACCTGACCTAAGAAATAATAATCTATACAATAATAATAGTAATAATAATAATAACTACCCCGCGAACCGCAGTAATTCTAATTATTACAATTTAAAAAAATAATAATAATAATAATAATAGAAATAATAATAACCACCCCAATAATAGAAGTAATTACTATAATAATAATAATAATAATAATAATAATAATAATAATATAATATTAATAATAATAATAATAACAGTCAGAGAAACCCCAACCATGTTAATACAGACCATTATTATAATAATAACAGGAACTATCAACCAGGTGGTAATAATAATAATAATAATAATAATAATAATAATAATAATAATAGGAACTATAGACCTACAGTAAACTGCATAAGAGCGGAAGAAAATGGTCAAAGAAGGTATCAACATCAAAGACGGAATAGCTTTCATGATTATGAAACTCGGCAGGTAAATAGTGGAAGTGACAATAATATGGAGAATAGACCTAGACGAACTACCAGCCTGGAGGACCGAGACAGGCAAACAAACCATGAGCCACCCTTTGACCATCGTACTGAGCGGAAGGAACCGACCCAAGGATTCCAGACCAACACATCGGTCTGTCCAATTGATAATAACAATGACAATTTAAACGGGAGGAGGCAGTGATAAATATTCACAACCCTTCACTGCTCCTATCTACCGGGTATGGACGAGAATTGAATAAAGAAAGTAACTGTAATAACATTACAATTATTTATAGTAATTATTAAAAAATCTTAGAAATGAACTATTGGAAGGAAACACTACAAGTCTCAACAGCCAGAATAACGAAATAATTTATATAAACGCAGAAGTTGAAGGAATTTTAGCTCAAATAATGATCGATACGGGCGCTAATGTATCCATAATTAATAGTGTTGAATTAGATAGAATACAAAAGGAATGCCGTCGAACACTCCCAATATTACCGGTCAATAATATTGTATTAATAGGGGCCACTGGTCGCCAAAATAAAACTATACGAAAACAAGTATTCTTAAATGTTGCTAGCAACGGTGTAGTTATGAATATGGTGTTTTTAATTGCAACAGGATTACCATTTAATATATTGGTAGGTTGTGATCTACTAAGGAGAAACTCAGCTATTGTTGATCTGAGCAGGGAGAAAGTGTCATTGTTCTCAGAAGAGGTAACGTGGACGGCGGATTTAGTAGGTAGCGAGATTGTAATTCCCAGCCGGATCCACCAACAACTAACTCAGTGAAGTAAATTACATAGAACATAAATCACCACGCAATCGAATAATATACCTTAATACAGAAGATGACTTATGAGCACAGAAGGTACAGGAGATAAGCCGACAACTTCCGATGCGGAGGTACAAATGAAAAATTGACAGAGAAACAATTAAACAATTTAATTCAAATACCGAACAGTGTTTTCAGATGAACACGGGAAAATCAAAAACTACCAATTCAAAATTAAATTCAGGGAACCTGTCGAATTTAACAGAAAGTCCTATCTAATAGCGCATTCACTGAAGGAGGCGGTACGAACTGAGCTTAATAAAATGATTAGTAGTGATATTATAGAAAGTAGTCAATCTCCGTTTACGAGTCCAATCGTGGCTATTCCTAAGAAAAATGGAGAAGTCTGGCTTTGTTTGGATGCACGTGAGATCAACAAAATGATAATAAATGATAGAACATCGCCCGGAGATGTTGAAGAAATATTAAAGAGATTCCACGGGACCAAATTCATTAGCACCTGGGACACCGTGTGCGATTACTGGCAAGTGGAGTTGCACCCAGAGAGTCGCCAGTATATGGCGTTCATATTTGAAGGACGCAATTATCAATTCAACAGATTGCCCTTCGGACTAGTGAATTCAGTAGCCATCATTGTAGCATGTATGGATCAGATACTCGGTCAAGAAGCACTCCAGTTTACAACTGTATACGTAGACGATCAACTAATTAGCTCGGCCAACTGGGAGGAACACTGCTACAGAGTCGAACATGTACTAGAAAATTAGCCACTAATAATATCACTCTAAAGTTAGAAAAATCAAAGTTTATTGCTAAGGAAGTCCAATTTTTGGGGTTCAATTTAAATGACCAAGAAATCTCACCGTCATTAGAAAAGGTGGAAGCAATACAGAAGCTCCCTAAACCTAAAAATCGAAAACAATTGCAGTCATTTTTAGGAGTCTGTAATTATTATAGAAAATTTCAAAACCAATATTCGGAGCTGACAGCCAAGTTCCAATATCAATAAAATTATCCTCCAAAAACAAATGGATCTGGGGTCAAGAACAAGACATTACCTTTCAACTAATTAAGGACAAGTTTTTAGAAATAGTAGTACTTCACCATCCAAATTTTAACCAGCCTTTCTTTTTAAACTGCGATGCCAGCAATATCAGTCTGGGAACAACCCTGTATTAAGAGGACGAAAATGGTAATCATTTAGTCATTAGGTTCGCTAGTCGAACATTAAATCAATGTGAAAGAAACTACAACATAACTGAAAAGGAGTTACTTAGTGTAGTGTTTGCTTGTAGTAAATTTCGTACGTATATTTTGGGGTATCCGGTGACAGTCAGTACGGACCATAAATCAATATCATTTTTAAGGAGATGTAAGTTGAGCCACAGTAGACTGACCAGGTGGATACTTGCCCAGCAAGAATATGATCTACGATGGGAGTACATCCCAGGAAGAAGGAATGTTGTAGCTGACGTTTTATCACGGATTAATTTAGAAGATCGAAGTTTTGAGGGAGAGAAGGAGAGGATACTTAAGATTTACAACATTATTCGGAACAGATCAGATTTAGAGACGTTATTGCTGAACATCAGCATCCACCAGTAATCGGACCCAAAGTTAAGCAACATCAAAGATTGACTAGCAGAACAAGATGACACTGTAACCAAATTCTACTATCTTAATCACGGCATATTATTTATTAAAACATCTGTCAATCAGGAAAATTGGAAAATTATTATGCCTACAAATATTGAAAAGGACATAATCATGGACTACCATCTCCGATATGGCCATATGGGAGCCTTGAAGGTGATAAAGGCATTAGAAGAAAACTGTCACATAAAAAATATTAATCGGAAGGTGAGAAATTATATCAAAACTTGCCATATTTGCCAACTAGTGAAGGCAAATAAGGAAAGGAAGGAAGGCATTATGATACCAATCACCTCGAAGAAAAAGCTAGAAAAGGTATTCTAAGATATATGCGGGCCATTTCCTCGTAGTGGCGGGCGCCACCGATACAAATATATTATAATCATAATGGATCACTTTACAAAATTTACGAAACTATACCCAGTTAACCGTGCAACTACTCTGAAAATCCTGGGAGTGATAACCGAACAATACATTCCAGAGATAGGAAAACCTATATCAATTATTACTTATCATGGTACTCAGTTTAAGGGGAGGAGATGGAGGAATACATTATTAGCACTTGGAGTTTAAACTTATAAAACATCTGTTTACCACCCAAGTAGCAATCCGGCGGAGAGGGTGTTAAGAGAGGTGGGAAGAATACTGAGGACGTACTGTCACAACCAACAGAAAAAATGGCAAGAATATCTGTCAGCCACGGAGGAATTCCTCAATTTAGCTCATCATCCAGCCATAGGGATTACCCCATACACCGCCATGTATGAGAAACCACCTACCCGAGAGGTCAAAGAAATTATTGAATTTCCTGACAATGACAATTATAAATTTGATCAAATAAAATATTATAATAAATTGGCAGAGGACCAGGAGAAGCGACAGAACAAATATCAAAAAGCAATTGGAAAAGTATTCAAATATAAGATAGGAGAAAAGTACTACTGAAGAACCGCGAATTACCAAGCACCCTAGAAGGAATTAGTAAGAACTTATTGCTGCTGTATACCGGACCATATGTAATCACAAGAGAAAATAACAATAACACATATGAACTGAAGGATATTATTTCAGAAAAAAATCTAGGGCGTTTATAACCAGTCCTCAATCAAAAAATATTACGAGGAATAACATTTTCAAAAAACTAAAAGAAAAGCAAGAACAACTTACATCAATTATTTACCGCAACTAATTTTGAATTGAAATATTAAAAATTTTCAAAATTCTAAAAGAAAAGTAAGAACAATAATATGAATAAAATAGTCTTGGAAGGGAGTTATTAAAACATTTACGAAATGCAAAAGGATGTAAAGACCACTTACATTATATTGTGTTAATAAAATAATTTGGATGAAAACAAGGGTGAAATAATATTTTTGCGGAATGAAAAAAAAGGACTACTGAAAGTAGTTATTAACTACTTCAATTTTAATAAACTTAATTATAATAATAACCATTGGAAGAATTACTGTCATAACATAAAGCAGTAGAACAATTTATTGGAAACAAGATGAAAAACAAGAAAAAAATAATATATGCTATTAATATTGGTAACCAGAAGAAGATTGTGCGAACAACAGAAGAAATAAAGAGAATTCAGACGGAAGATTTACACACCATACCTAGCGATAAGTTATATCAGCAGAGCTTCCAAGCATAAGAAGAATAAATATATCAGCAGAGCTTTAAAACATAAGAAGAATAAATGAGATATAAAATATTAGCAAATTTGAGCAACCACGAAGTGATGAAAACAAGGATATATTTTATTAGTCGAGAATAGAAAATTTTTTAATAAATTTTATTTAATGACTGTTTGTAGATGTATTCCAGCAGTCATATATTTGAGCAGAGTGATGTTCCTCTGATCTCAGAAAGTGTAGTATGGCCAGCAGAGTATTGAAGCCCCAAGTGCCGATCTGGACTGCCCCAGTTCACGTGGTAGGGAATGTTAGGGAATGAATATCCCAAGGATGAAGCACCAAGTAAAAGAAAAAAAAAATATGTATATAATAATAATAATATATCTAAGATGACAATAACTATCTAATAAGAATAAATAAATTTAAAAAAACAAACTAAAGCTCAATTAAGAAGAAGCAGGTATAGAAATGGATAGGAAGACAAGAAATATAATCAACAATAAATATCATTAGCAATTATTTCATCCATACTAAACGTATGATCTGAGTTAATCACTTCTGGAGGAGAGCAATTTGTAGCATGACAGAAAATCCAACTTATTATAATTCCAAAAATAAACAAATATAAAATAAAAACCAACTGGCATAAAGAATAATTACTATAATAATTACTCAAGAACAACAGTAAACTGAAATTATGGATCCAAAGAAATCAAGTTCATTAAAACGAAATGTACAATCTATAATAAATAATAGGAAGATGATTTTAGTCCAACTTATAGTGTAGATATACCCAGGTAGAATAGGAGCAGGTAAGAAAAAACCATGGAAAAACCAACCCACAGAATACAAAAAAAAAAACTATTGAAAAAACAATACCATATTATAAAAATAAAACCCCAAAAAGATAACATAAGACAAGTACAATACAATAAAATAAAAACAATGTAAATTAAGTGTAAGTAAAGATATAGATATATGACTAAAAGTGGACAAGTGTAATTTGTTTTTATTGTGAAAAGTCACTAATAATAAGGCAAATTAAGTGATGTTCCTTATTCCCCAAGACTAGATAAAATTACTAGAAATAAAATTAGGGAATACAATAAATAGTGAGGGGAACCAGGGTAAATCCCTAAATCAAAACAAAAGCAGCAATAGACTGAATAAAAGTTAACTTAATAAACTGTTTAAATAAAAACAGATTTGTTTTGTTGTGTTAGAAGTTCATGCTTGAGATTAAATTTATTTTTAAAATAATATCTTTATTATGTTTTAATAATGTCAATTAATCATAAACAATGTTGTAATTAAGTAGGGGCAATTTAGTTGTTAGAATTTTATTGGAATTGTATGTCAGAAAGGGTAATAGCAAGCTGAAATAATTGTAAGCTTGGTGATAGAACTAACATAAAAATATAGGCTAAATTGTAAACCTCACCCACATTATAAATTAATAGTAAATACTTTAATGAAACTAATTAAACGAATGAAAATTGTTGAATGTAACTCACTACCCATTTAAAATAATTGTAACAACACTTTGTGAAAGTAATTAAGGAATGTATAAGATATTATTAGAAAAAATGCAAGTGTAATAACACTGGTGCCTAGAGAAAAGCCTGAGTTGAAGGTAGTGTTCCAAATCCTAATAATTCAATCAATGATCATGTTTAATGATAATTGGAATCTAACATATACTGTAAACCATTTAATTTGTAAGGAAGTAAAGTAGGTAAGGCCTACAACCAAATATAATGTAAATATTAATTTTGAGTTAAAAAATACTATAATATATATCATGGATGGTATTAAATTATGCAGAATTAAATAAGGAATTTGATTATGTAATTAAAATTTAATAAGAATAGATAATCATCAAAATCTAATTTGTAATATAATGTAAAATTCAATTCTTTTGAACAAAATCAAACTTGAGACTTAAGTATCAGCTGACTGAAAAAAATGTAAATTTACTAATAAATCAGCCAGGACCTTTTGTATGATGAAGAAAAAAACTGGGAGTTGATTGTTAAACGTCAAGGAGAACACATCAGAACGATATAGCTAAAAAAGATAAAACATTTTTTGACAAGAATTAAGCTTCAGAAAGAAAATTTTAAATATGAGTGGTTCATACAAAAGTTAAATAAAAGAAACCAAACCATTACTTTTATGAAGATTGGCAATTATAAACCAGATATCGGAACAGTCCAGACACTAATCGATAAATTTCTAATGTGAATATCATCACGACATTCTGGACGAACTATTTGAACAAATACACTATTAACCAGCACCTATTACCGAACCAAAAAACGGATCACTAATACGGAATAATCACACTACAACGAAGGAAATTAATAACTACTCCTCTGATGAGGAACAATTAAAGAATAAACATTGATTTGGAGGAAAATTGTCGAGAAGTTCTTTGTATGAATTCGAGGTGAAGAAAGCGGCCATCTTTGATGAGATCTGGTTTACGACTTCAAACAGCTGTGATGACGTCAGCCCATGCATAGCTTGTGGTTCGAAAAATTCAATATTTACTAACATTTTTATAATAAATATTATTTCTATTTGATTAAGTAAGAACGTTTAGTTGTAAGTATTGTACTTTTCAGCATTGCCCTTTTCTGACTTTTGATAACAGTTAAAAGAACCTATGAATTTTAAAATGATAATAATTTAAATAAAAGAAACCAAATCGACCTGAGATAAGAGTTTTCGAGCTCTGAATAAGTATTTCGACTCAAAGTCGACTAATCGCAACGAGACCAGTAAATTCATTTGAATATTCCATTTTTGAGTTTTATTTCTTTGCAAAGTATATATTAAAAAGAATTTCAGATATTAATTGAAACCTGGACGTCAAGGAGGAAGAGAACAACATCGAAAAAATAAAAACACCGAATATACAAATACAACAAATCGATTATTCAATTCCATAATCTATTTAACGCTTTAAACAATTTATTCATAAACAACCAAAATAAGTAAAATAAGGAAGGAATTAAAAAACAACGAGGATTAATATAATAAATAATAAACTAATAAAAAATTAATAATAAAATTTTTTTTTTTCAGTAAGTTAAATTTAAACTAAATTTTCATATTTTTCATATTTAATTGATCAGATCAAAAATCGGTATCGTTACAATATATATATATATTGAAACTCGTTTTGGTTCAGTCTATTTCTTGATGTATATAATATATTTAATATATTATAATTTTTTTACCTCAAGATGTTTTTTCCTTATTTGATATGTATTTACATATTTAGCCAGGGTGATATTTTTGTCTGTAATTAATATAGAAACTATAATAAATAATTCTAAGAAGTGTAAGCAGGAATGCACAGGTGATAACAATTAACCTGTCGTGTTGAACACCTGTCAATTTTAAGCTGTGTGTGTGCAGTGTTTGGCGTATGTGTTTGTTCTACTGGCCCGTGACTGTTTGCTGCTATGAAAGGGAAGATGTCTGTGTTTGAATGCATTTTATATGTACTAGTGAATTCTGGTTCAGACATGAATAAATGAGAAAATAATGAAACATGTTTATTTAATTAAATTCGTAAGTTACAAATTACACATCCCAAATCAGACAACGGCATTGAAAAACATGCACATTGACGCGTGTATAGTTATTGCAAAGTGTGTGAATATAAAGGAGTTTTGTAAACTGAAACTAATTTTATTACACCTGTAATTAATAAGTAACAAACAATTATGATATATTCACATAACTTGTGGGAATTCATGCATTTAATGCAAATGTTGTTTGCACATCAAATATATCATTATTGCAAAAAACAAAACAAAAATGATGTGATGAGAAAGGACACTTAAACCAAGTTGTGTATGTTAGAGATGGAATTTTTCCATACCTAACATGTCAGTTTACACCAGACTATAAAACATCCAACAATTTTAAATGAGGAACAGGTGATAATAACAGAGGTCTGTGATGGAAAAATTGTCTTAAATGTAATGGGTGATTTTTAGTTTTTTGGGTGGTAAGGATTACTGTACTGGAAAAATTATGAAACAATTTAGTGCTTACATTTTTCTTAAAAGTAATATAACAGGGCTAATTTTGATTTGATATATCTGATAAATTAGAAAGTACAGTATAGCTATTTATATAAACATTGTACATAAATTTATTTATATTAAATAGTTATTTTGTATATATAAATACTTGGTAAGGGAGTACAAATGGTTTGGAACTTAAGAACCGTAGTGATGACTGCTACTTTTGTTCAAGTAATGTACAAGGTTTCACTCTGAAATATAAAAAGGAGATTTCTTACCTAACATTGAATCGGCCATACGCCCTGTTCCCCATGGAGGTGGTGTGTTCCTTTGCCTCCAGATTCATTAGACAACATTTGTGAAGATTTGGAAACACTGTACCGAACTTGTGGTAGTGAATACAGTAGTGGGAGTGATACCAATGAACCTGGCACCAATTACCCAAAACGTTTCACATAGTCAAAGCTGAATGATTTAGTTAGAGTGTTAGATCTCCCTAAGAATTTGGCAGAAGTATTAGGTTCCAGATTGAAGAAAAAATATAGAACCAGCAGCACTCATACAAAGTCACTAAATGATAATGATGTAGATACAATAAAATAAATTATTATTGTTAAGACTAATTTCAAAGTCATTTAATGTATAGAGTTTCAGGACCTTATTAAAACCAAAATATTTTGAATGATATTCTGAATATTAAGGGAATGAAACTGAACAGACACGTCCAAGAAGGAGCAGCCTAGCAAATCTTTCTAGGCAATTTATGAAACTGATATTGTTTAATTTGATTACAAATAGCCTACTGTTCATTTCTTTCTTTGTAGCATCAGAAGTAATTGATTATTAAACAGTGTTAATTGTTAATTATTTCAGCTTCAAGTAGAGCCTATTTTTTTGCAGTTGATATAGGATTTCACGAAAGGCTAGTGAAGATGCTGAAGGGTGATTAGGGGTGGTGGAGAGGGGGAAGAGTTCCAACTTTCCAAATTCACATCTGGTCACCCTAACATATCTACATCTAAATAAGTTAAATGTCTACTACTAATGTTACTAACAAAATAATTTTCCTATAGATTATTTAAATACATCACTAAACTTGTGACTATTACACTTTTACTATTACCTACCTCCCTAATGCATTTTATCAGAAATTTTTAAGCAGATTTTAACTTACTTCTACAGGCTGGAATTTTTGGAGACCACTTTCCACTAACACAGAAAGTATAAAAGTTTTCATCCTGAGTCCCATTAATGTAGTATCCTTCACTGCATTTGAATAACAACCCCCAATTTTGAGGAACAGCTGTCCCCGGTAACTGACTACAAACTTCTGTTGTATTATCAACTGCACATACTGCTCCAGTATATGCTCCAAAATCTGATGGTTGAGGAAGAAGACACCCTCCTCCTTTTGGTGATAGAATTGAAGGTCTAAACAAGATGTTTAAAATAGTCATTCAGTTGTTAATATGCATGTAAACTAATATTCATATTTCTACTTAATCACTAACATTTATGTATGCACATAGAAACTGACACAGACATACATAGTCTCTCTCTCTCTCACACACACACTCTCTCTCTCTCTCTCTCTCTCTCTTGATTCCTGTATTAATTCCAATCCCCAGACATAGAAAGTAACAAGTAACATACTAACATAATGCTAATCCACTAACATAACCTTATTGATATGAAAAGAATTTACAAGTTCAAACAGATATCACATAACGATTTTTTTTTACAAATCAAGTACTTAGTCAAGTAAAACTTTAACAAGTTACTTACATCATATTAAAATTATGTAAAGTTAACAGACTAAAATTGTTTGCAAAGTATAAAAGCTTTATACACTCTAAAGGCTTGATTTTAACATCAATTAATCATCAGAAAGGCCTCTAATAGGAATTTTAAACTTGCTAGATAAATCAAGATTTTTTATTGCCCACAGCAGCACTAAGGATAGGTTTGATTTGTTATAACCTTCAAATTTAAATTTATTTTTTTGTAGTTTTTGGTTCATACTAGCATGAACATTCCAGGTAATGGTACTTCAGTTTTCATTGTTAGGAAATGGGCACACATAATCACTGATAATGATAATAATATATCTATAGAATTATTTCTCATTTACAGATATCCAAGTACAATTCTTGGACTACCTTTTTCCTTCTTTGGATGAGCAATAACAAATATCTACGTCATTGCTACATATACTTGGTGTTTATATAATATAACATTGTTATATAATATCTTTTGGGTGTGTGAATACATGGGCTGTATTCTGCGATTTCAGTAAACACATTGTTATCCAGAAAGAAACATCAAAGAGGCTTGAGAGAGATGTCTGTTGTAAATAATGTCTTGTTAAATATTGTAAAGAAAGATTATGCTCTCATGCCATTCTTGGAGAGTCAAGTGGTAGTAAAGGGTATACTGGGTTAAGAGGGGTCAAATGCCCTTAATCACGGATTCCGAAATAAACTATATAATACTGTTTCTTGAGCCTAAAAAAAACCCATAGTCCATACCTCGGATTCATCCCCCACCCACCCCCAGGGGATGAGAAACGCATTTTTCATATTTTTTTTCTCCCGTTCTAGTCAAAGAAAATTTTTGAAAAAATCAGGTACATAGGAGACCTTTTATGTGAATTTATTTAAAGGTCCGTGGCCCTTATTTAGGCCAATAAAAAAAATTTAGAATTTTTTAAAAATCAAAAAATCTCTGAAAATAGTCCTTGTAACAAAAGTTTTCTTTTTCCGATTTCGTAAAACTTTTAGTAATTTAACTCCATGCATTTTTCAGATTTTTTGGAATCGTGGTTCCTGGTCGAAAACACGTTTTTTGACATTTTCAGCTATTTTTACCCATTTTTTGCAAACATTTTACGATTACTTTGATATATACCTTTTTTCTTATTGAATGTCGGTTAAATCTACTTAAAAGTGTCAAAAAATGTCAGTATTTTAGTTGATAAACAACATAAGTTATATAGCGCGAAAATTTTTGAAAATTTCTCAAACTTCAGAGACACATTGAGGCAGGTAATTTCTGGCGAGTAAAGCAATAAATAAGGGGTGAACATCAACTGACAGTCAAACAATACTGGTGTACAACAGGGTGGAAAGGCGACGACTTCGTGCAGTTGAGACAATTGATCTGAAAGTTAAAACGTCAGAAGAGGGTTTACGTGGAGTTATTGCTTCATAACATAAGAAGAAAGCAGTCGCTACTCCATTCATACAGTTACGACGAAACAAGGCGAATGACACGCGCGTTGCGTCACACCATACGTGCAAAGACAAAACGTACCCGGACACAAAAGGCTTTACAACAGTTTAACTCACAGGGACAATAAGGCACATACGAGGTGAATAGGAGACGACGATGCAACACAGCAGGACTGTCATTTAGGAGACATATACGATTTACGAGGAGAGAGCTGGAGAAACTTTACTGGGAGACGTCTGTCAAAGAATTATTAATTGGTACAAAAGGGGAATGTAAGGTAAACAATGCGACGATTCGTTACACCAACAGCATAGAAAGCTGGAGGTGACAAAACATCCATCAGTGGGGCGAAGCTCGGACAGGAGTCGAACAAAGGAGATGATCGACAGGCGAGGAATTAAACTTTTTTGGAACACAGGGTAACGACACTGGCAAGAATATCGATGATGTTAGACGACCTATCAGAAAACAGAATTCAGCTAGGGGAGAGTTCCCATGTCAACGAAAGACAGAGGCAAATCAGAAGAGAGTCACAAGGAGAAATCTAGAAGGTGGGTGGATTGTTCAAAGAAATCGAGTGGTCTGGCCAATAATGAAGAGGGTGAAGTTGTGGAAGGAATCTGACAAGGAAATCTGGTAGGGGCGAAGTTAATAAAACTATCTACTTGCCACGCGGACGAGGTTAGTCAGTCGAGCAGTCAAACTTAAAATATTACTCAATTATTTTGAACGTGCGGACGCGCTCAGTTGATCAGTCGCCTAATTACATTTTCTGAACTTAGAATTTTGCTCGTTGATTTCAAAAGTGAACAGTTACATAAATGTGATATTCAGACTATTTTAATTTAACTTAGAACTTTGATCAGTGTTAATAACAATGATAAATAACAACAGAACAAGTGACGTTTAAGATGAGTGCGCGACAATCAGCGATTATAGTGATGTAACACTCGACAAACATTTCGAGTCACTGATAAATATAATTCGAGTTCACTAACATAAACATTCACTCGTAAATACAAAGTATAACTGTAACAATAATGTTTACGAACTACTGCATTGAACACTTGTAGTGAATTCACATTGTGGTACGAAGCACATATTTATCATAGCAAAGATGATCTTACCCAGACAAATAACCAGACACGCATGATCTTCACACAGAAAATCGATACTTAATATATACACGAACATTCACGTTAGTCAAGCCAGCGGTACGCCTACATGAAAATTTAGTAGTGTTTTGTGAAAGTGGATATTATCTGCAAGCAACATGCGAAGTTACGCCGACATCACTGGACACAGTGACTCACGGGATGTTGCAGCCCAATGCTAATGGATAACATACACCAAGTAATGTAAAATATTTATTATTGATAATCACTACTACTGACCCTGTTTCTCACAAAATCCCACTCTTTGAGACAATTACGAACGTTAATTTCGAGATAATCATGAACCATAAATTAAAAGTAATGAATAAATATTGCCATCTGGAACTATGAACGCATTATAGGTATAACATTTGTTGAAGGTAATACTTAATTCATATATGTTTGCAGTTGTAGGCTAGTAATGATATTGCCATTATATGTTATATATGTTGTATTTGTGATATTATTTCAGGAACGACGAAATGTTAGTTATAATTGTAATTTATGAATTACAATCACATATCGTTTAATAAACGATAAGTTGCTATTCTAATCCAGATGTGCTTAAGCGTTCATTATTACTATTGCCCTATGATGATTATGATCACAAGAATATTATAACGCCAAGCTATGTCGTGTTAACTTCATTGTCAATACTAAATACGTGAGGTTTATTCTTTTAGAGATGTGATCTATACTAATTAACAAATTAGCATTATCACCACTAATAACAATGGCACCATACGCAGGGCAAGAGTAGATATAGTCTCATTAAACTGTAGTCAGGTTCACCACACATCAATTAATCATCAATCAAAATTTAATTAAGATTAATTAATAACTCATAATTAATTAATCGACGTAGTTAAGAAAAAAGGACTTACATAAATAATCATAATTTTCAAATCTCTTTTAGCCCAGCCATATTATATTATGAGCTCATATTAAATTGAAGAGTGAAGCAACCTTTTCCAACCAAATATTTAATAAATACAACTACTTCACTAACGACTCGGAACACAAAGTTTTTTATGTGTAAAAACGTAAAGTTTTACCTTATAAGGTTATAGTTAAGCAACGGACACGTCATGGACAACGAAATCCAAGAATCCAAATATTTACTTATAGAACATTATTTTACAAAACTGTTCACCCTTCAACACAGTATCAAACCACCCCAAAGCAACCCCTAAATAAAGTTTTAATTAGAACTTTTAAAAAATTTGTGTATTGTGAAAGTAAAAAATACTAAGCTAGATCGGACAAATTTCAGATGGCGCGGATTTAGTTATTCACTTGTAGTTTTATAACGAATTGAAGAAAAGTAGAAGCCATTGTTTTAGAGATTAAATATGCACCTGAGTAGTTCTTTATATTAATAAGTTACTTTTTCATTGAAATATTATGTACTGTATTGCAACGTTACGAGTATTTCATAAATTCACACAAATACATTACCATGTACTCAACGCAACTATTAAGTGTAGTACACCGGCCAGGTCGCAGGATTTTTGTTTCTCGTTGCGTCAAGTATATGTAGTTGCAAATAATTAAATACATTTTAAAGAGGAGTGAGATGTTGTTGACATGAAATTATTATTTAAAACCATTTAAAAAATGATCATTCTGAAATTTATTCATTAATAGAAAAATATTCAATTTAAAAATTCAAACATTAGATAGATCAAGTATCAACTTTTATAAGTTTCACACATATTAGGCTGTTCATAACATCTAAAAACTAAACAATCATATACTCTTATTAACTAAACAGACATGTTGAATAAGTCATCTAAATTCTTTCATTTTTTAGTGTGTCTGACTTTGATTCACTCTTCAAATGCTAATAGCAACTCATTTAAAAAGAAACAAAATAATATTAAACTTAAGCATAAAATTGCTAGTTGCTATAGACAAAATAAACTAATTACATTTACTTTCAAACTATTATTTAACTCTAGTGACACACCCAAATTTTTAACATATAACAAAAAAATTTAGTAACTTTCAAATTTTCTTATAAAATTAAATTATTGACTTTAACTATTATTTACATTTAAAATGTTTAAGTCTTACTGTTCATGTAAAATTGTCTTTCTAAAAGTTCTTTTCACAATAAAATTATAAATATTTAGTTATCACCTGCATACTGCTGCCGTTACCGTCGCGTGTGTGTGTGTGTGTGTGTGTGTTCTGAATCCTGAGAATTTTATGATGATGATGCTGTGTTCTCTGTCTCTATGGGTTGTTGTTGTTGCTCCTGAGTTCCTCCATACGTCTTGTGTGTGTGGTAAAAGTCTGTTCGGTCGATGGGCAGACCAGCAGGGTGACGTCCTTTGGAAATAGCTTATCAAACGGACATAGTGTCCTCGCTTAGAGATTCCTTGAGTCTGAGAATGCCCCAAAATTGTCGGTCGTATTTATACTGGACTCAGTCTCACATGTCCAGGATTGCTCTTGACATGTTAGAAATTGTAACTTTCATGCAAAGCATCCTTTTAATTACGAATCACATTTTGTTCATTTTAGCGATTATGTAAACACACTTGTAGCATGCGCGACATCATTGTGTCTGTAATTTTTTTCTGTTCACACACATATAACACGAATGTTAATTACTCTTTAATTGTACCCGTAATTAACATTAATTACTTAGAGTCTTTAATATTGCAAATTTCTGCAATATAAAAATATCACTGCATTAGTTAAAAATTCCTTAATACAATGGTGTTTTTATAAGTGGCGTAAGTCTTTGCTTACAGGTTTAACACAAGTAATTATTTTATTATAATCCTGTTAAGACATGATTAATTGACAACAAACAATTCGTACGCGTCACCCCCACAATTCTTGTCGCAGCTGGCTCACACACACAAACACACTGACGCCGAATTTTTAACTATCAAAGCAGGTGCACTCTCGACATGCCCCAGCCTGCATTTTCCTGCATAAAATTATATAAAACTGTTCCTTATTCTAGTTATACTAATTACAATATAAAACATACCGCCCTGGGCAAATATGCAAATATCTGTATTGTTCCAATACATACACAATAACTCCGAAAAGTCGTTTTCACCTTAAAGTAATAATATTTGAAAATTTAATAGTTTCATTCACAAGTCAAGTGATTTTAAGTTACTGATAATGCATGAGACTGCAAAAATTGAAAATTTGATATAGCTTATTGTTTTTGAAACATCAAGACGGTAAAAATCGCGAAATCTTGATGTTCTTAAAATTTGCGTAAAATTTAAACTAAAGAGAAATATAGAACAATGAGAATTTATCCTAATTAAAATATGAAGAATGTATTTTAAGCTTAAAGTGTCTACTTTTGAAATAATAATATATGGAATTATTATTTTAATTACATTTTTCGTTAAAAAAATATGAAGAAAGTAACTGCAAAAACGTGTTTTTTTCACATTATTGTTTCATACGCCTTGTACTTAAATTTCAAGATTTGATACTTTGGGAATAAGGTATTCAATACCTACGTCATGAACCCGCTGTAAGGATTTTCTACTTGAGAAGCCGGTTTCATTAAAATATAAGCGCTACCTTTGAAAACTGTAACCTTTAGAGATTTCTTGATTTTAAAGATTCTAAAAAATTTTTTAAGGGCCTAAATAAGGACCACAGACCTTTAAAAAGCTTCACTTAAAAGATCTTCTAATTTAGTATGTACCTGATTTTTCAAAAATTTTCGTGGACTAGAACAGGATAAAAAAAAATATGATGTAACGGGACAAAAGGGTATAACTATTTTATGTAATAATTTTATGAAACCATTGTTAGCGACATATTGGAATATTGGAAGTTATAACAAAGTAAGTGGCTCACGTCTCAAGTCGAACAAACCTTACCATATAAGGTGAGGTGTTTGCTTAATTACCATCATGTGACTTGTGAGCCACACAAGCTCCACGTGTTTTTAATGCTATAACGAATTTCCGGGTTCGAGAAACGCCTAGAATCTTCGATACTTGAAGGCAGGAGACGAGTGGTTACATCCAGTTGAACCTCGTGGCAATGCAAAAAAAGCGCGGATAGCGTGCCCACGCCATCTCAGATCAGTCAGTCTTATACTCGCTACCAGACAGGCCAGACGTTAGCCTATAGTTGTGGCCTCGGGCAGTCGGTAGACCGAAGCAATTACAGTAGCCTAGGCCTACCGAACAATATTAAAAGTGTGCAGAAAGAGTAAAATCGAAGAATTAAAACAAGTCAAATTAACGACTACATTATTGGGTACCGTTTGAACAGTTTTCAAGGTGAAAGTGAACTGCGACAGGGGGTGTAACGCTATGGATACTGAATACAGATAAGTAAAAGTGAAAAGACCAATTGGCCAATAGTTTGTACAGCAAAACATTGATAGTAAATTCATGAGCTCAATAAAAGGGGGTTAAAAGAAAGCGAGAGAGTGTGAGAGATGAAGGGGAAGTAAGAGAAAGAGAAAAGTACTGGTTTGTGGTAAAAGATTTTTATATAATAAATTGAAGTATAATAGTTTTTGTATTATTATAAAAAGAAGAGAAAAAGATTAGAGTGATAAAATAAAATCATATTTGTTTTACGATAACCATGTGTTAAGTGTAATTATTACGCCAGAACCACAGGATTAACCTATTACTGTGCTGGAAGCTCGCCTAAAACGAACCTGTGAGTCTCTGAATTAAAGCAAATAAAATAACTAAATTGTTTGAAAGGGCAGAGTGTAAAAAGGTTTCCACGTTCCCTTTTCTAAATGTGGTGGCGACCTTGTGAGTTTGGGATCTTCTGTTGGGTTATTAAGGTAAGTGCGTAAAAAGATAGTAGTTAGCGGGGTAAGTAAAGAAAAGTAAAGTTAGTACTTTGGTGGTTTGTGAAATGTTCGAAATACAAAAATTAAAATTAGCCAATTTTAGATTGAACTTGGTACTTTCAAACATTTTTAAATCATTTGATCAGAAGTCGGGATTCCAAGATAATGAACTATGCTGCAAACAAATCACTGCTCATTGTTTGAAACTGTTTACAGTACTCATTCCTTGAAATTAATTTTGAAAATCAGTTTTCATGTCAAGTCAATTTGTAAAAATAGTACTTTATTTTACAATTAGGAATTCAGATTTAAAAAAAAACTGATATTGATATTAGTTACAAAGTCAAGCCAATAGTTTCTATAAGATAGCATTCAGTTTCCTGTGCAGTCGTATGTAAACAACCCAGTAGTTACAAGTAGAAAATCATATAAAGAAAATAATTCTTTCATAGCTATGGTGTAATCGTACAGTCTACATCAACAAATTATTTATTCTTGATGAAAGTAAATAAAATAATAAAAGAAAAATCCTCTATTTCTTCTCTAAGTATTGCATTTTATATAAAATGGTTAATTCTACTTGCTACATGTGAAATTATATTGTGTTTCTTTCTTTGTACAGAACATGGTTGAAAGACTTGTTTTATATGATTTGAAGTAACTACAACAAGAACAAGAATATTTTTTTGTTTTTCAAAAAGTTTATGTTTTGAATAAACCATAGACCAAGTAAACAAATTAAAAAAATTTCATTATATGTACATGGCTGGTCAGTAATTAGTGTGTATTTTTTTGTAATATATTTGAATATTTAACTACATTTAAATGAAATCAAATGTCAATTACTTTTCTGGATATTCTTCATCATGTTCCTTATCAAATTTGTTCTTAGAAGAACTAAGCCAGTTGAGTATTTCCTCGTCAGTGATGTTTGTAAAAGTTGTAATTGAGCTGTTGCCGTGCATAATATTAGTACTTACAATTCCATATACATAGTACAAATCATCCTGAAGAAACGTTAAGCCTCCTCCAGAAACTTCTGGTTTAGCACCAGTACCTATCAGAAAAATGTCCATTGAAATATCAAATGTGACTTGTAAAAGCTAATTTGTACTTTAGGTATGAGAATTACACATAGAATTTTGAACTAAGTTTACACCTTACCATTATTTAAACCACCGCAAAATTTATCAGATACTACATAAAGCCGAAATACTTCTGGTACTTGATTAAAACAGTGGGAGTAATCTACATATTGAATGTCAACCAACAACAGGACATCACTGGGTGTTCCGTGTTCTGTTTCACCCCAGTCGGCCACCTGAAACATTCCACCATGTTTATTATTAATAAAATGTTTTATGAAATAAGTGTTAAGAAGAGAAGTATAATTTTGAGAACTAGCTCTGTTTAACATGAGTAGAGTGGATATAGGAAATACTTCATGTTAAAAGAATAACCTGGTTTGGTAGACAGAGTAAGGAGTACCAGTATATATTTCAACTGTATTCACCCTAAGATTTACCCAATTTGGAATGTCCGACAAATTTTGCTAATTGCAGTCAAGATGGCAAAGGGTAATTTTAGTGTAATAGAATTAAACAAATTACAAGAACACTTATTAATTAATTACAGCTAAAACACACAAGCACAGTAAATTACTGAAGTTGTAAAGTTTATCTGAATTCCATTTTGATCATGAAATGTTCGTATTCATCACAGTTTTCTTGGTATTGCTTACAGTATAATAACTAAAGACCTATCTGAGAGGATTGGGTGTTACTCACATTACTATAGTTTGATTCAATTAAATACTAATATCTTTCAATGTTGCCATAATGACAAAGTGATTGTATAAATGTAAATGTATAAACGTTTTCTATACCAATTCTAATATTTAATTGTTGATTACTGCTTTTTTAATTAATTACAAACACCGTTACATTATGAGTAACTCAAACTGTAATGTTGTATAAATTAAGTTCTGTGATATTATAATTTCCTCATTATCTTTAAAAACAAGATTTGATGATCTAAAACAAACTATCTCAACTCCTTCTCATATACAAGGATACTCACATATGCATGCACACGCATGCGTGCACACACACGCACACATATTCACTCAAATAATTATTCTGTAGTGTTTGAAATTTCTTTTGTATTCATACACAGGTCTTGATGATGACAGTAAACATTGTCGAAACGTCGACACAAATATGTTAAAATTTGTGTTATATTTTTTTACCGATCCTCACAAACCCTTCACCGGAAAAATCCATAAATAAGTATAAATCTATATTTATAGTGTATGCAGACTAAGAATATCTATCATTATGCATATAGTTTTATATACACATTAAAAGTTATTTATTGATTACTATTACCGTTCCTTGCGCGCCGGGTGGTATTGTGAATTTCCGTTGCCAGTCAACACACACAGGCATAATACCTGCATGCAACTGTACACTGCGTGTAAGATCCAGAAGTGCTATATTCTGTCTATAACTAGAAAACCTCCAACCGGTTGGTCGTCCATCGTACCTAGGCGGAATTAGTATTTCACGGACCTTAAACAGAAAAATTGTCCCTATTAAAACCTTAAAAAAAAGGTAAATTAGTTTTACCAACTTATACAGAGTGGGCTATTGGTTGCTTGGCACTGGAAGTTGTCCTTGGTTTAGTAATGACTGTCTACCAACCAATGGTGATCGGTTTTGTGACATTCAGTTATTAACTGGACTTAGTTATATACATTTGGTTGAGATTTTGATAAATTGTATTCTCATCATCATGACTGATGTCTCACAGACATATAGAAATGTTACACATTTCCTTGTGAATAGGTATGAATATATTATACAAAAAATAATCACTGTTACACATTATAATATTAATCTTATATAATGCTAAGAATAATTAAGATATAGTATAAATATTAAAATTCAACACATGTGTACTGATTTCTGTATTGCCCATAATACAGATTCAGATAATGACAAAATATTTTGAACCTCGACAATGTTAAAAAAATCGGGCGGGGCTGTGTCGGGGCGCACGGCCGTTGGTTTAACGTGAAACGTCTATGTCAGCGAGTCGCTTTTAGCGTATTGGATTGAAATGAAAACGAGACATTGATTGCGTACCAAATTTTATTTTAACATAAAACAGACACTGAATGGTACATGATATATATTTCGACTAATATTCGACGACGATTTGGTTTAACATTGGCCTCTGATATGAGAAGCAAGAGACATAAGGCATAATATCAACATCAATGTGCCTGGTGAACGTACAATCGATAGTGGTATTGCCCAGTGTAGTTGGTTCTGTGGGCACGTAGTTGAGGCCGAATTCCTTCGTCATGAAGTCAACGGGGTAGCTGTTGTGTCGTGGATCGGTATTGAAGTCGCCACAGAGAACGATCGGAGTCTCCGAGTCTGGTCGAGAGCTCGGTAATACTTTTGTCAAGTTCGCTGAATGGGCAATGTCCAAACATTGCTCCTCATTCCATAGCATCGTATGTTGTGTGGCGAGCAGGATCTCCGATTCGGGAGCAGAGTCGGGGTCGATGGACTCAATCTGATACTCGGGCCCGACATTGTCATCATCGTCGTTGTCGAACGGACTCCAGTCAATCTCTATGTTGTAGTGCTTGTACAGCGGCTAGTTAACCAAGTAGCGCAGCCAAGCCTTGATCACCGACTTGCGTACGAAACCGCTCAGATAATTGGATTTGTGGATGAGGCTCTTCTTTATGTTGACGTTGAAGGCAATGTCGTCGTCTATCCGCCTCGGTAGTTGCTGCACCATGTTGTTCACATCGATGGGTACGTTGATCACCTGGCCGACTATACCATAATTACCTTCGTAGCGTAGACGACGAATTTGCATAAAGGGTAACTGCGGCGAAATCAACCGAACACTGATCGGGTCAAGCGGCGGAGGGCCGTCCGGCTTCGGGGGATATCAAAATCCGTTCGAGCGCGACAGCGTCGGGATTTTATTGGCATCTATCTACTTGCTACAGGTACTGCATAAACAAAATTCCGCTACATTTTCGCCGGGGAATTTAGTCTGAAGAAGAGGAATGTTACGAGCTTTCGCCTTCTTTAAATCTCTGTCGAACCAAAGTCGATCACAAACGCTGCAAGATAGACCAAACGGATTGGTTTCGAATACCGTATTGAAGCGTTCGTCCGCTGCACGCCAATGGTCCTGCATGGCATCAAAATTCGAGTGATGTTGATATCCATCAGCTCGGAGACGTCTTCGACAGATGTATGGGTGTTATCTTCACTCGTTATGTCCATTGGTTCGGGGACAGCAGCGGTAGAGGTGCTCGCGCCGTCGGCGTCGTTCACTGAGCGCGCCGTGCCAGCTTTGCGACACTCCCGAAACAGTCTCGCTCGGTCGGCACCGGACACTGGGGTAACCTGTGCGTGGCGGCCCATAGCCTCCTCTTTCCAAAGATATGCGTAATTTATATTTTCGGCTGGCTTTTGCGCGGGCTGAGGCTGACATATTGAATTTCTACAGTTTTGTAATGCTTACTTTAAGTTTTTACATAGAAATATTGTCCAAAATACACTTATTATTACTTAAATCGATCGATCTCTACAAACTCTATACATAAACACACAAATCACCGCGCTACCACGTCTGAGTCCTGAGTTACACTGAATGGAAAGGAGCCAAAGCGCCGGTTTTGGCCAATCAGCGCTGTGCCCCCTCCCCGCCAACACGCTCGCCCACGACGTGAACTCAAGGTCGTATCAGCGAGCTGACCATATTTGTTAAAAAATGACACCGCACTTACGTCTCTGAGACTAATATTTAGGAAGTTATTAAGGCGAGACGATAATAGACCTATTCGTTACGGTACAAATTTCTGTTCTGATACCCGTATGTTTCGGTGTGATTTTAAAGACGTTTCACGTCAAAAAGTGTAAAAAAGTTGACACAAACGTTTTAAAACTATGTCTACCTGTTGGTCAAACGTTTCGTTACTAGAAGTTACCAAACCAAGTACATTTTTATTATTCAATTTATGATTCACCTTTGACTGTTCAATTTATAGTTATAAGTGTGCATGCGCGTGCTCGTGTGTGTGTGTGTGAGCGCTTTAAAATCTACAAAAGTAATTTAAGTGTAAATTGATGTGAAATTTAGAATTCTTACATCTGCTTGTACAGCATATGGCTCATCACGAGTCCACTCTCTGTAATATTTTCCAAGCCCCACTTTAATTGCTTCTGGAGGTAACTTTGCATTTTCTTTCCATTCCCAGACACAATCGGCAGCTGAAATTGATAAGAATTCCTTGTTATTTTGTTGAAAATTTACAATTGCAAATATACAAATGACGTTTCCCATAAACATAAAAGAAACTGTTAAAATAACAATTTAATTTAAAGTGTGTAAAGCACACCATTACAATTTTGCTTTTTAAATCAATTATCTAACACACAGTTTATAGACACCTTACTACTTATAGAAAAACTCATTCAAACCTGTTAAAACAATGTGCGGTGAAATAAGACTTCCTCCACATTCTAGATTCCACTGGTTAGAAGCATTTCTCTTATAAAGACCCACGTGCCATGGAAATTCACCATGTTTTGCAGCAGAATCTTGTGTAATTAGAGGCGTATTTACACCTTTCCAGTTTCTTCTTCCACAAGCTGCAAATTACAAAAAAATATCTTAAAAACCTAAAACATGAATGACCACATATAACAGTTTAATTATAAATTGTATTCACATTTTCAAATAGAAACACTTAAGGTAAAGCCGGTTTATAGAAAAGTGTTTAGAAAACTCAAGAAAAATTTGTAGAATAATAATATGTTTTTAAAATCTTTATTTGCAAACCTGTTGCCACGTTAATGTTAAAAGGATTGGTAAATACATTTTTGACAAGGGTGAAACAACGGTTGAAAATATGCAGACAATTTTGTTTACAGACTTGTAATATTATAGATAGGCCTACATGTTTGTTTGTGTACATGTGTGTAAATTCTATATAATAATTTACATCAGTAATTTATTTTAATTCAGTAGCAAAATTCTTGGATTTTGTTGTCTATGACGTGTCCGTTACTTAACTAAATATAATTATTTCACTACCGACTCGGAACACAAAGTTTTTATGGGTAAAAACGTAAATGTTTTACCTTATAACCTGAAACGGTTTTCGCTTTTAAAAAGCTTCTTCAGAGGCTGCCGCTGGGAGCACCGTCCGTCTTGTTGTTAACGACGGTATCAACTTTCGAAAGATCGATGTTGTGTGTGTGGGGTGTGATATGTTTGAATAATGCGTGTGATTTGAATTGTGTCTGTTCGTTTACCTGGTGTTTACAAACTAAATTGCTCAGATTGCAACAAATTCTACATAGTCCAGAGAGGACGTAGCTTCAAAGAAAGATACATTCAACACACAAGGCACTCCATTCCACTACAGAATCCACCCTTGCAAACCACCTCATTGAAGCAATCCACACATACAAAAACATCGACAATAACATGAACATTCTACACGTACACACACAAGGCCGAAAACTAGACACTCTAGAACAATTGAAAATATACAAACACACGAAAACAAATAAAAATGACATCCTAAACGAACAGACACAATTCAAATCACAAGCATTATTCGAACCTATCACCCCCCCTCCCCAACACACACACACACAACATCGATCTTTCGAAAGTCGATACCGTCGCCAAGAACAAGACGGACAGTGCTCCCAGCGGCAGCCTCTCAAGAAGCTTTTTAAAAGCGAAAACCGGTTCAGGTTATAAGTTAAACCCTTTACGTTTTTACCCATAAAAACTTTGAGTTCCAGCAGTATAAGCTCATCATCAACGACGATGACAAAGAACATCACTAACCCCGACGACGATGACGATTACGACGACGGATACTGACGGTGATAAAGTTAAGAAAACACGCTGTATGGGTTTGGGTTTATGTCGAGTAGAGAAAGTTAATCAGCGTAAACAGGTGGGTAACAAACGTAAACAAGTGGGGAAACCGAACGCAGCTAGCATTCTTAGCGTTAGCGTTTTTAGCTATCTTAGGGCCAGCTTTCATAGCTTTAGCATTTACTTATGCGTTTGCGTTTCATAGCGTTAGCATTTACTTATGCGTTTGCGTTAGCGTTAACGTTCTTGTAAACAGGTGGGAACCAAGCGTAAACAGGTGGGAAATTAACGCAAACAGGTGCGGACCAAATGTATACAGATGGGAATAGGCCAAACCATACGTGACCAGCTGTGCACCAAACGTGAACAGGTGGGCACGAAACGTGACCAGGTGGGCAACAAACGTGAACAGGTGCGAACCATAACGTAACGTAAACAGGTGGGCATTTAGCGTTTGTGTTAGCGTTAGCGTTTTTAGCGTTGGCGTTCTTAGCGTTTGCGTTTCCGTTTTAGCGTTAGCCGAATCACTCAAAACATTCATCACCAACACTATTACAACCAGATCAACGTTATCGTTAGCGTTAGCATACTTAGGATAGCGCTCTTTGCGTTAGCGTTTATAGCGTTCTTAGGGTCAGCTTTCTTAGCGTTAGCATTAACTTTAGCGTTTGCGTTAACATTTACGTTCTTAGCGTTGGCGTTCTTAGTGTTAGCGTTACCGTTTTAACGTTAACCGTATCACGCAAACCAATAGTAACTAACAGTATTACTACCATATCAACGTTATCGATAGCGTTAGGGTCCTTAGGCTAGCGTTCTTAGCGTTAGGGTTCTTAGGCTAGCGTTCTTAGCGTTAGGATTTGTAGCGTTCTTAGGGTCAGCTTTCTAAGCGTTAGCATTAACTTTAGCTTTTGCGTTAGCGTTGGCGTACATAGTGTTTGCGTTACCGTTTTAGCGTTAGCCGAATCACGCAAAACATTCATCACTAACACTATTACTACCAGATCAACGTTATCGTTAGCGTTAGCTGTCTTAGGCTAGCGTTCTTAATTAATGTGTGCTCTATGATTACCAGTGTTTGATAATTTATATGTTATAACTAATATTATATTTTAATTATTTTTGTATGTTAGTCATTTTTAAATTGTTGTGTATTATATTGTAATAACGCAACTGGCGCCCACCAAATAAACAGGTGTAATTGTAACATGAGTAAATAAAAATAAATAAATAAAAGCTCGCATACGGCTCACCAATAATAAATTATATATAAATATTTTAATAATTTGTGATGTTTTCAAGTTGTTTCTACTGCATGTAGTATAATTTTGTGTATTCTTTTTAACACCTGACGCACGTTTCACTGAAAAATATCAGTATCATCAGAGGTTTCTAAGTAAATTAATAACAACCGAAATAATTCTATTAATATAAAATTAACGAATAATCGAATTTTGTATCGATTTTACTGTAAAATAAAATAACTGATAATCGATTTAGGTCGATTAGTTAACGATTGTTTTAATGTTTATTTTCTTCAGCAGCTGTTTTCTCGGTTATATTTGAAATTTTGTTGTTTATATTTTATTCATTTTTATTTTTTAGGAAATTTATAATTTTAAATAGATCGTATTGTTTTGTTTTTAGTTGGGTTCTTTAATTAATAAAATTGTTATTTTGTTTGTAAATGTTAAGATTTTCCCAAATATTCATTTTTTGACCTTTTTGTATGTTTTTTTATTAATTTTATATTTCAATGTTTGGAAACTGGTGGCTATTATTTAGACAATGTGTGGCTAAATTAGATTTATAAATATTTGGTTTTAAATATGCAGTGCGGTGTTGAACGAATCTGTCTTGTAGTTTTTTCTTCGTCTGGCCCACGTAAAATTTATTGCAATCTGGACATTCTATTTTATATATTCCATTTTTATTGTGAGTATTGCATTTAGTTTTAACGTTTTATTTTATTAAAAATTATATTATCTGTATTATAAGATATTTTTAAATTAGTATCTTTAAATATTTTATTTAGTTTTTGAGTTATATTTCCGTAATAAGTGAAGGTTGTATATTTTATATTATTATTAATAGGTGAATTTTTAAATGTAGTGTTTTTAGGAAATTTATTAGTGATTTTATGTTTAATTTTATTTTCTAATTTATTAATAGTTTTTATTTTGTATCCATTTTTAACTGCTATTTGTTGGATAATTTTTCTTTCTTTGTTTCTTTCTGTATTTAATGGGATCCTAAGCATTCGGTAAATCATAGAATTAAATACTGCCATTTTGTGTTGGGGAGGATGATTAGAAGTATTTGGTATTACTAAGTCAGTTTGAGAAGGTTTCCTGTATATTGAGTATTCAAAATTTGTTTCATTTTTCTTTATTGTTAAGTCTAAATAATTTAATTTATTATTAGATTCTTCTTCTAACGTGAATTTTATTTTAGATTGTAAATTATTTATGGAGTTGAATATTTTATTTATATTTACACCATTGTTTTGGGAAATGTACAGAGTGTCATCAACATATCTAAAATAACATCCTAATGGGTCGTTTAATTTTATTATATTTATTATTTGTTCGTCGAGTTTTTGTAGGAAGATTTCTGATATGATAGCGGAGGTTGGGGCTCCCATAGCAAGGCCATCTGTTTGATAGTACAATTTGTTGTTGTATTGAAAATAATTTTGATTTAAAATTATTTTTAAAGTATTAGTTAACTGTTTAATGTATGTGTTACATTCGTTATTTGTTTTCAGATTATTTATTATAATATTTATAGTTTCTTCAATGGGAATGTTTGTATACATGTTTGATATGTCGAATGAATATAATTTTGTATTTCTGTTTACTTCTACGTTTATTAGTTGTTCCGTGAGTTCGATATTATTTTTTATATTGTGTTTTGCTGGAAGTTCAATTTTATGTTTTAAGATTTGAGTTAGTAATTTTGATATTTTATAATTTGGTGCGGTCCTAGCGTTTATTAAAGGTCTGATAGGTTTATTGATTTTGTGTAATTTTATTAAAGAATTTAATTTTGGTGCACAAGGGTTATCCATTTTATATTTAAAGGAGTCTTTAGGATTTATGAATTGGTTACTATTTTTTATTATATTTGTTATTTGTGTTTGATATTTATTTGTAGGATCTTTATTTAATGTTATGCAATTATTATTAACTATAAATTCTTCTGTTTTATCGTCTAAATCTTTCTGATAAATTATTATTGTACTATAACTCTTATCAGCTTTGGTTAAAGTGAGGTTACTAGTCGTTAATTTTTGTTTTATGTTATTAATGGTTTTATTTTGTTTATTTTTATTTTTAATATGATGATTTTGGTTATTATATTTTTTGATATATTTTATTATTTCCATTGAGGCTTCTGTTCTTATTTTATCTTGTTTTTCTTGTTCTACATTATTAATGCGTTTTCAGTTATTATTTTAATAATAATTCATTATGGCAGCACCAGGAAGTATTAGTATGGAGGCAATCATTAAGATGATGGGAAACATTATGGACGAATATGGAATAAGACAGAATGTATGTGCTAGATTAGATGAACAAATAGAAGAGTTAACACCAAATAAAGAACAATTAGGTAAAACATTAAAAGAATATAATAGAATACTAAGAGTAGGAGCAAAAGTAGAACAAGATATCGTAATTAATACTGCGCACTTAGTACCTACGGATATCGACAATAATACGCGTATAAACGCACACAAAAGTAGTGTTAAGATAGCACTTGATAAACAAGCTATTAAAATCAAAAAAGAACTTGAAGGAATGTTAATATTTAATAATTATAATTCTAGTGAAATACTTAACACTAGGGAAGAATATAACGTAGGATATCGACAGGCATCCTTATTGATAGAAATATCCATCTCGCTGTGCAAACTCACAGTAAAACAGTACGTGTGAAACAATTGAAACGCAATATTTACAACGAGAACACACACACTAAGTGTCACTGTAACTATAACTGTGGTAGGAAACCATCTATACGAAACACTACGCAAACTTGTGATAATTATAATATTAATTATAAAAACGGTAAATACCGAACGAGTGATAATAATTATAATCACAATATTTATAACTGTAATTATAAAAACTAGAGAGATTTTCATAAACGACGAACAAAATACGTTCAACTGTTTATATAGGCCGCATACAAACGACTAAAGAATGCGTCCGACGAGAGGGGTGCAGCAGTGAGAATGAGAGAGGAGAATGTAGAAAGAGAGAGAGAGGTTATTTGTGGCTGCCAAACTAGAGAAAAATTCTCGCCCTATACACAGGTAGGTCACGCGGCGAATATGCACAATAACGAGGAAGGAATACGGGACGGAAATAACTGTACACTTCGGCTAACAGTTACTACGACAGTGGCTACTATAGTCAAAGAACCATATTAAGCACGGCGGTGAGTACACGTCAAAGGAACAATGCATTGCCTGTGCATTACGAACAATTCTAAACTAGGGGGAGTGTAAATTGAACCACACTCCATACCCGAATGTGAATGAATAATAATTTTTAAAAGAAACATATTACTGTTAAATATTAATAATAAGAAAAGAGGTTAAAATAATAAAAAATAATATGTGTAAAAGAATAAAAGAAATGTTATTGTTAAGGTTATGATTGAAAATAAAAGAAATATGAAAGAAATATAAGAATAAGGAATTAAATAATAAAGAACGTTATGTTAAATAAAAATAAGAAATAGAAAGAATGTTATGTTTGTAAGTATGGCAAGGAATGTAATGTGTTAAAAGTATGTTAAGAAATGATTGTAAGGAATGTTATTATCGATGTTGTTATTAATATGAAGAAAGGATTAGAGAGGAAAAATAAATGTTATAATTGTCAGAATGGCTGATCAAGTGAAATCTTCATACCTTAGTAGAAATGCAAGGACACAGAAGAAAGCGATAGTGAAAGTCAAGGGCAGAGATTACACAGAGCTCAAATACTACGATTGAAACATCGAGTAGAGTTAAGCACATAAAAGTCTGGATATAGACGTGTTTCTAAGGTAGTCATCTGTAGCCGATAATGTGACTCACTACGAAGCTAAGAAAAAAAAAAGAAAGGTGTATTTCAGAACGTGGTAAGAATGAAGAAAATTATGAGCGATCAGAAAGGTAATGTTAAAGAAATGTAAAAAGGGTAATGAAAGTTAATGTATTATATAAGTAATGGTAAGTAATATTCATGTTAAGAAAAGAGTTAAGAAACGAAGGAAAGAATGTATGATTAAGGAAACGTAAAATTACAGAGTGAAAGATGGCATAAATACGTAGAAATTAAGAGTATTAAAAGGACCAGAAAAGAGAGCTAATTGCAGTGGATTTTCTTGAACCACTTCCAAGATCAAGTCGTGGAGTGAAACACATACTTGTTTGTATTGATGTATTTTCCAAAGCCGTCCATCTGTATACAATTAGGCGATCCACAACTAAAGTTGTTGCAGAAATACAATCCTGCATATGGTAAAATGAAGAAGGTCAACGCAACACTCAGCTGTTATAATGAAAAGAGGGAGAGAGAATAGAACAAGGACACTGAGCCATACAAGGTCAATGCACAGATCAGCTGTAGAATGGGGGGTGAAAAATATGCATTCCACCACCAGCGAGAGTTATACTGACCTACTCATTATTATGTGTTGTTTAACTGATGTAAACTAAAGTTTAGCAAATATAATATTATTTTTATTTGTCTAGAACAAATAGACAAAAATTTAATAAATAAATATTTATTAAAAATTTTTTTTAAGCAGAGGAATAATGCAACGATACAGCCATATGCTGTATTGGGCATTGATCTAAATAAATATAAAATCTGTAGAATTAGTATAAGTTAGGGGTAAATGGACAGGTCTGAGATTGTAAAAATATTTCATTGTTATATTAGGGGAGAAATTAACCTGTTTCGAAAGACAAGGAACACTTGCTCGATTGTATGTGTGTTACGCGTGTATCTTGTGTGTGTAAGTAATGCATGTACAGACAGGAATCTCAGCTACCCTCCCCAAGTAATTAATAAAATAATTATTTTAATTCACTGTGTGAAAACTAATTAGTGTATAAACAAACAAAAGGCACCAAAGTGTGTGTAAATTTTATAGTTATCTCCAGTGAGAATATGACGTTAATAGGACACACTACGCAAAGTCAGTGCGAAATAAAAGTGCCAAAAATACGCAAATTACAAATTAATACAGTGAGTGCTTAATCAAATTAGCTATGATTTGTGCTATCTCGATTCAATGCAAAACATTGCCATTTGCAAAAAATAGCAAATATATGAAAAGGTTCAGAAGTGGGGGCAAGCATGTGATCTGCAGGTCCCGGCAGGACCATTTTGGAGCCAACAGGTGCGGAATCTCGAGAGGGTATAAATTAAGAGTTCGACTGAAAACCCTTCTCTTCATTTCAAGACATAGTTGCAGTCGGACATGCTGTCCGTCGGCAGAACAGTTTTTATTTTATTATAAGTCTCATTGATGAACGAACGAAGACGTTCAGTAATTATGTTGACAATATTTCGGGAAGCGTAAAGTACCGGGACCGTTTAAGTCTACAAAGAGTATCTACGGAGAAGCTACAAGAGAGACGAGGGATGCTGGACGTTAGGAGATGTTTTTAGATGTCTAACCGACGACTGAGATCCACCTTGCAGCAGATAGTAATTCTCTGAGACGGACCACACACTGCTGGAGAACGACGTTGAACTCTGGATATATCCAGGACCACACCAAGCCAGGAGCAATGGAAACCCAACTCTAGACAACGCTGGACCCCGTCAATAAGTCGTAAGATCATCAAAACTCGAGGTGACATGCATAATGCATTTATAAATGATTTTTTTAAAGAGCTCATAAAGACTATATAAAAAGACAATAAATTAAACAAAAAAGTTTATAATTAGAAATAATATATTAGAATCTTAGATAAATGTTTTAGTCGTAAGAATGAGCGATTGCATATAAAGAAATAAAAATAAGAGTTTAAATTTGAGATAGTATATTTTTGTTTATCAAAGAAAATAATTGAATTGATTTGATATTTGCATTTGTAGAAAAGATTAATTTAAATTTTGAATAAAAAACAAAGGCCAAGTAATTAATATAATTTTAAATTTAATTTTTAAACATTGGTATACTGAGCAAGCTGAGGTCAGATCTGAATTAAAAGAATTCAATTCAAATTACATTTTAATTTTATTTGTTTTAGTAAATCAAATTGAATAAATGTCTAGATTAAGATTATTAACATGTCTAGATGTAAGAGTGTTTTAAGTGTGTGTAACACCGTATAGTTTAAGAGATAAACACTTAATAACGAGTGATATCTTGACCGAAGATAATTAACGATGTTTTATTATTTATAAGGTTTGAGAAAACAATAAATATGAATTTTTAAATACTCATAAATCTAATACTCTTATTATAGTTACACCTGGTATCGTTATACAACCTGCATAAATTACAGTATATCGAATTTACGTTATGTATCGTTGTAATATATATGTATTGCAACGATACAGCCATATGCTGTATTGGGCATTGATTAAAATAAATATAAAATTTGTAGAATTATTATAAGTTAGGGGTAAATGGACAGGTCTGAGATTGTAAAAAGTTTGTGTATCGTTATACAACCTGCATAAATTACATTATATCGAATTTGCAACTTCAATTATTGTAAAGAATTGGCGTCCAAAAGAACTTAGGGCCACATAAATTACATTACATAAAATTTATGTTATGTATCGTTGTATAGAATTATCGCCCATGAACGTGGGTCACGACATGCCTACATTTAATAATTAATGTATGGTCTATGATTACCAGTGTTTGATAATTTATATGTTATAAGTAATATTATATTTTAATTATTTTTCTATGTTAGTCATTTTAAAATTGTTGTGTGTATTGTACTGTAATTACGCAACTGGCGCTCACCCCAATAAACAGGTGTAATTGTAACATGAGTAGATAAAAATAAATAAATAATAATAATTAAACAATAAATAAATAAAAGCTCGTATACGGTTCACCAATAATAAATTATAAATAAATATTTTAATAGTAATTCACTATGGCGGAACCAGGAGGTTTGAATCTAGAAGCATTTAAAAATTCGATACTGGCCATGATAGACGAATTAGTCATAAAACAAGCCGAAAATTTAAAGAAGAATTGAAAGAGGAGAATGTCAAACAGATAAAAAAATAGATGAAATAAATACCAAAGAAACAGAAAGTTTAGAAAATAAATTAGAGCAACAAACCGAAAATTGTAAACAAGAAACCATAAAAATCTAAAAGAGATAGAAGAGTTAAAAATTGATAATCTCTAGTTGAAAAAAGACAACGTAGAATTAAAGCAAAGCATAGCTGACAGTAATGCACAATTAACAGAAAAAATTGTTGATAACAATTCACGTATTGACACTCTTGAGAAGAATTTTAAGCAAGCCTTACATGAGCAAGTTGTAAGGATTGAAAATAAACAAAAAGAATTACGTCTGGAGTGGAGAAAAGATATAAAAGAAGCGCATAAACAAATAAATGATAATTTAAATGATAATTTAAATGATACTTTAACTACTATAACGCGAGAGCAGGAGGATAAAATTCAAACTGTTAACAATATGTCGCAAGCTAATACCAGTAAAGTTAGAGAAATAGAAACACATACAGTAGTTATTGAAAATAGAATGGAAGAAACTACGAAGGACCGTTCGGGAGATGTATCCCATATGAAAGAGGAAATCCAAGAGGAAATGAACCAGCTACGAGGTGAGTTGAGAAGACGTCAGAATCAAATGACAATGTTTCCTACACCGATGGACGGAAGGATCAGAATAAAGTCCTCAGGTGGTAAATGGGAGAACAGTATGGAATTCCTAGCTAGAGTGGAGAAGGAAATAGAGAAGTTTGGCAGTGCAATAAATGACGACGAGAAGATAGACTTCGTCACGCGATATCTTAAAGATTTAGCCAGTCAATGGTACTCTATTATTAGAGATTACGTCAGTACATATCTGCAGTTTCGTGAGGCATTCTAGAACAGATACTGGAACATACATACCCAACGACAGGTACGGGATCAAATCGAGAATGGAAAGTCCAACGCACAAGGACAACACAGTATCGAACAGTACGCAATTGCGCAAATAAAACGTGTAAAATATTTAAAACCAAAATTTTCTGAGTATGAGATAGTGTCTAAGTTGTCTTACCATTTCCACAGAGATATCCAGTTAGCTGTATATATGCAGGGTGTCAAAACGATCGAAAAATTCTTAATACTTGTCACTCAATCAAAAAATATTAACAAGAGTAACACTTTACCACACAATCAACAAACACGCATTAATTATCATGCGTACGACCGGAGTGATAAAGCACGAGAACGTGACGATACGCAAAAACGTGATAATTATAAGCGAAAGTATACGCCGCCAGCGCACAGTGTAAAGCAAAACACAGCTGTGAATAACGCACGCGACGTACAGAAGGAACAACACTGTGAGAGAAACCTACGTGATACAAA
The DNA here is from genome assembly GCA_034769895.1 of Magicicada septendecula. Lineage (NCBI taxonomy): Eukaryota > Metazoa > Arthropoda > Insecta > Hemiptera > Cicadidae > Magicicada > Magicicada septendecula. The sequence goes on along the minus strand of CM068375.1, from coordinate 382,259,947 downwards.
TTGGAAGAAACGATTTAGTAAACCATATGACCGCTCCGTGTCCACAATGCAGAGCAAGGGAGAGAGAGCGCAGATGAGGAAATAAAAGGGAGAACGCAACAAGGTCCTGTTCAACCATTATGTTCCCGTGACACAAAACAATGACATAAAAACAGGACGTACGGCTACACAATAAACAATATATATCCGTGCGATGTGAGAAATGAGTTATTAGACACCGACAGAAAGGTGACACCAAATCAACCAGAAATAAATTGTCCTATAATTAATGTACGTATTAATGGATGTAGAATTAAAATATTAATCGATATAGGTAGCCAATTAACTGTACTAAACAATAAGGGGGTACAACAAAATAAAAAATATTTTAAACAAACGGCTGTTTTACCTGTCATTAATATAAATGATATTACAGCCATGAATAAGGGAGAAAAGGTTAGACAGCAAGCTTACGTAACTTTAAATTGTAAGGACTTAGAAATAACGTATCCTATGATCTTAATGAATAAACTTATTTATGATGGAATTATTGGAATAGATATATTAAATAATTTAATAAGTAATCTTTAAATACTTTAAGGATTGATATCAATAACAATAAGATGTTATGTAATTATAAGGATATTCTATATGAATTAATTATGAATGAAGATGAAGAAAATTGTGAGGTAAGTGAAAAACCTATTGTCGTATCCAAGCCACATATACGATGTGCACCTACTCAGCATGCTAATACAGCCGAAGAAGGAATGTCATCTCAGGAAGAAGCGAAGTTATTTAAATTAATAGAAGAGTATAATGAAGTACTCAGCGATGTACCGACGCAGACCACAGTCTACGAACACGCTACTATGGTATCAGACCCTACAAAATTTGTCAGACGAACGTATCCAATACCCATGAAGTACGAGGAAGAAGTTGAACTGGAAACACGACGGATGATAGAAAATGACATCATTGAGCGGTCGAACAGCAACTTTCTTAATCCTCAGTTGTAGTAAAGAAGAAGAGTGGAGAAGTACGTTTATGCCTGGACATGAGAAGTTTGAATAGCGTCGTTCTACGTGAATTCGATTGTGCACCACCTGCGGACGAGTTATTTGCCAAGTGTGAAGGAGCACGTTATTTGACTAAGTTTGATTTACGGTCGAGTTTTTAGCAAATTCCAATTAGAAGAGAAGATATAAAATACACCGCCTTCCTATACAAAAATAAATGCTACCAACACAAGGTAGTTCCCTTTGGTTTGAGCACGAGTTTGGCTGCGATTGTAAAATGTCTAGAGAGAGCATTAGGACCAGAAGTAGAGCCTTACACCATAGTGTTTGTGGATGATATCCTGGTAGTATCAAAAACACTTGACGAACACATTGAACACCTTAACACTATGTTCCACACGTTTAGGAAAGCCCATATATCCCTTAACCTAGACAAGTGCGAATTCATAAAATTCTCAATCCAATTCCTGGGTCATATTATTTCATCCTCAGGTATTCAACTCGATCTCATAAAGATATCCAGTATTACCGATTTCCCTACACCTAAGAACATTAAAGGGTTACGAGCATTTTTGGGACTCACAGGATACTATAAAAGATTCTCACAACAATATGCAGATAGAACACAACCATTGCTAGAGTTAACAAAGAAAATCACAAATGGAAGTGGGAGAAGAAACATCAAGATGCCCTCGACCAAGTCAAGAAGTTATTCATTGAAAACATAGTGCTTCATCATCCTCAGCGAGATGGAAGATTCGTTATCTACGCAGACGCTAGCGACTACGCATGTGGAAGTGTACTGTATCAACAAGATGCTACAGAACACCGTGTCATTGCATATGCCAGTAGAGTATTCAAAGGGGCAGAGAAGCAGTACTCTACATCTGAGAAGGAGATACTCGCTATAGTATACGCCCTCAAACAGTTTCGATATTATATTTACGGAACGGATTTTGAAATACATACGGACCATCAAGCGTTATCATTCCTATTAAAATGCAAAGTAACCAACGCTCGATTATTACGATGGATCTTAGCAATCGGTGAGTATTCCTTTACTATAAAATATTGTAAAGGGAAAGATAATGTTATAGCCGATACTTTACGTACATACGTCACAAAAGAGTGTGAAGAGGTCTACGAAACGAACCTGATGTTGTTAATGTTAAAATGATGTTAAACACATGCTGAAGAATCTAGCTCAACAAAAAGACTTAGATGATGCTACGAGAGAATTTAAACAACGAGATCACCTACCATTACAAGGTATAAAGTGGAGTCTTATATAAACTAATAAGGCAAGATTGGAAGGTAACAAATGATATGTTGCATAAATTAATTCGACCAGCACACGAAAATTTAGCACATGCTTCTGCACTTAAATGTTACTTAAGCCTACGTGAAGATTTCACCATCAATAATATGTTCAGGAAGATTAAAAACGAAAGTAAGAAATGTTATGAGTGTCAAACAGCAAAAGGATCGAATCTACATACCTATGTGGAAATGCAGAGTATCCAGAAGGACCAGAAAGGAGAGCTAATTGCAGTGGATTTTTTGGGACCACTTCCAAGATAAAGTTGTGGAGTGAAACGCATACTTGTTTGTATTGATGTATTTTCCAAAGCCGTCCATCTGTATCCAATTATGCGACCCACAACTAAAGTTGTTTTTAAAATACTCTTGCAGAAATGCATTCCTGCATATGGTAAAATGAAGAAGGTAATTAGCTACCAAGGAGCGCAGTTCCAAAGCGATGTATGGGAGAAGACTCTGCGTGAAAATGGAATCCAACCTGTATTCACATCAGTACGACACCTACAGGGAAATCTTGCGGAAAGAGTAAATAAAGATTTAGGTAAATATCTACGAATCTACTGTCACGACCAACACAACAAATGGGCAGAGTATTTACTTTCATTGAGAAAGCAATAAATGAAAATTATAGCGAAGCAACAAGTTATACGCCAATCGACCTAGATGAAGACAAAAAACCAATTAGATTCTGGACCAAATATGTAAGCAAGCCAGAGAATCAAAATGTACCTATTCCATTAAAGGTTGAGTATGCTAAACAACGCATTATAGAATAAGGTAACAAGAGGAGAGGTAAGTTCAATAGAACGCATAAATAACAACGATTCGACGTAGGAGAACAAATTCTGTTGAAAGCTAATCCCGTCGGAAAACGCATTGACAACACAGCGAAGAAATTCTTCCGGCTGTACAACGGACCTTATACGTTGAAACAACACGAGGGAAGACACACGTTCATCGTATACGACGAGAGGAAGCGAAAAGACACCGGCAAATATCATGCGACGTCGTTCAAGAAATTCTAAGTTTGAATAATGAGAAGAGGGAGAGAGAATAGAACAATGACACTGAGCCATGCAAGGTCAACGCACCGATCAGCTGTATAATGGGGGGGGGGTGAAAAATATGCATTCCACCAAAAGCGAGAGTTATACTGACCTACTTATTATTATGTGTTGTTTAACTGATGTAAACTAAAGTTTAGCGAATATAATATTATTTTTATTTGTCTAGAACAAATAGACAAAAATTTAATAAATAAATATTTATTAAATTTTTTTTTCAAGCAGAGGAATAATGCAACGATACAGCCATATACTGTATTGGGCAGTGATTTAAATAAATATAAAATTTGTAGAATTATTACAGGTCTGAGATTGTAAAAAGTGTTTCATTATTATATTAGGGGAGAAATTAACCTGTTTCGACAGGCAAAGAACACCTGCTCGATTGTATGTGTGTTACGCGTGTATCTTGTGTGTGTTAGTGATGCATGTACAGACAGGAATCTCAGCTACCCTCCCCAAGTAATTAATAAAATAACTATTTTAATTCACTGTGTGAAAACTAATTAGTGTATAAACAAACAAAAGGCACCAAAGTGTGTGTAAAATTTATAGTTATCCCCAGTTAGAAAATGACGTTAATAGGACACTTTATGCGGAGACAGTGCGAAATAAATGTGCCAAAAGTAAGCAAATTACCCTAAGTCGCTCAAATTAATTCAGTGAGTGCTTAATCAATTTAGCTATGGTTTGTGCTATCACGATTCCTACAAAACATTTCTATTTGCTAAAAATTTCAAATATTTAAAAAGGTTCGTGAGTGGGGGCTAGAATGTGATCTGCAGGTCTCGACAAGATGATTTCGGGACCAACAGGTGCGGAATCTTGAGAGGGTATAAATTAAGTGTTCGACTGAAAACCCTTCTCTTCATTTCAAGACACAGTTGCAGTCGGACACGCTATCCGTCGGCAGAAAAGTTTTATTTTATTACAAGTCTCATCTGTGAACGAATAAAGACGTTCAGTAATTATGTTTACGATATTTCGGGAAACGTAAAGTACCGGGACCCTTTAAGTCATCAGAGTATCTACGGAGAAGCTACAAGGAGCGACGCGGGATGCTGGACGTTAGGAGATGCTTTTTAGACGCCTAACCGACGACTGAGATCCACCTTGCAGCAGATAGTAATTCTGGGACGGACCACACACTGCTGGAGAACGACTCTGGACTCTGGACATAACCAGGTCCACGCCAAGCCAGGAGTAACGGAAACCCAACTCTGGACAACGCTGGACCCCGTCAATAATAAGTCGTAAGATCATCAAAACTCGAGGTGACATGCATAATGCATTTATAAATGATTTTTTTAAATAGCTCATAAAGACTATATTAAAAGACAATAAATTAAACAAAAAAAGTTTATAATTAGAAATAACATATTAGAATCTTAGATAAATGTTTTAGTCGTAAGAACGAGCTGTCGCATATATAAAGAAATATATAAAAAAAAGAGTTTAAATTTGAGATCGTATATTTTTTGAAATTTCAGATCAAAGTAATAATTGAAATGATCTGATAATTGCATTTTGTAGAAGAAAAAAATAATTTAAATTTTGAATATGAAACAAATGCCAGTCTAAGAGTAATGAATATAATTTAAAATTTATTTTTTTTGAAACATTGGTATAGACTGAGCAAGCTGAGGTCAGACCTGAATTAAAAAAATTCAATTCAAATTACATTTTAATTTTATTTTGTTTTAGTAAATCAAATAGAATAAATGTCTAGAGTAAGATTATTAACATGTCTAGATGTAAGAGTGGTTTAAATGTGTGTAACACCGTATAGTTTAAGAGATAAACACATAATAAAGAGTGATATCTTAATGGAAGATTATTAACAATGTTTTATTATTTATAATGTTTGGTAAAACAATAAATATGAATTTTTAACTACTCATAAATCTACTACTCTTATTATAGTTACACCTGGTACCGTTATACAACCTGCATAAATTACATTATATTGAATTTGCAACTTGAATCGTTGTAAAGAATTGGCGTCCCAAAATACTTGGGGCCACATAAATTACATTATATAAAATTTATGTTATGTATCGTTGTAATATATATATATATATATATATATATATATATATATTATAACGATTCATAATAGCGTCCTATCTGAGCGTTATATGAAAGTGTCAGACTGTACGAGTATAGCAGCGTAAGCAAGAGAGAGAGCGTACAATCGCAGCCATCTCACTCTAACATCGTCACAGCGACGTCCGCTACCGGTACGAACATGAAACTTTACTCAATTCAAATTATCAGTTCAACCTGCTATAACTTCAAAACTAATAAATATACGGCAATTCTGAAAACAGCATTGTGTTCAGAAAGTAAAGCTTTATAAGTAGCCGCAATCTCAGTTAATATAATTAACAATTGAAGAAGTCATACGGAAGACGAACGCCAAAAGGAATAACAAGAGAATTATGCTACATAGGAATTAGGTGTTTTCACACACACATAGATAAAGACCTAAGCAACAATATTCTGTGGTCAGATCTTTGAAAACACGTTTGCAAATATCTGTAATCAATCAATTTGCAAACACAGGAAGTACGATTTTGACTAGAAATTCTCTGCCGTTTCAAACCTGTCAAGGGGTGTTTGCTCGACCTGTTCGAGATTGTCGAGACTGGAAAAACGTATGATATATTTGAACAACCAATCAGAATCCCGTATTTAAAACAGACGCCAACTCAAACCGAGGGGTAGCGTTACTCTTCGTTCGGATCTTCAATGCGCTAGTCGTATATAAATTACGTGCAGAAATTTTTCAATCACGCAAAGTTGTATTTAAGTATAAAATTCGAGAAGTAGTCCGCAGTGAAGATGAACTAGTACCGTTCAACAACTCTCGCTGTGTAAAACAACACATTAATTAATTAAATTATTAATTAATTAATTAATAATCAGCCGTGAAGTGACCTGAACAACAGAGAGCTACAGCATCTGTAATTTCCAGATCATCTTTCTACAGGATTGATCAACATCATTTCTTCTGTGCTAAACCATCAAAAGGACGACCTCTACGGATTCCTATCTTCGGTCGACGCATCAAACAGTAAGAAATAGATTCATTGATCAATGAAATAAGTACTAAACAAATAATAAAAAGCAATAAACAATTTTTAAAAGACACTAAGTATTTCACACTTTGTATTTAATGTGTAAGATTAGTCATAACATAGTATAGGAGTGTAGAATGGAAAGTGAGGTGTAGTATTGGACGTGCAAATTATTGCAGACCTGTTCTTTATCACTGGTTTGGGAGATATCAATCTCTTAATTAAACCAGATAAGAGCAATAGGTCGTTTGAACGTCTTAATCTTTACTTTTCACACACATTCGTTAATTATAAGAGTTAGGGTAGCAATTAGTCCTATAACTAACATTTTCAAGAAGTTTAAAAATAATTAAAACGTAATTAAACATACTCAAGCAAATTTTAAAGTGTTATTTGTAACGATTCCCCTTGAATCCACAATCACTGAACGAATCCTGAGAATTTGTGTCTCTATGCTCTGAGCTAAGCTGGAAGCGTGTCATTTGTATCTGGGATTTGTTCTGGCGCCCAGGTAAAGTAATATCACGGGTAAGTAACGTTTTATCTATCATTCAAAATATTAGATAAGCGTGTTAGATAAAAAGTAGCAATTTGGCGCGGCCAACTAAGGGGCCCGATTAAACTCCCAAATTTATATATAGAAGTAATATATATATATATATATATATATATAAATTTGTCTCCGCAACTAATAGGCCCGATTAAATAGACGAATTATATATAGAAAGTTATATAATTTGGCGTTGCTTTTACCCAAGTGATTAGTTAAATAGTAATATTAATTAATTAGAAACGAAGTGGAATACAAGGTTACAAATAATTGTTAAATTAATTTGTTAAAAATAAAATTAAAAAAATGGCTAAATCATCAGCAGTAGATACGGCAGCAATTGAAAAAATGTTTAAGCAGTTGACCACTAAAATGGATGAAACTAAAACTGAAATAAAAGAAACTAACAGTAAAATTGATAGTACAAGTAGTCAATTAAATAGTAAAATTGAAAAAATAGAAAGTACAATTGAAAATACAAATATTAAAATTGAAAGTACCAATAGTAAAATTGATGAAAATAATAAAAGTTTAGAAGAAAGTAATAAAAAATTAATTAATAACTGATGTTAATAATAAAATAGAGCAAACTAATAAATACTTGTCTAGCGAAATGAAAGAAATAAACGAAAATTTATCTAGCCAAATAGAACAAAGTAGTAAAGAAGCTACATTTAAAATAGATGAAGAAATAGCAAATTTAGCTACTAATTTAGCTGGTAAAATAGATGAGAGTAATATTAGGTTTGATAAGCATACCGAAGAGGTTAAAACTACGGTAGAGGAATTTAGGAAACAAGTAAATACTAGTTTTCGCCGTCAAGACGAAAAACTAAATAAATTTAGAAACGAATTTCATGAAAGGTTAGAACAAAAAGTAACCCTCATTAATCAACAATTCAGCGAATTAACAGCTGAATTAAAAACACAATCGCTTCTAAATAAAGAAGAAATCCAGAATACTAGGGAAGAGTGTACCCAACTGGGTGAGAATATTAAAGAAGTTAAGAAACAGGTAGAGAGTAAGGCTAACAGTGACGAAGTACATCAAAAGGTGGAACAGGAGTTAAAGGTAATGCGGAAGATCTGACTAAGGCAATGAAGTCACAGCAAACCAAAGTCGTCAGGTGTGGCGGCTATAAGGAAGAACCGGAAAACCTTGCTTTTTCAGGAAACCCACATGAGAATCCTGTGGAATTCCTAAAGCTGTTTGAGGCTTATGTAGCTCGTGTAAACCCACTGATGGATGACGAGGACAAGAAGGACATGTTAGGCCGATTCCTCAAGAATTGGGCAGGTATGTGGTGGAAAGTCATCTCGGACAGAGTCCAAACCTACTCAGACTTCAGAGAAAAATTCCTAGCTCAATACTGGAATATTCAGATACAAAGAAGGGTACGCGATCATCTGAAATTTGGTAATTATCACCCGTCAATGAATATGACAACCACCAAATATGTGCTAAATGTAATGGCACAAGTGAAGCATCTAACACCACCAATAGAAGAGAGAGACCTAGTGTATAAGCTAGCGCGTCATTTCTCAGAACGCGATAGAGTAGCAACCACTACTAGAGGGGTGGATACTCTAGAAAAGTTCATAATGTAGTGGATGAATGTCAAGACCTAGAGAGGGACCTGCAGCGTGTAAATAGTAAATAATCAGCTGAGTAACTACTCTAGAGGCGATCATCAGGAACCAACTTTCTAACCAACGAAAAGAAGAGACAATGAGCGTCCGAAATAAAAAAGGTTTACCCCATATCCGGGTAATAAACCCCAAAATCGGTCGGAATTGGAAGAGAAGTGTAGAAGTAGGAGTGTAGAAACCCGACCAAATAAAGGGTATAAGGTAAGTAAAACAACCATAACATCTACCGAGTCGCAACAGTCTACCAGTAAAATGAATACGGGAAACGGGAAGCCACTGCAGGTAGAAAAGAAACAAAACTAAACCTACCATTACCTGCAGTGAAACCACCCAAGAAAACAGGTAAGAAGAAAGTAACAAATAATATAAAACAAGTGAGCGATAAGGAGTTCTTGTTACAAAAGGAGCAAGAAGTGGGTAGAAACCATTATCCTGAATGTCCGGAAATAATTTGTAAGATCAGTAATCTACTAGTACGAGCTCTTATAGACACTGGCAGTGCAGTAACCTGTGTCAGCTCAAAGTTTGTAGATAATTGTCAGTTGCGTAATTGTCCCAGACTACCCGTAAAACATTGTAATGTACAGGGAGCTACTGGAGCCAAAATGCAAAAGATAATTGAACAAATTTATTTACCTGTCAGTACAAATGGTAACCAAACCCAAATTGTAGCTCTAATAGTCCCGAAACTCGTTCATGATTGTATTATTGGGGTAGATACGTTACTTGAATGGAAGGCAGAAATAAATTTTAAAAGAAATACCATCACGATGGAAATTAATACTAATAAAATTAATGTAAGTATTAAAGAATATAAGCATTGGAAATCGGTAAGTGTAATAAAGAAATGCAAGCAGCTAAAGCCATTTCTAGGTTCAGCTAACTACTATCAGAAGTTTACAAGTAAATACGCGGAAAGTACTGTTCCATTGTTGAAGTTGTTAAACAAAGGGATTAAATGGAAGTGGACAAAGGACCACGATGAAGCGCTGCAACAAGTGAAAAGTCTTTTTATAAATACTGTTGTATTAAATCATCCAAGGATAGGAGAAAGATTTACTTGCAAACAGACGCCAGCAATATTGCTATTGGAGCACACTTGTATCAGATTGATGAGAAGGGCCAAAAAGCGGTATTAGGATTTGTAAGTCGCACACTTAAAGGGGCAGAATTAACCTATTTTACGACGGAAAAAGAGCTATTAGCGATAGTGCATAGCCTGTCAAAGTTTAGAAGTTATATTCTGGGTGCTAAACTTACTATAATCACCGACAATAAGGCGTTAGTATTTTTATTAAAGTGTAAATTGCTAGGTGCTCGTCTGACTCGTTGGATCTTGGCTTTAGAAGAGTATCAATTTGAAATACAGTATTGTAAAGCGAAAGACAACTTGGTAGCAGATGTACTCAGTAGAAATCCACATGGAAAACAACAGAAAACAACATGGAAACAGATAACATTAAATGTAGTAGCAATGATATTGGTATTTACGCGGTAAACCATATAACAAAACCTGAAGTAGTTAGACGACTTAAGGAAATAGGGACTCATCAACAACAAGACCCTAGGATTAGTGTAGCTTGGAGAAGTGCCGTTACCAACACCAAACCAGGATTTTATATATATGGAGGTAAGCTATATAAGCTATGTTCCCATAGGAGGAAATATAGACAACATATTGACCCATAAAGAAATAATAGTTTGAGCCAATAAGGTATGTGAATCAAACGTGGTCAAATAAAGTAATTAAATAATTGTTTTGAATCAAAGTCAATAATAATAATTTAAAATTATTATTTAAATAAATGTTAGTATTTTTGTTTAAATTACTGACGTTAATTGAGCCAAAATGGTGATTAAAGCATTATGGTCATATAAGTTTCCAATATGTGTATACCATGTTAGGTTAAGTAACAAATTGTAATCTTTTGTTATAAGGTAGATGTAAGAAAATTGTATTAGTGCAAGTTTTGTGCGGGAAAAACCAAAAGTGCGAAAGAAAATGTGCAAAATTTTAATTAAGGTAAAACGATACATTAAGAAAAAAAATTAATTATTTCTTAAAATAATCAACTGTTTTTATACCGAGTGGGGGTATATATAACGATTCATAATAGCGTCCTATCTGAGCGTTATATGAAAGTGTTAGACTGTACGAGTATAGCAGCGTAAGCAAGAGAGAGAGCGTACAATCGCAGCCATCTCACTCTAACATCGTCACAGCGACGTCCGCTACCGGTACGAACATGAAACTTTACTCAATTCAAATTATCAGTTCAACCTGCGATAACTTCAAAACTAATAAATATACGGCAATTCTGAAAACAACATTGTGTTCAGAAAGTAAAGCTTTATAAGTAGCCGCAATCTCAGTTAATATAATTAACAATTGAAGAAGTTATACGGAATACGAACGCCAAAAGGAATAACAAGAGAATTATGCTACATAGGAATTAGGTGTTTTCACACACACATAGATAAAGACCTAAGCAACAATATTCTGTGGTCAGATCTTTGAAAACACGTTTGCAAATACCTGTAATCAATCAATTTGCAAACACAGGAAGTACGATTTTGAATAGAAATTCTCTGCCGTTTCAAACCTGTCAAGGGGTGTTTGCTCGACCTGTTCGAGATTGTCGAGACTGGAAAAACGTATGATATATTTGAACAACCAATCAGAATCCCGTATTTAAAACAGACGCCAACTCAAACCGAGGGGTAGCGTTACTCTTCGTTCGGATCTTCAATGCGCTAGTCGTATATAAATTACGTGCAGAAATTTTTCAATCACGCAAAGTTGTATTTAAGTATAAAATTCGAGAAGTAGTCCGCAGTGAAGATGAACTAGTACCGTTCAACAACTCTCGCTGTGTAAAACAACACATTAATTAATTAAATTATTAATTAATTAATTAATAATCAGCCGTGAAGTGACCTGAGCAACAGAGAGCTACAGCATCTGTAATTGCCAGATCATCTTTCTACAGGAATGATCAACATCATTTCTTCTGTGCTAAACCATCAAAAGGACGACCTCTACGGATTCCTATCTTCAGTCGACGCATCAAACAGTAAGAAATAGATTCATTGATCAATGAAATAAGTACTAAACAAATAATAAAAAGCAATAAACAATTTTTAAAAGACACTAAGAATTTCACACTTTGTATTTAATGTGTAAGATTAGTCATAACATAGTATAGGAGTGTAGAATGGAAAGTGAGGTATAGTATTATACGTGCAAATTATTGCAGACCTGTTCTTTATCACTGGTTTGGGAGATATGAATCTCTTAATTAAACCAGATAAGAGTAACAGGTCGTTTGAACGTCTTAATCTTTACTTTTCACACACATTCGTTAATTATAAGAGTTAGGGTAGCAATAAGTCCTACAATTAACATTTTCAAGAAGTTTAAATATCATTAAAACGTTAATTAAACATACTCAAGCAAATTTTAAAGTGTTATTTGTAACGATTCCCCTTGAATCCACAATCACTGAACGAATCCTGAGAATTTGTGTCTCTATGCTCTGAGCTAAGCTGGAAGCGTGTCATTTGTATCTGGGATTTGTTCTGGCGCCCAGGTAAAGTAATATCACGGGTAAGTAAGTTTTATCTACCATTCAAAATATTAGATAAGCGTGTTAGATAAAAAGTAGCGTTGTAATATACATATATATATATATATATTACATTTAATATTTATACATAAATTTACCTCAAGATGTTATTTTTCTATTTGGAACATGTTTATGTATATATTCAAACACTTTTTGCTATAAGTTCATTTCTTGATGCATATATAATTTATTTAATTTATGTGTAAAATTAATTATCTAATTAAAATTATGTTGAAATTGTTTTAAATGTTTTGAAATAATTAACTCCCAAGTTGTGTTCTGATCGAATGTTATAGGACAAACAGAAAGCGTTTACTGCTGAGTAATCAATGTAACCTAGGTCAATCAAGTAAGAGTAATCAAGGTTTTATGAACAGGGAAAAGACTGTTGACTGAATTACTATTTGTAAAAATTTGAAACATGGCTGTTGCATAGCTCCAAGGCTGTTTAAAATGCATTTGAATGTAGCCCTGATGTCATGGAAGAACAAATGGATGTACCGAGTGGTGATGAAGAGGCTCTTCGCATTACATTTTGCTGATGAGCACAACCATCCTCATATGCTGGCTGAGGATGTGATTGGATATACATTGTATGAGTAGGAATCTTGAAGAACAATGGGGCCTGAAAGTAGAGTAATCGGTAGCCGGTGGTGGAGCAGTTTGTAAGAGCTACAAGTTACTTCAAGTATTTAGGAGTAATAATAACAGCTGTAGCATGACAGATAAGCCCATAAGAATGAATGGCGTATTGATCATTAAAATAATATAATAACATGTTTAAATCCGAAGAAAGCAATATAATAAAGAATTAATTCAGAACAACCGTGCAGTACAATCATTGATATAAAGATATAAGTTCATATAAAATAAAGGTTAAAAGTGATGAATCATCAGAACCAATTTTAATAACTAAAAAGGTGAATAAATATAAACCAGGAAGGTAAGGAGTAGGAAAGGAAGAAACCCAGAACATAACTAAACCCACAAGGAAGGTAAGGAGTAGATAATGAAGAAGAAACCCAGAACATAACTAAACACAACAAAGAGAAGGAAATCTGTTGTATGAAACAAGAGAGTAGGTGAAGAAGAAACCCGAAAACCCGATGACATCCACAAGAAGATGAAGAAAATACAATTATAAGAAACCAGAAGAAAAGAAAACATCAATGAAGAAACAAGAAGAAGACAGCATCCACAAGAAGAAGGAATGCTCTTGTAAAAAAACACCCATACCCCAAAATAAATAAAAATAATAATAATAAAAAAGTATAACAAAGTATTAATGAAAAAACCCACATATACAATAAATATAAGACAAAACAGTGTATAGAGTAAGAGTTGAAAGTGGACCAAGGTGAAATAATAATACGATACCAAAGAACAAATCTTCATTGTAATCTATGAATAGATCTCTTGATTTTAATAAGACTATATAACCATTTAGAAATAGAATCAAGGAATGTAAAGAGAACCAGTGCAAGATTTAGTATTATAAAAAATGAGCCTTATGTTTCATTATTGGTATTCACAAACTATGTAAATAATGAAATAATACAACTTTGAAGTGACTTAATTTCTGTACAGAGGTAATATAATACATGTGTTTTAGCTAAGAACTGCCAATCTTTTTAAATGACATTCATTAGAATGATTAATAAAACAAGGGCAGACACAGAATAAAAAAGTGAAGTGACAGGGTACAATTACCCAAAACCCAATTAAAACAGATAAAAACTGATAATTAATATAAGGAATATAGCGTATAAGATTATAGTAAATAAGGTTTTGTTTATGTAGAATAAGATATTTAAAATGTATGAGGAATAAGAAAATTTAAACAGATCAGAACCAATAACATTCTTTAATTGTAAAATATTTATTATAGGTATGATTGTGAGTAATTAATTAAGATGTTAGAATGGAAAAACATTCTATATATATGATATTTGTTATGTATATATTTGAGTATAAAAAATGTCTGATTTGTTAAAGACAACTATTAATTGGAATTATTTGTTATATGTTAATAGTATGAAAGATACTAATTGTTATTTTGTTTACAAGAAGAAAATGTTTAATTTATGTTGCAATGTCAATGAAAGTCAGAGAGGGTATAACTCAATATGTATTATTTATAAAAATTTGTATGTAAAAACTGTTAGGAATCTAGGCAAAATGATAAAAACTAAACATCATCAAAACTGAGAAACTAAGTACTTAAATACATTTAAACTGAAGGGATTTAGTTAATGCAAATCAGAAACAAAGCCATGTAATTAGAAATATAACTAAGAAAGTTTTTGTAAAATTATAGCCAGAATTATTGATAAAAATGGAAATGACAGAACTCAAAAATTTGGAGAGGGGAGTCATATATTCCAACATAATATTTTAAAACTTAACCAACTCATCTAATTGCAAGAAATTAAGGGAATATAAACCTTTTATTACAATATGAGATTTAATAATTATTAATATAACTTGATAATGGCAGAATTTGGAAAATAACAGGAAGCTAAACCTTAGGAATTAGAAATTACAAAATGAAGGAATAATTATTAATTTTAGATCAAAAACTTAATAAAACGGCATTATTTGGTATCAAATTACGCAGAATGAACTGAAGGATAAAATTAAGTAAAAACTAGCTAATAAATTTGAAGAATAACCAAAGTATAATCAGTTATATAATGTAACTTTATTACATGCACAGGATGCAAAATAAAATTTGAACAATGGAAGGAATAATATTGCTTTGGCTAAGGTTTTAGTCGGAGATGAAGGAAGTAAGTTAGTTAATTATTGAACATTGTACGGGACACTTGACACGAGCAATTTAACCGTATTAACCTAGTTTCGAATACCGTAATGTCGAATAATTTTATGATCCGAAAGTGAAAATCGGGAGTTTCAGTAAAAAACATTTTTAAAGTCATACACAGTGAAAGAAACATATAACAACACCGAACTAACATTATACAGCACAGAACACCAGTGGAAATAACATTTAAACCAAATGAAACAGTAATAAAAATTAACAAAAAAAGTGCCTAACCGACAAAAGTGAACCTGACTTATAACTACACCAATTTTCCGAATACAACACCGAAACTGAACCAGAGACACTACACCAACACCAGAAGGAAGATTTGCAGACACCAGGACGTAAATTCATGAGGAAAACATCTTTATTTGAACACCAAAACTGCGAGGTAACGATTTCCAACTTCAACGGCGGCCATTGCTGATTACAAGCAATGTAACTCAACTGAACACAGCCATCTACAGCCTGCTGGACGGTTCGCAACCAATTTATTTATTTCTATGCTTTAAATCGAATATATGTACTGTTATAATTAAGAATTTACCTTGTAATGTTATACTTTTCAATATGTGCCCTATTTCTCTGACTTTTCCTAACATAGCTGTTCAAAGAACCTTTATATAAAAAATTTGTAATAACAAAACGATACCCTGAGAATCGATTTACATATCGACAAGAGTCAAAATACCTAATTGTTAATAAAATTATTAATATATTTCATATTTAAACAGTTTTTCATTTCTAAATATAGACAAATAACACAATACTTTAATTTAATAAGAACTTACTACAAGAATCTCACCACCAGAAGGAAGATAACCTCGAAATAGGAAATAAACAAGTCTCGATTGCTGTTGGAGACAATCTTATAAGTGGCTAGAGTTTTTTGACAAATACCCAAAAGCCTATAAAACATTTAAATTAAGTGATAAACGTTTCGGAACACCACGAAACTTAATTAATTAATTGTTCTTAATTAATTAATTAATAAAAGAAAAAGTGATTAAAAAATTTTTTAAATAAACAATTTTTATTTCTACACTAACACATATATATATATATTTTTTTTTTTTAACACAACACAACACTAATACACGTTTCGTTACACAGCTGATGGTAATATCAATTAAGAAATAAAATGAAGAAAGGGGGAAGCTACCAACGCAACTGAATAACTACTATGGAGTAGCCAAATTGCAAACTGTAATAAGATTAGGATGTATAAAATTATAGTAGAAAGCACAAACTTATATAGTGCTGAATTGTGCGAGGTAAATTAAGAAATAAATCCAGAATCAGAGATATGGAGATGGATTATTAGAAAGTATGCTGTAGATGAACTAGAATGGATAGACTTCAGAATGTAGATAAAGATCAGAAACGAGGCTAGGTGTAGACATAACAGGAACGGTAAGGGTGACAAAGTTAAATTGGTTTGGATACCTAAAGCACATGTCAAGGCAAAGATGGCTAAAGAAGATATAATAATAGTGTTATGACATCACAGAACAATCTTCATTTTTATCGAATGTTCCAGAGGGATCCAGGATCCAGAATGTAATGTGTGTGGCGTACGCGATTCTCGAAGCATTAGCTGGACTGTGCCAGAAGCCGCAATTAATTACGTCGTAGGTAGAGATAACTCGTAGTTTGGAATGTTCTTGTTGAGCGGGGTATAAATACAAGGTGGCAGCGGCCTTAGTTTCAAATATAGTTGCGATATATTCCGTGCGGTTCTAGTTATTGTTGGGCGATATTACTCTGTGCGTTCAAGTGGTTACTAGTGAAGTGTTGTGTTTTATAATCGGGCGGTATAATTGTAATACAATTGTGTTTTATATTAGTTGACATTTTATTGTATGTGAACAATTTTTATTTGATTTGTTGTAAGAGACTCTGTTGTTAATTATGAACTGTTTAACTGTGAAAATTAACGCTGGTAATTACGGACTTAATTGGTGTCTTGTATTTTGTTTTCCACTGTACCTATGACGATCAAGTAGACCGTCGTAATAATAGACAACCTATATAAGTAAAAAAAAAAGGCTTAAACATTTCTGGAGAAAAGATATTGCCATGAGGCAGAAAGCCTTATGCAGGGAGACTGTATCAGCATGAATAGAAGCTAGAATGTGAGAATCAGTAATGACCATAACAGAATCACTGCATGATGATGATGATGTAGATAGAATAAAATCAATTATCATTATTAAGACTATAAGTCATTCAGTATATAGAGTTTTATGGCTTTCTCATTAAAACCAAAAGGTTTTTAATGGTATTTTGAAAACCAGAGAAATACAGCAGAACCATACATGTCTAAGATGGAGCTGCCTAGTAAATGTTTCTAGACAATGAATGAAATTCATATTGTTTAATTTGGCTATAAATAATGTTCATTTCTTTCTTTTCTGTATCAATTACTTTATTAGCCAGTGTTTATTGTTGAGTTTAATTTAAGGTAGTGCTGTACTATTATCGCAGTTGGAGTGAGATTTCAGGGGAGGTTAGTAGTGGCAGTGAGGAGTAGTTAGGGAGGAGTAGAGCGGGGAGTGTCCTACATCTCAATTCCAGATCTGGTCACCATAATAATATATGTACATCGAAATGAGTTAAATGTCTGCCACTCATGTTACTTGCTACCATTTATTCTACAAGTATATTAGCTACATCCCAAAGCAAACTACTCTTTACTATTATCTCCTTCCGAACATATTTTATAAAAAAATGTTCAAACACATTGTAACTTACTTCTACAGACTGGAATTTTTGGAGACCACTTTCCGTTAATACAGAAAACAATAATATTATCCAGAGATTCCTTAAGATAGTATCCTTCATTGCACTTGATTGACAGCAACCAATTTTGAGGAACAGGGGTCCCAGGTACCTGCCTACAGGCAGCTGTTTTTTTACCAATTTGACATACAGGTGAAGTATACGCTCCAAATTCTGGAGGTTGAGGAAGAAGACAGCCTCCTCCTGGTGGGGATGAAGAACTAAACAAAAGTTTAGAAGTAATTATCAAGTTGTTAAATGTATATTTATACTAATATCCATAATTCTATCTAATCATTAATCACTATCAAGTTATGAATCTACACAGGCTTTCACACAAACATACAGAGGCACATGTATGCATGGTCACACATTCACCTATACTTTTGACTGCGCGCACGTGTGCAAAACCAACCACACACACACACACACACACATTCACTCTCTCTGTCTCTTTCTCTCTCTCTCGATGCCTGTGTTAATTCTAATCTCTGAATATTACTACATTACATTACATTACATTTAATATACTAACATAATCTAGTAATATAATACTAATCTACTTTCTAATATAATCTTATTGATATCCAAAAGAAATTACTAGTTAAAACAGATATCACATAAAGATTTTTTCACATATCGTTATGTGTTTAGTCAATTAAAACTTTAACAAGTTAGTTATATCATATTAAATTGATATCAAGTTAACAGACTAAGATTGTTTACAATATATTAAAGTTAATACACTTTATAGTCTTGATTTCACCATCAAGTAGTCTTCTGAATATATGTATTAGAAATTTTTAATTTTCCAGATTTATCAGGAATTTTTTATTGTTGACACAAGCACTAAGGAATGCTTTCATGTGTTATAAGCTGCCGTTTAAAATTTATTATTTCGTAGTGTTTGGAGCTTTCTTAGCATTAATATTCCACATTCTGGTCCTTCAAATTTTATTTTAGGAAATGGGCTCACAGAATCATTAATAATAATAATAATATGACTGTAGAAATAGTTCTCATTGACAGACATCCAGGCATACTTTTTTGGACTACTTTTTCCTTCTCTGGATTTAGCAGTAGGAAAAGTTCTACAATGTTAGTTGCTTGTGGTGGGAAAAGCTACACAAACTTGTTGTATAGTATAACATTTTTGTATAATATTGTAACGATGGTCTCACCTATTGTTGTATGGTAAGTGGAAACCAATACAGATCCCAATGAAATCACTAATTACTGGCTTTAATGAGTCACAAAATAACGATTTGAAATCAAGAAGATACTCTTATACAGTAATTCCAGTTAAATTTGTCCACACACAATTTTAATGTCAACTATTAAGAGTTACGCACCAATTATTACACACTAATCACTGTACACTATCACTTGATCCACACACTATGATCTCACCAGATGTAACTAAGCCAGCTGCTGTTGCTTATATATAGCCCGTAGATGTTCCAGAAAAATTTTCCATTCTCCTGGTGGCGTGCCAGCATAATATGAGTAATTACAAGCACTATAACAGTCTTGAGTGGTACTTTCCTGCTCGGCACTGCACCTGCTTGGCTAGCCGAGAATCGTGTGGAAGGACACTCTCGATTGTTCAAAAGTGTTCCGTAATTGTCGTTACAATTACTGTTGGCTGAGTGAATATGCATTGTGGGCTGCGTTCTGTATTATCCTGTAACAATCTGCTATCCAGATGGGAACATCACAGAGGGTTGAGCAAGATGTCTGTTGTAAATCATGTTCTGTTAAATATTGAACAGAAGAAATTTTAAGATCTCACACCATTACAGGAATGTCAAGTAGTATCGGTAGTACATTTGTCAGCTCTATAATTGTGATATAATTATATTCAGTTAATCAACGGACATGCCATGGATAACAAAATCCAATGATAAATTCTTCATTATAACCTCAAAGAGATTTTATTCTGTAGTACTAGCAGTTTTTTACTACCTAATGAATCCTTAACATACACATAAACAACCTGAACACAGACACTTCATAGCCAAGGTGATTTACCCATGAATAGAGGTGTCACATGCCTTATCCACCACAATGGAAATACACTTGCAGATATTCATTTGGCTTGTTATTGAATGACGAACATTTTCTCTCACTAGTCAGCTGTTTCATTGTGGATGTTGTTGAAGTCTGCTGTTTGTAGTCAGTTGGCAGTTTCTTTGTAATCTCTGGTAGCAACAGATCCTGTAAATAGTATAGGTAGCCAAAACTGCTGAGTTCAGTCTTTTCATCTCATTGTTAGTATTATCATTTAACAGAATGACTACATTTAGTGTGGATAAAGAGACCAGTTTCATTGTAGGTTCCTTGCGAATTTGGGTATTCTCATGGGCCAGTAATTTTTCAAGACCTTTCTTCCAGATGAGAACCATATAGAGCTGAAAGTGTCCTCTGATAGATGCAGCGAGATTCTGCATCTTTGCAGGTTTTGCAAAATACCTTATTAACAATGGCACCCCAATCCAGCCAGCAGACTGGTGCCATCTGGGAGGTCCTCCACTTACCATCAGTACTCTTTTCTGATAACTCACATTTTAGGGTGAATTATTTGGGATAGGAATAGGTGGGAAGGTATACAGCAGTTTCCTATTAGGCATGAGTTTTTACAACAAATTTATTCTGAGCGTGTTGATACATTTTTGATAATGGAAAACAAGTTTTTTCAGTAATAAATAATACACAGAATTAAAAATAAATAAACAACAGTTAAAATCCACATGTTTAGCAACACAACATATTGCAATGTTAATGCAGAGTGTACTAGAAAGTAGCGTAGCAAGGGTTGAAAATGTACAAACATTAACTAAAGAATTAAGCACACAGTCAAAGACTGAATGACTATACCGGTACTACTATGTTGAAATGACAGACAATTACGTGACACTTCATGTATCAACAACTGAGGGTGTTCCAAACCACAGTGGTCAGCACAATGCATTTAAAGCCAGACACTTTCACAGTTTCTAACACATCCTATAGCACCTGTAATACACAGCTTGCTCAACATGTCATCTGGAAAGTGACAGATTATTCTGGAATATCAGCTGAGTATAAATATAAGCATTCAGTGGTGGTCAGTTTAGTTTATTTAGACCTGGTAATATTAGATTGTTGTTCAAGATTATTGTGGCAGTTTAGTGAGAAGTGATTATTGTGCTACCTACTGCAAAACGTTTGTTAGACAAATGCGACTTGAATCATTGTGTGAGAGTGCCTTTGTTGAGTTGTAATATTTGTGTCCAATAAAAATTTGTAATTAGTGACTTTATTGGTATCACTTATTCTGTACAACATAACAATCGCTGTTACTGTCATAACAATACTTTTACTCAAAGAGAGCACAGGCAACATAGAAACAAACAGATTATATTGTTACGACGGTCTCCTTGATTGTCGTATGGTACAGTGGGAAGCAAAATACAAGACACCAATTACGTCACTAATCACCAGCTTTAATTATCACAGTTAAACAGTTTGTAATTAGCAACATAGTCTCTTACAACAAATCAAATAAAAATTGTTCACATGCAATAAAATGTCAACTAATATAAAACACAATTTTATAACAATTATACCGCCCGATTATAAAACACAACACTTCGCCACAATAACCACTTGAACGCACAGAGTAATCACTTGTAATCGCCTGACAATAAACTGAACTGAGCGTCCCTGAGTACTTGTATTTATACCCCGCCAAAAATCTAGATTATTCCACATACTATGTATTAGCTCTACACTATGACGTAATTGATTGCGGCTTTGACACAGTGCGCATGGCTTCTGTCTAGCAAAGTCTTGCGAGAGCATGTTGACATCACATACGCTGGACATCACAACATTATAGCTGGACGCTTCTGGAACATTAGAGAAACACGTAGATTGTTCTGTAATGTCGTAACACTGCCCCCTTCTTAAGCCTTTCTTCCCGAACTGGCAAACCGTCTCTGAAGTAATACTTAGGCAGGCGATCTAGGTGGACAACCTTGAAGTTTCGCTGTTCTTCCTGTTGAATCCAATAAACAACATCGTTGTTTATTTTTTTTATAGTATAGGGTCCTTCCCCGTTGGACTGAAGCTTAGGTGAGCAACCACGACGGCGCTTTGGGTTGAACAACCAGACCTGATCTCCTTCTTGGAAACCCACACTATTGCTGCGAATGTCATACCGAGTTTTCATTTTATCACTGGCAATCTTCAGCCGTCCTCTTACCAAGCAATTCATTTTCGCAGTTGGTTTTCCAATTGCGAGGAATAGTTCTGTGGCTTTTGGGACAGAGTCTAATGTGATCCGAACATTAAGTCCCCAGGAAGACGAATTTCCCGCCCAAACACCATTTTTTCTGGAGTCATGCCGGTTATGTCGTGTACTGATGACCTATACCCCATGAGGAATAGTGGAATACGTTGGTCACAGTCTGTTTGGTTCTCGTCAACAACCTTCGAAAGGTGTTGTTTAAGTGTCCTATTGAATCTCTCAACCATCCCGTCCGACTAAGGATGCAGAGGACTTGTCCTGGTCTTTCCAATGACTGTCCCTGAACTGCAAAACAATCTTTGAATTCATGTAAAACTGTCTGAGTTCTATTACCTCACCATTTGAGAGGTCGTTAGAAGAATTGTTCAATAATTCCTGCAGTTCCTCTGGTAATTTGGAAGTATCCGAAGCACCGGATCTTTGTTGCGTCATTCCAGCTACCCAGGCCACAGGCCACAGCGCCGCTTAGTTCAATTTTGTGGCGGTTTCTTCTAGTGCGGTTCGAAGTATTGTGGCAAAGTGCTATGCCTTTTATAATTGTGCAGGACAATTGTAATACAATCGTGTTTTATATTAGTTGACATTTTTACTGTGTGTGAAAAATTTTTATTTTATTTTTTGTAAGAGTTGTCCTTGTTGATTACAAACTGTTTTAGTTTACAAATTGTGATCATTAAAGCCAGTTATTAATGACTTCATTGGTGTCTTGTACCATTGCTTCATTGTTTTCCACTGTACCATACGATGATCACTAGACCATCGTAACAATATGAACTGTAGAAGTAATTTGATGTCAGATGAATACTATCAAATTTAAAACCAGTAGGCTACTATAAGAAAGCGTCCCTTCATTTTGCACACTTTTTCAAAATATTAAGAACCATGCAAAAAATTGAGGAAATGAATTTATTTTTTAAGTAGAGTAACTTAAGCCTAACTAAGCTTATTTCGAAATTTAACATACAAAATTTATATTTTATTGTCTAGGTATAACTTTAATTTCTTTCTTATAATTTTTATAAAATTAAAAATGTAGATCCAGATTTTTTTTATTCTTTGACTAAAGATTCAACAAGCTAATGGTAAACTAATATTCAGTGACTATGTAGCTTAATTGAATTAATATAGTATTAATTATTAATTTTCAAGGATGCCAATGCCTTAAAAATAAGCACACAATATTTAATAACAACTGTCTTCCGTTTGTATTATTAACAAAAACTGATAATTTAATTTCAAAAAATCATACTTAAATAAATCAAAGTGCCTTTTATGCTTTCAAAAAAATACTTCTGTTAAAAAGAACAAAAAATCTCTCTCTCTCTCTCTCTCTCTTTCTCTCCCCCCTACACACACACACACGCGCGCGCGCTCGAATAAAGAATTTCGACGAAACCAAAACATCGAATCATGATAATGTTTTGTAAACAAAAGTTTTCTAGACTGTGTGGAATCGAAAGTGTGGAAGCGTTACATTTTTCGATGACGCATCACGCATTTTGTGGAATGACCCCCAGTATAAAACATTATCATGTTAATATCTGTAGCTTGCAGCCCCCTCTGAGCTCCTGGTAAATCCAGTACTGTGGACAACAAACCAAAGAATAAACTGTGCCTTGTCTCATTCACTCACTCACTCACTCACTCACTCACTCACACACACTCTTGTTTATTAAAGTTCGATGTAGATCTTAAATATTTTATACATCCAATTATTATACAAAGTAAAATATTCTAGTAAACAATATTTGAAAGAGAAACTAATACTTCAGTATATTTTGGAATTAACAGAATTTATTTCAAGCTTACTCTGTAATATTCAGTTGTTTGCAGGTTAATTCGGTATGTTCAGATCCATCTGCACATTTCTTGGTTCCATCACACATAGAAACAATATCAATGCATTCCCCAGATGTACATTTAAACTCATCACTAGCACAAAAATCAAATCATAAAAGATATAATAATTTAAAATACAATAACAAAGATAAATAATAAATGATACAATTGTTTAAAGACACATACATAATTTCTGTACTACTATATTTTTAACACAGTCAGTTGCAGAAAGCATATCTGTGATAAGTCCAAAACGTATATCCGACCATTGTGCAACTGCATTGTAAGTCTGTAACCGATCCAACGAGATGAGGCATTTCGACGTGGACTATTCAGTTAGCTGTGAGACTCATTGTATAAAACACATATTGTTTGTGAATGTCGTATTCATATTGTGTGAATATTGAAAAAGAATACAAGCTTTACAAAAATGTGAGAAAATTCAGACAGTGTACTATACTATACTATAATCAGAAATATGCTTATACTATTTTCTGTTGACTGTAAAGATTTTACTACATTTTTCTACAAAATTAACTAGTAAATATATATATATATATGAAAAAAATATTACGGCTCTTAATAAGAAAAAATGAGTTGAAATAATTATATAATATATAATATAAATATATAAAGATTTGAAATATTAAAAAATCCTTAAATTGACCTTAAAAAACTAAAATCAGTACAATATTTTTCTACCCTTAAAAGAATTAAAGGATTTTAAAAGAATATCATGAATGAAGATTGTCTACACGCGTATACTCAAGCAGTAATATCAGTGAATAATAAAGACACAATCCACAACATAAGTAATTTTGATGAAAATGTTATCAAAAATTCATGTCACTGAAAGACAGGCAAATTGATTTTGTGTATAAACAAAAACGTTTATCATTAAATATTTAATATGTTTTGTTAAGTACGTAATACACTTTGGATTTATATGCGATTATAATGTGTGCAAATATTTCCCTGCAGACATTGAATGTGACTGTCTCTTTTACACTAAAAAATATAAACAATAAGGACAAATATCTAAAGATTGCATACATGTTAAATAATATACCTATAAACTTTGTATGTAGTAGACTGTTGTTAACGACATTAAGAACAACACAAATGTTTCTGTCACAAGCCGCTTCTGGTTATTTTACACTAGTGAAGTGTATGGTGTCAAGTTTATGGTTACAAGATTATGGTTTGTATATCTTCCACTTCAGTGTTTGCTTATATATTTTTATTATTTGTTACCTGGTTTGTAGTTGTTTAATCTTGTTTTACTGACCCTTACTCTTTTCTTTTTTGTAATTGTTTTTTACACATTTGTATGCCTCAGCTTGTACCTTCTTACTTCACTTATTTATTTATTTGATTATGTTTTACGTTTTACTGGTTTCTTAAACACTATTAAAACTGGAAATTGTTTTTTTTTCTCAATTTATGGCAACATGCTTCTTGTTTGAAGTAATTCATTAAAGATTCAAGTTAGAATAGTGTTCATGAAATTGTATTGTTGTTATGAAATAGTTGGCCTACTTCTTATTCTTCATCTTACATAGTATTGCACTATAACACCATATTTTTTAATTTTGTTCAATCACTAAGTCTTTTATGCCCAGTGTATAGCTTATCTAAATATCTTTTTAGATAATTTACATGTGTTTGGACATTTTACAATCATTAATTACTTATGAACTTTATTATATTACCAAACTTTACATAATGCCTGTGGTACCTTGATTATTCTGTCTTAATTTACCTTCTATTTCTTTAAAATGTTTAATATCTAATAAATTGTGATTTATCTATTTTTTTAGAATTTGCACATTACATACATAATTTAAGTTAGTTTATTACAATTTCTTCACATATTCATTCTTCTTTATATTATTTTTTCAACATATTTACAAGGATTTGAGACCAACATATTTACTACTAAAAGATTTCAGACCTTTATCAAACTTTATAATATGGACTATGTTCGATTTAGAAACGTAAAATTGTTTACAACATTTACTTCTTTTAAATAGTTATTATGATTTGTTGTTAATTTTCAGCAGTACAATATACAGTAGGCCTGTGTGTGTGTGTGTGTGTGTGTGTGTGTGTGTGTGTGTGTGTGTGTGTGTGTGTGTGTGTGTGTGTGTGTGTGTGTGTGTGTGTGTGTGTGTGTGTGTGTGTGTGTGTGTAACATTATGTTTATATCTAATATTTATTAATATTATAATATTACAATATTAATTTTAGTCTTTATCTTCTGCACTACAAGGATTAGGCATTTGCCTGTTCCGTCCTCACACACTTACGACCACTGTTTTTGTGGTCGTCCTATATCTCTTATCCCTCTTGGGTTGTAGTTAAGTATCTTTTTGGGTATTCTCCCATTTCCCATTCTGTTTACATGATGTTTCCATCTTTCTTTATACTCAGTTTTTTTTTCATTTAGTGCGTATACATTTAGTTCATTTCGCACGTCTTTAGTTGCTTTTAGTGCATCTTGTAATTCACTCATTGATATCTCATCAACGTCCATGATTTCTCCTTCGTCATTAAGGTTTGGGTTATTATTTTGTTCTTCTTCTTGTTTACACCACAACTCTTTGTAATGTCCAATCCACTGATCTTCTTTAATGATATTAAATTTCGGCACATCTTTTTCTGTTCTGTTTAAATGCCTCATAACATTATATGCAAATGACTGTCTTCCGTGTACATTGTGTTCGATATCAGAGATAAATTTACCCCAGGAATCTCTGTGAACTTTACGGGTCAATTGTTCGGCATAATTTCTCTTGTATGTATACAGATCTCTCGCTTGTTGAGTGTTTTTCTGTAGAAACTCTATATATGCTTTCTGTTTTTCATTTATAGCTAGCCTATCTGTAATTCCTCGTTCCATACCGTCAGGCCTTTCTTATTTCTTATCCTTTTCTTCTTTCGTATTGCTTCTATTGCTGCTTTCTCAATACAGGTTCTTATATTATCCCACTCTTTATCAATGTCATTACTAAATGGCACTTGTGTTAGATCCTCAGCTAATCTGTTTCGGTAAATATGTTTCACGCTTTCTTCTCAAAGTAGATATATTTTAAATACTTCAGATGTTCTTTTCGTTTTTGTTTTCTCCATCTTGCTAGCGATGTGTTTGTGGCTACCAGTAGGTAGTAGTCTGTATTTAAGTCGCTGCCTCTATAAACTCTTACGTCTTCAACCAAGTTTTAAATTTTATCGTTTGCGATAATATATTCTATAAGGGATCTTTGGCGTCTCGCACTCAATGTGTATTTATGTATATCTTTTTTTTCGGAAAAAGGTGTTAGTTAATTAATTTTAGTTTTCTACCTAATTAAAACTTGAATTAGAAAGTTTCCAGGATGCCAGAAGAATGTTGACAAGAATAAAAATTACATTCTAGTTGAAACCAGGAGAAATTAGATCAGTGGACCTCATACGGAAAGCTATGGACAACTGAGATTTTTAATATAATACCTATGAGAGAAATAATTTTAGCAGTACTCTGTCTTAATCCTATCTTACACCTGTGTTCTTAAACCTAATGAAAATTCAGTAATAACACATTCTCACCATGGACAACATCATGGCTCAGAACACAAACAAGCACCGTGGACAATATGGTCTCTTTCATAACACAGTCACAAATAAAATTTGAATATGAAAATGTACAAAGTCCTGTTACATATTTCTTGACAGTACATGAATAAAAGATGTAAAGTAAATGATTTATTTATTGTCGATATGTTATTGTTTTATTGTTGTTGATAAAAGGTTTGTATTGATCAGTATCTGTGAGTATCTTGAACCGAGTGTCCTGTGTACCTGTGAGTATTATTCACACATCTTCAATTTGTCTTCATGCATGATGCTAAATACTTGATTTGTATAAAGAACAGTTTACATCAAATATGTCACTTACGGTTTGCATTCTGCCTGTCGTTTGGTTCTGTGTAAAATTTCTCTTGTCCTTGAAATGCTGGAATAAGTCTCTACCACCAGCACTATACAACATAACATAAAATATAACCTCAATTGTCTTTACAATAATACATTTTCATTTAATATTTTGCAACGGAACACAGGATGATAAGCTATGCTGTTTGTATCAGAGCACATGGATGACGAGCATTTCCTTGTTTAAATTTGTTTTATGCAATATTTTGTCTTTTAGCCGTAAGTTTTGTATTTAGAAATGGATTAGCATGTAGGGTATAACAAACTTTTCATAAAAAGGTGTTCTATATGCTCATGTATTTTTTGAGTGAATTTGTGCGCGTGTGCGGGTGTGATAACGTGTGATCGCGATATCTTCCGCGGTAGTAAACCGATTGACGTGAAACTTTGACAAGGAATTATTTAGGTAAATAGCTTCAATTTGTGTATACTCTGAGGTTCATAACTATTTTAGAAATATGGTTTTTTTTTAAGTGAAGAAAAACTCAATTGTAACTCTTATCAATGTTAGGGTAATAAAATTTGTAGATAATTTCCATGGAGGCCTTTGCTAAATTATACAAAGTTTTTCAGGAAATTCGTATATCTGTTTGTTCCATCAATCATGTGACTTGGGCTTAGCCAATCAGTGTACACTAAATTCAGTAAGATTCATACGTTGTAGAGTTAGAATGGTCACAGTTCTGCTTTAGCATCTGCAAGGGGAAGTTGTGCCCGGTGAAGAGAGTTGTTCTCTTACGAACATAGAAATATCATATATAAAATAAACCTTAGTAATTCTTAACGACGTTTTGCATAAGAACCGAGTGGGTAAAATATATTAGATAAAAATGTAAAGATATAATGTAATATAGTGCTGTTTTCGTGTAAGTTAAGATATCCGCTTAGGGAATATAAAGACACTTCAAGATATCGTGGAAGGTGTACATTAAATGCACCGCATTAATTAAAACCATATTAATCCTGAGATTAAGAAAATATAAAGTATAAGTTAATAAAAAACTGTACGAGTGAAATTTATAATCATTGTGAGTGAAAAATTTATGAAAAACCGAATTAATGTTAGCAGTTAAACATAATAACAACGAGACTCATTGAAATATCGCTGCTGGAGCCGCCTGCCGTAGCAGAGGACGACAATACGAAGAGGACGACAGGACGAAGAGGACACCAGGAAGGAGTGACGCTGAAGAAGAGGACGCCAGGACGGGAGCGGCGAGAGGAGAGGAGGACGTTGCAGCAACCAAGTAAAATCGATTTATATTATCGAACAATACAAACTATTATTTCTATTATCAATACATGACAATTTATAATACAATATACATCTTTAAAAAACTATATTTGTGTGTATAATAAATAATTTTTCATCTCTTCCATTTTGACGTGTTTGTAAATTTTGCACACTTACCATATCCTTATTAGTATACTCAAATTTGAACTGTTGCAATTTATAAGTATGCAATGGAGAATAATTTCTGTACCTAGTTCCGTGAGTAACAGACACGTTGAGTACAAATACGGATTAACATGTTGATTTCACTAATTTGTAGTGATGACTGCAAGGAAAGTTAATTTGAATTCTCAGAAAAAGTGCAAAGCATTACCGTAAAGGTGCATAACATAGACGCTTGGTATTAGAGTTAGCTGTAACGAGGACAAAGTCTAAGTTGCATATGGTACTCAATTTTGTCGAAATTGGGGAAATCTATGATGAAATAAGGCTGTTCATCATAATAACATTATGTTTTAGTATTTTTAAATTTTACAAATTATTTAAATAACATTGATACATTGAATTCTGGCAGCATGCGTATTTGTTTATTATGTAGTTATAATTTTAATATACTTATGTGAAAACATGTAATTAAATTAAAACTAACTGAACTGTTTGATTTTTGGAATTAAATGGTAAACAGTGTAACACAGTTTCAGTGTAAAAAAGCCGTACATATATGAAAGTATCATATTTATGTTTAGAATTATTGAAAGTCAGTGAAAAGTCATCTTCAGCCACTTCTCGCCCAGGGTCCTTCAATAACTCAGGAACAAGCAAGAACCTTTCCTCGACGACCAAAGTAGGTTTTCTGGTCACTTCGTTTGTCTTTATACAATGTTTAATTAGTTTGTTGATGCTTGCTTCAAACCTTGCAGACTCTCCCCGGAATATTGTTGCCTTGTTCTCAAACTGAATGTAGTAAACATCTCGCAATATTTATCACTATACCGTTATTCGTCATAGATGTTCAGGCTATCAAGCGCACCTTTTGTAGTAGCTCTGTGGCAGGTCCTTTTAAAGCGAGAAATAGTGAGACGGCTTTGTCAGTCTCCGTCCAAGTGTTTGTGCATGCAGCGGCTTCAAACTGCCGAAGATACGTTGTCCAGTGAGTGCTTCCATCAAATGTCGGGACCTCGACCTGAACTGCCCAAATTACAGGCAAAGTGACTTTATCTATTGTCTCATTTTCTGTGTTTTTTCTGTTTTACCGTGGTACAGTCTGTTCAGCAACTAGTTTTGAAACGCATGGTTGTATTTTCATTAACTGTTTGACTTCAAACAAAATTATCACTGTTGCACACAGTGATAATTCCGATCTGACGATGAGCTGACAAGCTTGAAAGCGCTAATCGGAATAATTTTTCTGTAGTGGTGTGCAACAGTGATACTTCTGTTTGTGATATAACCACTAACACAACTTTCTTCATTAAACTTCTGTTTGACTTCACATTTATTTTTTTCTCTTATGTTTGCAATTGCAGATAAGTCTTAAATTGCACATACGTTTGTTGACATTGTTTGTTCTTTATTTGAGAGACAGATTTTTCTACTATAGGCAATCTTACCTCTTCCCCATTGAGATCACCCCGTAATTCACCTAGTCACCATGCAGGAGACACAACTCTGCGGCAGTATGCTATTCATCTGTTTTTCATAGCTTCAAAAAAGGCTTCCGTTGTACATGCTTCTTGCTTACGTTTTCCTTTTTGTTGACCTTTAGATCCCAAAAGCGGTCTCTTTTAAACCATCCTATATAGATATGGATCCATATATTGTAACGTATCAAAATAACGGTTACATAAAAATAATATAATACGTCAAATAAAAGTGTACCATAAGCATATTTCATCAAACATGGAAGAAGGAACATTAGTATGAAAATCAAAAGTGTATCTATGAATGAATAATGTTAAAGCAACCCAACGAAGAAGAAAGAAGAATCATGAAAATATATCATCGAGTAGAAAGAAGAAAGAGAGAATATATAAATGGATCAATATAATACGTTAGCAATATAGGCCCAATAGATCAAAATATTGAGGGGATATACCAAGAATTACTATCATCATAAGGAAGAGACGAACCAATAGATCAAAATAATGAGTGGAAATGTTGAATATATAACTATATTAAATGAACATGAGTTATCACAAATAGTGAGGAACCAAAAAATGCCTTACAAGTGACAAACAATTAAAATGAAGAATAAACAATTGAATAACCAGAAGAAGAAGAAGAAGAAGAAGAAGAAGAAGAAGAAGAAGAAGAAGAAGAAGAAGAAGAAGAAGAAGAAGAAGAAGAAGAAGAAGAAGAAGAAGAAGAAGAAGAAGAAGAAGAAGAAGAAGAAGAAGAAGAAGAAGAAGAAGAAGAAGAAGAAGAAGAAGAAGAAGAAGAAGAAGAAGAAGAAGAAGAAGAAGAAGAAGAAGAAATGTACCATGAACAATGAAGATTAAGTATAACTAGAACAAGACATTCCCAAAATATGGAAGGCACCACAACTAGTAAAGTAACCAAAATAAGAATAATGATTACAAGATTAATAGTAATAAAAAACTATCTATCAAGGAAGGACATAGTGAAACCAATATAATAAAAACCAAGTGTTGAACCTTAGTAAGTGATCACAAACAATAATAGTGAATACTTTAAATAAGTGCAACAATAAATAGTGTAATGACACTACCCCAAATAAGCAACACAGACAATATGAGTGAAGTGTTTATGACAAAGGGAAGTGAATAAAAATTAATAAGTGAAATCAACGGTTATCAAGTGAAATACACAAACAATTAGTGTACCAATTGTAATCCAAGATTGTAAAACCACAAACATACTTAGTAAGACCACCAATTTAATGGAACTGTAAAGAGAAATAATTGCTCAAAAAGACCAATAATAAAAGCTATATAATCCTTGATATGGAATGTGCCTGAATGTCATAGTAACACAGGACAAAATGTAGATAAATGTTATAACCAATATGTAGTAAACAAACTAAATTGTTGAAAAGAAACAAACCAATGTATACAAGCCAAGATGCAACCCACCAAAATGTGTAACATAGTTAAGTAAAAAACCAAGTATTATTGTATAAACATATAGTGTAAATGTGTACAAAGTGTGTAAAACATAGTAATAAACAATGGTAGTAACATGCCATAATGACATGAGAGTATTTAAGCTGAATATTGAATAAAGTAAGAAGCATATTGTTGCCAACTCAGTAACACATAACCTCATCTGAACAGGACCTACAACATAAAATCATACACAATAATTAGATAAAGTAATTACCAGTAATTGTTTCAAACAGAGACCAAATAAGAACAAATGTACAAGACAATGAATACCTTATGAACTGAAGAACACAACTATATAAGTCAGATTATTAATAATAACAATAAACAAATTAGACAGAATCCCAAGTGACTAGAGAGTTAATCAAAAAACCATAACAAAACTTGTAAAGAGAGAGTAAGGAAGTTTACCAGTAGTTAGAAGAATGTTCAATTCAACTATGAGAATACCTCACAATCATCGTATAAGTAATTTAATAACTATAATCTAATAAACTAATTAACTGTAATCATAGGACTAGGTGTAAATAACCATCATACTGTAACTTAAAGAAATTTCAACTAACAAAAAGTTAGTAAGTGCACTAAAATGTCTGTGTACACTTTAATTATCAATGATGCATATAATATATGAATAAAAATAACTAAATGAGAGTGACAGAATGGCGAAATGATAGCATAGTGTATTTTAAACAATGCTATATGTGTAAATAAGATAACATTTGCTGGAGTAAAGTATCAGCAAATATATGTAAAAGTGTTAAATAACATTTTGATACCAAAGGTATGTAATAGTATAAGAAATAATGGTGATATAAGCAAATACAAATGCTTGGACATGTATGGCTTATACGCCATGAATGCATTTTGCTTAAACCACAAATATGTTAATATTATGTGTTAAATAATGAGAGATATGGACTCTAAACGGTTAATTATAAGCATTATGTTATAATAACACCAAAATATAGTGGAAAAAACTTATTTTTATTAAGAGCCACTATATGTGTATTGTATAAAGTGAAGTGAGTTGTTAATGGACGGATTTATTACTTGTTTGGACTTAAATTAAAGACACAAGTATCCGCAAAACAATGCGACTATTCAAATGACGATCGGACGATTAATAAGAAACTTATGAATATTATAAGATTTTCTGTCATTTCCGAATGGGAATGAACGCGTCATAGCTGAGTCTCGAACCCAAAGCATAGACGCTAAAAATTAAAATTTTAATATAACCAAGGCATTTGGGGTAGAGAGTACAGACTTCTACACCAATAGGATGATCTGATTTTACCAGACGCGAGAAGGAGCTTCGACGAGAAGAATTAATTGTCTTTCAGCCACCGATGCGAGCGGAGCCCGCGACAGTCATCAAGAAGACATTTTGAAATGTGCGCGTCAGATAGTAAACAATTATAACTAACCTCAACTGAAGACTAATTTTTTTTCTCGTGTGACAGTGCTACGAATAATAAAGTGAATTATTAAAACATTCCTAGTGTACAATAAAGGCAATGTTACGTGAAATATGCAGGGGGTACTATCAGTTAATGAATTTTAAAATAAAATGAAAATATAATTTTCGTCAGTTGACGAATATTATAGCGGACTACGTTAGCCAAGCACACACTATGCATGGTTAATCTAGCGAACGATGATATATTATCAGGCACAAAAATAAATAAGAGTTCTAGTTTAATTTAATAATGGCATTTAATTAAAATATTTTGATATTTGTGTAAGAAAAAATAATAACAGAAGTCGAAGTAACGATAAATACCGCAAACAACACTTGTAAAATATAGTCGCTTACTTGACTACAATCCCAGTTGTACTTGATAAATAATGATTTTACATACGAGAACAATCACTGCCGTTAATTATCCATTTTATTACGATAAATAATGTTTTTGAAAATAGTATAAGGATTTCAATAATATTAAATAACTTATTTTGTTAACTTACTCTCATCTATAGGTAAACTAACCTATAACCAACAAATATTTCTTTGCCAACAGAGAGTCACGCCAGTCATTAACAATACTTTTTTGAATAGACTCAATAAGAAGAATTTTGCTATTCTTTATCAAATCCAGTTCATAGTAATAATTAAACAAGTAACATTGTTTTATAGTGTAACGTTTATAACACATGTTACACAGCCTTGAATAACTAACTGCAGCACACCTGCTGTACGACAATACGGTAATTTTAATATCGTATTGAGGTTAACTATTTTTAATTTTTTATCTTGTGATCATTTATATGAATAAATATTATTCTTAACAAGCATCTTTGTATCTTGCATCATGTAAATTCAAAGAATCCATGAAAATTTTGTAACTATAATAACCAAAATTAACATAACAAAATTACCATAATATTGTATATTGTACCAGTGTTACCAGCCCTGAGCTGAAGAATTTTCAGAAAATAATTAACTTTGTTGTTTTTAAAGATTTATTTATTGTTTTAAAAAAGGATTTCATTTAATTTAACTCATATTAATAAACGCCTAAATATCTTACCAGTGAACAGAGAGTATTTATTTCTTTTAAATAGGCACAAATAACTTGCATTTTAGAAGCAATTGTTTCTCAAGGTGGCGGCAATATTCTAGGCGCCAGTATTTGAATATTCAATCCACGATTGAATATCATTATCATTATATTTACTGTGTATATATTAATATCAAGGTGAAGTATTTTGTGTGTTATTCATGTATTTCCAGTGAGATAGAGCAACAGATTAGGAAGATTGAAGACGTTCACGGATGGTAAGTGGGGAGGTAGATACATCGAGAGAACAGTTATTACAGTCCATTTAAACATAAACATTAATATTTCAATTAATTATTAAACAACAAAAAACAACACCAATCATTGATAATTATATTACGACGTGAGGATTGAAGAGTAATACTACTAAATCAATTACAAGTTAAAATAAAAAAAACTACACTCACTCGACGTCGTCTATCTTACAACGTGACGAACCCAAGGTGGGGCTTGATTAAATACAACACTCTAATACACTCACTTAAAACGTTGTTTAGTAACAATATAGATCCAGAATAATTTTCCATATTCCTGGCAGCATTCCGACATAATTTGCATAGTTAAGAGAGCTCGAAGAGTCTGGGCGCAACGCGAGTGCACGACCTTGGCAGAGACATCGCACGCTGGGTTAGTCGAGTAACGTGTAGAATGATGCTCTCACATTTTTTAGAGCATTACGTAATTGTTGTAGCAATAAGAAGTCTGTCGCCAACTTTAGACTTAGACTTTATCACTTTCTCTGGAAGTTTATTTACTCTTTCTCCCTATCGTCATTAACTTCTGCAGGTTTCACGACGATCATTCTTTAAATGGAATTCTTATAATCTTTAATGTTATCTACTACACTATCTATCCACCTGTAATCCTTATTGGACTCGAAGATCATTTTCATGCGATCATTCTGCCGTTATTTCGAGTGTTAGATTTTCCTCTTAGGGAAATTCTTTCTAACCGGAGCGTGAATTTCTTTAGCATCAATTGTAGTGTCTTCTTTAGATATCTCTCTTTTAGTAATCTGCTTAGTTTCTTTTTTGTATTTCTTAGTAAATTTTCTTTTGCTAGTTTTACAGATCGAACACTTGGCTGTTATCCTATAATCTATAAACCATTATTAGTCTAAACTATCTTTTAGAAAATTTTCATTGCCTTCATTTTACATTTGTGACAGAGAATTAAATCGGTAGACACAGAGCCTATTTAAATTCAATTAGATTTTTATTTATATAAGTAAAACTTAAAATTGCTAGTGCAATCGCTGTATTCAATCAGCCGGAGAATGCATGTATGCCTATAAACTAGAAGAATTTAAAATTCATTTGCCCAAAAGATTTCTCTCGAAATTTATTAAGGATTTCTCTCGTAAGACCATTAAGGATTTAAATAAAAATAATAATTTAAATCTGGTCTATAAGGGGCCAAATGATGAGAAACTTCTTTTAGTAAACTTAAAGCTAACTAAAATTTTCCCTGATAATAATTTTATTAAAATATTTTTGTATCATTTTATAAAAATACTTATATATTTTGTATTAAAAAATTCTCTTGTAACTCAATTTTTAATAAAATAAAAGGAAAGTGTAAGGAGTAGAAATGGGGAATGTATAGGGGGTACTACGGAATGGGTAAGCTAGTGTAGGCCTATGTGTTGTGACTGTCGTATTGTATTCAGCTGAGGACGTGCCCGGGATTTGGCTGTTCGTCTCTCTCTCTCAGACGTCTCCACCTTACTTTCTTTACATTACTTTTCTACCTTACTTTCTTTATTGTGCATTTTTAAGGTGGCCTGCCCGACTACTGTCCGACGCTTCATAGGTCAGGAGTCTTGTTCTCGGGTCTTACGTCAGTTAATCTAAGAGAGAAGAGAGACTTAGGCCCTACTGTTAGAAATGTGTGCTGTGAGAGAGAGAGAGAGAGTAGTAACGTGTAGATGGGGGGTAAGAATGAGATGCGAGAGAGAACGAGGTGAAGAGGGAAGTGGGTATAGTGAATGAGTAATGGAAGGGGGAGGGGTGAGGACGGCCACAAGGAAGCCTACACAGTTTCGAAACTGAAGTTTCTATATTACGAAATTTGGTTATGGCCACTCGCTGAATATCACTCAAGAGCTCACGCGTCTCAACTTTGCCCGCCCGCGTGTGAGAGTCTCTAGAATACAACCAGAGAACTCTCGCTTAGTTACCTTGTAACTTAATGCACTCGGCCGTCAGCACAAGCAAACTAACAAGGATAACACAGTTCGTAATAATTAACGTTAAAATGATGTGCTAGTTAAAGAATTTGTTACTAGCCCGCATTATGTAGGCCTATAACTTAACAATATATTTCGATATAGGTTCCCTGTGCGTGTGAATTTATATGAGTTGCAAGATGTAGCGGTATAGAAATCTACCGCATGCCCAGAAGTTGTGACTTGACAAAGAGGCTGTGCGGCCGTCTGTCTAATTCACAGTATAAAATATTTTTTATCTTATGTTTAACTTAATTATTAAACAGTTTTTGTAACGAATTATTGTATAGTGTTCGGTGTCTGCCTAACGTAATGTTCTTTTTATACGATTTAGAATTCAATAAAGAGTATAAAATTGAAAGTATACTCTTTCCCTTTGACTTTTCTATAGGTGTCTTGGGTATCTACCTTTTTTATGTATCTTGGAGTGCTTGCTGGAGATATATCTTAAAGGACACAAAAAGTAATCGCAAAAGGAAACCCTGATAAATGACTTTTTAAATGCTAGGTAAATAGACGATCCCTCCCAAAATTTGTCGAGTATTATTTTGCATATTGTTGTACAGGTTCCTTCTTTAAATTTTATTGATATTCTTTTGCCTCCTAAATTGCACTAGGATCAGCATCTACTTATGTAGCCCTATATATGCGCTAGGGCAGTGGTTTCCAAATTTTCAGTCCGCGGACCCCACAAATAATTTAAAAATGCACGGACCCCGTTTGAGTTCTGAAATAAAACAAACAGTAAATATGATAGAAACTCTTATATTTTAATTAAAATGTATTAAAATCAAAATTCTCTTAATTTCCAAAATTATAATAATAATGATAAGAAACATAGTTTAATGTGAACAATGAAGCTGCTTTTGCACAATTAGCTCTTTAATATCTTTAAATGTTTGTTAATTTCAATATTAAGTAACTCTCGACATCAAGTTTATCTCTTAACGTTGACTTTAAGTACGTGAGCAGGGAGACTGCGGTTTTACACAAGTAAGTAGAGGAAAACAAAGTTAAACACTTCAGAACTCTTTTTCCGAGTTCAGGATAGTCAGTCATTGCATATAACCAGAAGTCAGCCAGCTGTAACTTCGAAAATTGTAATTTTAATAAACTATCAGTTGAAAGTTCTGCCAATGAATCTTCTTCTTGTACTGTAAGAGAGAAGCCTCGCCTGTTCGGAGGACAAATAGATCTGCTATACGACATGATTTAAAGACATTATTAAAGCCATTAGTTTGAAATTACTTTTAAAATTACAATTAGTTTGAACCAAAAAATACTGGATTCTTCTACTAATTGTTTAAACATTCTAAAATGTAGATTTAGATTTTAGAATATAAAAAATCGGAGAACATTACGGTATATTCTATTTTTTTCTTAAAAGTGTCTGCGGACCCCCTGAAACATTGTCGCGGACCCCCAGGGGTTCGTGGACCCCACTTTGGGATCACTGCGCTAGGGTATATAACATCTACTTACGTATATACAGAGTGTAACGTAAAGGCGACCTCAATGTACGTATTCGGATTCCACGCGCATGAATATACTGTAAGAAAAATATTCCTATAAACTTAAGTTCAGAAACGTTTTGTTTTACACCTGACCGCGATTTTGTGTTTTTTAAGAAAAACTGTATATCTGAAGGAGGGACTGTGATATCTGAATACAATTTGGTACACATATTAATATTAATATTCTCTAAAATAAAACCTTCATGGTTGAGATATCGAATTTTAAAATGGCAGTTACTTTAAATTTTAATCACTAATAGCTATGAAAATTTTAATTGTAAGCAATTATTATTTATTAAGTAAAATGTTACGACTTTTA
Source organism: Magicicada septendecula (assembly GCA_034769895.1). NCBI lineage: Eukaryota > Metazoa > Arthropoda > Insecta > Hemiptera > Cicadidae > Magicicada > Magicicada septendecula. The sequence continues at coordinate 382,220,972 of CM068375.1, read as the reverse complement.
TTTTGTACTGAATGCCATTTTGTGTGATCAAATACGATAACAAATAATCGAATTATGAGAGAAAGCATTCTACTCATAAATTATGGCTACTTTATTTTTTGTGTACCAGACTTCTATTCCTCCAGAGTAGGTAAAAATTATTTAAAGTTTAAGGCCTCAGCCTTAGCCACAGTGCTGTGGTTTTACTGACGGAGACCGCTATCAGTACAGTATACTATCACCAATCAGGCAGATATCGGAACAGAGTAGTGCCGGATCACTGGAAATGCTGGATTAATGGATGGTTATTAGAAAAAAACACATTTAAATGAGAAAAAGTAGCGTATATTTTACATAATGTAAAACGTGAAAAAAATTACTCCTGATTAAAACATCGGATTAATGTAGTAAATTATCTTCTATTTTTTCTTATAATTAGATTAGTTTTATGTTTATAATTTAGGCAAACGTAGGAAGAAATGAAATTGGTAGAGTAATGTACAATACTATTCCATTGGAATAAAAAAGTTGTCAATTTTATTCTGTTTCTTGGTTTGAAACGACACTTTTAACGCTTTTCCTTGCAGTTTTTCCAACACGAGAATTTCACAAGTAGACACGCCATTTTCTTCTGCCTATTTAGTAGAAGTTATAAAGGCCTCCACTGCCATATCAAGACATACTGTGTGAACAGCTGTCGCTGCTTCTCCGTCTTCCTTCTCTTCTCTGGTCATGACATCGACTATTTCATCGTCTGTCATAAACTGTTTTTTTTTTTTATCTTCGTAACCCACCAGCCATTTGTTTGCATTGTCTGTTGTCAAATCATCTGTTTTGCCTATTAGTTTCTCAGCGATTGTATCTCGCAACACGTGCAGTTCAGCATGTGACGACATTTTGCACTCACGATCTAAAATTACGTAAACACGGCAAATAATTACACCAAGAATAAAACGACTGCAAATAAACGGTACTGTACACAGCGAGCGACTAATGATGCAACTGGCGACTATCGTCAGCGACTTGTTTCCCTCTCCACGCTCGCCAGCACCCGCCTGAAAACGCCGGACTACCGCAGTGCCGGATTATAGAGGGTGTACTGTACTTTCAGTCCTTCCAGCACTCAAGATGGCCACCAATGAAGTGGTTGGAACGTTCGCGATTTCTAACATTGGACCACAGTCTAATAGCCCCGAAAGTGTTTATAATAACTTTATTTAAATTTATTTCTGTGTCTTTCAAGCTAACTCATTAACAGTAATTTATGGCAAAATAAAGGACCGATTTTCAGTGAAATTAGTATGAGGGATTTCTTCTGCCTCAATAATGATCACTATGGACATTACTAATTCCATTTCATGTAAATCTTGTTTCGCCAGTGAGCACGACACAGACCAAATAAGTACGGTTCAAATTCAATTTTGTGTAGAAAAATAAAACAAAATGCCCGTGTCTGTTCATAGTCAACGTGTTTTAAAGCTTATAAGACTTTGTAGATGGTGCGGTGTAAACACAGTCGTGTGATTCGCACCTTCAGCCACAGCAATTCTCCTTTTACTCACTTCATGATTTTCCCCATTTCTTTCAGTATTGTTTCCTTCTTCCTATAAAACGTCTACGTCTTGGTGCTCTAGATAATACAAGCTACACACAAACCGCCTCAGTACATCACGGGACTAACAAAGCACTGTCTGACCTCCACCTACTTTACATACAACAGTCACTTCTACAGGCAAATAGAAGGAGCACCAATGGGCTCACCGTTATCGCCAGTCATCACAAAGCTCTTCACGGACAACCTCGAGGAGAAGGCAATAAACACATCACAGCTAAAACCTTCCTTGTGGATTAGTTACGTCGACGACTGTTTCGTAATCTGGCTACACATAAAGGACACAGTAACAGCGTTCTTGTCACATACAAACAGCATCAATTCAAAAATAGCGTTCACTATAGAAATGGAGACAGGCAACGACACTCCAACCCTTGACCTTTTCATAAAAAAAAAAAGGTCAGCTTAGCTTTTCCACATACAGAAAACCCACACCCACTAACAGATACTTACATAGACAGTCCGATCTTCATTCAGCGCAGTTACAATATGTAGTGAAGATACTTGCACACAGAGGACGAGGATCACAGGAAACAGGAGCTGAGCACTTCGAAGGAGACGCTGGTTTTCAATGGATACACCTTACATCGGATTTAAACAACACCATTAAACAAAAGAAGACAAAGGAGACGCAACCAGGGGAAGAAACACAGGAGTACATTACCATATATAAAGGGTACAACATACATAATAGGGAGAATACTCAAGAAAGATCACATCAGGACAACATTCAACAAGCACAAAAAATCAACGCCTTTCTACAAAATCCAAAGGAGGGACAAGGTGTATATCAAATACCGTCCAAAAACTGCAACCGATTTTATATCGGCCAATCTGGAAGAAATATCCGTCTACGCGTCCGTGTACACGAATTGGCAGTAACAAAACAAAAAGAAAACACATCCCCGACGAAACGAAACACACCAAGGAAACAGGACACACTTTCGGTTTCAAAAACACAAAATTCTTGGCACGAACAAACAGTAAGAAAATCAGAGAGTATAGGGAAGGCATGGAAATCGACCGGATGAGGAAGACAGCGGTCAACGTCAGAAATGAATGTACGTACAAAATTAGCGACTACTTGGAAATTCCTAACTGACAGTTCTAAAATTAACAAACAGCATATGGCCACAACACACTCACCCCCACGCTCGAACCCTCCCCTAGCAACAAATCACAAGGGAAGGAAGATATAAAACGTGCACCGTAGCTAAATCAACTTCAGTACGACTTGAAAATGTTACGAGATTACGGAACGAAACGTCGGCAATGTGAACATCACATAAACGGATGTACCCAAAAACCTGCTACAATATATAGGCCTATAGTGAAGATACTTTTACATTACACTCTGCATAAATATGTGTAATAAGCGCTACTGTAAAGATACATAGGCCTAACTGCTAACTGCCTGTTGTACCTTTGTTTAAATGAGTATTTATTGGTATTGTTGTTACTCGATAATGAACTTATGAACACTGTATTACGAAAAATATTTATTATGAGTTCCTTATGGATAATAGTTATCTGTCATCTCTAATATTTTTATAGGACCTACAATCTCTTAAAAGGTTATAGGCTACTGTTTTAATATTAGTCTAATGATCACACAGCTTTTGCTACTCAGGAAGATCTAAGCCTAAGCTGCTGACTAGCGAATGAATTCAGTAGGTCTATTTATCGGGCTAAAACAAGCTTCATGCCAATATTATGTACAAGCATACACAATATCAATACATAAATTTAAATTCTGCGTATATTAGTAGGCCTATAATAAATAATATAAAATTTGTCGTCTCTTACCTTTCTTGGCAGGCAAATATCATTAATAAAAATTATTAATAGAGTATTAATGTCACCAATTTTCGTTATAAATTACTGATTAGATGTAGGCCTACATATGATTTGTAAGTTGCCTTGTTGGGTCTTGAGTGCTGTACCGTGCTGAAGTACTGAAAGAAAATTCACTCATTCATTAGGAAGTGATTTCCATACAAAAGACTCACGCGGAATTCAATAATTTATTAAGTAAAGATAATTTACTGGCACAATTTCATTTTAAAGCTTAACACTGATTAGCCTATCCAAAACAGAAATATTATAGGCCTACGTAGTGTGGTAGTGTCTAAGTATTAACAACAATTCAAACCAACAGGTCAAGTCAGTCACATTAATCATGTTTAGTTATGTAACAAACTGTTTAAGGCAATTAGTAGGCGTACATGTTTTAACAGAAATAATGGAACAAACTGTATTTCACGCGCGCGCGCGCGTGTGTGTCAAACAGCGTTACTGTCTTATAGCTTTCAGCATTGTCTGTACAGTGTACGAATTGGGCGCTTATTTTTTTATTACTTTTGCCATACTTTTTCCTTTTTCTTTCTTAACTAACTTATTTAGTTGTAACGCAATTTAATATGAAATGTTTGTGCACTTTTTATTAAAAAAAATACTTAAAATTAAACAAACTTGTAGTGTTAAAGGCTTTTTCCAATCTCAGTCTATATATATAATTACAGTACTTTATTTTTTTTTAAATAGACCAGTGATAAAGGCTTTGAATTTGTAACAGGCCTCCATGTAGTAGTAATGTGCACATCACAATGTAATGTACTTATTGAATATTACATAATTAATTATAACGAATCCATTTGAGTGTTTGTAGTGCTATTTTTTTAATTTTCCTAATGTCTAAAGGATTTGTGTCTATCGCAAATTCCGAAAAATATGCTCTGGCCAGTACAATGTCCAGTGCAGTATCACAGTGAGATTTGTGACGTCTATGTTACGTCATTACGGCCAAACTTGCCTCGTGGTTTCCCGTCTCGGCAGACATTTACTGTGTACAATATGCGAACAGACTGTACTATGCACAGAAAGAATTAAAATAACAATAATATGTTGATAAAATATATTATTTAAAAACTTATTACTTTATCGTAATACAACATCATTTACGTTGTACAAGATATTATGTCACACCTCATCGAGTTTCATTTTTTCCCCAGTCACAACACTTGCTTAATATTTTTGCTCTTTTAGAATTAAATTTTTCCTTGTTAGTTTTAAACCCTAATTAAAACATGACAGAGTCTAAGAAACCTAAATCTGGTGCAACATGACAGTAGTAAGCAACATTTCTAATTAAATATTATTTCGTGGGTGAAGTGGGTAGAAAACTAGTTTAGTTGTTGGTTCTTCAACTCTGATAGTTATAGCATAAAACGTAATAATCTTCAATTAATAGTTAGTGTACTGCAACTTATACAGAATAAACAGAATAACTGACGTTACTGCAATGTTGCCAGGAAAATATTAATTTTTAAACCGATGTAACCGTTTAGCTTCGATGCTAGAGGCTCAACACCTGGCAACAGCATTACATTAGCCTCTCTCTTAACCTACCATTCCATTAACTGACTGTTTCACTAGAGAGAGTGGAAAAAATTAACTATATATACGTACACTAATAATACGTTATTAATTTTTTTTAAAAAAGATTATATACAGTACGTACATTATATTCTGTTAATGATGAAATACTGTATGCTTAATGATTACCACTGTTAATAATAATAATGAGGATCATGAAAGTGAGAACGAATCCAACGAGGATCAAGAAAGAAAACTTTCTCACGCGGCTGGGAAAGAAGCTCTAGAAATATACTTCGATATGTTGAACAATAGTCTACTTCAGTGCTAGTCGATGTATTGAATCTGAAAAAGTGGAGAGATTGTGCAGCTGACAGACGTCAGAGTAGGCCTAACATAAAACATAAAGAAAACGACAGACTTTTTCTCATAAATCCGAGGGTTTTAAACTTTTTAAGTGTACAGTGTGCACTTAAAACAAACGTAAGTGTTTGTTTTTACGTAGATTAATTCTACAGTAAAATATACGTTACATGTTTTCCTGTTACAACTTAATTTTCTGCCTAAAAAGTTTAATTAACACCCAAAATCTTCGTTTTTTTATAAATTGGAACCAACATAAGCCAAAAGAAAGCAGACTGTAATTTCTTTCTTGTTCTCATAATTAAGGTAAGTCATTCAAGTACAATACCGTATATATTTTATTCACTTTTCTATTTACTGTACTCACAGATAATTAAAGCAATTATAATTAAACCATTTATCCAGTTTTGTCGTCTGAATTTTATTTATAGATACAATACAAAGTGGGTTGTATATACCCTACATATACTTAAAATATAGACCGTTCTTTGTCCTCGACGGTCATAAATTAGCTACCGTTCTGTTGACCGACTTTTCCATTATCCGACCGTTACCCAGTCCCATTCAAGTCGGATAAGAGAGAGACCACTTTATAGCACTTTATTATATTGTATATTATTGTATAAGAAATTAGAATTAAAAATCCAGCAGCCTATGAATTGTAAATACGTGAGAGGCAAAATGTTTATTAAAATTAACGACAGTTTCTATATAAAGGCTTAACATACATTGTGACTGTATTAAGTAGACTACATAGAGAGAAAAAATTTAGATGTGATAAAGGATATCAAGCATAAAGATAATAATATTTACAACTCTATCTACAAACGAATATAACAAAAGGTAAATAACGAACAAGTAAATCGACAACGGAAGGAACATTGCTGAGTGGAGATGTTAATGAGAATAACTTTACGTATGACAAGGAAACTCAGTAGCTTCATGTCGTGTCATAGCACCGTGTCTGTTACACTGTCGTAATCAACGCAATTTGGAACTTTAATAAACTCTGCGAATTGACTTGTGTGCAGAGAGAGTAACTCGTTGTACAGTGTATTTCAGTAAGGAGAGTGTTTATTTTCAAGTAAACATTATAACATTTGTTTATCTTATCTCTGTTTCCGTGATTCTCGTGATTCTGTTTCCGTGATTTTGTGCAGAACGTATTTTTAAATTACTTTTCCGGTTGACACAAGTAAGAAACTTTAGAGACGATATTATCAATATTTGAAGACAAAATATCTCTGTTAAGCACAGAATAAAATTGTACTAAATAATAAGTTGTATTATGTAAAGTAAACCCAATGGCGTTTAGTCATCGTTAACGAGATCCAGATCTACAGTTGCTCTTCAGAAGCATTGCCATTCCTAAGATCACCGTAATATAAGTTTATATTTATATATTTTTGCATTCAGATAACAAGTGATAAATATTTTTATTTTAGATGTGTTTTATATAATAAACTGTATAATTAACTTAAATTTGTTAGTGGATTTACAAATTTCGCGAGTTGTCCCCGCACACATTTGGCAGGCATTTAGTGACGAAGATTGTTTACGAAATTGTGTTCAACCTTGCAAAGGATAGAAATAGGTATTATGTTTTGTACCTGACCTGAAGTTGGGCTGAAAGGCTGAAACCTCCTATCGATAGTACTGCAAACAGTGTGAGTGCAAGATGTTGTCCGGTGTCTGTAATTGTGAAAATTTATATAAGCCTACTTATTTATTTTCCTCTTTTTTTAAGGTAGAAAACGTTATATACAAACGCAAAAATAATTTAATCGTTATAATTTTTTTGAATAGTGAAGCCATTAACACTTCATTGCGTGTTAATAAAAGAAGTATGTCCTTGCATTCTCATAAAACAAGTATCTTCCCATTTTCGTCGTTATAATTTTCATTTATGTTTACAAATATTTTTACTTTCCACTTTCTAGGAAATGTCACGGCGCAGTATAATGTAGTCAAGAAGCAAAACATTTTGGTGTGTATAGATTGCAAATAGTCTATTTAGAAAATTATTATTATTATTTTTATACAGCTATCTGGACTTCAAGAGGACAGAACTGTTTCAGAATAAGACTAAGGTTCAAAAAACTTTTGTGAAGTTTGGCCTATAACCCAAACAAGTATAGGCCTACTTATCATTCTAGATTATGCATTCTATTATCTTATTGTAATATTATGATAAAGAATCGCTCCCATGGATCCATCTGCCTTAATATCGATACTATCGATGGATGGACTATCGATACTTATAATATTTACACTGTGTACCTGATGCTCTATCAGGGCATTTTGTTAATTTCAAGGAACAATTACTATTTGTTTTTTTGGTACTCACATTGTAATTTTGTATTCTCTAAGAAACCCCCTTTCCAAAGTGAAGCAAATTTATTTAGAACAGACAAGTCGTTTTTGTGTTACGTTCTCTGTTCTGAAACAAGAAATTCAAGACCAAGCGACCACCAAACAAATTCCAAGTGTCTCATTTCAGTAAGAAAATAAATTTTCATTTGAGTACTATTCATAGAAATAGTGAAATGTAGGCCTAAGTAAAAATTAGGAAGTATTGGGTGTAAACCGGTAAAGTGAAGAAACTAATAAAAATGTTTAAAAACGCATTTTATTGCTTATTACTTGTAGAAAATAGTTTAATAACGAAGGTATCAAATCGCTTAAATTTTAAATATAATTGCTCACTCGCTTGAGCATGGATTCAATACACCAGGAAACAAGTTATATAAAACCTTTAAAAACAGCACGGTAAGCTTTAGTGTATGTAAAAGAGTTTTTATATGTGAATAACACGTTTGCTTTAAATTAAATTTAAATTACCTTTATTAATTATTTTTGTTTAAACCTTCTTTCTCTCACTAGTCAACTGGATTGTATTGCTTCACCCGTTTTGTAGAGAAACAAACAACTTAAATGTAAGCAGTGTACGTACCTGTCAGACATAATGTTTTCTGTAGCAATATCAAAGTTGAGCGACCCATTGGATGGACACAGACGCACGGACTCACTCAAACTGATACTCATCGCACAGAGACTTGTAGGGCAGGTTGCTGGAGGAAAACCCGGCCAGTAAATTACGTACGTCTTCCTCCATGTGGCAGACCTTGACTTCGGACAAGATAGTACGCCCATGTTTTCTTGAATTCCAAATCAATACAAGAGTAGCGTTTTCCTTTATTAATTTTTACAATTTACGCCAATGACACATTCTAATTCAGTGAATAAACGCATAATTTAGTCTCTTAAACTGTACTTTCATGTAGTCGTTAATTATAAATAACATTTATATGAACGAACAGTTCTAAGTGATTACTAGTACAGGTGTTAAATCAGCTTACCCACTTAACAAAAATACGCTCTCGTACTTGGTCAATCCAGTGTTCATGATTGCAAATAGCCTACACGCTGGTGGGAGGAGCCAGAATTATGACCTCATACATGGGCACACGCGATACAGCTGTTTGTAAACAGATAACGGCTTATTGCGTGTAACGTAACACTTATTTTGTGTTTGAATACACAGTATCTTCTATACGTTATAAAACAAAGAAGACATTTTAAAAATATTTAGGCCTAATAAAAGCAGTTAATAAAATTGAAATTTGTTAACGTTATAACACTATCTTAATGGAATAATAACTCATGGATATGGTTTAATAACATAATGATTTAATCTGTGTAACATAAATTCAAATTATTGGAAAATTCCATTCGATACATAAGGTTGTCGCAGGGTCGATATTTATCTCAGGATTTATAATTAAATAATTTTAATATATTTCGTGGGAATTCTTGTGACTGCTACGAAAAGTTCCTTTGCATGTTGATTAATAATAGAGAGTACCTTTACAAACAATATATTACTTATAATCTAAAAATTTACACAAATTATATATTAAGTTACATACAAGTTTTGACGATATTCAATTTGTCCGTCTCAGAAAATAATGTAGTTTATCAATGTGTACAATAAATGTTTCCTTGTAATCACTGTTAGCTTATATATTGAATTTGGTTGCACTTTAAAATGTTGACTAGTGATTAGTGTTAGTGTAAATTGTTATATTGTCTAGTGGTTGTTCCTTGTTGAAAAAAAATATTGTCAAATTATACTTTACACATCTAGACGATATTGCTGAAGGGTTCCTGGTCGTTTCTGAATATTTTACTTTTTCTTGATTGTGTGTATTATTTGTTCATGAAAAAGGTAGTGGAAGGATTATTATCTTCGATGATGGTCCTTCAGATCTTCTTTCACACACGGGTCATCTATTTTTATATACTTTTAATTACCTCTAGACACGCACTATTCAACTGCTTTCCATCACAATTAACAATTAAGTGTTATTTCTTCTTTCTTTTAGTTACCTACCTCATACAAATTTCTTAAATTTTGATTGGTCATTTATGTACAGTTTAAATGTTATAGGATCAACACCCATTACCTACATTATATTTTATAAATTACCTTTAATAGATAATTTTATTATTATACTCTAATTATATATGCAATGTTTATACAATTAATAATTAGATAATTATAAACAATTTGATACTAAACATGCCTCAGTTTATAACTGTAAAACCTTATTAATTTGAATTTCTATGATATGTGGTGGAACAATTTTTATGGTTTATTGTAATTTCTACTTTGACTACCTGAGATAAATATATTTACATAAATTAACTGGTGACATAAAATCTTATAACATACAACAAAACTCTTAATAATAGTAATTGTTTTTGACAGTTTTAGTTTATTTATACTGCTAAACTATTGTCTGTATGATAAACTAAAATTCTGTCTAATAATAACAATAAAACACTTTTCATACAAAAATAATTAACACTGTTTAACAGTAGTCTGTGTCACTATTTATATTCTGTCACTCATATAACTGTAAGGTTTGTGTCCCTTTTTCTATCCTTAAAATATGTCGATACAATTTTGTTAATACAATTTTAATTTATGATTAGGTACTCTTTATTGGGTTTGGTTGTTATTATTCAGGGTAAGTTGATTATGCCTAATAGGTTTATTTATTTCATTTTTTTCTGTTTACTGCCCTATTCTACTGGGTTATTTCTGGGTTTCTGGATAATATTATATAAGTCAAACCAAATAGTTTTCCATTAATTTGCTTTCAATTATTATTTCTTGGTTCCTCTCTGGATCGGATTCCACTATTATTTTGTAACATTTTGTTTCATTACAAATTGCCTCCCTTCAGAAGTAATTATTTCTGAACACTTCATTAGGTGTGAGGACATAATTACTTATGTTATTTTTCCTTTTCTTCCTCATGATATTTTTTCATGGATTGTTGATTATAATTGCCCTTGATCTTCTTTGAAATGGGGTCGGTTAATTCATACGTGTTGTTGTTGTTGTTTTTTGTTATGGTGTAGGGTCCAACGTATAGTAATAATAATTTCTTTGATATCCCTTCTAGAGTGCTAGGCAATACCCTGTTCTTTAACAAAACTTTCTCTCCTACTTCATATTTAATTATTTTACCCTTTATTTTCTGGTATTTATTTCTGCGTTTTTCCAGATTTTCCATCACCTGATTATAGAATTTTAATTTATTAAATTGGTACGGTGGAGACTTAGGAAATTTAATCAATTCTTGGATCTCTCTGGGTGGTTGTTTTTCATACATGGCAGTGTATGGAGTGCAATTTATAGATGGATGATAAGCCAAGTTTAAAAAATCTTCTGTGGCTGATAAGTAATCAGGCCACTTCCTTTGTTGTTGATGACAATAGGTCCTTAAGATTCTACCAACCTCTCTCAGTATTCTTTCTGATGGATTGCTACTGGGGTGGTATACGGAGGTCTTATAGCTTTTGATGTTCAGTTCTAACAATGTGTTCTTCCATTTCCTGCCTCGAAACTGTGTACCATGGTCGGTAACTATTGAAACAGGTATTCCTATTTTTGGAATGTATTGAGTAGTTATTACTTCAAGAATTTTCTGCGTAGTTGCTCGACTGATTGGATACAATTTGATGAATTTGGTGAAGTGGTCCATAATGATTATAAGGTATTTATACCGGCTTCTACCTTCACTCCTAGGAAATGGTCCACATATGTCAATGAATAATTTTTCCAATTTTTGTTCTGACGATATAGGTATCATTACACCTTCCCTTCGTTCATTATTAATTTTGACCAATTGACAGATATGACAGGGTTTTATATAATTTTGTACCTACCTGTGTATGTTCTTAATGTAACAATTCTCCTCCAATGCTTTCACTACCTTTACAGCACCCATATGTCCGTATCTTATGTGATATTCCAACACTAGTTCTTTTTCCATGATTTTGGGAATGATTACCTTCCAGTCTTCTTGGTTCAATGTATTTTTTATGAATAAAATTCCTTCTTGTTCACAACAGAATTGGTTTATTGAAGAGTTTTGGTTCGCCATACGTTCCTTGATTTTTATTAATTTTGGGTCTAATAACTGATTAGCTTTGATATTTTGTAATAATGCTTCCAAATCAGATCTGCTTTTGAGAATGTTGTACACCTTGATAATCCTTTCTTTCTCGCCCTCAAATGTCTGGGTGTCCACGTTTATTCGAGATAACACGTCTGCTATCACGTTTTGACTCCCTGGAATATATTCCCATTTGATATTATACTCCTGCAAGGCGAGTATCCACCTCGTAAGCCTTCCATGACTCAGCTTACAACTTCTTAAAAATGAGATGGACTTATGATCCGTTCTGACAGTTACAGGATATCCCAAAATGTACGTTCGGAATTTACTACAAGCAAAGACTATGCTTAATAGTTCCTTTTCTGTAACATTATACCTTCTCTCACAGTGGTTTAACACACGACTGGCAAAACTGATGACTAAATGGTTTCCTTCTGTGTCTACTTGGTACAATACCGTCCCAAGACTGACATCACTTGCGTCACAGTTCAAAAAGAATGGGTGATCAAAATTTGGATGATGAAGGATTACTGTCTCTAAGAATTTATCCTTTATCTGTTGTAGTCTAGCGTCCTGTTCATGTCCCCATGTCCATTTGTTTTTGGAAGACAGCTGTTCCTGAAATTTAGATGTCAATGCGGAATAATTGCGTTGGAACTTCCGGTAGTAATTACACAGTCCTAAGAAGGATTGGAGTTGCCTCTTATTCTTTGGTTGTGGGAACTTCTGGATTGCAGTAACCTTTTCTTGTGATGGAGAAATACCTTGTTCAGTCAAATTGAAACCTAAAAATTGAACCTCCTTCGCTATTAATTGGGATTTTTCAAGTTTTAGTGTTATGTCGTTCTCTGCTAACTTACTCAATACATATTCCACCCTGTGACAATGTTCCTCCCAGTTGGATGAGGTAATCAACAGGTCGTCTACATAAACTGTGGTGAATTGTAGCGCTTCCTGACCCAATACCTGGTCCATACATCGTACAAAAATTGCTACCGAATTGACTAATCCAAATGGCAATCTTTTAAACTGGTAGTTTCTACCCTCGAAAATAAAAGCCATATATTTTCGACTCATCGGGTGCAACTCCACCTGCCAGTAACCACAAACTGCGTCCCAGGTACTGATAAATTTCGTACCATGAAATTTCTTTAGAATTTCTTCTATTTCTCCAGGTGACGTACGATCATTTACTATGTGTTTATTTATTTCTCGGGCATCCAAGCAAAGTCGAACCTGCCCGTTCTTCTTCTGAATTGCTACTATTGGGCTAGTATATGGTGATTGGCTATGCTCAATTATATCATTTAACAACATTTTATTAATTTCATCTCTAACCGCCTCCTTCAATGAATATGGTATAGGATAGGATTTTCTGTGGAATTCTGCTGGTTCTTTAAATTGTATTCTACACTGATAGTTTTTTACTTTTCCTGGTTTTTCTGAAAATACATGTTTATACTTCTTATATATCATGATGAGATCTTCTACTTGTTTTGCTGTCAAATTATTTGTGCCTTGGTGTCTAAACTCTCTTATCTCCTGTAATTTACTGTTCCACAGGTCTTCATTTGTCATATTATAGATTATTTTTCTGCATTGGGTGTCATTATTTAAAAAATTTAATTCCCTAACTTGGTGATGGGTACGGTTCAGAGGGGCACCATCGCTTCCTATTAACTCTGCCGTCCACATAACACCTTCTGAGTTCAAGGACACCTTCTCCTTGCTCAAATCAATAATGGCTGAATATTTCCTCAGCATATCGCATCCGATTAATAATTCGAATGGTAGGCCGATTGCGACCAAACATATAATATTAATTGTAACACCTTTGCTTTCTATTTCCAATGACACTTGTTTTCTCACTGTTTTATTTTGACGCCCAGTGGCACCTATTAAAATAACATTATTGACGGGTAAGGTAGGTATTATATTTTTACTTTGTTTCTGTATTCTCTCCAGTTCAGCGTCGTTAATAAGTGATACATTTGCACCAGTATCTATCATTATTCGTGTAGGAATTCCTTCAATTTGAGCGGTTATGTATAAAATTTCATTATGCTGGTTGATTCTACTTGTCACCGTTTCCTCCAACAGTTCTTCTCGAAGATTTTTCAAATAATAATTGTAAATAATAGTAAGATTTTGACTATCCGTCCTTAAACTTTGGTTGTTGTTATACTTCAAAATTCTTTGATTTTCCATAATTAGTTTTTCATAATTAGTTGGTAGTAATTTGTTATTACTATATTTTTGAATTTGGTGGTTATTGTACCCAGTAGTTAGTAGCAGTAAGGGGTCGCGAGGGTTTATTACTGCCTCACTCCGTTTAAATTAAGGCTATCATGATTATTTTCCGGGCATGACTGTTGATTTGCCTGGACTGGTGTGCTGGTTCCTGGTTGTTCAACCTCTCGGTTGTCTAATTGTTCACTTCCCCTTGATTCTCGGAAGTCCTCCTGGCTTCTACTTCTGACTCGGTTATAATGGTGACTCATCCCTCTGGGATTTCCTCTTTGATCATAACTGTTATTAAAACTGTTCCTCCGAGGTTGATGGTATCTCCAGTAATCCCCTTCTTCGGCACTGATGTAATTTATTCGGGGTCGGTACGAACGATTATTATTATAATTACCCTGATTATTATTGTTATTAACTCCTGAGTTATTCCTAAAATTATTATAATTTTGGTTTGTTCGGTAGTTATTATAATTATTATTATTTCTATTACCCGGATGGTAATTTTGATTGGGCCTGTTGTTATCATTATTGTTAATTGGGTTTCGATTGAAGTTTGCTGGTTGGTTATTATTTGGGGTAAAATTTTGGTTGTAATTACGATCGTTGACATAACTATTCCGGTTATTCATGTTATTATATTGATTATGATTCATACCATGGTTATTATTTTTTTAACCGCACTGATCAGTTCGTTGTCTGCTTCTTTTGTAGTAACCCTCGTGTTCATAATTTTCTAATAAGTCAGCCATTGCGTGGACCGTTTTAATCTGGCTTCCCAGGCGGGCTCTGGCAATTCCTGTGTCATAATGGTATGCCATTTTAGTTACTAGGGATTCTTCTGGTATTCTTGGCTCTAGGTGTCTCGCCAAACATACCTTTCCCCAGAAGTAAGTAGTTGGAGATGTACCTCTATTTCCATCATATCTTCCCTGACAAATGTTGTCCCTTATAATATTTTGTATAGCTTCGGACCAGTATTTTTCATTAAACAGTTTTTTAAATTGAGCGTAGTCCACTATCTCATTCCTGGTTGCTGTCCACCAGTTGTCCGTAATCTCCCTAAAATGCTCATCCAACATCTCTCTAATCGAGCTCCAGATAGTTATTCGATGTTTATTAAAATGTTCCTCAATTCTGGCCAGGAATTCCATGGGGTTTCTGCGATAATTTTTGAAATTAATTCCTTCTCTGGTTTCATTTGTGGAAACATGAGTAATATTATTTGGTCTGGTTCTAATTAACTCAATTTCTTCTTGATTTTGGCGTACCTGACCAGTTAAATTATTCACCGTAGTGTTAATATTGTCACACCTTTCTCCGGTTTGTTTCTGTAAATTCACTAAATTTTCTTGTTCCTTTTGTATTCCTTCTATTTGAATACGACTATTTTCTTGGACCTGGTCTATTCTAGTATTTATCACTGCTTTATTTTGTATGATGGTTTCGTTAGCTTTTCTCAATCTCTCATTAGTGTCAGCTATTTCTTGCTTCCTTTCCTCATCGATTTTGTCCATCTTCTGGTTAATTGTATCATTGACTTGTTCAATTCTACCATTAATTCTTCTTAAATTCTCTTCATTGATTTGTCTGAACTCTTCCTTCATTTGGTTATTATTTTCACTTATAGTTTGCCTTAAAGTTTTATTAGTACTTTCCTTAATACTATCAATTTTCTCATTTATCTGTTTTAAACTCTCATTAGTGGTTTCGTTTTGTTTCCTAAAATTTTCATTAGTTTCTTCTTTGTTTTGGTCAAATCTCTCCTCCATCTGTTTTATTAAATTTTCACTCATTTTCTCATTTTGTACCCTTGAGTTCTCGTTAATCTCTTCCTTCATACCGTCTATTTTCTCGTTTGTTTGTCTGTTATCTTCCTTGATACTATCAATTTTCTCATTTGTTTGTCTGTGATCTTCCTTGATGCTCTTCAAATCTTCCTTCGTTTGCTTGTTTTGTTCCTCCATTTGTTTTAATAAGTTTTGACTCAAAATTTCATTTTGTTTCCTTGAGTTTTCAGTGAATTCTTCCTTCTGCTTCTTAAAATTGTCATTCGTTTCTTCCTTATTTCTGTCCATTTTCTCACTCATACTATTCATTAATTCCATTAATTTTATAAGATTCGGGTCTCCCCTATCTTCCTTTCTTGCTACCGTCTCCACATCCTCCACCGATGTTACTTCTTTCTCTTCCATCCTGACTTCCTTCTCTGCCTCCTTCGTCCGTTTCAATGACGTAGCCCTCTTACGCATCTTTACAATTTCTTGGAACTTATAGCAGTCGCCAGCTAAAAATTAGGAAATTAATTTGCTTAATTCAATTTCTTCACTTAATATTCCCTAATTTCAGCCTCACTAGTTGGTGCGCCAATTTATAACACTATCTTAATGGAATAATAACTCATGGATATGGTTTAATAACATAATGATTTAATCTGTGTAACATAAATTCAAATTATTGGAAAATTCCATTCGATACATAAGGTTGTCGCAGGGTCGATATTTATCTCAGGATTTATAATTAAATAATTTTAATATATTTCGTGGGAATTCTTGTGACTGCTACGAAAAGTTCCTTTGCATGTTGATTAATAATAGAGAGTACCTTTACAAACAATATATTACTTATAATCTAAAAATTTACACAAATTATATATTAAGTTACATACAAGTTTTGACGATATTCAATTTGTCCGTCTCAGAAAATAATGTAGTTTATCAATGTGTACAATAAATGTTTCCTTGTAATCACTGTTAGCTTATATATTGAATTTGGTTGCACTTTAAAATGTTGACTAGTGATTAGTGTTAGTGTAAATTGTTATATTGTCTAGTGGTTGTTCCTTGTTGAAAAAAAATATTGTCAAATTATACTTTACACATCTAGACGATATTGCTGAAGGGTTCCTGGTCGTTTCTGAATATTTTACTTTTTCTTGATTGTGTGTATTATTTGTTCATGAAAAAGGTAGTGGAAGGATTATTATCTTCGATGATGGTCCTTCAGATCTTCTTTCACACACGGGTCATCTATTTTTATATACTTTTAATTACCTCTAGACACGCACTATTCAACTGCTTTCCATCACAATTAACAATTAAGTGTTATTTCTTCTTTCTTTTAGTTACCTACCTCATACAAATTTCTTAAATTTTGATTGGTCATTTATGTACAGTTTAAATGTTATAGGTTCAACACCCATTACCTACATTATATTTTATAAATTACCTTTAATAGATAATTTTATTATTATACTCTAATTATATATGCAATGTTTATACAATTAATAATTAGATAATTATAAACAATTTGATACTAAACATGCCTCAGTTTATAACTGTAAAACCTTATTAATTTGAATTTCTATGATATGTGGTGGAACAATTTTTATGGTTTATTGTAATTTCTACTTTGACTACCTGAGATAAATATATTTACATAAATTAACTGGTGACATAAAATCTTATAACATACAACAAAACTCTTAATAATAATAATTGTTTTTGACAGTTTTAGTTTATTTATACTGCTAAACTATTGTCTGTATGATAAACTAAAATTCTGTCTAATAATAACAATAAAACACTTTTCATACAAAAATAATTAACACTGTTTAACAGTAGTCTGTGTCACTATTTATATTCTGTCACTCATATAACTGTAAGGTTTGTGTCCCTTTTTCTATCCTTAAAATATGTCGATACAATTTTGTTAATACAATTTTAATTTATGATTAGGTACTCTTTATTGGGTTTGGTTGTTATTATTCAGGGTAAGTTGATTATGCCTAATAGGTTTATTTATTTCATTTTTTTCTGTTTACTGCCCTATTCTACTGGGTTATTTCTGGGTTTCTGGATAATATTATATAAGTCAAACCAAATAGTTTTCCATTAATTTGCTTTCAATTATTATTTCTTGGTTCCTCTCTGGATCGGATTCCACTATTATTTTGTAACATTTTGTTTCATTACAACGTTTAAATCAATAAAAGCATGCAACGTTTATAAAATTCGTGAAAATACTTTCAGTATTAACAACAGAACATGTTTTTGCGAAAATAAGAATGACCTCATGGAAGGTAAGAGGACACTGTGTCAGAATAATCCGCCTTTTTGCGTCAAATGTTTGTCTACATCAACGATGTGCCCAGGGCCGGCCCAAACCTTTAAGTCTGACCGGGCCGAGACAATTTTGCGCCCCCTCCCCCAAAATTGTGATCCTTATATTTTATCAGTACTAAGTTATTAACATTATTCTTCAAAAGTTTTATCATGACTATTTTAGGTCTACTAGTGGCAGCGGTTAAGCCCTACACATAAAAAAACTATTCTGTAGGTCTACATGAAGTTATTTTAAAAAAATTTAAAGTTTATACTATATAATTTTTCAAATGTTAACAAATTTTTTTTATTTTCTTGAAACCCATTAACTATCATCAAGGCCTGTTTTTAAAATTGAACTTAATGAAGCTGTAACTTGACTCACCTATATAAGTGTTTCACATGGACGCTCAATGCCAGTGGTAATCATCAAATAAAAGGAATCAATTTCAAACAGTTTCCTATAATTTTAATTCAGTCAGTGTACATTTCTTTTTATTATAAGTATACGTACAGATATCATCAAAACGCAAACGTCTTTACACATGTAAAATTTATTTTTGCTAAAAATGTCACACCAAGATTTATTAAATTAAAGTTTTTCTTTAAAAATAAAGATAACATATATTTTGGTTTTTGAAAGTTTAGTTAAATTTCTTTATTCTCGCTTTTGCTTCAGCAAACCTTTTAACAATTTTCGTTAAATCTAACTGGTTTGCAATTTAATTTTTAATAGAAAATGTTGTTAGAGGTGATAGGCGGTCTTGCGCCATTGTAGAGCGTAAGTAAGTTTTAATTAATTTTGAGCTTACTGAAACTGCGTTCTCCACTAGCAACCGTGACAGGAATTGTGGAAGGAACCCTCAATGTACTCCATTTATTAGGAAAACAGTAAATCATTTTACTTTTTGAAATAACTTGCAAAATTTGAACAGGAGTTTTTATCTCAGAGTTCTTCAGAAATACACCCAGATGTTTAAGCTCCTAAAAAAAGGCGGTTGCCATCGACGTCACTTTCTCCTAATTTATCTTCATCTTGAAGAACTTTTTGAAGATTCAAACATTTTTGTTTCAAAATTTCGGATTCTGGAAGAGTTTGAACGAAAAACCCCTAATGCTGGTTAAGAGTTTCAAGTTGTGTAAAGCGCTGTTCGATGGATGTCAGAACCTGATCTATAAGCGGGTAAAAGACAACTGTTTTAAACAACTGCTCTGGATCTGTTGGGGCTTCGTCTCGGGACTTATAATCAAATTGCCGTTTTTTCTTTCTCTCAGGCTGCTTCTTCTAAACAGCTTCAATTTCCAACTCTTCAATGTTTCAAGTCTTCAATTTTATATGTCTTTGGCTGTTGCTACAGCACCTGCGTATTCTTTCACGATATTCTTTTAAAAATGTTGGCACTTTCCAAGAAGATGTGTAACTGTTCATAAGTCACTGTTGGCGTTTTGCATGGTACTGCTGACCAAGTTTACTTGAAACAACATATCATGCAAAACAACAAGAGAGACAATGAAGTCAAAAGATGTTAAATTGTTTTCCAATGATTTGGCTTCAGATGTCACTTTTGGATCAATGCGTTCCTCTTGCATTGCCTGTAGCGCTTCACAACTTCAACCATTTGATACCTGACTGCCTTTAAGATGTTAATTCTACACTCCCATCTAGTTTCACAGACTTCTTTGAGAGTAAGGGTCAACTGACTTGCCTTGTGTATTTTCCATCTTTTAATAGATGATGAAAACAGGACATACAGACGTTGCAAAACTCCAAACAAAGAAACATTTTTTACAGATGAAGCAACAGCATCTCCAATTACTAGGTTAAGTAAATGACATCCACAAGGATTGAAAAAAGCTTTAGGAAATATTGACAAAATTCTTGACTGCACTCCTTTTTATTTTCCAATCATGTTGCTTCCATTATCGTAACCTTGCCCCCTATAATTTTTCATGTCTAACCCACAGGTTCCTTCAATTTCTTTCAAAAGGGCCGTTGTCAAACCTTCTCCAGTAGTGTCATAAATAGGAACAAATGACAAATGAAATGCTCTTTTACTTGACCATCTGTTTCAACAAAACGAATTGTAAATAACAATTGTAAATGACAATTGTTCTTGGTGGCTGATATCGGGTGTACAGTCTAATATTAGTGAAAAGTACTTGGCTTGCTTTGCTCTTTCAATGATATTATTTTTATTTCAGACCCAAGCAAACTAATCAACTCATTTTGGATTGTGTTACCTAAGTAAAGATCATGGACAAGATCGGCGACGATCTTGTTGCCGTTTTGTGGCTGAGCGTGAACGTCAAAATATGTCAAATAATACCGCTTTGTGAAGAATTATATTGACTGTCTTATTATGTACCAAACAGTGGCATTCATTGATAATAGAGTAAACTGTTTAACCTACTTGGGAGAACAACTTCGTATATTTACAATCATAAAGGAAAGAAAAACTTGATTTTTTAATCCATTATTTTGCCGCCCTCTAAAAATCTGCGCCCGTGCCACGGCCCGGTTGGCCCGTCCTTAAGGCCGGCCCGCGATGTGCCTCTGGGACAACTTCACTGTAAGGGTTTTATACTGTACAGTCTCAGTTATTGGACACCGTTACAAACTAATGAACAAAAAATATGTAAATTTTGTTTACTTTCCGATTGAACGGAGGATTCGGCGTTAACATGGCTAGAACTGATGCTGCGGTGTAGATCTACTATAGCGTGACACATACGCTATAACACTGGGAACCTGTATTAATTGACTCTGGCCAATTACACAGGCTGCCTTCGTTGTAACAAGCTGAAAATTAATCAAATCACCAAAACAATTAATATAAAAGGAAACTGGGGAGGGGAGACTGCTGATTTATGCACTCAATTTAGTATGTACTAAAGATGACATCCCTTTATTTATGACTGTTAGATTATACATAACATATCAAATTTTAACTTACAGTGAAAACGTAAGGGGTTTTCTACATTAAGATTTATAATACAGTTAGCGCATTTTACCTCGGATCCGAGTTTCTATACATTACTTAGGAATTTCAAGTTTACTCTACTCCATTAATGAATTCCTTTATTACTCTTTATACCATTTGAGGAATGGTTTCATTTAGTAGTGCGATGTTCCAACGCTACATCACATAAGATATTTTACAACTTATGGTTACTGAAATTACTTGTTACAACATTTATTCTTAAACTTCAGAGATTGTCATTTTAAAGTCTTTTAGTTTACAATTACTTCTATTAAAAAATACATATCCACGGAAGACCAGCTTCCGTGCTACCTCTTAGTTAAGTGTTTTAGTCCATGTCGTCCACGCGTGATTCTTCCGCACACTCTATGTAGAGGGTTGTCATAGTGGTTGTCTTCCTGGTGAAGGTCCTTGGAGTCAACTAATGATAGAGAGAGTTACGATGTCATGAAGTCGTCCTGTTCCTTGGTGGTTTGGCAAATACAGTTGAGGTCTTCGTCTTCACATTTTACAGTTATTCACATTGTACATTTGGTAATAGAACGGTTGTATTTCACTTTACATATACAACCCTAAAATAACTTTAACTATCTTTCTAGATGTGAGATGTCACCTTTCGCACTTAATCTTCTACATTCTCCTTTACTGATACACACTACATACTCGTTACATAACTCTTCACACGGTTATTTAACTTAATAACAAAATAATAAAACATATTTTGTTGTAGCGCTCCGTTCTGCGCTGCTTACTGGCCGAACGACGCATCTCAAGTCTCTATTGTTAGAACAGGAAAATTGTAACGACGCGGAGTGTTTACTCCGCCATAACATAGTTCCAAATTTTAATTAGTATTACAGTCTTACAGTTCTTACTAATAAACAATTAAGACTTTGCTTGACTACAGAAATTATTACCATAAGTACTAGTGACTTCGAATCATTTATTATTTACATTATTTTTTACAGATATTTATTATTTAATGCCGGGCAGTTATGCACGTCGGGTCCGGTATTCACAGGCCATAGCAAGATTTTTAATAAAGGGGTTACAGCTATCAAACTCTTGCTTTCTCAGTTTATTTAATTATATTATTTTATTTAAATTCTCTCTTTTTAATTCTTATTACTATTATGAGTTAGTTCAGGGGTATTCTTGGGTTTAATAGTGCGATTTTATTAAAATTTAAAATTTCTCAGCTTTTACATTCCCTATTTATTAATTATTTTATTTTTAATTAATGAAATCGTCACACTACGTTCTGTAAATGAGCGCCATCTTCTCTGTGTTGATATGGCAGCGGAAACGCAAATGGCAAGAGAAGACCGTGAGACAAAACTGCTGTCTCTGTTTAAACAACTGCCAGGCTGCCGAGATACAGGAATGGGATGATGACGTAAGCTAATAGTGATTGAATCAGCCGATAACAGCCAGGCGCCGAAGAGAACCAGCCGTCTCCTAATAAGGTAATCAGTCATGTGGAACCACTCAAGACACTCGCCAATATGGTGCAGCAGGATCTGACATTTAAATGATGAGGCGCTCGATTGAAATTGTGGCCAGGAATCGCATCGGTCGGTAGAAGCAAACACTTATCTCTTTGTTAATAAACAAAAGGACTACTACATAAAAAAATATCGGTATTGAGAACCATAGATGACTTTCATATTCTAAGATTTATATTTAAAATCATTTTCGAAATGAAATGTTTCCATAGAAACTACTTCTTTCTCCAGCCTTAACCACAGTACTGTGGTCACTAACCCATACCACTTTACGTTAGCGCGCTCGATTTTCACTGATGTTGGCAGTCGATGGCACTGCCGAAACGTCTGGTTTTGCAGAAAACATTGGACCACAGCCTGGGAAGAAATTTTAACAACAAACTACTTATTTGTTGCTGATAACGCAGTATACATACACAAAATTATCTTCTCCCCTTTCAACTATCATTTTCATTTATAGAAAATTACTCCCTCCCCTACTCTTTTCATTTATAGATATTTCATCTACCTTTCTACAGTGGATTATTATGACATTTTTTCAGGGTACTTTAATTATCAAATTAAGTACTTTACTCTTGTTAAAACGTTAAACGTTTCAGGTAAACTACCCCTATCCCTACATCAAAATCAATAGGCCTCGGGCACATATCTACATCATCTACGACTCGGGCACATATGCAAAAAATGATTTGATTCTGTTTGAATTTTCGGTAGTTATCGTTCTCCAAAGAAAAAAATTCTAGTCACAGACACTTTTCAGAAAATTACTTTTCTTCATGTTTTGAAGGGTAGTACAATCAGAATCAGTCCTTATTTCGAACATGATTTTTTTTTGCCATCACCATACTTCCATTTTCTTATGGAAAATAGAAGTAAAAAAACAACAGCGGGAAGGCATACAGGCCTACTAGATTTTTACTTCAATTTTTTTTTTAGAGACATAGGCGACAGAATGTCGTTACCAGGGAACACCTTGAGGAGGTAGTCTTCCATAGGTCCCCAAACTTTTTCTGTGCTCTTTATATTGTACTTTTTATAGGTTTTTGAAATGTTTACAATTTATTCAATTTTTTATTTCAAGTTACGATTTAAAAATTACAATTTAAAATATTTGTAAATTTAAGTCAATTAAAAATTTATTAAATGTTACAATTGATTCAAAATTGTTTTTTACTGTAATTTTTGGATATATGCCAAGTTTTGTATAAATGTTCTTAGTTTCCTATTATCTTAAAGTTTTTTCAAAGCAGAAATAAAACCTGATCTAATTTCCAAACAGAGTTTCTTTTCTTCTTTTCTTGAAGGTTTAGAGATATCCTGTCAAACGTGTAACCATAATAATCTGCATATATTTTTGGAGAGCATTAACCAATGGATAAATATTTGCAAAGCGGATTTGGGGGTGCCAAAAGGGCTATAGCCCAGAGCGGCAAAATCCAGGGGCGGCAAATTTTTGAAAAATACCTAAAAGCACAACAATACATACACAAAATAAATAAACAAGTAAATAAAAACTTTAGCCAATAACCCTTTCGTGCCAGGAGTCGCGGTCCGCGACTTTCCATATAGCCTGTATATGCTGCGAATACTTGGATTTCGTTGTCCATGACGTGTCCATTACTTCACTAAATATAATTATTTCACTACGACTCGGAACACAAAACCGGTTTTGTGTTCCGAGTCGTAGTGATATAATTATATTTAGCTGCGAATACCTCGAGTCTCGGAGCGCGACTCACTATGGTTATGCGAAAATTGGCAGCGTCGCATAGCGAGAGCGAGACTCTTGGCATTTTGTACAGTACACAATAATGGTTACGTTATATTGGCTGGCAACCAACTAGTAGCATTAATGGAGAAATGTACTCCAGCTACCGACCCGTTTTGTTGGAAATATCAATGAAAATGTTTTCAGTTAAAATTAGTGTGGCGAGCGTTTAAAAATTACAAGGTATTTCAGTAAATATGATCTGAGTGACGAGCATAAAATTTTTACTGCACACCTAGTAAAATGTACCACTTTTCAGTACATTTCTACCTACCTACCTTCAACTGAGCATTATTTTATACAAATGGATACATTTTATTTATTTTTAAATGAGAAAATTTTTATAATATAAAGTAATTTAAATAGTGAATTAGGTTAATTATAAAAATGGAGAAAATCTTGCTAAAGAGTTGTATATTACAAATCTAACCTACA
Organism: Magicicada septendecula; assembly: GCA_034769895.1. NCBI lineage: Eukaryota > Metazoa > Arthropoda > Insecta > Hemiptera > Cicadidae > Magicicada > Magicicada septendecula. The sequence goes on along the minus strand of CM068375.1, from coordinate 382,196,137 downwards.
AACTGCTCGTTTCCAATAATGCTAATTATGGTAAGGTAGAAATGTACCGAAAAGCGGTACATTTTACTGGATGTGAAGTAAAAATTTTCACGCTCGTCACTCGGACCATGTTTACTAAAATACCTAGTAATTTAAAACGCTCACCATACTAATTTTTACTGAAACATTTTTCAGTGTACGCATACAACCGACCCGTGACTGATAGAATAATATCTGGTCTTTTAGAGCCTCGATTGTCATCGTGCAGTAGGAATTTGCTTCTATCGTTCATAACCGAATGCAGTTGTTGTATCTTCCAAGTTGACCGGGTCATTTGTAGGTCCCTTACTCTTTCTCCGAACGCGATGCAACGACTGTTTTTTACTGTCACAAACTCGTATCCTCTGCTTCCCTACTGCTTCCACATATATTTTCGATATCACGCTGTCCGTTTCTCTCGCCCTGTTTCTGGCATTCACTTCAATCGCTGCATCGTCTGGGAGACAAACTTGTCCCACCTCGCTAAAACGGTAGGACTATTATTCTGGATAGAAAGACTTTCCTTACAGTGCTTCGTTTTACATTCAATACATTTCCAAAATGTCACTTATTGTTGTTAGTATAATCCACTATGTACTGATAACCGTTGAAAGTCAACAAAGGCTTTCCCTTTCTGGTCTCGGTAAATTCCGTGCCTCACAAGTTTAATGCAATGATCACCACTGATCACCACACAAACAAAACAGTTTATCAATGATCACCACTGATCGCCTACATACGCACACACACCACTAAATAATTTTCACTCTGTACTAAGTAGCAAATTCGTTTTAACATGAACCATTAATGAGAGGGAGAGGATACACATTACTAAGGCAGGAAAGCTACTCTGACAAATGATATGACTGTTATCACGAGCTGCTACATGAGCTGCAGACAGTGCAAGAATGTTGCATCATAAGTTGACTGTCGTCAGTGTTCCATTTTGTTTAACTGTTATTTGCAATAAAGACTCATTTTTGGCTTTATGCAGAAATGTAGCTGATGTAACAGGTTTTTGTAAATTTCATCTTTGGCTTCCGCATCAACGTGTTTGCTTCAGAAATCATAATGTAGGCCTATTTTTCGGTATCATTACGAATTTCTTGAAACCATTGTTTCTCCGACCAAGTCTCACAACTTCTTTGGCAGGCTGGCAGTTGTTTAAACAGAGGCAGCAGTTTTGTCTTCTGTTCTTCTCTTTCCATTTCAACTTTCTCCGCCTCATTCACAGGAGGTAGGCCTACATCGCAAGTGCCAAACCACAGCATATCAGTTCTACGTTCTAGTCAGGCTAGCGTTGAATCACTCATACACTCGGAAAGTTAAAACTTTTACATTTTTTTGAAAACTAATCGTGACCGTATCAGATAACTGAGACTATAGGCTACTGCGTACTGAACACTAATGTGAAACTCTTACAAACGGTTTTACCTACATCAATATGGTGCCTCAGTAGTCCCTGAGGTACCATATTAATACAGGTAAAAATTTGACACAAAGGCGGATTATTCTGAGATAGTGGCTTTTTCCCTTTCATCAATTTATTTTAGTTTTCGCAAAATCATGCTCTGTTGTTAGTACTGAAAGTTACATTAACAAATTTTCTAAATATTATATAGGCTACTCTTATTGATTTATGCTTTAACAAATTTCCAATTTCTTTACATCTTTTATTAAACCAATTTTTAAGTGTCTCCTTCATTGTATGTAGAAAATTTGATAGGCCCAGTGGCGGCTCGTCAGGTGACGCAGGTGAAGTGCTGCTTCACCTAAAATAACTGGTTCAATGTGTTTTCTTTTAAACAAAATTATTTTCAATTTTTAATTTTTGTTTAAAAATATTTTTTTAATTAAATTTCGTCTGTATAATAATTAAAATAACATTTACAAGCGATGGAAATAGGTTACAGAAGCTAGATTCGCTGCGAACAATACTACTCCACGTATAGTAAACCTACTAGTGGCGGAAAGCGGATCGTAGAAGCAGCTTTCTGCACCTTGAAGGCTGCATCAGTTAATACGGCACTAACAACGCTCGGTTTATGGCGGTTCCCATGACAACTATATGCCGTACTCAGCGTTCCCCGACACACGTGAAGCAGTGTCGTGTGCTGTTTTTCAGTGGTGTACGTGTACAGTGCTTCACCTATCCAGCGCGTTTGTTTTGTTCGTTGTCCGTCGTGTTCGATCATGTGTGAAGTTTTTACAGAACGTTTCCTTCATATGATCCGGTATGTGTTTTATTAGAAACACCATTTTCAAGATGGAATAATGATGATTAGAAAAACTTGTTAAGCTGTGAAAAACGTATGCCTATATTGAAAGTAAATAATTTGCAAAAATAAAGGACAAGGTGTACAATCGCAACTTTAAACAAAATTGGTATTCAACGTTCGAGTGGTTGTGTGGCAGTTATTATTTAAATAAACTTTTTTGTATGCGCTGTTTAATTATTAGTGTTAAATCAAGTGCGTGGAATAAGAACGGCTTTGTTGATTTCGGTAACGTTACTCGTGTTCTTTCCAAACATGAAGGTTCTTCTGAGCACATGCGTTGTGCATTGAGTTTTTTTAAACTAAAGAAAAATTCAAGTACTGTCTAGGATACTTTGAAGGCAAATTCTAGGTTGTATATTAAACACTTCAATGACAACGTTCGGCTTAACAGATGTTTCATGCATCTTCCTATTCCTGTAGTTCTTTACATGGGTAAACAAAAATTAGCATATCGCGGACACTACGGAGAGTTATCATCTATTAATCGCGGAAATGTTAAAGAACTGTTAGAAACCTTCGTATCGATAAGCCCTGTAGATATTCAAGAACACTATAAAAAAAACTCACCCGTCTTTGCCGGCAATTCTAAGACTATTCAGAATGAAATAATTGACTGCATTTCACAATATATTGATGAGCACGTTGCAAAGGAAACAGAAAATAGTACATTTTTAAAATTCTAGTGGATGATTCAACAGACATTGTCCACAAATCTCAATGTAGCATCTTAATTAGATACGTTATTTCCGGAGGAAAGCTGGTGGAAAGATTTTTGGGATTTTATGATGTTAGTTCCAGCCTGACTGCCGACACCCTGTTTCACGTTGTGTCAAGATCCCTCGAAAAATTTGACTATAAATCAAAACTTATTGCCCAGTGTTTTGATGATGCAAGCGTTATGTCAGGGGAATTAAATGGTCTTCAGGCAAAAATCAAAGAAGCGGTTTTTGTTCACTGCATGGCGCATCTTTTGAATTTAGTGCTACAACAAAGCTGCAACAGCATTTCGAAATGTCAGATATGTTTTGCACCTGTTAACGATTTACCCTCTTTTTTCTACAGTTCTGCTAAGCGAACTTACGCAGTAGACACAGTCGTTGGAAGACGAATCCCTACTTCCGTTATTACGCGATGAAAGTCTAATTCCAATATTTTAAATACTATATATAACGAATGGGATTCATTAAAAGAAGTATTCACTAAAATTGTGAACGATTCAAATTATGATCAAACATCCATTAGGGAGAGTGACGGCTTCTTAAATAAATTGAATGATTTTGAATTTACGCTTTTGGTTGTCGTCTTTAACGATATTTTTGGAGCCACAGATGTTCTCTTCGATGTGCGACAAAAGAAGTCATTTGGCATTAATTTCTGTATCTCGCAAGTTAAAAATACGCAAACTCTCATAAATAGCAAAAGAACTGATGATACATTTATGAAAATTTTCGATTTAGCTGTTTCAAAAACAACAGTTCCAACTGAATACCATGAGTGGCAGAAAAGAATTACACTCACACGAAATCAACTTTTTGGGAAATACAAAATTCTGTATAATGAAATTTTAGATAACCTTTTAGTACAAATAGCCATACGTTTTAATGATATAGAAAAGCTTCAGTTTGTTACATTAATGGATACTTCAAAGTTCGTAACGTATTCTGAAAACTTTCCCACGGATGCATTAAGTAACTTAAAGGTGTGCTACACTAATCTGTTTACCGATTTCCAAAGACTGAAAACCAAATTACAGCTTATTTATGAGGTTAAGCAATACAGACAAATGGAACCACTAAATTTTACGGAACTTTTAGCTGACAACAAGAACATCTTTAAAGAACCTTACAACTGTTTTGTTTAATAGTAACTATTCCATCCACTAGCGTTTCCGTAGAACGAAGTTTTTCTTGTTTAAAAAGAATAAAATCATACCTGCCCATCTTTTGTCTGCATATGTTATTCATGATTTCAAAACAGGAAGAAACGTATTCACATAATTGTTGGAGGGGGGGACCTGCCACCGATTCTGCTTCACCAATCATCCAAGCCACGAGCCGCCACTGGATAGGCCTACTGTGTATTTAAACATGAAATGAAAGTTACTTTACACGCAATTATGGATGAACACGTTTTGGTCGTATCTGTTTACAAACATCTATGGCATGCGCGCGCGCGTGTCCACTTGTGACATCATAACTCTGGCTCTTCCCACCAGCACGTACTTGCAATTATAAACAGTAGAATGGTCAAATATATATATTTAAAGAGAATTTTAATTTAGGATGGGTACTCGTAATCACTTAGAACTGTTAGTTCGTGTAAAAACTTGACGGTTTTTATATATGACATAAAATTATAAAATTTTATTATGATATTTAATATAAAAATTTAATATAAGATTATAAAATATTTATGGTTAAAAGCTACTTGAAATTATAGTTTAACAAGCTAACATGTGCGTTCATAAAATGAAATTGGAATGTGTAATTGGCATAAATTGTTTAATTAGTAAAGAGAAAGGCGACTTTTGTATTTCCAGTAAATTAAAAAAACGAAAGTAAAATCAAAAACGAAGCGAGGACATGTTGGCCGAAGCCAGTCAAAGTTCAAGGGTAAGTCAAGGACTGCGACGTTCATTTGGTGAAGGCGGAGGAAGATGTACTATCAGCAGTTAGGCTTCAGAACCAGTAATACCGGACCAAGCTCGTACTATCATTCAGTAGACCCCCCGCTCCGCAGGCGTCTCGATAGCAAAGCAGGTGTAATTTACGTAATTGTACGTAATTTAATGGCTGTAATTGTCTCAAGCTGCCTGTCCTAAAGTTGCTGTGGGATCAGTGTGCGTCCATGGATCGATCAGCTGTGATACTCCTACAGACAACTTTATATCTGATAGGAGTTACACTGAGCTTGCATATCAGATTTTGTTTGTTTATTTACAAAACGAGTGCAAAACAATCCAGTTGACTTTCAGCAGAATGAAGCTTTAAACTAAGTTAAACAATAAACTTAATTTAAACATAATTAAGTTTAAATTAACTTTATTGTAAGCCAATGAGTTATTTGCGTATAAAAGCTCTTCAGACACACAAAAAGTTATGCATTTGTATTGAAAGAACTAAAACTAAATGAGTTACATTATACTGTATGTAACTGATTATTATTCAGTTATATTGTTAATACAGATGATTAGTGTTATTCCAGTAAAAAATAATAATAAAATAAAAAATAAAAAAATTCATTCTTATACCTATCAAATAAAAAATACCCAATCAAACTCATTTACGAAAAGTTATTGTCTGACAGTAATTGTTGCACACTGCTGTAAATATCTGTTTCAACGTGTCCAGGAATAACAACGGCATTTTCATATGGTGGGGAGGAAAGCGATTGTTGGAAAAAAGGTGTAGAGGATCTTGACGGCTGAAGGGAAGAATGGTGCAATGGGAGTGGAGTTGAGGAAGCAGAGAAGGGGTGGTAGAATTATTGGAAGAAGGGCTATTGACGGAGTAGAGGGAAAGTAAGTCGAGTTGTCCCTAGACTAGAATTTCTTCTGTGGCCCTCTTGGCATAAATATGCTGAGTTGGGGACAGTTTCCTGTATGAAGTGGCCCAACTTTCAGCAAAAACACTTGCGTCATCCTTGTTTGTCTCGTTCTTGGTGAGTTGCCCCAGTGCTTCCTTCAGTAGGGCATTTCTTTCTGCCATATGATGTCCCACGGTTTTCTTCCCCTTATGTAGAAGTAGAAGTGCCAGGCACATTTTCACTAGCTTTCTAGAACAATTACAAGTAGGTATTTAGGAACAAATTTATGTAACTTGGAGTGTTATTGTGCTAGTAAATAAAATATTGTTAACAAAATAAAAACTTTGCAGGCATATAAGGCAAGTTAAATGAAAGCGTTTAAAAGCGTTAAAAAAAATAACTTAGTACTTACTTCTGCTTGATCAAATTCGACTTCATCCTGCTCAAAGTCTATTGTTGATACTCGACCAATTTGAACCTCCTGGTCAAGTAGAAAATCTAATGCTTTAAAGTACCATAAACTTGGCACGTACTCCTCTTCGGCTCCGGCTCCAGACCTACCTTTGGCACTGTTCGACGTTTTTCAGTTCCCTCCGGTAATATGTTCTTATATTTGTGAGTCTTTTTTTAAGACTGTCAACATTTGCATTTGGCTCAAATTGTTTGTATAAACATCTAAAAGTTTTGGCCACACATTCTTCTTCTTGTTGTGATCCTTAAAATGTCCGACTTGACTTTCTACAGCTCGGGCAGTTCTCTTAATGTATCAAAAAAATCCATCCTAACTTGAATATTTGGTATACTGGCCATATCCAATTAACAGTAATTGCACAAACAAGAATAAAACAAATAAAAACTGACCAAACGGCAACGTACAGTAACCAAAAACTGCTACAACTTGATAGCACAACTCCAAGTGCACAACTGATGTTCATAACGTTGTTGTCAACTTCCCCACAGACGCTACAACAACAGGGTCGCCAACATCAGGCCTCGCCCACCAAATATCCAACGTTTTTGATCTCAACTCAACCGTTGTTTCAACATGAAATGTCAACCACCAACCTGCCTACAGCCGTTCAACATTCCCTTCAATACGGCACCTTGACAACAAGGTTGACAACCAAGTTGATCGTCTATGGGCCCCTTAAGAATACAGTTCAAGGTCGAACACAGTGCATGCGCAATACAACACGGTAAGTAGTTCCTTAGTCTCGTTATTTTTGTATCAGACCTCGTATAGTACTGTATAGTATGCCATCAACAATGAAGAGAGGTGCCAGAAGGAGCAAAGATAGGTTAAACAGCAAATTCTGTACTGTCAAACACTGACCAAGATGTTACAAGCTGTCTTATACATTTCAATCATAAACAAAACACTGAACACTATTCGTCAAATGATAAATGTGCTACAGATATTCAATGGATACACTACACTATGAAGAATCCCTTCACAAATTGGAATTACTGGTAATAAAACAGCAGAACAGTGGTTCTCAATTGGTAGTACGTGTACCACTAGTGGTACGCGGAGGGATCCAAGGTGGTACACAAGAAGATCTAGCTACGGAGAGAGTATTTAATTAAAATAAATAAATAAAAATGTATGTTCACAACAACAATAAATTTTCATCGGACATGATGTAGAAAGATTACCCTTACAAAAACCCAACCTAAATACTTTGCGGTGCTAAATACTTTATTTTAGTATAGAGCCGACCTGAAATTAATTTTTAAAATCAGTTCCTGTTTTGTAAATTTTACGTATTAGATTTAAATAATTATATATAACTAGATTATACTATTCATGTTGTATCAAGTGTTTTATTAAGAAAACCCCAATAACCTTTCCTTAAGCTCTGGTGGAACACGAAATGAATGAAGAAGACCAAAGTGGTATGTGGGTCCGGAAAGATTGGAAACCACTGCAGTAGGTGACATTGCATAATTAATGTTATAGCAGCCAAAAACATGATGTAAACCTTAGAAACTCAAATAATATCAGTCACCCACGAGACTGGGATGCCAGAAAGCAGAAAGCTGGCATCCCAGTAATTACCAGTATCTATCACCCCATTTCATCACCAGTAATGTTATAACAGCCAAAAACATGATGTATACCTTAGAAACTAAAATAATATCAGTCACCTACGAGACTTGGATTCCAGAAAGCTGGCATCCCAGTAATTACCAGTATATATCACCCCATTTCATTACCAGTAATGTTATAACAGCCAAAAACATGATGTAGGCCTATACCTTAGAATCTCAAATAATATCAGTCACCTACGAGACTGGGATGCCAGAAAGCAGAAAGCTGGCATCCCAGAAATTACCAGTATCTATTACCCCATTTCATCACCAGTAATGTTATAACAGCCAAAAACATGATGTAAACCTTAGAAACTCAAATAATGTCAGTCACCTACGAGACTGGGATGCCAGAAAGCTGCCATCCCAGTAATTACCAGTATTTATCACCCCATTTCATCACCAGTAATGTTATAACAGCCAAAAACATGATGTATACCTTAGAATCTCAAATAATATCAGTCACCTACGAGACTGGGATGCCAGAAAGCAGAAAGCTGGCATCCCAGTAATTACCAGTATCTATTACCCCATTTCATCACCAGTAATGTTATAACAGCCGAAAACATTATGAAAACCTTATAACCTCAAATAATATCAGTCACCTACGAGACTGGGATGCCAGAAAGCTGGCATCCCAGTAATTACCAGTATCTATTACCCCATTTCATCACCAGTAATGTTATAACAACCAAAAACATGATGTAAACCTTAGAAACTCAAATAATATCAGTCACCTACGAGACTGGGATGTCAGAAAGCTGGCATCCCAGTAATTACCAGCATCTATCACCCCATTTCATCACCAGTAATTTTATAACAGCCAAAAACATGATGTATACCTTAGAAACTCAAATAATATCAGTCACCTACGAGACTGGGATGCCAGAAAGCTGACATCCCAGTAATTACCAGTATTTATCACCTCATTTCATCACCAGTAATTAATTTTGAAAAAAGCAAGCACAAACATTTTCTAACTGTTCTTTCAATTCACGGCACACATCCAGTCGATACTGGTTTTGGTCATGTGTGAGCACGCGAGGCACAAATTTTGCGGCAACACAATGAATTTTTATTCTTCACTTAAAATGCATTGACAGGAATTCCAGGACATGCCAGTCGAATCTACAAGTTCATCAATTCTTCTGTGACGATCTTGCATGATCAATTCACAAATTCTCGCAATGTTTTCTTCCGTTTTGTTCATTGAGGGTCTCCCAGAATGAGGCAGGTCTTCAATTAACATTTCACCATTATTCAAACAAGAAAACCACTCATAAACTTGTGTTTACCCATGGCATCTTCCTTGTAGGCTGTTTTAAGCAGTGCAACTGTCTCCGCTGGAGTTTTCCCTAACAGAAAACAAAACTTCACAGATGCACATTGTTTCTTTAAGTCTGCCATCGCAAAAAATCAACAAACTATCCCCTTGGGAAAAAATTCCCTATTAACAATGCAACCTCACTCGCTGACGCCAGCTGGCAGACTGACACAATATAATATCAATGCAATATCACAAATTGCAATGGATAAATCAGTGTTTAAAGACAAAACAAATGACACTACAATTAGGTAAATAATGAACACAATTTCCACAACACTTAGAGTAGAAATCTTAACTGAGATGATCAAGTAAATTGGTGGGTAAGATATGAAGAAGAATGCAGACAGCACATACGTCACAATGAGATAAAAACAATCTCAACAAACTGATTCAAATTGAACAAAATTGGTTCCCATATTGAGAACAGACAAAAGGAAGTTGATGTTCATCATGGAAGCATGTCCAGATAGGGAGAGTTCCAATCAGAGGATGATGTAATACTTTTATGAGTAAATAAATGTTCCTAAGTAAATATAATAAATTTGAGTTTATATTAAAAAATAGTGAGATATATATATATATATATATATATATATATAATTAAAATTGTTAAATTTTGCAAGCGCACTCACAACCGGCCCGACCAGGCACCACCCGGGCGGTTCAGGTATAAGTATATACGGTCCAGTTCACAACTATAAAATTTTTAATTTAGCTTATTATCCAAAGTATTATAATTTTTAAAATATCCGGGAAATTGTGAAAAAATGGGTCCAAACAACATATGATTGCGATAAATATAAGTATTTTTGTGATTTCTAAAGCAAACAAAGCAAACACTTAAGTGGAGTACTTAATAAAGATTCTATTATAAAGTAATTAGTACGTTGGTGATATCTTGATGTTAATAAACAAAAATGTATTTACAGTTTAGGCTACATCCGTGGTGCAAAATTACGTCGGTAATATGAGAATTTCTATTTTCTCCGCAATACCAAATGCTGTCCTAAAACCAAAATATGTGAAACCATTGTTGGAACTATCATGACTTTGCCTCAAAAGTTTGGACTACTAATAAACACACAAGAACAAAATTAATGAGAGCAGAGATGGACTTTCGGAGACGTTCTTCAAGAGTATCCAGACGCAAGGAAATTATAAATAAAGTAATTAAGGATAGAATAAATGTGAAAATTTCAATTGTTGATTTTATCCAAACAAAAAAATTACAATGGTATGGATACACATAAAGAATTACACAGGAAAGATTGGCAAGAAGAGTTACGGAATGGACCCACAAGCTTATACCACACTACTGTGGGCCTGACGTGAACACACTACGTTCAGGATTTTTTAAATTCCACTGATGATGGCAGCCATTGGAGCTGTTGAAACGTTTGGTTTGGAAATAAACCATGGACCACGGCCAAACAGCCTGGATAACTTTAATCATACAACTGACACCGGCCGTGAAAGCCTTAGGACAATGCTAGTCCATGTGATTATTTCTTTTTCCAAAAATCAAAAGCAAACTCAATGACCACTATTTTGAAACTGTTAGGAACATCCAAAGGGCTGTAATGCGCCAGTTAAAGGCACTGATAGTTAAAGACTCCAGAGCTGTTTTAACTTGACGGGAACAATGTCTTCCTAAGTGTGTGACTTCCCATGGGAATTAAACAACTTTTTTGAAAGGGTAATTACATCCATGTCTGAAAGCGGTTAAGCTGTTAATGTGTCAATAATTAAGTTTATATAAGAGAGTCTCATTAGTTTTCAGGCAAACCTTCATAACACATTACAATTGATTCTGAAAATATTTTTAATGGAAATATGGGAGAGAAGAAATTTCACCAATACGCACGTATAATGTTGTATTAACTACTGCAGAAACAACAGCTAAAAATTACATTTTGCATGTAAGAAGTAAATAAAGAAAACAAAATCATACATCGAATAGTAAATGAAATACAACAGACGTTAGGAAGTATTCTATTGCAACGTTACAAGTATTATAAAATTAATATACTTCTCTATCCATGTACCCAACACAACTGTATAGTGTTAATCACCAGCTAAGACGTAGGAGTTTTGTGTGTTTATTGCGTTAAGTATATGTGGTTGTACAATAAGATTATTTTTAAATAGAGGAGTGAGACGCTGATGACACGAAATACTTAATTAAACATTGGAAAAGAATCACTTGACTGTTTATTAAACATCGAAAGAAAATTAATTGATTACCAGTATTAAAAATTAAAGCTAAAAATTCAGGATATTTTTTTTATAAAGTTCCACACTGAAAACATAACATATCTTTGATATTCGACAAACATTAACAACATATAGCCATAAGATATTTAAACATATATGATAAACAAATTATAAATGTCTTTTAAATTGCTTGCGTGTCTTGTAGTGGTACATTCATTGGAATTTTAGCGGGTTAGAGACAGCTGCAAACTGCATACGTGACCTTGGCCTGGGAAGAGATTTGTGCATACTCAAGCATCAGTTTCACAAGGTCGGTCGACGAGTCTTACATCAGACAAACTAAAGCCGTGCCTGCTGAGAGCCGGATAAAACCAGTTTTTGTGCCCCATAGTAGAGTGGACTAAAGCCAAGGCTAGCGTGTTATTCAGTCGCATCTAGAAAAATTTATGCAGCAGACACAAGATAACCTTGTCTCTTACACAAAGTTTGGAACATAGTGAAAAATATTAGAAAGTGTCTGGTATGGGAATACTACAATAAAAATTGTATTATCGTTAGAATCTGTACGGAGGGGGCAGATGTCAGCGGCCGCATCTCTCTCTCTCTCACACAAAGACAAGCATCGGTAAAGTGCAGACTTATATTATTATATTATGTAATCATATGAATAATAATATCATATCATATCATTTTAGGAATCTTCTGATAAGGTAAGTGATAGTATCGGGGCCTCCTTCTAATTTGTATAATGACAGTCTGACTTTGAACCATTATTAAAAATTTGAACTCATAGAAATCATCTACAAAAATAATATTAAATTTATCAAATTGAATGTTGACTATTAATATTTTAGTAAAATAATATTGTCTTTTATAATGTTTTTTGTCTATTTTCACGATTGATTTTTAGGCAAGTGGTTGCAGTGTCTTTATAATTTTTCACTCATCATTTACATATAACAAAATCGTTAATTACTTGTTAATTCCAGTAGTAATTAACTTTAATTTGTATAACATTTTTATTAATGCAATTTTCTGCAATAATCTTGCATCACCATAAGCATTTAAATGTACTTATTCTAATGGCGTTTTTAGACTTATGATATGTATTTCATAACAGGTAAAAAAACTTATTTGTTTTATTTTCATTAATCATGTACACAGTATTCATTACACAGTACATCAATACCTGATTAAGTAATACAAACCTAAAATTTATATGTATATAAAGAATCTCCCCTGTCGTAGTACAGTGAAACCTGACCTAACGGCCACCTTTTTTCAGCGGCCACCTCTGTGAACGGCCACTTTTCTGAAGAACGGATTTGCTTGTAAGAGCAGTGTAAATTTCCCCTCCATTAAACGGTCACCTCTTCCCTTGGCCAACGGACAGCCCCTAACGAGATCTTTCACCTGTTTAAGTGGCCACCAAGATGTTTAGTAATCTGGAATTCAGTGTTTTACAGCAAACAAAACATTGTAGTTTGACAACACAGATTTCTAAGAATAGGTTACGCATACAGTCCAGGCCGGCACAACACAGTCGCCAGTATTTAGGACGAGAGCACGTTCTACGCGTTAGGCACTGGTACACGCGCACAGGTAGTCTGACTCAGACAGTTTGCCAGAATGAAATGTTCAATCTGGTTTCCGAAACTAGTGCCAAGTCGGTGTTTACTCAAGTAATGTTTATACATAACGAACTGAAACGACCTAGCCATATGTATCTGCTTAATTTTTAAAGTTACAAAATGTTATTTGTACACAGTACACCACTGAAGTTTCCACAACGTTGAAACAGTAGTCACCGATCAGTTATACATGAACGTTCCGAACTATTGAAATATTTATAATGCTGAATTGGTGTAAACGACCCACGTGTGCTTGAGAGGTGTTCTTGTAATTTGTAGTGTAATTTAACAGTAGTTAAACGATAAAGTTAGTTTAGTAGTGTAACAGTGTGTCAAAAATGAGTAACAAAGGATGAGTATGTTTGATTTTTGAGTCTAAGCGAAATGTTATTTTTTAAAGCGATAAGAGTGTTTCAGCAAGGAAACTTGCCGACGTTTTTAAATGCAGAAGAAAACAGATTAACAACATGATAAAAAATAAAGACCATATTTTAAAAGAGCGGGAATCAAATATGAATCGGGGAATAAAAAGAAAGCTAGAATCCAAGTGTACACAAATAAATGAAATTCTTTACGAGTGGTTTAAATGTGCTCAAAAAACTCCCGGTTACTGGAAGTGTGTTACAGGAGAAAGCACTTGAAATTTCTATAGAAACTAAAGTCGAAAATTTTATAGCTAGCAATGGGTTGTTTTAGTGTTTTAGAAAGCGGCACAACATATTGTTTAAACCAATTTCTGGTTTTCTAGATAGGGCGGATGTACCTGTTAACGAAGTCAGTGACTGAAAAGACAGTTTACCAAGTATTATGGTAGAATACAAATTAAGTGACATTTATAACGTTGATGAGGCTGGATTATATTTTAGAGGTGTGCCAAATAAATCATTAACACTACGAAATCAAGCATGTAAAGTGGTAAAATGGCTAAAGAAAGACTAATGATTGTGTTGTGTTGTAGGGCTGCTGGTGTACAAGAGCAGCCGTTAGTTATCGGAAAATCATTAAAACCGAGGTGTTACAAGAATTTGGAGACAACATTACTGGGTATTAGTTGGCACGCTAACAAAAACGTGTGGATCACATCCAGAATTTTTGAAGACTCGTTACAAGAATTTAATAAAAACATGCAAAACAAAAATCGCCGCTTAATTTTATTATTGGATAATGCGACATGTCATCCAGTTTCATCACTGTCCAATGTCAGACTGTTATTTATTCCACCAAACACGACATCTCATCTTCAGCACTGGACCAAGGAATAATTCAAACATTTATACTTTTTTATCGAAAGAGTTCTTCGGTCCGTTGTGTCCCATATGGATGACAGCATTTCAGCATTTGACCTGACGATGAAAATCACTGTCCTCGATGGGGTATCCTGGATCAAGACAGCCTGGAACGAGGTTGCTGTTACCACCATTAAACACTTTTACAAAATGTGCATTCAAGTTAGGGGACACTGATCTGCAGGCGCAACATGAAATTTCACATGTACTTCAGACACTTGCTAGGGTTGCTGGATCTCAAGGGCAATTGGGAGGATCGACTTCCGTAAGATAACAAAGGTAAGTCAGAAAAACTTCTGTATTTACATTCAAAACATTTTGAAATGGTAAATTAAAATCTGCACTATTCGGAATATACACTTTACAATACAGTAACTTTTTCTGCGTTTTGCAGAAATAGGTGACGATGACGTACAGAGTGAAGAAGAAGGAATTAATGAACCTCTAAAAGTTTAAAAGAAGTGTTAGGATCTCTTAGGCGGATCAAAGATTACTCTCGATAAGGAATGTGGGGAGAATAGGCCTACTGTACAACACTATAATAAACTTTACTGTTTGGTCGAAAATTACGCAATTGAAAAGAAAACTGCTAGCGCAAAACAAAGTAACTTACTTTAAATTACTACCTTTCAAAAGTATAATCTCTACCAATGTGTTTGAATATAACGAATTTTACTGTAAACATACTGTAAATAGGAAGTACAACTGCAACATACAAATGCAAGTACATAACAAAATGAATTTAAACATACCCGAGATTCGTTCACTAAGCGTCAACCGTCAAAAAACATTAATAAAGCACCCCCACCTACAAAGATAAACACAATTATAGAACAACTATATAAAAAAAACGCGACTTCTCATCTATGTCCGCTGGAGAGAACCGGTAAACACCACCACACTCCCGCAAGTATACACAACGAACAAAATGGAAGGCCCGTTTAAAGACAAACTAAGCACCCTGGGGCCGCCCACAGCTAACCGTGACATGCATTCTCTTTTAAATTCATAATCCAGAAGTTAGATACTTCTTTACTAGACTGACTGAGACAATTGTCGTTTAGGCTACAGTTATAAAATATTACAGTATAATTTTATGTTTATAAGTATTAGTTTCCTACACAACGATATCTATTTGATCCCACATGATCCAAAGAACATCATCCCACACATATACAACTAATTTAGATACGTTAGATAGTTTTTTTACAGTTCACGTTTGTTAGTGGACAAATTCGGGAAGTCTTAGGTTTGTACTTTATGTACTTGTTTAACTTACACCTGAAGACGACCACAGATTAGTGGTCGTTTAGTTGTCCAAACGTTGTGTGATAAATCAGCTTCATTCCAGTAAGCCTACACTATATTTCGACCTATGGTATAGTAATTTTCCGACCTAACCCTTCTGATAGTCTTCATGTACCGGCAAAAGTTAGGTTTAAAGTTCGTAGGATAACGTTACATTCAATGACGTAAGTCATGTTGCCTCTGTCCCCCTGCCTTCCTCACCATTAAGCCGCGTCCACACCGGCCGTGCTGCGCTGCACCGAACCAAACAAAGTGGCGCGGCGCGGCCTGTTCTGACGGCAAACTGTGCAACTTCGAGCACCAACGATCGCGATCCAGAGAGTGTTCGTTCGTGCGCGTTCCATTTGGACAGTGTTTCTCATTTACTGAATCTGAGCGATACTGACTGTTTTTAGTTGACTAGTATAGGGCAGAGCAGGGTAAAGTGGCCACCCTAAGCAAAAATTATTTTTTACTCTTAGTGTATAATATAGAAACATCATTTAAATATTTTTAATTAAACTAAATTTCAATTTTAAAACATGTAAAAATATTTGTTTTGCACAACTCAATACTTTGTAGTAAAGTTTTACAAAATGTCATACATAATAGCCACTTTAACCTACCTAACACGGGTAAACGGTCAACCAAATACAAAGACAAATTGTCCTGTGGATTTACTTTTCATAAATTTGTTACAGATATCACCAAGTTATAACTTGTACTTTCACTACATCTCAGAAAATAATAAGCAAATACAAAAAAAATGTTTTGTACAGTTTTTGACAAGGAATTACAAAAACCAGATTATTGACGACAGTGTTAACACAAAAAAAACATCTTTTTCGTCGCAGTCCAGCACTCTTCGTGTGCCACTTAGGCCTAAGGCATCCAAGCATTTTTTCCATCCATCGTACGATTTTCATTTTTAATACAGTAGCCTACACGACAATAAAAGCACTCTGAGGCATTATCTTCATCTTTCTCAGAGTCTTCCAAAAAAAGCTTCCGCTTAGTAGGCCTACTGACAGGCGTTTCGTTAGAGATATGAAATTCTCCCTTTTTACTTCCATGTCCTTTAAGGAAATGGAAGTATGGTGATGGCAAAAAAAATCGTGTTCGAGATTATTGCAGATTCTGATTGTACTACACTCAAAACATGAAAAAAAGTCGTTTTTCGAAAAGTGTCTGTGTGTGTGTCTGTGTGTCTGTGTGTCTGTCTGTGTGTCTGTGTGTCTATCTGTGTGTCTATAGATTTTTTTTTTGCAAACGATAACAGCCGCAAATTCAAACAGAATCAAATAATTTTTTCCATACAGCCCTGATTTGTAGAGTACTCACGACCTATAGTCTTTTGTGAAGATCGGTTGAGGGAAAGGGGTAGTTTACCAGCAACGGTTTTTTTTATCAAAGGTAATTTTGTTTGTTTGGCAAACGATAACAGCCGCAAATTCAAACATAATCAAATAATGTTTCTCATACAGCCATGAGTTGTAGAGTTCTCAAGATCTGTTGATTTTGGTAAAGATCGGTTAAGGGAAAGGGGTAGTTTACCAGCAACGTTTTATGTTTTAACAAGGGTATTTTCTATGGCAAACGATAACAGCCGCAAATTCAAACATAATCAAATAATGTTTTGCATACTGCCCTGAATTGTAGAGTTCTCAAGACCTTTTGTTTTGGTGAAGATCGGTTCAGGGGAAGGGGTAGTTTACCTGCAACGTTTTATGTTTTAAAAGGGTATTTTGTATGGCAAACGATAAGAGCCGCAAATTCAAACAGAATCAAATACGTTTTTGCATACAGCTCTGATTTCTTGAGTACTAAAGACCTATTGTTTTTGGTGAAGATCGTTTAAGGGAAAGGGGTAGTTTACCAGCCACGTTTTTTGTTTTATCAAGGGTATTTTGTATGGAAAACGATAACAGCCGCAAAATCAAACAGAATCAAATAATTTTTTGCACCCTTTCCTGAGTTGCATAGAGCTCAAGGTCTATTGATTTTGGTGAATATCGGTTAAGGGAAAGGGGTAGTTTACCTGCAACATTTTATGTTGTAACAAGAGAAATGTTTCCATGACGAACGATAACTGCCGCAAATTCAAAAGAATCAAATGATGTTTTGCATACAGCCCTGTATTGTAGAGTTCTCAATACCTATTGGTGTTGGTGAAGATCGGTTAAGGGAAAGGGGTAGTTTACCAGCAACATTTTATGTTTTAACAAGGGTAATTTTTTATATGACGAACGATAACTGCCGTAAATTCAAACAGAATCAACTAGGTTTTTGCATACCTTTTTGAACTTAAGAGAACTCAAGGTCTGTTGATTCTGTTGAAGATCGGTTAAGGGAAGGGGTAGTTTATCAGCAACGTTTTATGTTTTAAAAAGGGTAATTTTTTTATGACGAACCATAACTGCCGAAAATTCAAACAGAGTCAAATAATTTTTTGCACCCTTTCCTGAGTTGCATAGAGCTCAAGGTCTATTGATTTTGGTGAATATCGGTTAAGGGAAAGGGGTAGTTTACCTGCAACATTTTATGTTGTAACAAGAGAAATGTTTCCATGACGAACGATAACTGCCGCACATTCAAACAGAATCAAATATTTTTTTGCATGCATCCCTGAATTGTAGAGGACGGAAGGTCTATTGATTTTGGAGAAGATCGGTTAAGAAAAAGGGGTAGTTTACCTGAAACATTTTATGATTTAACAAGAGTAAAGTACTTAATTATTATAAATGAAGTATCCTGATAAGAAGCTCATAGTAATCCACTGTAGAAACGTAGATGAAATATCTATAAATGAAGAGGTTAGGTGAACGGGGTTGGGGTAATTTTCTATTATTAAAAATTATAGTTGATGGTGGAGGGGAGAATTTTTTATATGTGTACTACGTTATCGGCAACAAAGAAGTAGTTTTTTGTTAAAATTGCTTCCCGGGCTCTTTAGCCGTAGTCCAATGTTTTCTGCAAACCAGACTTTTCGGCAGTGCCATCGACTGCCATCATCGGTGAAAATCGAGTGCGAAAACGTGAGGTGGTATACGTTAGTGACCACAGTACTGTGGTTAATGCTGAAGCAATAAGTAGAAAGACGTAGTTTCTATGGAAATATTTCATTTCGAATATGATTTTAAATATAAATCTTAGAACATGGACGTCATGTATGGTTCTCCATACCGATATTTGGCTTTAGGTTTTCTTCTTGTTGATTTCATACTTCGGCTTCTTTGAGCTTCTATTTTTCTTCTTATTTTGTTTTCTGGCTCCTTTTTTAATTTTCTTTCAAAATTTTTACCCTGTAAGGGCTGCATTTTTAACTGCCGTTTTGCAGGGCTAGATTTGTAACTGTGTTTCTTAAACACCTATTTAATTTTGGCAAAGGGATAATTTTGTACACCGACCGCGCAGCTTTGCACCACGCAACATGCTCGGCTTAGCTCGGCGCAGAACAGTGCAGATCAGTGCAGGTGTTTGTGGAAAGTTCCACTGTGAGCCCGTGCACGGTTGAATGTGGAGCGAAAATTTTAAATATGCAAGTGCTACTTTCATAGTTATTTATCATCCCTTGAAAGAAAAACAAAGAAAAATTTCCAAAAAGTTGGGTCACATTTGGTAACAAGTACTGAAAAGTTGGTAATTATACGGTGAAAATAAGTTTTTCAGTGATTTGCTTAATGGGAATAAAGGACAGTTTGAAAATGTTTGTCGTATGTAGTCGGAAGACTTTGAACATCTGCTTTTATAGTTTTTATGAACATGCTTTTTATTTTTTATGCAACAATTATTCTTGATGGTTCCACTCGAAACTCATTTTCAACTTTGACGTCACTGGCTGTTGAGGTAGGTCATGAGCAGCCGATCGTGACGTCATCACCACAATCCCCCCCGTCCACCACTGGCTCTATAGCCCCGCGTACTTGACCGCGCGCGCGCGCGCGCGCGTTGTGTGTGTGTGTGTGTGTGTGTGTGTGTGTGTGTGTGTGTGTGTGTGTGTGTGTGTGTGTGTGTGTGTGTGTGTGTGTGTGTGTGTGTGTGTGTGTGTGTGTGTGTGTGTGTGTGTGTGTGTGTGTGTGTGTGTGTGTGTGTGTGTGTGTGTGTGTGTGTGTGTGTGTGTGTGTGTGTGTGTGTGTGTGTGTGTGTGTGTGTGTGTGTGTGTGTGTGTGTGTGTGTGTGTGTGTGTGTGTGTGTGTGTGTGTGTGTGTGTGTGTGTGTGTCCGAATTTTTGTTTTTTGCAAATTATTTCGGTCTCGGGCTGTGTATGCAGCTGTTCGGGGTCGATGCTGGGGTCAAGCTCGGGCTCGAGCTCTGAACCAAGCGTCGCTCGCGACTATCGACACAAGACTGAAAGGGGTCTGCCAACGACGTCTGTTTATATGGACGGACAATCACACGTACACAAACATATGGACGGTCATTGAAGCAAATCACACGTACACAAACATCGACTGTAACATGGATATTCTATACGCACACAGAAAAGGTCGAAACTAGACACACTTGAACAACTAGAAATATACAAAAAAACACCAAAACACATAAAAACAACATCCTAAAGAATAGACACAATTCAAATCACACATACTATTCGAACATATCACACCTCACACACACAACATCGATCCTTCAAAAGACAGCGCCGTCGCCAAGAACAAGACGAACAGCGCTCGCAGTGGCAGCCTCTGAAGAAGCGTATAATAAGCGAAAACTGGTTCAGGCTATAAGGTAAAAGTTTTACATTTTACCAACAAAAACTTTGTATTCCGCGTCGGTAGTGATATAATTATATTTAATTTCTATATGGTTAAGAGGGGTGGGTGATAGAGTAGAAGTCGTAAAACGGAATGTCCATGATTTGCCAAAATAGCATCCACTTTAAAAGTTTTGTATTTTAATATAGTTTGTTTAGTTAGTCCGTAGAGTGAATCAGATTGTCGTATCTACAATCACGTTTATGTACAGTATTAAGCAATACAGTAAAGTGCAATTATGATGTTGTTGTCGGGTATAGGCTCTCTAGCTGCAAGGTAAACTGCAAAATCGGTTTAAAAATATACATTTTACTGGTAACAAAATGCAATTACGTCAACTATTCTGTGTAAGTTTCAATACACTAACAATTAACTTAAGAATATTGGGTTTTATACTATGACTATCGTAGTTAAAGAATCAGTCAAGTAAACCATTTTTATGAGCCCTAGGAAATAACACATAATTCGAAATTCTGCTTACTACTGTTATGTTGGGACAGACTTAAGCTCCTTAGACTTCGTCACGCTTTAATCAGAGTTTAAAATTAATAAGGTAAAATTTAGTTATAGAGGCAAGTGTCGTGACTGAAGTAAAATATCAATATGGAGAACTATACATGACTTCCATGTTCTAAGATTTATATTTAAAATCATTTTCGAAATTAAATGTTTCCATAGAAACTACTTCATTCTACTTCTTTCTTCAGTTTTAACTACAATACTGTGGTCACTAACGTATACCACCTCACGTTGGGGCACTTGATTTCCGCTGATGATGGCAGTCGATGGCACTGCCGAAACGTCTGGGCTTACAAAAAACATTAGATCACGACCAAACAGCCCTGGAAGGAATTTTAACAACAAATTACTTCTTTGTTTCCGATAATGTAGTACAGATAAAAAATTATCCCCTCCCTTTCAAGTATCATTTTTATTTATAAAAAATTACCTCTCCCCTTTAACTACCCTTTTAATTTATAGATATTTCATCTACATTTCTACAGTGGATTATTATGATCTTCTTTTCAGGATACTTTATTTTTCAAAATTAAGTACTTTAATGTTGTTAAAACGTAAAACGTTGCTGGTAAACTACCCCTTTCCCTTAACCGATCTTCACCAAATCAATAGGCCTTGAGTCCTCTACGACTCAGGCAAATATACAAAACATATTTGATTCTATTTGAATTTGCAGCAGTTACCGTTAGCCAAAAAAATTACTATTGTTAAAATATAAAACACTTTTCAAAATATCGGTATGGAGAACCATACATTACTTCTATGTTCTAAGATTTTAATTTAAAATCATTTTCGAAATGAAATATTTCAATAGACACCATTTCTTTCTTCAGCCTTAGCCACAGTACTGTGGTCACTAACGTATACCACCTCACGTTAGCGCACTCGATTTTCACTGATGATGGCAGTCGATAGCACCACCGAAACGTCTGGTTTTGTAGAAAATATTGGACGACGCCAAACAGACAGGGAAGGAATTTTAACAACAAACTACTTCTTTGTTGCCGATAACGTAGTACAAATAACATATAAATAAAAATTATCCCCTCCCCCATCAACAATCATTTTCATTTAAAAAATTACCCCCACCCCCTTCAACTAGCCTCTTCTTTTATAGACATTTCATCTATGTTTCTACAGTGGATTTTTATGATCTTCTTTTCAGGATACTTTCTTTATCAAAATTATATACTTTTCTCTTGTTAAAACATAACACTTTGGAGGTAAACTACCCTTTCCCCGTAACCGATCTTCACCAAATCAATAGACCTTGAGCCCTCTACAACTCAGGCACATATGCAAAAAATTATTTGATTCTGTTTGAATTTCTGGCAGTTATCGTTGGTCATACAAAGAACTACCATTGTTAAAACAAAACGTTGCTGGTAAACTACCCCTTTCCCTTAATCGTTCTTCACCAAAATCAATAGGTCTCGAGTCCTCTACAAATCAGGTGTATATGCAGAAAATTATTTGATTCTGTTTGAATTTACGGCAGTTATCATTCGTCTTACAAAAAATTACCCTTTTTAAAACATAAAATGTTGGAGCTAAACTACCCCTTCCCATAACCGATCTTCACCAAAATCAATAGGTCGTGAGTCCTTTACAATTCAAGCAAATATGCGAAAAATGATTTGATTATGTTTGAATTTGCCTCAGTTATCGGTATGGCAAAATTTACCCTTGTTAAAACATAAAACGTAGCTGATAAACTACCCCTTCCACTTCACCGATCTTCACCAAAATCAACAGGCCTTGAGTCCTCTATAATTCAGGACTACATGCCAAACATTATTTGATTCTGTTTGAATTTGCGGGTGTTATCGTTTGCCATATAAAACATTCTACACACGGACACTTTTCGGAAAATGACTTTTCTTTCATGTTTTGAGGGCAGTACAATCAGAATCAGCCCTTATCTCGAACAGATTTTTTTATCATATTATTTTAATTGATGCATATAAATGGACTTTATATGGTATTGCATTGGACTGATGATATTGCATTGGACTTTGTAGTGCTGCAAGACGATGCATGCAGACCGGCAGAGGTGCCCATCCCCCCAATCCCCCCCCTGTATTACGAAATCCACCAAAATTTCATTTCGTAGGTACGGGAGATCACAATACGGGGGTATGGAATAACCCCCAATTAATAGTGGCTCATGGGGTTTTATCAACAATTTTGAATAACTAAAACTATTTAAGCAATTATTGGAATCAACAAACGAATGTTATCCTTTTTTGTCAATTGTGGTTTGCAAAGGCGGATTCGGTAGTGGAGTGCAGTGCCAGTACCTTTGTGTGTTCAATGTATCTTTGTTTGAAGCAACGTCCTGTCTGGCCTATGTAGAATTTGTTGCAATCTGAGCAATTTATTTTGTAAACACAAGGTAGATCAAATTTGTTTTATTCTTTGTGTGTGTATGTTTTGATAGTGTGTGTTCTGTTTTGTTTGTAGTTTTGTATGCGATTCTGTATCCTGCTTTTTAAAATTTGTGGACTATATTTTTAGTGTGGTTATTGATGTATGTTAGTGTTATGAATTTGTTGTTTTCTGTCTTTGTCTGTTGTTAGTTTTGTGTAGGAATTTATTGACTATTGTTCTGTTGTATCCGTTGGATTCTGCTAGATATTTTATCGTGTTTAATTCGTCATTCTAGTGTTTTTCGTCTAGTAGGATGTTGTTTAGTCTGTGTTCATAGTTCTGAAGGCAGTTATTTTGTGTTGTATTGGGTGATTGGAGGAGTTGTGTATTAGTGTGTCAGTTGTAGTGGGTTTTCTGTATATACTGAATTTGTGTCTGTGTTCAAATTTTGTGTTGCAGAGATATAGGAAGTTTATGTTATTGTTGTACTCTTATTCATCAGTAATCGTATTCTTCCCCATACGGAAATGATTTGGACCATCGTGAAGGAGCGTGTTAAAAGAAGCATGGAAATGTTCGTTTTCCGCAGACAGTGTTATAAACTTAGCAAAAAAATGAATTTCAGTGTATTTCTTCCACAGACTGGACATCATGCTGTCACCACGCCATGAAAATTGGAAAGATTGCGTGAGATCGGACCCAAGAGTGGATAATCCAACAGATCGGTTCGAAATTAACATAGGACGGGATAGTAGCAGCGAGAACGATTTGACAGGTAATGGCAGTGAAGAAAACATGAATGTGGGGTGGAAGAACTGAGGTAAATATTATTGGGTGTAAGTAATTATGAGCTCTATTACTTAAATAGCTTTAGTCTATTTGATGCATTAATGTTGTCTCTCCTTTCTTTATGGCTACTTTATCAAACAAATTAAGATACCAGTCCACTGCTGACTATATATTACTTCGTTTTTTCTAAATCATAACATAAAGTATTACGCACTCCAAAACTTACAATGTTTGTTAATGTCTAGGCTCGACTTGGTGATTACAAAATAACACTGTTTATAAAATAATTCATCATCATCATGATCTATCTGTCCAGGATTAGACAGGTTGCCTGTTCCGGCTTCACGATCTCCGTCTCGGTCTGCCAACATTTCTTCTTCCGGTTGGCTTATAATTCAGAATTTTTCTTGGAATTCTTTCTGGAGACATGCGCATAACATGCTCTTTCCATCTTTTTTTATAGTTTTTCGCTAGTTCAGTTACTGGTTGTACTTTTAATTCCTGTTTTATATCTTCGTCCTTTATGTGATCTAATCTATACCAGGGTTATACCAGAGCTGCTGGTAATGTGTAATCCATTTCTCCTTTGATATTACATTTAGTTTTGCCACGTCTTTCTCTGTTTTGTTTAGGTGTCGTATCATTTTGTAGGCAAATTCTTGCAATTATATAAAATAATTGCAGCACTAAACATTAAACATTTTATAAGTGAAGTATTTTTGTGATTCCTCTATTGTTTTCCGTCTTACAAAACGTTCATATGTACTATTTAGTCGTGTCGAAATCGAAATCGAAATCAAAACTTAGGTACGTAGACCTGTCGTGATTGAGGGCGCTGATTAATATCTTCAACTCAAGTGTATTGCACTGTTTCCGCCTTAACATCTGTGCGACTGCTTCATGTTCGATTATTTAACTATATTATTGTTTATTATAGTATTATTATCTCAATAAAGTCAGCATCTAGTAATTAATTTAAATTTTCTAGTAAGCACTGTGCCGGTTGTCCACGAACCGGCCCTGATACAAGAAATATATTTAAATAAATATTTAATCGAACGCGAAAACGGTTAGCAGTATCTGTGTTTAACGGAAGGTAAAATTTAGTTTGCCGTGGTGCCTGCCACGCATTCTCGTGGTCGCCTGGAAACGCAGATTTGGCATTGCGTCGAACCGCTGTTTTGTTTTGTCTTGCGCCCGCCTCCTGTCCTTGCACAGCTACATCTCTCCGTCAGAGCGAAGTCTTACTTTTGAAAATATTCTATCACCCAAGGATGGGTAGATAATCTCGTACAGATCTGCGGGTCCCCGTGCTTAGACGAGGATGCCGGCCCAGGAATGAACATCTCCTCCTGAACGTGTTACCGGAGGCTCTCGACTTCGCTTGCCGGAGGGAAACAGCGAGATCAGCATGCCACACCCAACAACTACGTGCACTAGACGTTGAAATGGAGCACCACAACATGTGACAAATAAGGTGACCTCAAACCATTTATTATTTTCTTTGAGCTACATAGACACCCGGATTTGTGCCGATAACACTGCATAAAACGTGTGGGGTATGAGTGACTCACTATGATATTTCTTTCATCTTTTAAACGTTTTAATTGGGCCCCGGTTTAACTGGAAATTATTGTCCACGGATTTTGGGGGAATTTTGCATAGTATGTACTAATGTTTGATATTAAGTTTAAGCCCGGGGGCTGGCATGTATCCGAGGCTTATTATAATACATGCACTTACTTTTTCTTTCTCGTTTTCTGTAAAGAGGGGGTTCAAGTATTTGGGGACTGGAATTTCAAATATGTAAGGGATGTTATGTTGGTGACAGGATGAACCCCACCGGCTGGTAGGATTCAGCTATAATTCCTGTCAGGTTAGTTCTGGTAATTGCGGTTATATCACATATTTAAATTAGGTTTTGGGTTATGTAAGGGTTGTATGTTTTGTTATTCAGTAACAGTCCGGCCCCCTGTTTAATCCTGTGTAGGCAGGTTTTGCATGCAGATATTTGCATAGGAACATGTCGGCTACCGGGCCAATTCAGTTTTCTTAAAAGGTAATATAAAGTATTATGTCACATCACAGTTGTAATAGTTCTTTTTAATTTATTATGGCTAAATCAATTTTTTTTAAAAGTTACATAACGTATTATGTATGTCACATAACTGTTGTAAATTTTTAATCGTTATTGCTAAACTATATTTTTTACAAAAGAATTATAAATTATTACCTCACCAAATTCACAAATACTGTTCAGGTCACGGAAAGATTGTAGCTTACTTTCTTTTCGAGTTATTATTGTCAATTATAATTTTCCAACAACTTGTGATTATAATGTCACAAAGTTATATGCACAGTTTAAGCGCTTTTTAAGGTTGTATCTAGCATTCTGGCCAACCCAGATTCTTGGGGGTACTAGAGATATGTAAATATATATATATATATATATATTCGGATGTCAGTATAGGTATTGTGGTTGAAATTTCTATTAATTATTAATTACTTCTATTATATGGGGCGATATATGTATGGCGAGAAAATGTATATAGGCGGGTGGCAATGTTTTAATTTTATAAGTGTGTGATTATTATGTTGTGATATTGAACATGTGTATGTGATAGAGATATATATTTATATGTGTATTTAAGTGAATTATGTATGTGTTATTTTGTGGGTTATGTACGGGGAAGATTTATAAAAAAAAATTGCAATTATAAAAACAAAAAGAAATTGTTACCTTATATGCTACATTACTCAATTACTCAATAAATGCTATTGTTGTTGGTTATAGTAGAGAGTTTAATTGCAAGTCCCGTCTCACCGGACCCAGCGCATTTTGGCTTCTCTAGGCTTTTGGCCTAGTTTTAAATAACTAGTGGCCCCTCTTCAAAAAAAAAAAAAAATGTTATAAAGCATAAAAAATTCTAAAGAGGGGTTACAGCACAAGCAAAATTAATACGCCTGTGATTACACGATTTTTGTCATCATACTTACAAAGATTGGATTCGTGCAATATTAGCGTTAAGGGTTCTTTTCAGCAGTATATTTCAGCAATAAGGTAGTGCATTATAGACGTCATTGTAGGTGGAACGTACACGAGAGAAATTCTATGAAGCAAGGATCCTGTTTTACCTGTTCTTGCAATATTGACTCCCTTACGTTCCCTATTATGACTCGTCCAGACATGCTTGTAGAGAAAAGAATGAGGAAAACCAAAATTTTGAATCTTGATTTTAGGTTTTAACCCCCCCCCCCCCCCGCGAAAAAAGTTCCTCGGTTTATACTCCATATGGTTGGACGGAACTGCGACATCATCTGACATACGAATAAGTAGAAAGGCTCCAGTCTAAAACGCTTAGAACCATCACCAATGCGTCACATCATTGAGAAATAATCCAACTGAGAAATATGCAGTGACCTTGAAGTGTGTCAAATGAAAGAGAGTTATTTAATTAATAATGTTGCGTTAGTGGTTATAATCACAAACAGAAATAACACTGTTGCACACACCACTACAGAAAAAAAATTTCTGATTGCACTTTCAAGTGTCACAGCTCATCATCAGGTCGGAAATATTATATTTTCAATCTGATGATGACCTGTAAAGCTTGAAGGCGCTATTCGGTAAATGTTTTTTACAGTGCGACAGTGTTATTTCTGAAATAGAATTAATGAGAAATACTGTAAGGCACAAGAATAAGTAACAATTTCACGATATCATCTCACAATGCCAACATGGAAAGAATGTTCTTTTGTGAATTCACTGGTGTGACGGAGAAGTAGGCTAGAGGTCGCGATTCTTCAACTTTCGACAGTTTTCAAATTACAGTGGAACCTAACTAATTCGTCACCTACTAATTCGTCTCCCTCTGTAATTCGTCACCCACTCAAGCTTTTTTTCTTTTTCTTTATTAACAAGGGAGTAATAAATACGCTCTATTATAGAGAGGGTAAACCAGAAACATGCTGATTGTGGGTTCTAATAATAGCCACGGGAACGGATTGCGGAAGGTAATGGTTGCGAGAATGGGTATTTCGCACTTGTGCACACGGCACAATAAGTGTTGTGTTGTGTTGCTACAGCGTAATGCGTTTCCAAAAATTTAGTCGGATTGCTGATGCCTGGCAAATTATTCCCGAAAATACTGTAAAATCTGCCTGGAATAAATTACGGTCATCTGAATTACAAACAGCTTTACAGAACCAGGAGGTCTTGAATCCACATCGTAATTATTAGATATCTGGCAGCCGCTAACAGCATTTAACAGTTTGAATGAAGACGACGTCAAAAACTTGTATGGAATAGACTTACCGGATGTAGGCTACGAAATGTTTAGTAACAATGAAATTGTTACTTACGTATCCAAGAACCTTCCCACAATCATTAAACAAGTTTTTTTTTGTAATTACAGTGTTTAACTTGTTTGAGTTTGAACACTTCCAGCAATAAATATGTTCGAGCATAACATTATTACTGTACATTGCTAGTGATGTAATAAAACATTTTATATTGTCTTTAATGGGTATGTTTCTTACTCCCTCATTAATTCGTCTATTTCACTAATTCTTCACCTCTTCGGTCCCGTAGGTGACGAATTAGTGAGGTTCTACTACATTTAATAGAACTGTAGGCCTACTCTATACAATTGTTTCCGAAAAAAATCAAACACTAAA
This sequence comes from Magicicada septendecula, assembly GCA_034769895.1. Lineage (NCBI taxonomy): Eukaryota > Metazoa > Arthropoda > Insecta > Hemiptera > Cicadidae > Magicicada > Magicicada septendecula. The sequence continues at coordinate 382,167,370 of CM068375.1, read as the reverse complement.
ATACGATGGTTCATCTGAGAAATACTCATGAATGAAACCTTCAACATCAGAAGCATCAAAATTTGACAAATGTTGTGTGTGTGTGTGTGTGTGTGTGTGTGTGTGTGTGTGTGTGTGTGTGTGTGTGTGTGTGTGTGTGTGTGTGTGTGTGTGTGTGTGTGTGTGTGTGTGTGTGTGTGTGTGTGTGTGTGTGTGTGTGTGTGTGTGTGACCGCGTAGTGAGTTTCGTAATTGTAAGTTTAATTTCTTAATATGATGATTATTTTCTTGCATACATGGTGTTTATGCTCAATTATAAGAAGGGGCATAAATATTTAAAAATATTAACTTTTTTAATGTAAAAGACAATTTTTTCAGATCAATTTATAGTAACTACTTCATTTTACGATACTCTCTCACTTTCATTTTTATGTGTGACGTAGTGTTTTGAATGTAGCTCAGATAAACTGGGATCCTGGTTTTGTATGTAAATGTATTAGAGGTACGTTCAACACACACACACACACCACTACACGTATGCACATAATCCATTATAGGCCTAAATAATTCCCTAACGTTTTGCAGTTACAAAAGTGGATCATAACGCAAAAAGTATAACCAACACTGTCGTAGCAAAAATGACATGTCTTAGAGGTGCGACAAAAGCTTGTAGAAAAGGTAGAATCAGAAACAGTCAAATAACAGAAAAACTACAAACAGACCCTGAAGGCGAGTTTGTCACTCAGAGGCAAGTCGCAAAGAATGCAGAGCCCCCACACAGTAGCGATTGGGAAGCCCAAACGGCAAGGAAAGAGAAGAGCGGAAGATCAAGGACAACCACCGACTGACTTGTTTGAATAAATAAAGGAAATGTCAAGTGTCACGACTGGATACAAACACATTTGTTGTGCACGTGCAAGTACAGGACAAGCGGCATGATCTGTCGCTTATGCTCTACGCTTAGAAAGGAAGTTGTGTGTGTGTGTGTTCGCGCGCGCAGCGCCGGATTTAGAGTGTGAGGGCCCCTAGGCTGACATTGTGGTGTGGGCCCCCTACTTTTCAGTCGTGACAAATTCTGGGGAACAGATTTTTTTGTATAAACTTAGGGAAAATATACCAAATTTAAGTCCGGGTAAAAAGTGTACAGAGGAATAAAAAATAACTCTACTAGGACAATGAGACGAAATAGTTTTATTACAGTTAGAAATGCTTTAACATTGAAAGATAACTCAAAGGATCAACTAGACTGTAACTTGATTACAATTGGAAAACTCAATTCTCAGCCTAACTAAAAACATGTGAAAAAGAATTGAATTCATTTTAAAATTGTAAGCCATTTGGTTACTTTTATATTTTTAAATTTCAAAAGTAATTTAATTATAACTTAAAAGTAACTTAACGATAATTAGGTAACTTAGAGGTAACTTATGGATAACTTGAAGTTAACTTAAGAATAAGTAAAATTAAAAGATAAATTAAAAATAACTTAAAGCTACTTAATAAAGATAACTCAAACACTCAGAGGTTGAGAGGTGACGTTGCACGGATTACATAGCATGATTCGGACACTTTGAAAATTGCACGAATCTGTTCAGATCTGTTCGAACTGCCGTCTATTTCATGTTCAGACTTTCATACTTATTATTTTTCTTTAATTATAAATTGCATTAGTGGACTAAATGTAGAACAATAAGAAAATGGTAGAAATTCGCATTTTACAAATTAAAATAATTATTGAAATCAGATATAACACATCTTGAAAATGGTAGTTTAAATATCGCCCGTTAATTTTTAAAACGTTAGTATGCTGAAAAGTCATCTGCGCATGCGAATTTTTAACGGTCGCCATATTGCCCGTGGAATATCGACAACCCTGGGTAGAACGATTATCCTTTGTTACTTAATTCACTTTTTAGCTGTGAAGAGCGCAGCACTGTCCAGAAACACCGCCCCTCCCACAAATGATGCAGTCAGGGCTGATCGAAGGCTCGAAGAATATTCATTTATTTTTTTATAATTTTTTTTTACATTTTTATGTGGTGCGGGTCCCTAGGCTGCAGCCTAGTCAGCCTACCCTTAAATCCGGCCCTGTGTGTGTGTGTGTGTGTGTGTGTGTGTGTGTGTGTGTGTGTGTGTGTGTGTGTGTGTGTGTGTGTGTGTGTGTGTGTGTGTGTGTGTGTGTGTGTGTGTGTGTGTGTGTGTGTGTGTGTGTGTGTGTGTGTGTGTGTGTGTGTGTGTGTGTGTGTGTGTGTGTGTGTGTGTGTGTGTGTGTGTGTGTGTGTGTGTGTGTGTGTGTGTGTGTGTGTGTGTGTGTGTGTGTGTGTGTGTGTGTCAAAATCTCTTCCCCCGTACAACAGTGCAATGCAGAGTTTGTTAACGGAACATAATAGCGTTGCTGTTCTTTACCGCTTACCCAATATAGCGGTCATAAAACAACTGCATAACGCAGTCACCGACCTTATTTACCCTCATGAAATACACCTGCTGTCACTTTTCAATTATAGATTTTACGTCTAATTTAAATCACTGAGCGAAAGCAAGCTTTGCGAATAATCACCTCAATAGCTTCAAAAAACAATGTCGCCTGTCTAAAGTCATCAATGTGTAATTTAAAGGGTTTGACCAAACGCTTCCTGCAGTTTTCGATAATTTGAAAAGTTTTGCCTTGATTCGTCTATATTTGTTCTGATCGCCTTCAGTCGGATGTAAGCTAACGCTTGTGTGCCAACGTTTCTTCAAGTCGAACGCAGTGTTTGATGTAGCGTTCAGTTTCAGCTCGCTTAGCGTTATTATGTTTGACGTCTTCGTCAGTACCAGGTGGTTTTACTTTACATTACTGTCGCATTGGGACATATCTGGCGAGTACGGCTGTTGCGGTGTCGATGCCCCCGCATTTAATTCTTGAGCAAGGAATGACGTATTTCCCGGTACATTACCGCGGCAGTGCAGTTCCACAGACTGTGCCGTTCTCTGTGCATTGCTTGACACAAGTGGCCTATAGTGACCGAATAGTACTCTTTACTTACCGTAGTACCCAGTTCACGGAACACAAAACCACAATCTTCTTCAGACTATCACGCGGTGGCGGTTCATGGTTCTGACAGTTGGCGGTTCAATGTCTGAATGTTTCTAGTAAAGTAAGAGCAATTTATCCCATTCCAAATAACACACGGTATGGGTCGCAACATGGAGAAATGACTGTTGAATTAGTAATATTAGGTTGTGTTTATGTTGTTTGTAAATTATTATAAAAGTATATAGTTAAAATAGTAGGTTAGTTAAATGCCTAGCCTATTTTGGGATCACATATTTTGTGGATAAATTGTTCAAGACCCAATTGCTACGCTGCTCACAGCATCTTTTAGACTTTGTGTTAAACTGTTTATTGTTGAAGTTGTTAAATGTTTATGTAAAAAATTCATCCCTTTTTAGGACCAAATAACACTTTCATTAAAACCTACAAGTTGGCGAAAAAAGGTTTTCTGCATTGACTGGACAGCACTATTTTATTTTATTTTAAGACGTCACTGCACAAATTTTCATTGCAGAATGTATGAAACAGAGGAATCTGACACAAAACTGAAAGTAAACGGAGAAATAATATGGTAAAAATCATAATGATGGTGGTACGAAAATGTTGACAGTCCTGGTCGGGGCGATTCGGCCCTCGTCGGAAATATTCATCTCTGTGGCTAAGCGACAGTTCAATGTAATTTTGCGTATAGTGAGCTCCCCCTCCAAAGCTCTCTACATAGCCTTGGACGTGCTGAGAGCTGTTTTGCACCTCGAGCAGTAGTAGCGAGCAATTCGCTTGCTATAGAATAGATTATTGGCCAGTCAACACGATTAATTTCACAAGTCTCGTTATTTAAAAACTCAAACAAATCCTTAAAAATATTTAAATATTTAGGAGTTTCAATGAACTATTATGGACGAGCCGCCACTGCTATCACGACATTCACGACAGTCTTTGAACCTTTGTACAATTTATACACCGCTTGTTCATGCAAATCAGACTCCTGTCACCCTTTTACCATGATAGAGCAGTTTATTATATTCTTTGTCCAAAATTTGAATATGTTCTTCAATTTTTCATTGTAGACTGCCAAAAACAAATCCTTAATGCACCAAAATAATTTAATTTATGCAATTAACTGTGATGCCAGCTTGAAAGAGAGTAGGATATGATTTTCCGCTGGATACTATAAATAGGGACATATCTGTTTATATTTTAACTTAATGTTATATGTTGATAACTTCAATCACAAAACCACAAAATGTGAATCAGTTTTAATTTCTTAATATTATTTTTCATAATGGACACGAGTTGTTATGATAGACTCTAAGAAACAAAATATTGTAAAATTAAACATTTGTTCATTTAAACTTTTTTCGAGTTCTTGCATGTGTTAACCCTACAACACAAACACACATACACACATACAAAATTTACTTTCATAATTTTAACATTCTCTTTAAAGTACTTATATTTTACAGAAAGCTAGTATTAGGCTTGCAGGTCAAACAGTATGTTATTAATTGATTTTTATGAAATTAGTGAGTTACAACCATTATTTATACATTGTATTAATTTATTGGTAAGATTTTTATTATAATAAGAAAAAATGTACACTAAGAAAACGATATGTGGATGAAAAAATCCCCCCCCCGAAATGAAATCCCAGGTTCGCCCCTGTTATAGGTTAAACCTGCGTCACTGGTGTTAGCTTAACACGATAACCTTAATTAAGCAAATACACAAAAATAAGAAAACTTGACAAATATTAACTACTGATTAAAATATCGGTATGGAGAACCATACATGACTTCCATGTTCTAAGATTTATATTTAAAATCATTTACAAAATGAAATGTTTCCATAGAAACTACTTCTTTCGACTTATTGCTTCAGCCTTAACCACATTACTGTGGTCACTAACGTATACCACCAAACGTTATCGCACTCGATTTTCACTGATGATGGCAGTCGACGGCACTGCTGAAACGTCTGGTTTTGCAGAAAACATTGGACTACGGCCAAACAGCCCGGGAAGGAATTTGAACAACAAACTACTACTTTGTTGCCAATAACGTTGTACACATATAAAAATTATCCCCTTCACCTTCAACTATAATTTTCATTTATAAAAAAATTACCCCCACCCCGTTCAACTAGCCACTTCATTTATAGATATTTCATTTACGTTTCTACAGTGGATTATTAAGATCTTCTTATCAGGATACTTTATTTATCAAAATTAAGTACTTTACTCTTGTTACAACAAAAAATGTTTCAGGTAAACTGCCCTTTTCCCGTAACCGAGCTTCACCAAAATCAATAGGCCTTGAGTCTTCTACAACTCAGGCATATATGTAAAAAATTATTTGATTCTGTTTGAATTTACGGCAGTTATCGTTCGTCATGGAAAACTTTCTCTTGTTACAACATAAAATGTGGCTGGTAAACTACCCCTTTCCCTTAACCGATCTTCAACAAAATCAACAGACCTTGAACCCTCTACAATTTAGGGACGTATGCAAAAACGTATTTGATTATGTTTGAATTTACGACAGTTATTGTTCGTCATAGGAAAAATTAACCTTGTTATCACATAAAACGTTGCCGGTAAACTACCCCGTCTATTAACTGATCTTCACCAAAATCAATAGATCTTGAGTCCTCTACAATTCAGGGATGCATGCAAAACATTATTTGATTTTGTTTGAATGTGCGGGAGTTATCGTTCGTCATAGAAACAATTACTCTTGTTAAAACATTAAAGGTGGCTGGTAAACTGCCCCTTTCCCTTAACCGATCGTCACCAAAAACGACAGACATTGAGTACTTAAAACTTATGCAAAAAATTATTTGATTCTCTTTTAATATGCGGCAGTTATCATGCGTCATAAAAATAAAATTACCCTTTTAAAACATAAAATTTTGTCGGTAAACTACCCTTTCCTCTTAACTGACCTTTACTAAAATCCACAAACCTTGAGTACTCTATAATTTAGGAAGGTATGCAAAAAAGTATTTGATTCTCTTTGAATTTGCGGAAAATACCGTTTGTCATAGAAAATACCCTTGTTAAAACATAAAACGTTGCTGTTAAACTACCCTAAACTACCCCTTCCCTTAACCAATCTCCACCAAACACAATAGGTCTTCAGAACTCTACAATTCAGGGCAGTATGCGAAACATTATTTGATTATGTTTGAATATGCGGCTGTTATCGTTTGCTATAAATAATACCCTTGTTAAAACAAAAAATATTGCTGGTAAACAATCCCTTTCCCTTAACCGATCTTCACCAAAAACAAGAGATCTTCAGAACTCTACAAATAAGGGCTTAATGCATAAAATTATTTGATTCTGTTTAAATTTGCGGCTGTTATCGTTTGCCATAGAAAATACCCTTGTTACAACATAAAACGTTGCTGGTAAACTACCCCTTTCCTTTAACTGATCTTCACCAAAAACAATAGGTCTTGAGAACTCTTCAATTCAGGTCTGTGTGCAAAATATTATTTGATTCTCTTTGAATTTACGGCAGTTATCGTTTGCCAAATAAATTACACTTGATAAAAAAACGTTGAATGTAAACTACCCCTTCCCCTTAACCGATCTTCACCAAAAACAACAGAGGTCTTGAGTGCTCTACAAACCTGGGCTGTATGCAAATAATTATTTGATTCTGTTTGAATTTGCGGCTATAATCTTTTGCCATAGAAAATACTATTTTAAAACATAAAACGTTGCCAGTAGCTACCCCTTTTCCTTAACCGATCTTCACCAAAAACAATAGGTCCTGAGAACTCTACAATTCAGGGCTGTATGCAGAAAATTGTTTGTTTCTGTTTGAATGTGCGGCTGTTATCGTTTGGCATATAAAATACCCTTGTTAAAACATAAAACGTTGCTGGTAAACTACCCCTTTCCCTTACCCGATCTTCACCAAAAACAAAAGGTCTACAAATAAGGGCTGTGTGCAAAAAAATTGTTTGGTTCTGTTTGAATTTGCGGCTGTTATCGTTTGCCATACGAAAACATTACCCTTGATTAAAAAAAAATGTTACTGGTAAACTACCCCTTTCCCTTAACCGATCTTCACCAAAAAAGACAGATCTTGAGTACTCTACAAATAAGGGCTGTATGCAAAAAATTATTTGATTCTATTTGAATTTGCGGATGTTATCGTTTGCCATACAAAAAAATCTACAGACACAAGACAGATAGACAGATAGATAGACACACAGACACTTTTCGAAAAATGCCTTTTTTTCATGTTCTGAGTGTAGTACAATCAGAATCTGCAATAATCTCGAAAACGATTTTTTTGCAATCACCATACTTCCATTTCCTTAAGAACATGGAAGTAAAATTACCCTTGATAAAAAAACGTTGCAGTTAAACTACCCCTTTCCCTTAACCGATCTTCACCAAAAACAAAAGGTCTTGAGAACTCTACAATTCAGGCCTGTATGCAAATAATCATTTGATTCTGTTTGAATTTGCGGCTGTTATCGTTTGCCATATAAAATACCCTTGTTAAAACAAAAAACGTTGCTGGTAAACTATCCCTTGCATTTAACCGATCTTCACCAAAAACAACAGGTCTTGAGAACTCTATAATTCAGGGCTGTATGCAAAAAAGTATTTGATTATGTTTGAATTTGCGGCTGTTATCGTTTGCAATAGAAAAAATATCGGTATGGAGAACCATACATGACTTCCATATTCTAAGATTTATATTTAAAATCATTTTCGAAATGAAATATTACCATAGAAACTACTTCTTTCTACTTACTGCTTCAGCCTTAACCACAGTACTGTGGTCACTAACGTATACCACCTCACATTATCGCACTCGATTTTCACTGATGATGGAAGTCGATGGCATTGCCGAAATGTCTGGTTTTGTAGAAAACATTGGACTACGGCCAAATATCCCGGGAAGGAATTGTAACAAATCTACTTCTTTGTTGCCGATAACGTTGTACACATATATATCAGTGGCGAAGTTACATGGAGGCAATTGAGGCAATGCCTACCCTACAAAATTCTGTAGAATAAAAATTATAAATACGTATGAACTACATAACGTAAAGATTATACATTGTTACTGCGACTGTCAAATTTATTAAACCGAAACGTGCTTTATTGAGCGACCGCTAGATGGTGACAGGTGAGATTCGGCATAGTTCGTTTAAAGCGAATGAGGCAACCTGAACTTGCCTCAGCGTTTTTTGTATACATCGTATGTAAGCAATGTAGTGGTGTGATAGGGAAGTGTAGGGAGGGGGGATTGTCCCGCGCTGTACACATAGAGCGTTGAGGCATGCCTCACTTCTGTGGTCCAAACAGTTAAGTTAAAGCGCCTGTGTTGTTTCTAAGTGTTTATTTTATACGGTTATTAAAAGTGTCACTGTTATTCCGCTGAACTAACAGATGATCAAGATTGTTATTTGAATTATTTGTAACATTAAACATATATATAGAAACTAATCAAGTTTAAAAATTTGAAGTTCAATCAGTTGTATTATTGTGTATGACTAATACAAGGATTGTTCAATAGACACACGTATAGAGCTGTAAAGCATTTTTTATTCAACGATTTTAAAAGAAGTCTCCAATAACATTAAGACATGAGTTCCACTGTTGCGCTAACCTGTAGATTCCCTGCTAGTAAAATTCTTACGGCTGTTTGTGGAACCATTCGGTTACAGCAAACTCTACCTCAGCGTCCGATTTGACCCACCGTCCTTTTAGTGATTCCTTAAAAAAAATTTAAGATAAGATTTTTGCCTACCCATTCATTAACTACTAGCTTCGCCAGTAAGCAAATTGATGTCCATTTTTTCGGCTTGCACGCATTATGTTGGTGTGGGTTTCGGCACTTTCCATTTAAAAAGCGTGCAAACGTAAGAAAATAAACATGAGTGAGGCCAGAAATAACGTGAATTGTGTGTGTGTGTGTGTGTGTGTGTGTGTGTGTTTGTGTGTGTGTGTGTGTGTGTGTGTGTGTGTGTGTGGGGGTGTGTGTGTGTGTGTGTGTGTGTGTGTGTGTGTGTGTGTGTGTGTGTGTGTGTGTGTGTGTGTGTGTGTGTGTGTGTGTGTGTGTGTGTGTGTGTGTGTGTGTGTGTGTGTGTGTGTGTGTGTGTGTGTGTGTGTGTGTGTGTGTGTGTGTGTGTGTGTGTGTGTGTGTGTGTGTGTGTGTGTGTGTGTGTGTGTGTGTGTGTGTGTGTGTGTGTGTGTCTTACCTGCCTTTTTATTGCCGTATTAAATGAAAAATATTATATTACATTAAAATGAAACAATTTTAATTTTATTGCCTGGCAACAAAATTATTTTATTTTTAACAATTACCATTGTTTCAAAAAGTTTAAATAAAATTTAAAGTACTTTACTCTTGTTAAAACGTAAAAGGTTGCAGGTAAACTACCCCTTCCCCTTAACCGATCTTCACCAAAATCGAAAGTCCTTGAGACCTCTACAATTCAGGGATGTATGCAAAAAATTATTTGATTCTGTTTGAATTTGCGGCTGTTATCGTTTTCCATAGAAAATACGCTTGATAAAAAAACTTTGCAGGTAAACTACCCCTTCCCCTTAACCGATCTTCACCAAAAACAATAGGTCTTGAGTACTCTGCAAATCAGGGCTGTATACAAAACATTATTTGATTCTGTTTGAATTTGCGGCTGTTATCGTTTGCCATAGAAAATACCCTTGTTAAAAAAACGTTGCTGGTAAACTACCCCTTTCCCTCAACCGATCTTCACCAAAAACAATAGGTCGTGAGTACTCTACAAATCAGAGCTGTATGCAAAAAATTATTTGATTCTGTTTGAATTTGCGGCAGTTATCGTTTGCCATAGAAAAAAAATCTACAGACACACAGACAGACAGACACACACACAGACACTTTTCGGAAAACGACTTTTTTTCATGTTTTGAGTGTAGTAGAATCAGAATCTGCAATAATCTCGAACACGATTTTTTTTGCCATCACCATACTTCCATTCCTTAAGGAATATGGAAGTAATAATTACCCTTGATAAAAAAAATCGTTGCCGGTAAACTACCACTTTCCCTTAACCGATCTTCACAAGAAAGAATGCTTCGTCCACGTACGAGTCTGAGTGTTTGGCAGTTATATTTGGGGTAGAGAAGTTCCGCCAGTATTTGGAGCATCGGGAGTCTGTGTTGGAGACTGATAACCAGGCCCTCTCGTGGCTGCTTTCCCATCCGTGCCAGTTAGGTAAGTTAGGGCGCTGGATTGCCCGACTTACTTCCCTAAAGTTTGAGGTGCGCCACATCAGGGGCACGCAAAATCCTGTGGCCGACGCCTTGTCCCGAATGTTTAATGTGGACGACGTTGAGTATACGCCAGACTTGTGCGCTGCCGTCCTGTCCAACATTCCCTTAAGCTTTTCCGACCTGTATCAACTGCAGCGCGAGGATAACGACGTGACGTGATAATAGAGGACGTCGAGTCCGGATCGTGCACGGACAAGTACTGCCTGTCGAAAGGAGTTTTGTGTACGAAAGATAAAGCAGGTAAGCCTCATAGGATTTTCTTACCGAAAGCGGTAAGAGACATGGTTTTTAAGTATTTTATGACACTCTCATGAGAGGACATTTGGGTTTTTTTTTAAACTAGGAACAATTCTGCAGCCTGATCTTCTGGCCCAGTTGTTATAACGATGTAAAAAGAATGGTCAGACGTTGCGACGTGTGTCAGGCTAATAAACCCGCTCGAAACACTAAAATAGGTCTCCTGTCGTCTTCGGTTCCGAGCAGACCCATGGAGAAGATTCACGTTGACTACGTAGCCAAATTACCCCGGAGTAAAAAGGGAAATCGATTTATTTTGGTGGCTGTGGACCCGTTCTCTAAGTTTTGTTGGCTATGTCCTGTCCGCGATTCCACTGCGGCGGCTACTGTGCAGGCGTTGAACACTCATATCTTTCAGAATTTTGGCTTTCCAAATACATAATCTCAGATAACGCTACCAGTTTCAGCTCTCATTCGTTTCGCAATTTCTGTTTTTCTCACGGCATCAGACACAACACTTTATCCCCTTATCACCCTCAGCCCTCACTGGCAGAACGCTGTAATCGCAACCTAAAAGCCTCCCTCATAGCCTTCCATTCACAGAACCAGTCTTCCTGGGATGAGTCCCTACCCTGGCTACAAACAGCTTTTAATTCCGCTAAGCACGAGTCCACAGGGAGAAGTCCGTTTGAAGTAATGTTTAAATTCGCCCCGTCCACTCCCCTAACCTGCTCTTGGGACATTCAGAGCCTTTTACCCGAGGCAGCAGAAGACATTCAGGTAGTATGGCAGTCGGTGAAGTCCCACTTAATGAAAGCCCACCGCCGTGCTGCAAGCTCGTACAATAGGGATCGTCAGGCTTGTCATTTCAAAATAGGTGACTTGGTGTGGTGTTAGACCCATCCTCTTAGTTCGGGAGTGAACAAGCTTACTGCAAAAATGATGCCCCGATGGTCAGGTCCCTTTCGCATTGTCGATTTTCTAACCCTGGTGACAGTGAATTTAGGACACCCGGAGACCCAGTCACACGTCAAGAAAAGTCTTGTTAGTTTCTTGAAACCCGCGTCCACCCATGCCCCGGACGCCGCCGTACCGGCGTAGTAACAATATTTCCTTGTACATAGAGATGCTAGCTTGCTATACCGCTTTCAATCGCCTTGCTGGGTGAGCGACCGAGGAACAGATCACCCCCTAGTCGTTCGCTTCCGGTGTCGAAGCGTTGCTGTGGCCAGGCAGCATTTCTAAGGTGACTGAAGGCGGCTCTCGGAATTGTCCTTAGGTAGCGGCAAATGCCGTATTGAGTGACTAGAAAACTCAGTTTAGTACACGAAAGCTGTTTAGTTATCGAAGAGGACTTAGTTGATTGTCTCACAACCCTTTCCCCGCGCTCGCGGAACACCCATTCACGAGACACCCATTCACGAGATGCCCGTTTACGGGATACCCATTTACGAAGTGCCTGTCCGAGGTACGCCCAATGAAGAATTGTTTATGCTTTGTTGTTTGTTTGGTATTTATTGGAGTATGTGTTCTGTTGTATCATTGATGTTAATGTGTTATAGAATTAAGTCGTTATATTTTCTTGTTGGTTACTAAGTTATTGGACGCCTTTTGTCCTTATGTGGGTATTTGTTGTTAATTTGATTGTTGGCGATTTCTTATTTTTGCAAGAAATCTTACATGGTCTCTTTGTAACTGATTATTGGTGTTCTGTGAATATTGAATATTGCTTTTTGGCGAATTTGACCTTGGACAACCGTCGTTTCTGCACCCGACGCTTGCCTTTCGGGGGGGAGTTCTGTTGCAATTATTCGGCTTCGGCCGAATGCAACGATCGGCGAATCGTACTTTGCCCGACGTCCTGACTTCACGCCGTTCTCTTTACTAACGGAGCCGTTGTTCGGTTACATCTCGCCAGTCGAACACCAGACCGCCCTTGTCAGCAGAGCAGTCCTTTCAGCACATTAAATAAGAAGCCTCGATTACCAAGTTAATTATGATTTTTGGTTATTATAAATCAATTCTGGGGACGAATAATTATCGTCTATTACGTTTGTAACATAAAAGAAAACTTGTAATTTCTGTAAAAAGATTGTTATTCATAACCAACCAAGACGTGTCTTGTGTCTTGTTTGTAACAGTCAGCTTCGACTAAAACCAATTTTCAGTCAGTAAAAAAAAAAAAACAATGATATTTAAAGTTCATTGTCAGTATTTGTTGTATATGTAATTTGAAGTTGTAATTTTATAATTTTGTAAATTTGTGACTACGCAATACATGAATGAATGTGGGCGTACTAATTAAGCTGTGCGGGTGCATAAAGTATACTAAAAGATGTGAAATTTTCAGTTCAAAACTTGGTTCGACGTACAGGAGTGAGAATACAACTATAAGATGGACTCGACGTAGCTTTCTTCACACGTTCTTCCAGCGTGAACACAGCAGCGGTCCATGGCGTGAGTTGAGAAACACGCACCCGTTGCGGCCAGCTGCAGCAGGCTGTGAGCGAACCTCTCCGGATTGCCAAGTAACACTTAACCGTTAACAACTTTCAGTGGAAGTTACTGTACAATTAATAATGAAAAGAGAGATAAACTAGTTTGCTCACCTTATGTGACATGAACCAAAACTTTTACGAATATTTTGTGATGCAGAACAGTGTTAGAATTTTCATGAACCGATCACAGCTTGTACGCTAAACACTATTAACTGTAAACCAGTATTGACTTATGCGATCGTTCCATATCCAGCAATCAGTTTATCCAGTATGTACATTATACAATTATTGAATTTTAGCAAACCATTTATTCAGTAAAAATTTAATCTTTTCAATATTTAGCTTATTTCTGAGTTGGATTAACTCAGCAATTAACTTTTGCTGACTGACTTATGATTACGTAAAGTTTCGAGGCTCATATTGTTTTGAAATAAACGGGTCGAGTTCGACTCTGCTCACTAACTGGTGTCTCAAATTATTTTTACTTACACCTCCCCCCTCTTGGGAATTATGTTAAACTTTAAGGATATTTGAGAAGTATGTTATAATGTGTAGAGGGACATAAATAGTAATAGGTATTTTGGTTGATTTTGTGGTATATTATGTTATTTTTTGTGTATTCTGTGTGTTGCGCTTTTGGGGCCAAGCAAGCAAGGAAGCGTGCAACAATATATATAACAAACACTATAAACATTATGAATAGTATTTTCTCATTTTACTATTTTAATTTGTTCTGAAGAGATTAAATTGTTTCTTTTGTATAATCCAAAGAACCCATGACACAACACACATACCCAATAACATTAATGAAACTGATTAATTATTTTTATATTTTCTATAATATGCACAACATGTTGATATGTATGACTTTGACTGTATATGGACTTTAATTTTTTTATTAACCCTGAGAAAGAGTTATTATTTTATTAAATCTAAAGGAGCTAACGACTGAAGAGAAAGGCATTGCATGTCAATGAATTTTAATGTATGTTAAAAAGTAAAGAGTAGTCATTTGTATATATATATATATATATATATATATATATAAAATATATATAATAAAATAAAGTTGAGAATTAAGACAAGACTGAACAAGAGTTAATTTTTGTTTCACTTTACATAGAATTATCACAATCCACTTGGGGCTCTACAGAATATTGATTATATTGAACGGTTACATTTACATTTATAAAATAATCTTATTACACAGTTCACACGTGTTGCGTAGCAAAACGGTAACCAGATAAAATAACCAAATTAGACAGTTTATATATTAAGCATATTACACTTTTTTATTTATGTTCTTTTAGATTCATGCTAATCGTTATCAGAGTCATGCCTGTGAACAATTTAAAATTTAAATTTACTAGTTTATCCATCCTGTGTGTAAATTACATCGCTTTTCGAATTAAGCCTATACGCCCCACCACTCCGTGAAGTTCATCAGAACAATAAAAATAAGACAATACGAAGCATAGTTTAAAAAACCTGCATAAACAACACTTATAAAAACACACGCATAATTAAGGACATCACAAAGCTAATAAAAGCGATCTACACGAACACTTCAGTGAGAGTAAAAGCCAAGGACAAAATTATCAGATAATGTAACTGGTAACTGTAACAAAAGGTATCAGACAAGGGGAATTCCCTAAGTTCCATACTCTTAAATGTAGTTATGGATGAAGTTATTAACCAGGTAAAGCATAATTAGTAAATTATTTATAGTTAATAATAAATTGTTTTTTTATAGGCCCTAATTGAATTTCTGTGGAAAATAAAGAGGTTATTTGAATAGCTGGCTTTTTACAGTGCCTAGAAGCAAGTGACCTTCTAAAGATTCTCTTAACGAAATACGTATAGTGCAACGTCGAAATTATCAAGAAGATGATAAAGAGAAAAAAGTTAAAAATGGGCGAATCGAAAAGAAATGCATAAATAAAAATCTGATTAAACATTCCGGTTCAACTATAAACATAATAAGAGATCAGGAAGTAAAATATATACAAATCAAAAGATTAGATTCTTTTTTAGAGAAAATGAACGAGTAAAAAATAGAGAAAACATGAGAGAAAATTAAAAAAAGGAAGAGTATGCTAGAAAAGAAAACGAAATTGAAAAAAAGCCGTAAAAAAGAGGTTAGACAAGGTGTTATATACCATAACAAAGAAAGAGGAAGAGAAATGGAGAGATTGAAAGAGGTTAGACAAGATGAATAGTATTGTGAAAAAGAAAAGGAAAGAAAAAGGGCAAGAAAGAAAGAAGTTAGGCTAGATAAAGGGTATTATGGAAAAGAAAGAAAAAGAGGAAGAGAGATAATGGAAAGGGTTAGAATCAACCTTGATTATGCTGCAAAAGAACAAGAGCTCAATAAAAAAAGAATGAGAAAGTTGAGAGAAAATTATGATTATAGGAAACGAGAAGCGGTTTCTGATAAAGTTAACAAGAAAAACAAGAGACAAAATGATATTTACAGGTATAGAGAAAATTTTTGTGAAGCAACTACATACATGTAATAGTCAGCAGTCATTTGAACAAATAGAATTTCTGAATGCCATTAAGGATGAACCGACTCATGTTTGTTGTTGTTGTGAATGATTATTTTTTTCACATTCTATTGTACGTTTTGATGTGGAAAAAATAAATAGAAGAAAAAGTAAATGATTCTGAACTGTTTCTTAGAAAAATTGTGAACGTAGCACCTGCAGATTCAGTATGTAAAACTTGTTACAACAAATTAATAAAAGGTGAAATACCTAAAATGGCTACGTCTTGCGGAATGAAATTTCCCGTAGTACCTGAGTGCATAAAATGTCTAAGCAGCTTAGAAGAACGTATGGTGGCACCAATATTAAATTTTATGCAGATACGACCTCTGAAGGGATTTGCTTTAAACCCTCAACTGGGAATGAAAGGAAGCTTTATTAATATAATGATTGAGCTTGATGAGATGCTACACGTTTTACCTAGGTGTTTTAACAAGATGGCAACAATACAAGTAAGATTAAAACCGCATATTGTCCATAAGACTGATTATATGTTTGAGAGAATAAGACCAGCAGTCGTATGTGAAGCTCTCAAATATTTTATAAAGCCAACACTTTATCTAAAACAGAGAGTACAAATTTCTGAAGAATATTTGTCAATGTATGAAGGTGATTTTGAAGAAGAGGTTGATTTCATTACTGAAAAGAATGATGGGGTAGAAAATGAACCAGCAGAAAATAACAAGATAGTGATGTTGATTTTCAGTATGATTCAGAAGTGTATGACGATGAGAATGAGCAGGTTTTAATTGTCGACAGAAATCAAAAACTAGTTGAAGAAGAGAGCTGTACTAAGATTATAGCTCCAGGACAAGGATTACATCCCATTCTTTGGCATAAATTTCCTGATTTAGATGAGCTCTGCTTTCCATTAATTTTTGTTGGGCAAACGATTAGAACTCATCCGAAATTAAGCTATTCAGAAATAACTAAGTCCGAGGCTAGACGAGTAGATAGACGTAGTTGTGTGCCAGAACGATTGTTATTTATGGCGAAATGTAAAATGGAGAGAAGTTGTTCATCAAACATAAACATGTGCCTATGAAAATTAAAAAAAAAAAGACGTTAACATCAAAGTCAAGGATGTTTTAGATTGTAAATTCATCAAAGGAGCAATGAATAATGATGAATGCTACAAGGTTCTGTCTAAAATACGCTCCTCCCCAGCTTACTGGGAATCTAAGAAAAAACAGCTACTGGCAATGATTAGGCAATTAGGAAAACCAACTTTTTTTATTACAGTATCAGCAGCTGAACATAGCTGGCCTGAGCTACTGAAAATGTTATTGAAGTTATCGACAGGAAAAAACGTATCAGATTTAGAAATTTTAAATTGAAATGACTATGAAAAGACATCATTAATTAGAAATGATCTTGTGACCTGCGCTCGCTATTTTAACCATAAAGTCGCAAAACTAATGACTCCGCTTAAATCTCAGTCTGGACCTTCTGATTATAATTGGGTGACTGATTCTTATCAACGTGTTGAATTCCAGCAGAGGGGATCTCCGCATGAACATATTTTTCTTTGGTGTAAGGATGCACCAAAATATGACAGAGACGATGAAAATATTGAAAAGATGTGCATCAAATTTATTAACAAATATATTACTTGTAAATATGATGAAAACAACCCACTCATGAGTTTACAACGTCACAAACATACGGATACTTGCTATAAGGTAAAGAAAACTTTCAAAGCGTGTAGGTTCGGATATCCTTTACCGGTGACGCCGAAAACTATGATTTTAAAGCCGTTAAAAGAAGAAGAGAAGACAGAGCAGGTTAAAAAAATGCTGTAAAGGTAAATAAGTTTATGTATAGTTTTTTTATGAAAGATAATGATGTGTCATTTGACAATATTCTTTTGAAAATAAATATGTCTGAGTATGATTATATTAACGCCGTTAGATACGGAATTGACAGGGATACAATTTTTTTGGAGAGGAATTCATTGTCGGTAGCTATTAATTGTCACAATTCAACAATTTTGTCGTTGTTTTCTTCAAATATGGATTTTAAATTTGTATTGGATCGTTACAGTTGTGCATCATATATTATTAATTATATAAGCAAAGTAGAAACAGGTTTATCTAGGTTGTTAAAGGAAGCGGCTTCTGACGTGAAAAATGAAAAAATGAATACAAGAGGAAGGTTAAGTAAAGTTGCAAATGTGTTTCTAAATAGCAACCTAATGTGTGCTCAAGAAGCCGCACAAAAAAAACAGTTTGAAAAAACAATCTGTACAAAAAAGAATATACATACGTATCTTGGGATATAAATATATGAAACCTGTTTTCCAAGGTTGTAGAATTGTTGTGCATCAATGACGTTTCCTTGCGACCGCACCTTGTTTGCGTCCACGTAGAAATGTAACTGCACGAATGTTTACAAGTTATGTGGTTACAAGATGTCGGCTAGGGACAGGGATTAATTATTAACTAATAAAATGCAGTTTGGCCGGAAAATCTGTTCTTCTCTCTCAGCCTACAATAAATTATGTTTCTACGCAGTTGATTGCATTATCCTTTGGTAGGAGCTTTTCTTGTTATCATAAAATAATTTGTAAAGCTTAATAATTTTTTCCAGTTTTCCTCTACTTTTGAAATTTGAAAATATTTGACAAACTGTATTTATTTAATAATAGTGACAGAAATTTCAAAACAATTCGATTGAATTTCTTATATACAGGCTTTTTTAAATAAGAATGAATATTTATTGCAGTTGCTGTTTGCTTGGACGCGGATCTCTCTCTCTCTCTCTCTCTCTCTCTCTCTCTCTCTCTCTCTCTCTCTCTCTCTCTCTCTCTCTCTCTCTCCCCTCTCTCTCTCTCTTTCTCACATACACACACGCACACACACACACATCATATTCACAAAAGAATGCTTTAATGCGTATACAGAAATTGTGCGTTCTAGTATCTTGCTGTTCTTGTGTTGATTTTTGCAATATGTGTTTGTTGTTAATTTTGTTTATTTGTTTCATAATGTGTGTTCTTATAGTGTAGCGGTAGCGGTAGGTGTAATTTAAGTAAGCCTGAAGACGGCTGCTGATTTTAGCGAATGAAATATTGTTTTGATTTTATCAGTCTATCAGAGATGGATAGATTCTAAGACATTGTTCCACGCACTGAAAACTTTAAGTTCATTATTCGCTAATCTTATTCCTTACGAATATTCCAGATGCTCATAATTGTATGACTGTATAACAATTATTATACGTTAGTCACTAAACAGATAAAATTTAAATTGAGTATTAATTAATGTACAGCTTTGAAATGAATTCAAGTAAGTTATAATCACGCAACCAATGTTACGTGTAGCAAACAAGGCCAGACGGTTGTTTCTGTAGATTGGAATAGAAATGTGTAGTTACATTGCAGTAAGCAAAATCTCTGTATCTGTAAGTGATGCCTACTGTCCAACCAACTATGACAATCTGATGTGGGCCATCTCTGTATCTGTAAGTGATGCCTACTGTCCAACCAAATATGACAATCCGATGTGGGCCATCTCTGTATCTGTAAGTGATGCCTACTGTCCAACCAATTATGACAATCAGATTTGGGCCATCTCTGTATCTGTAAGTGATGCCTACTGTCCAACCAAGTATGACAATCCGACGTGGGCCATCTCTGTATCTGTAAGTGATGCCTA
This sequence comes from Magicicada septendecula, assembly GCA_034769895.1. Classification (NCBI taxonomy): domain Eukaryota; kingdom Metazoa; phylum Arthropoda; class Insecta; order Hemiptera; family Cicadidae; genus Magicicada; species Magicicada septendecula. The sequence continues at coordinate 382,148,133 of CM068375.1, read as the reverse complement.
CTGTCCAACCAAGTATGACAATCCGACGTGGGCCATCTCTGTATCTGTAAGTGATGCCTACTGTCCAACCAAGTATGACAATCCGATGTGGGCCATCTCTGTATCTGTAAGTGATGCCTACTGTCCAACCAATTATGACAATCTGATGTGGGCCATTTCAGACGGCCTTTTCTTGCACGTAGGGCCGAGTGGCAAGTTCTCGGCCGGAAAGCGCCGAGTTGAGTTGATTCAGAGTGTTACGTAAATTAATAGGCCTACTGTACAAACATGCTACAGATCTTGAATTATATGCGTATTGCCACACCGACATGCAAGTTAGTCGCAAGGGAAGGTGTTGGGTAAATTTCCACACCACGACCGCGTAAGAAGATAACAGACCTTGGACTGTTCGTATGTGCTGTTTGCGTTATACTACCGTTATGTGTAGTTCAAAGAGTTATTACCTGATTTAGTGTTATATATTACAATAACTCTATCCTCCTAAAACATTCCTTTCTGTTTAAAGCCAAACACACATTTCACAGAGTAAGCATCAGAATCTGATAACACTATCGTAATCCACGCGACAAACTTTAAATATTATCGTTTTATACTGAGAAGTATTTGAAAAAGCATTGCTGTTAGTACAGCAAGTTTTGTACTACATTAAGGGTGTTTAATTGAAGTATAAACATAATGGAAAATATTTTTCCATACCGTAACATAAACACAGACTAAGTAATATTCCTAAAAAATAGTAGTGGACATTAAAGACAGTGGTGTAACTAGATCTGTTTCTTGTGGGGGAGGGGATAAGACTAGCTTCAATGTTCCAACCCCCATTCCTACACTTTTGTAAATATTCGATTTACAGGAATTTGTTTATAATTAATTCCTATACACACACAAAGTATTATTTTTCGTGTCAAAAAGCAAATGAATTTGATTTATATTTTAAGAATTTTATCCAAATTTTTAAAAACTTTCAACCTAACCTAACAAAAACTAAAAACATTGTCAAAATTTAGTCTTCAATTTGTTTCGTACATTAAACATTTCTTTTCCAGATATGATCACAAATGAAATTTTTACTGCACTAATTTAATTTAAAATAATAATTTATTTTTAAGTTTATCATTTATTAAGTTAATCACGTTTGTATAGGATCACAGGAAAATTATTGAACTTTCGTTCTGATATCGGCAGTACGACCATGAATTTCATGAAATGTGTAAAGCCTTGTTTTAATGTTTCTGTGATCATCCCTCGGCCCTTCGAAGCGAGAGTCCAATTTCATTACAGGAATCAGATCGCAGCTACCTTAAGCTAGCTCTTCGTTCGACCTACAGACATTTAATCCAAAAGTACAGTCCTTCCTCACGAAGGTTGAGGATAGTCTTAATCTTCCTGACATGGTGGTACCATTTTAGCTGATACGTAATTTCTTCAGAACTCAAGCATCCACTTATTTAATTAATATTTAAATGATTTTAAATATAAATTTTAGGGCATGGAAGTCATGTATGGTTCTCCATACCGACTTTTGAGATTGATCACTACAAAAATAGAACGCTAAAAAAATTGGGGTGAAAAAAATCGCAAAATTCCATGTGATGTATCAATTAAAGCGAATTTAAACCACATTCTGAATATAGTATTCATTTTATAAATTTTCAAAGTTTTTGAACATCAGAGCCTAATATGTTTGCGAAATGTTTGATCAGATCACAAAAATTAATGTAGCATACTAATTTAAAGCAATTATTACTAAAAGCTGATTGTAAGGACCGTGGTCAGTTGCGCGCGGCCTATTAGTAAAAAACACTGTCAGATGCGGCCTTGGTTGAAACTTGATCCGGTCAATTGCGGTTTCTCGTTTAGTGTTCCATAAATAATCGTTTTTCATCGTACTCTTTTCGAACGCGTCTCATCAACCGAATACAAATTTTATTTTCACGTTGACTTCATTTATGTGTATATCAAGATACATGTTACGCGTTACGTTTAAATTATAAAATTTAAGAAATAAATATGAACCCATTTTGAGTGCGCTACGAACTGGATGACGCAACCCGTCGACGAGTGAGGTAGGCGGAGTTCCTGTAAAGCAGACCAGTTCATTACAATCAGGCGCCACAAATCTGTCCACCGTAAAGTAGACTCGTTCATTGTTATCAAAATTGTCCTAATACGCTTATTTGGACCCGGTTAGTTGCGTTCCTCCTATTATACTGAACGCAATTGAAAGCAGATACTGAATATTAGTACCCACCTTGCCGAATGCAATAGAAAGCTGTGCGCCGTAGTGTCTTGCGTCACAATGAACCCCACTCGATTCTGTACGCGCACTTTTATGCAAAATCTTTCACGAACGATGCCGCTTTTATGTCGGCGAACATTGGACAAGTGCATAGTCATTGCGTATAAATTACACCGCGGAAATGACGTCATTTTCAATGTCACCAACGTGGGTACCCCATATAAATATAATGTCCATTCGCTACCACTGCACTCAACACATTCGTGCGGAAGCAGCGACTTATTGTATAAACTATAGCTTTACGCATACTTTTATCGTAATGGAAGACGCAGATTCGTTTATATTAAATAATTTAAGTACAAATGGGGATAAGAAATTCAAACAGCATGAAATTGTATCTGAAAAATGTTACAAGATTAAGGCAACAAATAAGGCATTGTTTCATTTTGACTGGGGTTCGATTTATGAACGAACGCGCGTCAACGAACATTTGTTGAGTTTAGTTGTGAGAAAAGAGTGTTTTTTACGTTTAATATTAGATGCGAGCAAATACGATTTTGTAAAACCGGTTGACGGTATATTCATAAATACTTACAATTCATTAGTAAGAAAAATTGTAAACGATTTGGCGGTTGAAAACAACAGAATGAGAATTGTATTCCTGTATAAATCCGATGTATTTGCATTTAAAAATATATGGATCGATTCCAAAAAGCCTAAGGGGGCATCGATACCGGGCTGTCCATTATTATAAAGAATAAGATGGACGATATCTCAACAAACAGAGAAGAAACGAACAGAAAATTGGGACGCATTAGTCCCGACCTTTTTCCAACATTTAGAGACGGTGAAGACGACGACATGGTCGAGGTTCCTAAAAAAAGGCCAGGCTGGAAACTAGTGTAGACGTGCAAGAGACCGACGACACCATCGGACGCGGTTACAAGAAAACACGAAGACCCACCTTTAATAGAAAAAATAAAAAACATATGTCTCTTTGATCCCTATTCCGAATACGATGGTAGTGTAGATAAAAACGATTTTAATATGGTAGAACGCGCTCTTGTGAAAATTTCAGATTCCACGTTCGCTTCTAAAGCAGCGAATACCAATTATTTACCGTACATTTTTAAATACGCATTTAACAATGTTAGATTTAACAAAGAGATAGATTTTGAAAATTTTCATAACTTGATGACCGAAAATTACAACTTGAGTAACGGTAAGAAAATTTTAATTATGCGTTTTTTGATAAAATTGATGTTTAGAAATTATTGCTTTACTGAAAGCTATTGTTGTTTTTGCTGAAATTTGTAAAACAATTCAACGCGAATTATCAATAACTGGAGACAGTTTCAAACTAAACATACACGTATTCGACTCTGGGGACGTGGAAACCTTAAAAAAAGCAAAATTGATAATTCAGCTACGTATGGAATGATAGCGATATTACAAAAATTGTACAAATATTTGTTATATCTTTATAAAAACGAAAAGGATTCCTGTTGTATACAGGCGATTCAGATAGTGCATTACTACATTAACAACATTTCAAACAACCTTCTTGAAGAAGTATGTTCGGAATTTAAAAACGATAGCATATTCGCTTCCTTTGTAATCCAAATTGCGGTTTTCAAATTTGTCTTAGATGTCAATAACGACGAAACAGCAAGCGTGCACGGATTTGTTCAATACAATACTACAAGCATGTTCAACATGATTAACAAACAATTCGAAGATGTACAAAAAGAAGCTGGAAACAAATTTTTAGAACAGATGCTATCGGCGTTTTCAAAACCGAAAACGTACTTTGAAAAAAGATACCTGTACAACGGAAGTTGTTACGAGGAGATTGAAAAAACTCACCGCCTGTCGTCGTTGAGTTCAATGAACAATAATATGTTTGATGCTGTAGTAGATAACATAATTACTCTGTTCAAGTGTAACGATCATATGCGCCAATACGTATATTACACGACTTTGCGTGGTAAAATGGGAGACCACTTGGTCATGGATACGTTAACTAAAACCTTTGAATCGGTATGCGGAACAATTGACGCCTTTATGTTGTTTCGCGATTACAGCGTAGTTAATACGTCGCATCTCACTTTACGGTACGATGTGGATCTAAAAACATGCATATCCGAAATTATTTCATCGTTAGATACATACGTAGAGGAAATAGATAAAACTATAGTTCCTTCAATACACGAATTGAACGTTGTCGGTAATTGCAAGGCGAAAACGTCAGACGTATACGGAATTGGAATGAACAACTACATTTCGTTTTTAAAAGATTGTGACTATGAGTTTTACGGAAGAGTGAAACAGTTATATGAGTTGTCAGAAGACGAAATAGTAAATACTGGTTTATGGCAAGACATATGCAAACAAAACAAAAGTTAGTTTGAAATTTTATTTAATATTAAAAGGGTATTAACGTTTCTGTTAAACGCTTACTATTATACAGTCGACGAACTGAAATGTTTACTTTATGAAATTTTATAATTTAAACGTAACGCGTAACATGTAGGTTAGGACGGGGTAATTCCACGCACCTAAGAGTTTTATTTTTTTGTGCTATAACTGTTCACTAAAAGTCATAATAATAACATATAAACAAGAGAACAACATATAAATAGTTAATAAAAAATTACGTTTTAATATTTTCACCAGTGATTAAAAGTTTATTACAAATTTATAAAATTGCTGCAATGCGTGGTATTTCCCTCCCCTAGTGGGTAATGATACGCATGGCATGGGTAATAATACGCACGTTAGAAGAACTCAAAACATAGCTTTATTGATAAAAAAAATATGTACTTTCCATAATAAATTGACGTTTTTGGTAATATATCATGTATTTACATTTAGGCCTAAGGTTTAAAGTAAATCTACATTTAAAAAATTCATTATTTATAAAGGATAAAAATATGCATATTATTTACTTATCAGCACAGAGCCTATCATAAACTCTACATGAAATCTAGGTTAAAAATTGTCTTGTTCAAATTAATTATCAAGTTTTATGAATTTTATGGTTTCGACAAAAGGTGAATCAAAGAAACAATAAATATAAACAAAAACAGAAAAAATTAACAAAAATGAAACTAACACATGAACCAAACATAGCATGTCATATAAAATAAACTAACAAACAATGACATCAAATTGTCTATTTATTCAATTATGTCTTATTAGACATCCTTTCTTTGCGTAAACAGTGGGTCGCAGGTGTAATTTTCAGCTGTATCCCAGCCACTGCAATCTTCATGTGACCATAAGCTGCACACAACACATCTAAACCACATTTCTCCATCCCGGCCGAACTCCCCACATACAAGACACACATCTTCAACACGTTCTGGGTTAATATCGTGTAGCTCATCGTCGTCACACAAATCTTTAACGTCCACAACTTTAGAGCATTCACTGTTGTCACTGTTCTCATAAACTCGCATTTTTCTCTGTTTACATTTACCTGTATTTGTGAGAAACAATTTTTTAATGACACAAGTCTATTTTGGCATATTTTTCCCTAATTTATTCAAGGTTGAAATCCTACTTTCTTTTTCTATTTTGGCAGCGATGAGTTTATCTTTTTCAGGTGTAGCTGTTAAAATTGTACTGCATTGTTTTCGGTTACTAACTTTCATTCTTTTAGGCTGAGGCTTAGGTAAAGGAGAAATATCAGTCACTTTAACTGGTTTTGTGCAGTTTTCTTGGACACGTAATGTCACATTGCTTGTTGATGAACCAGCAATCTGATCATTCTCCCGTATTAATTTCCTATGTTGATGGGAATCATTTTTGTTGCTGTTCTCCGCTTGATCCATTTCTAATTCTTCTAGTTCAATGGGCAGAAATTGCTTTGCTGGTGCAAAATCTTGTTCACCAAACTTATCTGGGTTGTAGGGCTGTATACCCGCAGCCCTAAACCCTGAAATTGAATTATCTAGTGTTGCTACCTTTTTGAATGTCCCATTCAACAGCTCGGCTAAATCATAGGGTGTAATCCTCTCCATTGCATGTGCTCTCAAGTAGAGTTCACACTCTCTGTTAAACGCAGCTTTTAACGGTCCAAAAAATGTCAATTCCAAGGCCTGCAATCGATGGGAAGTATGCGGCGGTATGGTTACCATGACAATGCCATGTTTTCGACAATACTCAAAGATTTCTATCGAGATATGGCTGCTATGGTTATCCAAAATTAATAAGATCGGATCTTGTGAGCTAGGCTTTGTGTAGTTAGCTAAGTGCTTGAGCCATTCGAGGAAAAGTTCCTCGTTGCTCCACCCATTCTTGGAACAACCATAAACAGCACCAATTGGACCTCCTTTTCTAACTGATCTGACATTCTCTGTCGAGGGTACATCACCATCGGAGGGATATAGTGACCAACAGCACTAAAAGCGCATATTATTGTAATATTTTTTCCACGCTCCCACGGAACCGTAGCTCCAATCTGTTTAACTCCTTTCGGTCCTAAAATCTTGCCTGGCTTGTGTACCGGGTGATACCCGATTCATCTAAATTATAAATGCGATTTTCAGTATAGTAAAGTTATAATTTTTGAGAAGGGAATTCAGATTTTCAAAGTATTTTTTAACGTCCTCCTCATTAAAAGCTGTTATTCGGTTGATGTTAGTTGGTTCCGGTTCTCGCAGACTAATTCCCTGATGTCTCTTCTTAAACGAAGTTAGCCAATCCCTACCAGCCATTTTAGCTTCATTATCGAAATTGTGAACTACACCATTAGCGTCTGCGTACTCAAAAGCTAGTCTTCTAACCTGCCGCCCATTCAACCCATGGAAAAGTAAAGCTAATTTTATTATATGGTCTGCCAACTCTTTTTCTTGCAATTCATTGAAAACTGTCTTTCTTCCGAGTCTCGGGGGTCCCACCTGCCCACTCTCAATTTTTGTTCTCAGGGTAGCTTCATGGATTCCAAATGCTCGACTGACTTCTCTAATTTTCCTTCCTGATTTTATCGCAGCTATCGCCTGCTTTAGTGTTTCTTCTGTCCATTTTCCTTCTTCGGTTTGTCTTTCATATTTTCATGGCATCTACAAAAAAAAGAGTTTCTAGTAATATTGTAGGCCTATAGACAACTTTAAATTAAAAGAATTTTACAACAAACAACGCGAAGGGGAATACCATGCATAGTAGGGTAATACCACGCATTATGGCGAGCTGCGTACAATTACCCCCCCCCCCCCGACGCCATTCAAACATTTTAGTAAGACATCGTTAAAACTACTTGTTGAAATCTAACGAAAACTATGTCACATTATTGGTCACTACCTCACTAGTCACAATATACAACTTCTTATTGCATGGATATTTCCTCATTTTTGTACTCCACTTCAAAATGTAATCTCTGGTGCCTCAATTTTGCAATTATATTTATCTCCGATAGTTCAGGTTTCGTATCCAATAATATAAGCCTAATAAAGTGGATATGGCTGATATGTTGCAGCATTTAAACTTTGTTATCTCCTAACTTTGTTCTGTAGTGTTGTTTGTTGTATTGAACTTTTCTCTTTGTTTTGTGATCATGGGCGCACGTGAGTCTGTAGAAAGCTTGATCGAATGGCTCCAAACGTGAGAATACTCTAAAAGTGTGTCAGAACAGATATCGGAACGCAGGGAGCAGAATGAAAAGTAATATACATTTTCATATTGCGAGAAATCATACCTTTCTTCTCTCAATATGTAGATCTAGCTTATTTTTTTATAAAACTAAAAACTATGTCTTGAAATAATACATTTTTTATTTCTGCCTTTGAATTGTCTTTTAGTACGTTAGTAACCTACTATTTCAACTACCTACTACTACTACTACCTAAACAAAAACAAAAGGCACTCCCACTCGCTTAATGAGCGAGTATAATACCTAAAATACGTGGAGTAAAAACACCACGGCCACACTACTGAAGAAGGCCTCCGGTGGGTGGCAGAAACGTTTAATGATAAAAAATGACAAAGTCATTAATCAGTCCACAAATAGCCGGATAGTTAGTAGCTCTTTGAACAAATGTTTATTGTTATAAGTTGTGGAAACGGTAGTTCTGTGTTAGTATGACAAAGGTTGGTTTATTTTTTTCAAGTACTAACAGGTTGTGTTTGAAGTACTTACACAAAGATAAGTAGTCTATTTCTTCTCGGAATGTGTTATCAATTTTTTTACTTACTCAAATGTTTTTTACTTTATTCTAATTGAGAAACAGCCTAATGATTATATTTTGTTTGGCGACGTAACGTTAATTAAAAACGCAGGTTTGATGGAAACTTCAAAACTTTTTGACAATGAAGATCACTTACTTATCTATCTAAAGCACCCTCCGGTTAATAAGTTTACACATACACGGGTAAATACAAAAAAAAAGATAAGTCACTTCCTCTTTATGTTCTTTAGTAACCTTTATGACCCAACCTGATTTTAAGCTAATTTATTCTTTTAATTATAAAGATATTGAGCACTTTTAATTTTCTTTTTTTTTTTTTTTTGCTGAGTATTGACCGCTTGAACCCCACAAGTTCAACTATTAATCCAATCCAATACAAGTTATTTATTTAATCCAATATGGTAAATGGGATCGTAACCTGAGTGTAGAAAACGGTCGATTATTATACGTACTCGAACAAGTAGGTTGTGTTAAGGAATGAAACGACTTGGTCGTTACGGCATCCGGTTTCCTAAGAAGAATTTTGTTAATTAGATTTCAGACATCTCGCGTCCAGATGAAGTTGATCGTGCCATAAAAAAACGAAAATTTTCAAAATTACGAAGAATAATATTTCACACTAAAATCGTAAATTTTCTCTACGCGCTGCTGCTTGCGAACTGGCGTTTCTGCATGCGGTTGTGCAACTTCGAACCGGGAAGATTTAGTAAAGCACGCGATCGAGGTGGCAGACGTCGATTTCACCTACGGACACAAAATACGGAGGCGAGAGAAAAGGCATAAATTGCCCTTGCTTGCGAGTGCGTGAACGCGTGTACAATACGAGTTTGAACGTAATTAAGAAGAAGAATAAGAAGAAGAAGAGGAGGAGGAGATGTTGCGGAGAAGAGAAATAGAAAACTCAGTGGACAGTATTGATTTTTCTTCCGTCCAGAAACCTGTTTTTTGCTGTTGATTATTATTATATTCTCTCTCTAAAACCGGTCTCATCAGTGGCCGAAGTATGTAGCGAACAGCGAGCACACACAATAAATTATGGAAACACAAATCCAGTAGCAGATAACGAAGCTCCAAGGACGGCCCGGTGTGTGTGTGTGTGGGGGGGGGTGAGTTGCGAAATCACTAGTACATCCGGTTCGCATTGTTTTCGGTCCAAAATTATGATACCTATTCGTCGTGTTTGAAATTGTTTTTGGACGTCTACATTAATCATTCGACGAAGATAAAAATGTGAATGCAAGGGTCTGTTGTTAGACAATATTTTCTCGAGATTGGGATTAATATTTCCTAATCAAATCTTGAAAATTTTGTACTAAAACTTTCTGGTTAGTCTAATTAAAAATTAATAGTTACACCATTTAACATGTAACCGGTGTTAAAAATTGATCAATTGTTCATTAAGTACGGTCGGAGTCAATATTAAAAAAGTCTGGCTCAACTACCGGGCTATTAGACCGTGGTCGATTGCTTAGTGATGCAATGTTTTCTCACTAAACGTTTCGGCCACCCTACCGGACGTCTTCTTCAGAAGTAAAAGTTGCTTCTACCTCAGCTTGGGGTACGTTCGGCCTACCATCCCGCGTCGAGCACTTTTACTACTGAAGAAGGCGTCCGGTGTGTGGCAGAAACGTTTAATGAGAAACAATGACAAAGTCATTAATCAGTCCACCACGGCCAAATAGCCGGATAGTTATTAACTCTTTGAACAAATGTTTATTGTTATAAGTTGTGATCTGTGTCAGTATGACATAGGATGTTCCTGTTCTAAGTGGAAACGTTCTTTAACCGTTTTACTGGTTAAGTCGTGGTCTGTATACGTACAGACCGAAATGACAAATCACGTTTTTTTGATATAAGTAAACTAGAGCTGCCGTCAGTGATAATAGTAAAATAAGTTTACTAACTATATTTCAGGGAAGTGGTTCATCAAGTCTATGAGGATCAGCTAGTTGGGACATATGATAGGCATGGAGGACGATAGAAATCCCAAAGCAATTCTTAGAGAGTCAATAGATGGCCAAAGAAGGAAAGCAAAGGACCTAGAAGAAGGTGGCTACAGGACGTAGAAGATGACCTGAGGAGGACAGGTATCGGGGATTGGAGGCGGAGTTTGGAGGCGACTAGTCGGGGAGACCAAGCCTCATCATGGGCTGTACCCCCAGAGGAATGAACGAATTAATTTCAGGGAAGTAACAAAATGTATACCACTGAGTTAATGCTCATAATTTGCTTTAACTGTATGACAAAAATCTAAAGTTAATCTGAATCTGGACATCAATGAAAACAAAACAGAAATAAATAGAGTAGAAGTGGAATTCAAATTAAATTAATGTTGTGATAAATACAGATACACACTACTATGTTGAACGATAAAAACGATTTATTCAACTGGAAGGGATAAACAGCGCGGTAACCGATATCGTAAAGCGTGTTAAAAAAAATCACAGAAAGATACGACGGCTACTCGTGACTTCCAGAGACGGGTATGGAATCCAGCGGTCAGGAGGCTGTCAGAGGAGACCGCGTTGACATTCTCATTATCGGCAAGCGTGTGTCAACAGTTCGTGACTGCGGGCACTGAATCACGCGTAGACTTCACGCTTCACGTCTTCCCACCGGTTAAAGACTCACTGTGACGCCTGCGCCTCGCCACGTATCGCTTTCAGCGTGTGCACTCGGAAAGCATCTCATTATAGAAAACATTACCTTTCTATAAACTGGATGACACTTCACGATGTGAGAAAAAATATTAAAATTTTATTTATCGAAACCATGTCTGTTACAGGGTATGTCTTTCTCACGGCTTTTGTACATACAGACATAAACATAGAAGTAGGCCCACACACACACTCGTCTTAAAAAATATTAACTGTTTTTGTTTCTTATCATTTACCGGTTATCAGAGTACAGATCGTTTTCGCAACGAAAGACTAAAAAAAATAAAAAATTTGAGGTTAGAAAATAGTGTATTTCTGTTTAGGCAATAAATTAAAAAAAAAAAAACATAAGTAATAAGGAAAATTCGATGAATATTGAGCGGTTTAACCGCGTTTAATTTGGTGACTGTTTGTTTCTGAACGCTTGCACAAAGATTAGTGATAGTTATACATAGATCTACTTTATGTGATGTTGTTAACATAGATATATCCTATTTCATGGTATATCTTCACGGTACGAAGAAGACACATGACTACATTACGAAGGACAATTCCATTACGGAATTCAGAATGGAATCGTGGAATTAAGAGTACGTGAAAGAAGGCGATCCAAGAAGTGTGAAAGAAGAGTCCAAAAAATGCGAGTCATCGAAATTCAACAACATCCGGAAGCCTACATCATATACTAGTAAAAATCGAAGTGATAAAAGTTTACACAAACTGCGTTAAAATTCGTTTAATCGCTAAAATAAATTCTTTAACGATAATGGTGAATGTCCACAGGATGCGGCGGAAGCACTAAGAAGAATTTGAGCCGGCAATAACGGTGAAAATTCTGAGAAAAATCCTAAAAGCAAAATGTAGTTTGATAATTAACGTACAGTACGACACGTGAATTAATAATTAAGGGCGGTAGGATTTTAAATGTTACGTTGACGATGTTCTGAACCGAACCCAATGGACAAGAGTCACCGCATTTCTCGAGCGACTCGTCCTTGTTATATTGCTTGACCCCCACAAAAACGAACGACGACAGTGCCCGATCGCGCGCGCGCGCGCACACACACACACACACACGTTATATAAATAAACACTTGTTAGCGAGAGCTCTTCGTGTTTTTTGTGATACGACACGAAAACACGCGTGTCCAGCGAGTTGGAGGCGCGAATTACGCAACACCACTGGTTGTCGCTTTCAAGATGCAACTGTTCACAAGTTGAGTTTACTCCAAGACCAGAATAATAACAAGTTTCTTATCGGAAACGTTTGTAAGTAAGTTTCTTCATCGTGTCGAATGAGCCGTTAGCGAAATTCGTAAACTATGGATGCATTTTTAAATGCCCAACGGGTAGCGGTCGAAATGATTTATTTTCACAAACATGCTGTTTATCAAATTGTTCCTGTTTCTTAACATTTCAGTTGTGTAATACGTATAATCTACACGTGTACTTCACGACTTTCAGATGTTAGTTAAAATTCTCTTAAATTTTTGTGATGTTATCAAAATTTTCACCCAATTTTTGGGCTCTTACGTCCACAAACTTTGAAATTTTCAAAAACGATACTGTGTCCAGACTGTGGCTAAACTTTCCTTTAATTTGATACCCCTATTAGGGCTTATTATCGTTTTTGCGATTTTTCACAATTTTGACCCCCCTCACATTTTTGCCTCCTGCTCTCGTATATTTGGAGGGGTCAATCCAAAAACGAGGAGGACGGCAAAAGTATGGACACGCGTGGCAGGTTTTACGAAAATCGGTTGATGCTTGAAACATATCCCAAACAAATAGATAGACAGACAGATGCCAAAAGTGTCCAGTTCAAACTGAGAATTCGCTTCGGTTGTTCAACAAACAGACGATTCTCTGTTCTCTGACGCACATCTTCCCTAACAAGAGTTTTCCCTGTGAATCTGTCTCCGGCTTTCTTAATACCCTATGTGGTCAATTTGGCGTAAAGTAGGTCTACTTCTCATAATTATAGCCTGATGATTAAAATACACAATATGATAAAAACCGTTATGAGGAACAAGTAGGAGGAAGAGAGATCAAGACTGGGGATGGGGGCAAGCTAGTGCGGAGGCTACAGTGGATGGTGCGTGATAAGAAAGAATTATGTAGAGAAGAGAAAAGGATCTGCCTGTGTGTTTACGGAGATTCAGTTTAAACGGTTCCAGCACACACGCATGGCGGAGAAGAGGGATTTTAGTGCGATGAGAACCCCACTCGCCATTTGGGTCGTGGTTTTGTGTCCACAGTGGACTCCTCTCTTAAAAAGAAAGAGAGAAAACGATTGATGGGACAACCGCATTGGTAAGACCAAAATAGTTGTTTGTTTTCCTGTGAAGAGAGTTCTATTGTTGCTTTCAGAAGATGGGATTGTACACTGCGGGTGTTACACAGGATGACTTTAGAATATGGTTAGCCACCAAATTCTAGGATTTAAGTTGCAAGAAAAGAAGAATTGTTTAGTTAATCCTTTTTGGTTTTAGTATTAGGTTAGATGTCAGCGACTCTATCTGGTCGAATTACCGATACAGAAAGGAGTGCTATTCGAATGGGAGGTTGGTGCGCGACAGGGGGAGGGCAATACGAGGACGATACCCGCTTTTAAACAACAACGATGAACGCCGCCGTCGTTCTTTGCGTTTCGATTCTCCAAGGTTGCCGACAGACAACACCATCGTCTCTCTACCCGCCAATTATTGCTAAACCACTTTGTTGTCCTCGTTCCTGTTCACCTTGTTTAGCATTACCTACTTGTTCATTTCGCCTTAATGAGAACTCTCACCATACATTAAGCGTCTCTGTCCAATCATTAATAACGTACAGAAAACAACAACAACAACGAACACGACGATGACTGCATTCATTCCGCCAACTAATTTCATCCTTCGTAAAACTAAATTGATTTTTGTTGTTGCGGATTTGAATTAAGTCCGCCATTTAAAGAGTATACTTTTTCGTTCTTTGGCTATTAGGACGACTCATAACGGTCGTGGAGTCAAACTGTTCATCAGGAAGATTCAGCTTGCCTACATTATTTCTGTATGTGTGCTGCTCAATCTTCTAAGAATACCTCTGATGTTTATTGTTAATTATTGTATTATAGTAGTATATTATATTATTATTATTATGTTATATTATTAGTAGTATATTGTAGTATTATAGGCCTATTATTGTCAATAAACTATTTAATTATTATATTAGTCGATATGTTATTGTTTGTACCCACGATGTCGAATATGCAGGTAAAAGTCTCTCTCGCTCTCACTCTCTCTTTATCTCTCTCTATCTCTCCCTCTCATACCCTCTCTTCTTCTCTCATCTCACTGCAATAAAAAGATTGCACTTTAGTGAGTGGTAAATTGCATTACAATTTGGAGCACGTTGGTTGCCTTCTTAGCAGATCTTGTACGTTTCTCGCTATGTTCAGTAGGAATATCTATTACTTTTGTATATTTTCACTAGACAGGTCCTCCTCCGTACTCTCCTATTCCCTCTTCAGCAAGTTCACATGATTATGTTCACCCAGTCTACTTCAACAACCCACACTCCGAAAGCAAGACCCTTTTTACGCCTATGATTCGCGTCCATGCGGTGCAATGATCCGGGTAAAAATTTTCCCTTATTAGCGTGTTTCAAGAAGTAAACGTTTACTTTCCCTATGTAAGAAATAATATTTTAGCCATCAGTTATGGTGAATATTCAAAACCTATGATATCTCAAACGGAAAAGAAATTTTGTCCACAAAAATAATGGTAGTTGTATTTGATTTCGTATTTTACAGCGTCGGAGTTTCTAATTCAGGTCAATAATTTTGGTTTGTAAGTTTCTATTTAGGCGAATAATTTTGATAGGTAAAACGGCTGAGAAGCAAGATCCATCTCGTTTGAGATGTGATTCTGCAGCACTCGGAGACAGGACAGCAAGGCGCATGCGCTAAGCGGTGGTGACTTTCTGTAGGCTATGTTTCCAAAGTGTAAAGTGGAAGGGGGGGGTCCAATGTCCATCTCTCTGTAGAATACTTTATATCTAACGGTTGACTGTTTGTTACATTAGTCAGCCAGTCAGTCATCTAATGTTACATTTATTCAAAAAATTATAAATTTCTCCCGCAAATACTTTATTACTCCATCGGTTACTGAAATTTCGATTGGAGAGAGAGGTCACAAGTGTTTAGAAATTACTCACTACTTTGATCCACCCTCCGCCAATGCAATGAATGTTCATATAGAACCGAGGACGTATACAATTCTAATGCATTTACCTTTTACACGAACCAAAAAACATTCATCTGGTTTTACGTTCAGAACTTTGTACGTTGATAAACAAATATGATTTTGTCATCATAATTATCATTATTTAGTTTATTTTTAGGTTTCATTTATTTTATTATAATTCAGATTGACCGGTTCCATGAATTTAGAGTTTTTAAATGTGTTTGGAATCGATTTTCTGGTTAAAAATTAGTCCACCTTTCCGTTATTTTATTTAATTTTTTTCTTAAATAGGATAGTCAGCAGGTCGCATAGCTTTGATATTACACTTTCTGAAGTGTTATCGTGTACTTTATCTGATTGATTGTGTGTGTCAGACAAATCAAACAGATACACAAATGTACAGGAAATCAAACAAATTGATGAATATTATTTAACTGAAAATAATAAAGTTCCTTTTCAGTGGAATCGAAACAAGCTTTTCGCAACGTTTATACTCCAAAATATGCACGAGCTACCTTTGGCCGTCATTGGCATAGATTATGAACCGTTCAAATAAAATATTTCTAGGAATTTTTGTAGTCAACTGTGCGTGCGTATACGTAGATTCATACAAAGTATAACAAAAAAAAAAATTTTCGAAAAGTTTTATTTTATAATCTGCAGTAAGGAATGTCGCTGAAAGCAATAACGAAGGGTGTATGTGTGGAAAACATATTTTGTAAGGGACAAAAGGGGAACGAGCAAGCAAGCTGTAGTGACGGACAGGTCATAAATTTCGTAGGTTGCTACAACGCCTACCCTGTGAACAGAGTTCAATGCTCCCGGTACGTAGAACACCAGTTTTTTGTGAAAACACATTGATTCCATAGAAAACTACATACAATGTGTACAGAGCCATTAAAGGAGAAAAGGCTTAACAATGGTCAAGCATACATGTGTACGCCAGCTGTCAGGAGAAAGCGACGAAGGGTGGATTGATTTGAAGGACTCCAGCGGTCGATGACAGGGTTTTGACCTTACTTGGAAACGAAAGCGCAGAGAGTACGTCCAAAACTCAAGGATGGGGTGCTACCTTGCAACTAAAAGAAAAAACCAACTTTCAAAGAAGGGTAGGCGAGGCCCTTGAACAACAATAGATAATAACGGCAGAGCGACGAAGTTAAGAAACAATGAAAATGGAAGAGAAACTCAGAGTTGTCACTGAAGATTTTAGAAAAAAACGACAGATACAATTTATTGCTGCGTTGTCTGGAAATGACAACGACCTCAAAATATGAAGCAAGGGAAGAAGCTGGTGGGGAACCAGAAGCCCTATCAGAGAACGCCTTTGAAAAAAATAGGTGGTATTTGGACTTGGAGGGAAAAATATGAAACCAATAAGGACACGGCGTCGTTGGAATCAGGAGTCTGGTGGGAGATTTGGTAAGGAAAATATAGGAAGGAGACAGGAACTCGCTCGAGGAGTTCTAACTAAATTTCGGACGGGAAAGGAGTGAAGTCGGTGACGGGAGAAATTAGCATTTTATCGAACTTAGAATAATTTGATACACAGTGTGAGGAGAAGGTAGTTTTCGAACTTAGAACAAAAATTAATACAGTCATTACAAGCGAACGAACTATGAAGTAGAGTCACACTATTAGCCTACCAGTGAACATTAACTGAAACAAATAGTTATCAGACAATAATGTAATTTCAGTGTATAAAAACACTTTACAACAATAACTTTTAAGAACGATTAACAACACAAATTACATTCATGAACACTTAATAACCAGACATACCGCAACAAAGGTGCGTAATAATAATTCAGATTTGAAATAATTTACGATGTCGGTGTACAACGCTAACTTTTATTCATAAATTATAATCCGAATGCGTGGAGTTGGTGAGTGAAGTGTCTGTGAGTGACATCGTGGAATTCATCCAGTGCCATCTATCATCTGGAGGAGTTATCTGCACGACTCTGGAACGAGCGACATGAGACCTTCATCAACATCACCGCAACTACCGAGTGATTGGATATTCGAATACCAAGTATAGTAAAACATGTCTTAATTAATTTAGATCCACTGTCTGTCATCTCAAAGAATCCACACACAATAAAATTCAATAAAGTAATCGCAAAGGAATTAAAGAAATCGATTCTAAAGTTTGTGTAGAAGTAAAATTATCATTGTTTATCAGTTTGGAGTAATGTTTATTTCCAAGTTCTAAATGAATCCGTAATTACAAAATATAGTAACAGCTTAAGAGATATTCATATTAAGAATTCATAAGATGAGGCTAAACATTATAATTTACTTAATGTACTAAACGCAATTGATGAATGACCATTAATATGCAACCATTAGATTGAGTTTGGATAACTAATTTTATTAATGTATTATTTTGATATTTACAATTTAATGAGTATTTGATAGTTACAATTTAATGAGTATTCAATTTTATTAATGTATTATTGTTTGATATTTACGATTTAGCCATGAGTATTAAATTTTGGTAATGTGTTAATTTTATATATTTACAAGTACTAATGAGTACGTAGAATTTTGTGCTATCTTAATATTTACAAGTAATAGCAAACTAATGTGAATAAATTTAAGAGTTATCAGTAGAAATGAGCATTTATTATTTTAACCCTGAGATAAAGAGAATACACAGTAATTATTGTTAAATTGGCGTCCATCGCTGGGCGTAAACGGGTACAACTCGTATTATTGTTAAAAAAGGAGTTTGAGATGGGATGATGCGTGGGCGTGCATATGCGGGTGACGACAGTGGTTTGTGCCTCGGTATACACACACAGCTTAATGGACTTAATAAGTTGTAATAAGTTACCGCTAGACACTTGTAAATAAGGTCGGTGGTGCCCGCGACCTGCCACAGTAGTTGTCGCTTTACCTGCCCTCGCCCACGTACACCGGCGCGGCGCTTTAAAACGTCTGTTTATCACTTCGTCCTATCAGTGTGTAAGTCTGTTTTAGTCATTAGCATGATAGTCATGAAAGTCTGTATTTTATTCAAGCGTACATCATTAAACGCGTAGAGAGAGGAACTTTATTATATAGAAATAAACAAATAGACGTACACACACACACACACACAAAACTCCTGAATCCATCACACGGGTCTCTTAATCGGATATCAAGCCGTTAGTCGGCCGTTTTAATAAGCGAGTATCTTTCCTTCGATTCGACTCCGCGATAGGTTAATTTGTTTTCACCAGGAAAAGAGACTTTTTGTTTTGTTTTGCAAAACACTGCTATCGGCTTGTTAAACGCGATGTCGTTATCCACTGTCCAGATTCTCGCGGAGTTAAGCGAAATATAAATGAAGTGAAGCTCGTATATGGTAAGTTGGGGGATTAAGATTGCCTTTTTAGTGGCTTCTCGTTTGTATGAATGACACTAGAGAAAGGATTCAAACGCAGAACACACACATACGAGCGCGCGCACGCGCACAAACGCACGTCGCGCATAACTCAAATGTGACAGAACACTAAATACGGGCGTTTACAATAAATTTAAATATTCGTAAATTTTTATTTTCCCTTGTTATTTGTCTAGACAACAAATTTATTTTAATTAAGGGCTGAAAATATATTTCGATCGTTTTTCGCGAAATTATTCCACGTTAATTTGCATATTATTAAGTACGCCTAATTGGCTGCACTCTGAAAACGTTGAATTCGAGCACAAAGGATTTGTTACGTGATACCGCTGGTTGTCTAATGACACAGAAATGAGTATCAACCGGCCATACTAACACTACTTGTCAGTGCAAGGCATAATGACGAAGAATATCTTCTTCTTCTTTTTCTTCTCCATTTATAGAAGGATTAGGCCTTTCTTCTTCTTCTCCTTCAGGTACTTACTGTAGTGTCAGAGTTCTAGTACTATTCCTTCACACCACTGTTAGTTTACTCCATAACATTTTCGACAGATGGTTACACCACTTCATTTTATTTCGTTTATTGTTTCTTTCAGAGATGTTGCATTTAATTCTTTTCCTATATATCAACATTTCTATTGCTGTCTTTAAGAGAAGAGAATTTGCAGTCCTTAATTAATGAAAATTAACCCTCGTCTTCATTACAAGGATAAAGCCTTAAGGGTAAACCTTCCGCGACTACGCGCATGAATGTGTGAAGAAACAAAAATTAGTAATTTTTCCATGCGGAGCATGCAAGGCGCTTCAGCCTGCCTCTTATAATTCTTTATATAAATAAAATATATTATATGTTGAATAATTACAACCGAATGCTAGACTACCAAGTGATCTGTAGAATAAATTACTAATAGCAGAAATGCGACGCTTAAAAGATTTAATCAGACGGAGACACGTAACTGATGACTTACATTTTTGTTTAATAGCGTACGTTAATATAATAAGGTGGAGTCTCACTAGAGAGAAACAATATACGGCTCTCTCAGTGTGCCATTTGTTACCTCAGCGTTATCTAATTCAAATTAATCTTTGTGACAGATTACAAAAAAAAAAATGTAGGACAAGCGGCCAAATACAAAAATATTGTATTTCCGCCACAATATTAAAATTAAATATTTTAATTTCAAAAACAAAACCAATTAAGAACGTAAACCTTGAAACCAGTTCATTGATTGTAACGAAAGTTATATGAATTAACGTCGTATCGTCAGTCAAATAGCTAACCTTTACACACGCGTGTAGTGAAGTCCAATGTAATGTAAAATTTAACTGTCTGAACTCATCATCAACGTGCGTGAAAATTAGAATACAAATTGTTTCGAGAATTTTTTCATAAAACACCTGTGAATTCGGTTTCTCAGTACTACAGATGGATACAATGTTGTATCGATTTGCTTTGTTTTTGAGTTTTTATGCACACATTAAGCGTACGAATTCTTATTTATTATGCTGTCGACCTTTGAAATTTTCAAAGTCAAAATCACCATTTACATTTTAGCCGACGGAGCCGAAACCACTTGCGTAGAACGTCAAACTTTTTTTGCAACTTATTTTGGATTTTGGACGTTACGCTGACGAAGAAAAAAAAATAAAGAGTTGAGCAAAACAAGTGCCGCAGACAAATCGGCGCGAACGTCTCGAATATTAGTTCCCTTTCTACTCCCCACCATGCCCAGCTTTGTAACTGTGTCCCCTTCTGCTTAAGAGCGAAGCAAGATTGGTCGTCGCGATTAGTTCCCACCATTAAGGCGAAACAACTTAAGTAAATGCGTTGAAGTCGTACATTTAAAAGTGACATTATAATTTAATTTACCAAAATTACATTGAGTTCATTTTATTTACATATTTATTGTTTATGCGCTTGACAATTCTGTTTTGTTCCCTGGTCCTAGTTTAAGGACATTAACCTCGGACTAGATTTTATAAATACTTTTGAGTCGAATGTTTTTGCTTCATGTGATTGCATCTGTCACTTCTCTTTCATACATTCGCACTCCAAGTTTTAAGCTCAGTTCTAACCAATTTTCTGTTTTTTTTTTTTTTTTTTTTTTTTTTTTTTTTATTAGAACATTTTCTTTACGTTCCAAAATGATACTCCAGAACGTTCAAGCATATAATATTTAGACGATCTATTCTCGTTGCCCCCCGCCCCTCTGAACAATTTAGCATTGCCTAATAAGGAATTTCTTTATTGTCACAAAAGATGTTAATCCTTCACCGCTACATTTATTAAAAGTGTTATATACCCTTCATTATACAAACACAAATACCCAAACTCGTTGTTGTAAACTGCTGACAACCCTGTATCCTTTCTCCAAACGTACTTACCCAAGGTACGAACGTTACGTACGTCTTCGAGGCTCATCTCTGACGCCATAATTCCTAGACATCTCATTGTCATTGACTTATAATCTTCCACTTCGTCTTGCACTTTAAGTAATCGTTGCATTAAGAGTCCGGAATTTATTTTTACGCTTGGTTCAATGTTCTTTTGCTGAGCCTTTTTATGTTCGTAACTGATATGTAATTCTGCCGGTATCCTAAAACGTAATCAAGGGCGTGTGTTGAGCACGCCTAGAAGCCAGTGATAAAGTGACTTCAGCAATGTATCTACAATTCGGGGAGAGTTTTATGTGTGTTTTAATTCGTCTCCCATATTTCAGGGTTACTGTCGGTAATACTTTGGAAACACGTTAATGTTCAGAGGAAAGAAAATCGAACAGACTACCTAGGTGCACCCCTAAAATACCACAAAGCAACACGTGTATCAGTGAACAGACACAAAAAACCGACGTTATGCAATCAATTGTACTGCGCGAAGTGAACGATAGATGGGTTAGAAAAAAAAGAGACTGGATAAGAATAGCCGACAGAAGTTGAGAATATGACCGCCAGCAAGACGACTTTAGCCGGTTAGCCGGTATCTACTGGATCTGGAGATATGGAACGCTTTGGACAAATGTAGGCCAATATGAACACTTGCGACATCCTCGCATTATACGTACCCTGCGACTTCACAGTGAACTCACACAGTTCTTTCTTTGAAGGCATCTCATTCACTTGTACTCAGTCGGACATGTAACCGAGTGATCTTTTCTGCCTGCACAAACACGTCCGATTCCCGTGTTTTCCTTCTCTCGTCCTTGACACAAACGCGTTCACACGTCTATCCGGCGTAGAGAATAAACTGGGGAAAATATATAGCGCATGTAAGCGTGTTATGACCATAGTAGTACAAGTAGCCTATGCGCATGCGCACAACGTAACAGAAATGTCAACCGGCACGGCACCGGCCCGGCTTGCATTACGTCGCCACGTGTAATCGCTTGTGTTTTTAATAAACTGCACAACGTATTACTGTTATTATTACCGACGGTGTTACAGTTACAGTGCGAATGGGAAAGCATCGGGTGTGATGGCGCGTGGGCCGGCTAACAAGTACGCGCTGCACAGAAGACAAGGCCAGCTCGTAAACTGCGTATTGATACATAACAAGATAGCCGTGATGGGCAGCGGGCGCGGACGGGACGACGCCTCGGCCGCACCATAAAACTCTCACAGGTGACAGACGCCGTCGTGAAGTCAGAAGGCGCTGAATTACGGCCGTGAGGAATTGCGTCATGCCCTCCCTCGACGGCGTGTCCGTTAATTGCGATTACGACTGACCGGGGATACGTTGTTGATTTACAGCTCGAGTTTGTTGTTGTTGTTGTTTGCCGCTCGTTGTCGTCCGACAAAGTGAGAGAATGCGATGCGTACAGAATTACCGGTAACGAACGTCGTCTACTTACCTGACGTGCTGCAAGACAATGAACTCTCTCCGACACTGTTTAACGGAACACCGACATTTACTTCTATACACTTATGTTACACACATACGTATATTTCACCATTAAACATACTGAACCGTGATCACTATAAAGGGTGCGATAACTTTTATTTTGGAGATAAAAACACGGTAGGCCTTATACATCGTCAAGGGACGATCACTTTTTTTTTAAGAGGACAAAATGTTTTATGCACCATCAGAGGAAACCGTGTGTTCTCTGGTGTGTGGAACTCTCACCCACTAAAAACCCACCTCTAATTCAGGCATTCATATCCATCCTGGAACCACTTAGCGATTACTGAATTTAGTAATAATATGGAGATGGAGCCTACTGCGCCCTTATCGGCCTCCTTCTAGTTGTTCACTGCCCGTTGAGTGCAAGTTGGCCCTATCTTTTCTTTTCTAGTAGGACCAACTGAATAAATGCAGACATGCGGTCCCATTCCGCCATGCCTCGAAGCATAATCTCAACTACGCTCTCGGTATTAATAATAAAAGCTAGAGTAATACGTGATAAAGGGAGTTGTTGGTAAGTACAAATGTTTTTTGGCTGTAAACCAGAAAAGGGAAACAATGGTAGAATAAATAAAAACAAGAAATAATTAAGCTAGAAATTAATCACAGTAGCGAAGTCAATGTTGTGTGTACTACGAAAATAAATTTATCTACAAAGAAGAGAATGTTCCGATATAAATTCAGAGTATATCCACTTACGGAGCGCAAGTACGATGCTTTAGGCCTACTAAAAAACTAAAACAGATATTCATGGCTTTGGAGATAGATTGTTGGCGTAGAATCTGTGGATAGTACAAATTGTCCAGATATAGAACCAGTCGAGAAAACATAATAGGATTTAAGAATAACTAGTATGCTTCCTGAGCTGCTGCAGAACTCGCTAACTGTTTTCAATAAAGTAGGCTTAGATTTATTAATACATAAACTTCAATATTAGATAATTTTTCAATTACGGGAAAAAAACAAAAATACCGATTCATCTACTACTTATATAGTAATATAACAACTGTAGAGCACACAATCAACAACGAACACTAAAAATTCGTAACTCTCGGATTTGGGTTACAATTCCATTTAGTGTGACAACCTGCTGGATTTTCAAATTTTTTCCGAAATTTTGATCTCTTTTTTGGGTTCTTAGGTAAAATTTGAAATTTGTTAAACTTAACAGTACATTCAGATGTTAGTTAAAAATTTCTTTAATTTGA
The DNA here is from genome assembly GCA_034769895.1 of Magicicada septendecula. Taxonomy (NCBI): domain Eukaryota; kingdom Metazoa; phylum Arthropoda; class Insecta; order Hemiptera; family Cicadidae; genus Magicicada; species Magicicada septendecula. The sequence goes on along the minus strand of CM068375.1, from coordinate 382,124,326 downwards.
TACGCCACATGAATTTTGCGATGTCATCCAAATGTCACCCATTCTTTGGGCCCTGGCGTCCAAAAAGTTAGAAATTTTGAAAAGTGAACACTATATTCAGATTGTGATTTAAATTTTTTTTAATCTGATACCCCACATGGGCTTTTACGATTTTTTCATAATTCGAACCCCCACATTTTTGCCTCCCACCCGTCTATTTTTGGAGGGACATACCTCAAAAGCAAAAGCATTCTGGAAGTTAAAAGTGTGGACATGCCTGCCATATTTTACGATAATCGGTTGATAGGTTCAAAAATTATCGTGAGACTTACCCCGAACATACCGATAGTTAATAAGACAGACAAATGCCAAACGGAGGACTCGCTTCGCTCGTTCAATATTAACTGTACCCGAAGAGATAAATAATAATTATATTTTCAATCTGTTTCTTAGGCTTTCACGGGCTACTACTACTACAGTACTACTACTACTACTACTACTACTACTACTACTACTACTACTACTACTACTACTACTACTACTACTACTACTACTGCTGCTGCTGCTGCTGCTGCTGCTGCTGCTGCTGCTGCTACTACTACTACTACTACTACTACTACTACTACTACCTACCTGGGCTGTAGGGTCGTGGTCTTCGTGTCGGACTCGAACATACGTTTTCTCTGGAGGCTATCTTCAGTGTAAGAAGGACGTTTAACGGACTGACAAGGTGTGCACTGACGTAGTAATAATAGACGTATTGTAGTAACTTCAGTAATAATGGATTCTAATGATACAATAATACTAATAACGATAATAACAACAATAATTCTAATAATAGCAACAATGTAGTAATGACAACTATATGCACGTGCGCCTGTGTGTAAAAAACGAAGGGTTTCTCTTCCTGACGTATTAATAACTTAGTACTATATAAACGTAAAAACAAGATTTTTTCTTACGTGGAGCAGTTTCGTAATCGTCGTGAATCAAACTTAATGATGGTGGCTTTAGAAAACGGTTCAATAAATAATATTGATGTTAAACGAAACATTTCGCAGAAAAGAAAAAAAATGTTTAAAAGAAAAAGTTATGTATTCCATTCTTAGTTCTTTCGAATGTCTCTTTAAACACTCACTTGTTTCATTCAATCCGTGTTATTTCTTCCAGTTTTCAAAGCAATTAGTACCGGGTGTTTTTAAATTTTGATAAATCCCCCAAAGTGTATGTGGGTATCAGATTTAAAAAATCGTAACTAACATCTGAATGTAGTGTTATGTTTTGAAAATTAAAATTTTTGGGACCTCAGAACCCAAACTTCGGATTGAGAATAAGAAGAAGCAGAAGAGAAGAAGAAAAAGAAGAAGGAGGAGGAGGAGGAGGAACACACACACACAGTGTAGTATTAGTAGTAATAATAGCAGAAGTTGCAGAGGTCACTAGTGCAGGCAATCTGTTTCCCCGGGACAGTTAAGTGCAGTATTTCTGCGCACACATTCAATGGGCACAGAGAGAGAAAGAGGCCTTTGTGTTTTATACTTTATTCAATCGCCTGTCAATAAATATACGTATTTATTATGATATAATACACGTGTGTTTCAATAAGCGCAATTATTTACAGCAGCGTTGCTTTGCCGTTGTTGTTCTTTTTTTTTTTTAAATTTATTGGAATTACAGCGTGCACGGCTGGAAATTATCGTTAATTACCGTTTGATCGTCCTCTCCGCGTGTAATTGGTCCGTGATTATAGTGTGCAATAGTTTGGCGCCTCCGGTCTTAGCGCACCCATCGTCGCATACCGCTCCGACTCTTAATTAAATTAACTCGGATAATTTTTTTTTTTACCGTGCAAATATTATAGTTGAGAACATATGGGGAATTTTAACTTTATGGCAAGTGTAGGCATAAGTTATATATAGCATCTCTCTCTCTCACTCTCTCTATCTCTCCCTCCCTCTTCACACACACGCGCGCGCGTATATGTAAAAAGGAAGGCACACATTCAGCCTCTGATCAGAATATTTTCAGCATGACGGTGATATTTTTATTTAAAATTATGAGTTACTTCTACTCCCATTCTGTATTTTTCTTGGATTCTAAAGTAGTAGTGTTTAGTACTAAAGTATTATGGACAGTATCAAGACAGAAATACTGACCCAGTATTGTGAGCGTGTTAAACATGACCTAGCTTTTACTTTTTAATTTATAAGCCGTTATCAGACGGATAGAGACAATTATGCACTTGGAAACAGGGTACTTGGACAAAGGAGCAAGAATTTGGACAGAAAGCGTACTGCTATCTTGATAGTTCTCACAAACTATAGCGGGTGCAAAATACGATTCCCTTGTCTAATTGCAATGATATTTCTTATGATCGTTATTGTTATGTCGTACTTTACTCCCACTCCTACTTGTTTTATCTATGTTGGTAATTTATACACGCATACGACGTGTTGGGTCCCTGCGCTCATCAGTTATGAACAAACGAGTACTATAAATTTAGCGTCATATATGAATTTCTGCGTACGGTAGGATGACAGTGCATTATTCAGTAACTGCAGCTTATAAGCTTCAATGGAGCCGACTCGTGTCGTCCGTCAGCGCTTTCTATCAGTGTAGGCCTTTGCTTTGATACAAGAGCGTGCCAACAGCGCAGCTAAATAGGCGGAGATAAAAGAACCATTAAAGTTGGTAAGAGTTTATAATATCTGACAAGAGTGTCTACTATTTGTTTCCGTTTCAAGACGGAAGTTTCATTGCCCGAGAGTAAAAATTACACCATCAGGAAATAGTGACTCTCCAGCGAAGACATCCGTTCATCTTCTCACAATAGTGTTGGGCGCGGCTAGTGTACTCCACAGTCCGTGCGGTGCACCAGCCGGAGAGTGGTAAGTGCAGCTATCCTCGTTAAGAATTCAACGCCAAGAGGGTATGTCTGCTTTGTTATCCTCACGCTGCGGCCAGTAAACACCGGCTTTTTAAGACCGCAGCAACGTGCGCGCGCGCGCGTGCTAGAGTATTTCTAATTGAAATTACATTAGTAATTGTTGCGGAAAGTAATTGCCGCAATCAAAGCTGATAATCTCGCGGATAATGACCAGTTGACGGCCGGCGATAATGAGCACAGCGTCTTCTGCCAGGTAACAACGTGCGTAAGTATATGTATGTGCAAACGCGTTCCGTCGCGCGTGTGCTCGTGTTTGTGAGTGTTTTATGTCTGCAGTGGTGGAAGAGACAAAAGCCGAAGGCTGCGTTGTTAGTTTTCCTTCTGGTTTTCTGCGACCGCTTTGTAATAGCTTTTCTCCTTTTCTCGTTTATCGCGTTGACAATAAAGGTAATGTGTCTCAGTTTAGTTGTTACAGTGTATCTGATAGTGTTCTTGTTTATCACAACTCCGATCGCTTGTAACTCTGTCTGGAATAGAGTGTGACAATCAGGCAGCGCTCGTGTTATCACTAACTGCTAATCTATAGTGAAACCATATGTTGTGTTACTGTCGTAATTACTGCTATTATGCTTAGGATGTTTCACCTGTTGTCACGTAACTTGTCGTTGATATTTCTGACTGTGGGAGGTGGGAGGGGAATAGTTTCTTCATTTCGATTTGACGAGAAATGTAAGTAGGGGGAAAATGACAGTTCTAACGCACAAAGGAATGCCGCCTTTCCCACGGTCTAGATCAAAGAGATGCCGCCGTTCCCACGGTCCAAGATTTTTTCCCACGCTCTCCCCACCACCGCTGGACCACAGCATCCCAAAGGACCGCGAATTTCCGCGAATAAATTTTTTTATTTTTTTTTTATTTGATATTTTATTTTTTTAATTAAATTGATTTGCATATCCGCGAATATATGCAGCCTTTCCCGAGCCTAAATCACTTTCACTTTCTAATTTCCGCGAATATAATTTTTTATATGCAGCCTTTCGCGAGCCTAGATCACATTCACTTTCTACTGGACCACAGCATCCGCGACTTTTTCGCTGATCTGTGTCAAGATCCGTGACTTTTTCGCGTATCTGGACCACAGCATCCGCGAATATAATTTTTTTTTTTTTATATGCCACCTTTCGCGAGCTTAGATCACTTTCACTTTCTATCACTTGATGCAATATTAAATATATGATCAGGGTTACCAACCTTGCATGAGTTCAAATTTGTTGTGTGTTATAATGTATATTAAATCTATATGATCAGGTTTACCAACCTATGTATGGGTTCAAACTTGATATGTGTGTGTGTATTATAGTGTATATTAAAATATATGATCAGGGTTACCAATCCTGCATTATTGTGTGTGTATAGAACAGATCTGCCAACATTTTTCTTCGGTGGGAAATTCAAACTATATTATAGTAAATTGTTGACAACGACTTCGATATCAACTCACTCTCCCCTCCTCTCTCTTTGTCTCTAGACACAGTTGTCGATCACGATATAAACTCTCTCTCTCTTTATGTCATTGGTTTTACATAAGCGTCGTGCTACTTATGGATTATTGTAAGTAGCGATACTAAAATGTAATCACCAGGAAATATATTTATCGTCTACCTCATTGTGTTCTACTTCTAATTTTGGTACATGACAGTCATTGATTGCGATTTAGAAATTAATATACTACCAAGTCTGTGTGTGTGGTAAAGTGTTACGCATAAAAAAACCTCCTTGAAATAAGGTATTTTCAAAAGTTTTGTGTACACACACATTGTATAATAATTTTCGTAATTGTAAGATACAACCTGCAAATTATTAAAATGTCTCTCTCACACATTTCTGATTACTATACAAATAATTGGATGCATATTCGAAGATTTCCCTTATTCAAACGATTTGTATGTGTGTACACGAACTTAAATACAGACGATTGTAATTTTAAAAATCCATTTTTTGCATTAAATATATATCGTAAACAATGAAATAATAATATTTCGTCATTGTAAGATTTTAATAAAACAATTATCAGTTTAAATTCTCTCTCTCTCTCTCTCTCACACTTGTTGTGTATGTTTCTCTCTCTGTGGTCAGTACCGCGCGCATGTATATGAAATTAGAAAGTTTATATTTATTCGACAAATATTAACGCCCTCTCTCTCTCTCTCTCTCTCGCTCGCAGACGTCGGAAGCAATTCGAGGTCATTGACACGACTTTACACTGACACATTGCAGTCTCTCTCTCTCTCTCTCGCTGTCTCTCTCTCTGGGTTAAGCTGGTGTTGTACGTTACTAAAATCATAGCAAATATTTTCATTCTAAGCATGTATTACTGTTTAGTAATAATTACAGCCCCAACAAAGGATATATAAGTTTGTGTACATGGATTGTATATTGCAAGTACGGAATTATTATTTAAATCCGATATCTGTTTTTATTAAAATCATACAATGTCAAAAGAGGATAGTTGTCTGTTACGAACCAGTACTAACTCTCCTATATGGCCGTCGCTCGCATCATCCGTATTTAAAGTTCGCTACTTCCAGTACACATGGCCTCTGTAACAGATTTGGTCTCCAACAGGTGTGATTCGAACGGTAAGAGCAAGAACAATATGAACAAGGCCAAGGACATTATATGTCTAGTATCCCTCCTCAGACGCTGGTGTTACTTTGTGTCATAAAATCTCGTGGCACTCAAGATAAGAGACAATACGTTTGCAAAAAACGACAAAATTGAACTTCTGGAAACAAAATTGTACGGTTTGTAAGTAATATCGACAACACAGGTCAGCATTTTTCGGTCATTGACAGATAAAGGGATCGTCACATTAGGACTACTGACTGCTAAATCCAGTAGTACAAGAACTTAGATATTTGTTGAATCAGTAGCAAAAAAATGTTAGATCTACTGTTTTCAGCGTACATAGACATTTGATAATATTCCATTTTGGTTGTATTCGTGAAGCCATAGTGTAATGGCTGTCCTTGGAAGTCATGTAACCCTTAGTGTTTGTGCGGGAATCGTAGTCGGATTTTAGTTTCTGTCATGTCTTTCGTCCGTTTGTGTGCAGGTTGTCTTTACAGTCATGAAAATCATTTCAAGAGGTAAGCCGCATTGTATTGTTCGCGTACCGCGAGCATATGCGGTGGTGATTGCTGTACAAGAATTCTACGGACTGATGTGTTACGAAATTAGCGTGGTAACCAAGTTCTATGACATAGAGCGCGGGTTTCTCCGTACAATTGTGTAACGTCGCGTAGCATTTTTGTGCGATGTTAAGCGACCTATAAAACGTAATGAACCTGTTGTGCCATGATGACGGAGTTGCACAGATGCGTGTGATAATAATAATAACAATAATAATATAAAGAGGTCGCGTGCTCAAACATTATTATTATTTCGCCTTTGACATGCTCCTTGTCAGTCTGTAATTTAGAGGTAGCGAATCTTTTTGCCATTCTTCTGCCGATGATAAAATGTTCTCTGTAGAGTTATTCGTCAAGTTGTTGGTGTAACAATAACATGGTGTAAGCTACCTCTCGTTTATCCATGAGAATGAGTGTTCGGTGTCATCTGCCGTGAGGGTAAATAGCGCCTTATTTTCGCTATTATTTACAACGGTACGGCTAAAATACTAGTAAGCGTAATCAAAAATTACTTCCTACCCTGCTAACAACATCAATGGATGCATTTTGAGTACGTGGCTATGAAAATGATCCGGACACAGGTTATGTCAGGTTGTAATAAGTTAGGCCTCTCCAGTTCTATAATTTTCTACAAAAAATTAGTTTTGTTTCCGATTAAGTATCTCCATTTTAATTACTTTTAACACTACGCTGAAAAGTTTGTAGTTGTGGGTAGAGGAAAAAATATCAGGAAAGGTATCCGTAGTATGTCATACGATAGTGAAGGAAAGATTTCATCGATATTTTGACATGTTCTCTCGCATATGTTATAGGTTACAGTGGATATGAGATTCGGTTAGAACATGTGCACACTAAATAGGTAATTGTAAGGAAAATAAGAAATTACTGTAATAGGTAAGTTGTTCAGTACTACAGGAGTAGAAAAATATTTTCATATTCATCATTGTCGTAAGGAACTCACACCCTGATGGAAGGACACACAAGGTGCAGTACAAAAATCCTCCCAGAAGGTCCTTCCAGAGGGCGACTGACTGTACGCTATCATTAAAATTATACAAAACCACTGCTGTCCCGATTCAGATGTACGACAGTGAGGAATGTAAGCGAGACATGTCTACAATTTGAAGCAGCTGAAGTGCTTTCTCTGAGAAGAGTCAAGGGTTCCACACAGTTGGACAGAACGACTGCATTCGGAACGAGCTAAACGTCTATAATCCGAACCAGCGAATAGACGATTACAGATTAAAATGGTGGGAACACGTCGACGGAATGGACGAAAACAGGCAAGCAGTCCAGCGGGCAAGTGTGACATTAGAAGTCGTGGAATGTGAGAACAAATTTATGTGACTTTACCGAGACGGAACAACCATTTATGTCTAAACCATGAAATGAAGAAGCAGAAGAAGAAAGACGTAGTTCGTTTTGTCGTTATTTGGTAGTTGTTGCCTAGCTATGCAATAAATTATTACCTTCAACTAAAGGAAATTCTGATTTTTATGTAGTCCTTCGACAACGCAGGCTTTACGTTGTACCGAGCAACACTCCGCGTGCTTTTACGGAAAATGTAACATGCGCATGCAATAACGTCACTTAAGCTGCTAGTTGGACATGTTTATGACAGCAGTTTCATGGGATGATTTGAACGGTTTGTTTCATCGAAAACTGTCTGCAGGCGAACATATATTTCTGATGTACACGGTTATGTAAACAGAATAGAGAACATGAACTATCAGCCCAAGTAACCTACAATAAATATTATATTTAATCGCTTTTCGTTATAACCGATATGAAATGCCACAAAATGACTACAATTATTGCGTATAACGGAGGATTTATGCCAGCTTTAAATAACAGAAGATTTATCTGAATGGTCAGGCGGCACTAAACGTAATTTCGATTCGTTCCAACGTGCCGTTATTTACCGGTTTAAATACTATGTATTCCACAGCGTTGTGATTTATACAGTAAAAGTGATAACGAAAACGAAACGTCGGTCGGAACGGTTAATTAGGCAGCATAATGGTAGGCGATTTGACACGTACGGACAAGTTCATAACAGCGGCGGCGATGATTATTGTACGTAAGAAGAAATGTAAATGAGCTGTGGAGTCATGACGGCTGTGTACATCAATTGCTTCACAACAATACGGACTACACCGTTATCGTACAACAATGGCTTTATACAGTGATTATTGTTGTATTGATTTTTATTCAGCGATTGTCGAAGCCTTTCAGTTTTCTTTGTCTGTTTAATTTCAGTTGAAGCTAATTCGAAGCGATTGCCTGTTACATTTCGTCTTGTCGTCTTTACATTTCCTTAGTGTAACACATAGTTTTGTTTTGTGGCACGCGTATTATCTTCAGAAGAAGGTCCGTTAAATTTATTTTTAAGACAAACCTTAATCCCACGTCACCGGATTACATATGACCTATGATGTTGGAATCGTTGTTAATTAACACGTAGACCGATTTGTATTGGTTAATTTGTAGGCGTGTTGAATTTGTTTAATAAAGGACTTGTCGGAAAATTTCTTTTCCGACCACAACATTAATCCTTTGCGTCAATTATTTGGCCATTAAGTAGTTTTATCAGTAAGTAAAATTTCGTCATTTCTTGAAGTGTTGTTTATAAAAATTCCATATGCGGCAATTACAGTAATTTACAATGCAAAAGCGATGTTGTAAGTAATCTTACAGTTATAATTTTAAATTCTTTTTTATACAAAATTATTAAGAAATTTTAAATAAAATATTTAGTATCAATGTTTAAATATTTCCAACAACTATGTTGATTAGAAGTGCTGTAAGTTCAATAACAATGTTCGCTACGTAACGTATTCAAATCTGTTTACTCACCTCTTAAATGTTGATGCACGCAATTATCGATTTCACAATGAGGTATGAAGGCTAATTGCATTCTTCACGTATATATATTGATGTATCTTACAACGGTAGGGTAGGGGGTAGCTTGCGTGTTTGTTTTGAAAGTCGATGTAAGTCATTGTCCGCCGTTGGAAACTTTCAGAAGTTAGCGATACTGAAAGTATTTTCATGCATTAGTCAAAATTAGGAAAACAATGCAGAGAGAGAGCGAGTGGACACACATGTAAGTAGCTCGATACTCAGTGACAACAACAACACATACACACACAGTTAATATTTGTCAAATATATAACAACGAGTGAGAGAGAGAGAGAGGAGGGGTCATCGACCGTGATGGAAAAGCTTTACCTCACTGCTTTAAGAAGTTAGCGATACTGAAAGTATTTTCGGTCAAGTTAACACGACTCTTTTTAAGAAACATTCTATCATTTATTTGATGTCGATACCGGTATTAATTATAGATTACACTTAGTTCCATTCACTTCCATGTGCTTACAAATACTTGTAATTAGTTTCGTTAATAACTAGGCCAAAACATTGTCATTAAATGTCAACTCTTCCGTCTGTCTCGTAAATTTTGCGCAGCACTGTTTGAGTCTTATCTTTGTAAATAAAGAGCAACAGCAACAGTGTCGTAATACTCTACTTATTTGAACAAGTCCTGTATTAAATGCACTTGTTAATGTTTTAATGTGAACAATTTTACGTTTAAATAAAATCTGTACATACAATAAAATTATGTTTCAGTTATTACTTTTACAAATACACACAGACGTTAGGGAGAGACTGCAATGTGTCAGTGTAAAGTCGTGTCAATGACCTCCAGTATTACAATGGTTTAGCATAGTTTCTTACTGAAGGCTTGTACGCTTTAAATTCAGCTATACCTAAAATATATCTTCAATTAGGGTCATTGTACACACACAGTGGAATGCTTTCAGAAAATTGCGACACACACACACACACACACACACACACACACACACACACACATACATACACAACGATGTTTCTACTTATTTGAACAAGTCCTGTATTAAATGCACTTGTTAATGTTTTAATGTGAACAATTTTACGTTTAAATAAAATCTGTACAAACAATAAAATTATGTTTCAGTATTAATGATATAAATATTACTGTTTTATTAATTTAAAATACTGTATATATATATATATATAACCTAGGAACTTCGCAGGTGAAGAAATTAATTTCTATTTTTCATCTGTAACGACATGCGTGTATAATTTTAATTTATTTCACTATACACCTTCGCCACCGCTGCTACCACAGTCGTCAGTAATAAAAAAAGAAGAAGAAGAAAGATCAGTTAGGAAACGCATCAGTACTCGTTCGAAACGATTAACATCAGTCCCAATGGACCACAGCATCCGTGAATTTCCACGAATAAAAAAAAAAAAAAACGTAAAACGTTCTACTTACGTTTCATGTTAGGTTAAAAAATACAGTCCACGTACGTTTCACGTTTACGTTAGGTTAAGATGCAGTCTACTTACGTTTCACTGTTAGGTTAAAAAATGCAGTCCACGTACGTTTCACGTTTACGTTAGGTTAAGATGCAGTCTACTTACGTTTCACGTAAGGTAAAAAATGCAGCCCACGTACGTTTTTCGTTTACGTTAGGTTAAAATACAGTCTACTTACGTTTCACGTTAGGTTAAAATGCAAACACACGCACACACACACACACACACACACACACACACGTGTTAGGTTACAACCTAACGCGTGTGTATGTTATTTAAATAATATACACGTGTGTGTGTGTGTGTGCGTGTGTTTGCATTTTAACCTAACGTGAAACGTAAGTAGACTGTATTTTAACCTAACGTAAACGAAAAACGTACGTGGGCTGCATTTTTTAACCTAACGTGAAACGTAAGTAGACTGCATCTTAACCTAACGTAAACGTGAAACGTACGTGGACTGCATTTTTTAACCTAACAGTGAAACGTAAGTAGACTGCATCTTAACCTAACGTAAACGTGAAACGTACGTGGACTGTATTTTTTAACCTAACATGAAACGTAAGTAGAACGTTTTACGTTTTTTTTTTTTTTTTTATTCGTGGAAATTCACGGATGCTGTGGTCCATTGGGACTGATGTTAATCGTTTCGAACGAGTACTGATGCGTTTCCTAACTGATCTTTCTTCTTCTTCTTTTTTTATTACTGACGACTGTGGTAGCAGCGGTGGCGAAGGTGTATAGTGAAATAAATTAAAATTATACACGCATGTCGTTACAGATGAAAAATAGAAATTAATTTCTTCACCTGCGAAGTTCCTAGGTTATATATATATATATACAGTATTTTAAATTAATAAAACAGTAATATTTATATCATTAATACTGAAACATAATTTTATTGTTTGTACAGATTTTATTTAAACGTAAAATTGTTCACATTAAAACATTAACAAGTGCATTTAATACAGGACTTGTTCAAATAAGTAGAAACATCGTTGTGTATGTATGTGTGTGTGTGTGTGTGTGTGTGTGTGTGTGTGTGTGTGTGTGTGTGTGTCGCAATTTTCTGAAAGCATTCCACTGTGTGTGTACAATGACCCTAATTGAAGATATATTTTAGGTATAGCTGAATTTAAAGCGTACAAGCCTTCAGTAAGAAACTATGCTAAACCATTGTAATACTGGAGGTCATTGACACGACTTTACACTGACACATTGCAGTCTCTCCCTAACGTCTGTGTGTATTTGTAAAAGTAATAACTGAAACATAATTTTATTGTATGTACAGATTTTATTTAAACGTAAAATTGTTCACATTAAAACATTAACAAGTGCATTTAATACAGGACTTGTTCAAATAAGTAGAGTATTACGACACTGTTGCTGTTGCTCTTTATTTACAAAGATAAGACTCAAACAGTGCTGCGCAAAATTTACGAGACAGACGGAAGAGTTGACATTTAATGACAATGTTTTGGCCTAGTTATTAACGAAACTAATTACAAGTATTTGTAAGCACATGGAAGTGAATGGAACTAAGTGTAATCTATAATTAATACCGGTATCGACATCAAATAAATGATAGAATGTTTCTTAAAAAGAGTCGTGTTAACTTGACCGAAAATACTTTCAGTATCGCTAACTTCTTAAAGCAGTGAGGTAAAGCTTTTCCATCACGGTCGATGACCCCTCCTCTCTCTCTCTCTCACTCGTTGTTATATATTTGACAAATATTAACTGTGTGTGTATGTGTTGTTGTTGTCACTGAGTATCGAGCTACTTACATGTGTGTCCACTCGCTCTCTCTCTGCATTGTTTTCCTAATTTTGACTAATGCATGAAAATACTTTCAGTATCGCTAACTTCTGAAAGTTTCCAACGGCGGACAATGACTTACATCGACTTTCAAAACAAACACGCAAGCTACCCCCTACCCTACCGTTGTAAGATACATCAATATATATACGTGAAGAATGCAATTAGCCTTCATACCTCATTGTGAAATCGATAATTGCGTGCATCAACATTTAAGAGGTGAGTAAACAGATTTGAATACGTTACGTAGCGAACATTGTTATTGAACTTACAGCACTTCTAATCAACATAGTTGTTGGAAATATTTAAACATTGATACTAAATATTTTATTTAAAATTTCTTAATAATTTTGTATAAAAAAGAATTTAAAATTATAACTGTAAGATTACTTACAACATCGCTTTTGCATTGTAAATTACTGTAATTGCCGCATATGGAATTTTTATAAACAACACTTCAAGAAATGACGAAATTTTACTTACTGATAAAACTACTTAATGGCCAAATAATTGACGCAAAGGATTAATGTTGTGGTCGGAAAAGAAATTTTCCGACAAGTCCTTTATTAAACAAATTCAACACGCCTACAAATTAACCAATACAAATCGGTCTACGTGTTAATTAACAACGATTCCAACATCATAGGTCATATGTAATCCGGTGACGTGGGATTAAGGTTTGTCTTAAAAATAAATTTAACGGACCTTCTTCTGAAGATAATACGCGTGCCACAAAACAAAACTATGTGTTACACTAAGGAAATGTAAAGACGACAAGACGAAATGTAACAGGCAATCGCTTCGAATTAGCTTCAACTGAAATTAAACAGACAAAGAAAACTGAAAGGCTTCGACAATCGCTGAATAAAAATCAATACAACAATAATCACTGTATAAAGCCATTGTTGTACGATAACGGTGTAGTCCGTATTGTTGTGAAGCAATTGATGTACACAGCCGTCATGACTCCACAGCTCATTTACATTTCTTCTTACGTACAATAATCATCGCCGCCGCTGTCATGAACTTGTCCGTACGTGTCAAATCGCCTACCATTATGCTGCCTAATTAACCGTTCCGACCGACGTTTCGTTTTCGTTATCACTTTTACTGTATAAATCACAACGCTGTGGAATACATAGTATTTAAACCGGTAAATAACGGCACGTTGGAACGAATCGAAATTACGTTTAGTGCCGCCTGACCATTCAGATAAATCTTCTGTTATTTAAAGCTGGCATAAATCCTCCGTTATACGCAATAATTGTAGTCATTTTGTGGCATTTCATATCGGTTATAACGAAAAGCGATTAAATATAATATTTATTGTAGGTTACTTGGGCTGATAGTTCATGTTCTCTATTCTGTTTACATAACCGTGTACATCAGAAATATATGTTCGCCTGCAGACAGTTTTCGATGAAACAAACCGTTCAAATCATCCCATGAAACTGCTGTCATAAACATGTCCAACTAGCAGCTTAAGTGACGTTATTGCATGCGCATGTTACATTTTCCGTAAAAGCACGCGGAGTGTTGCTCGGTACAACGTAAAGCCTGCGTTGTCGAAGGACTACATAAAAATCAGAATTTCCTTTAGTTGAAGGTAATAATTTATTGCATAGCTAGGCAACAACTACCAAATAACGACAAAACGAACTACGTCTTTCTTCTTCTGCTTCTTCATTTCATGGTTTAGACATAAATGGTTGTTCCGTCTCGGTAAAGTCACATAAATTTGTTCTCACATTCCACGACTTCTAATGTCACACTTGCCCGCTGGACTGCTTGCCTGTTTTCGTCCATTCCGTCGACGTGTTCCCACCATTTTAATCTGTAATCGTCTATTCGCTGGTTCGGATTATAGACGTTTAGCTCGTTCCGAATGCAGTCGTTCTGTCCAACTGTGTGGAACCCTTGACTCTTCTCAGAGAAAGCACTTCAGCTGCTTCAAATTGTAGACATGTCTCGCTTACATTCCTCACTGTCGTACATCTGAATCGGGACAGCAGTGGTTTTGTATAATTTTAATGATAGCGTACAGTCAGTCGCCCTCTGGAAGGACCTTCTGGGAGGATTTTTGTACTGCACCTTGTGTGTCCTTCCATCAGGGTGTGAGTTCCTTACGACAATGATGAATATGAAAATATTTTTCTACTCCTGTAGTACTGAACAACTTACCTATTACAGTAATTTCTTATTTTCCTTACAATTACCTATTTAGTGTGCACATGTTCTAACCGAATCTCATATCCACTGTAACCTATAACATATGCGAGAGAACATGTCAAAATATCGATGAAATCTTTCCTTCACTATCGTATGACATACTACGGATACCTTTCCTGATATTTTTTCCTCTACCCACAACTACAAACTTTTCAGCGTAGTGTTAAAAGTAATTAAAATGGAGATACTTAATCGGAAACAAAACTAATTTTTTGTAGAAAATTATAGAACTGGAGAGGCCTAACTTATTACAACCTGACATAACCTGTGTCCGGATCATTTTCATAGCCACGTACTCAAAATGCATCCATTGATGTTGTTAGCAGGGTAGGAAGTAATTTTTGATTACGCTTACTAGTATTTTAGCCGTACCGTTGTAAATAATAGCGAAAATAAGGCGCTATTTACCCTCACGGCAGATGACACCGAACACTCATTCTCATGGATAAACGAGAGGTAGCTTACACCATGTTATTGTTACACCAACAACTTGACGAATAACTCTACAGAGAACATTTTATCATCGGCAGAAGAATGGCAAAAAGATTCGCTACCTCTAAATTACAGACTGACAAGGAGCATGTCAAAGGCGAAATAATAATAATGTTTGAGCACGCGACCTCTTTATATTATTATTGTTATTATTATTATCACACGCATCTGTGCAACTCCGTCATCATGGCACAACAGGTTCATTACGTTTTATAGGTCGCTTAACATCGCACAAAAATGCTACGCGACGTTACACAATTGTACGGAGAAACCCGCGCTCTATGTCATAGAACTTGGTTACCACGCTAATTTCGTAACACATCAGTCCGTAGAATTCTTGTACAGCAATCACCACCGCATATGCTCGCGGTACGCGAACAATACAATGCGGCTTACCTCTTGAAATGATTTTCATGACTGTAAAGACAACCTGCACACAAACGGACGAAAGACATGACAGAAACTAAAATCCGACTACGATTCCCGCACAAACACTAAGGGTTACATGACTTCCAAGGACAGCCATTACACTATGGCTTCACGAATACAACCAAAATGGAATATTATCAAATGTCTATGTACGCTGAAAACAGTAGATCTAACATTTTTTTGCTACTGATTCAACAAATATCTAAGTTCTTGTACTACTGGATTTAGCAGTCAGTAGTCCTAATGTGACGATCCCTTTATCTGTCAATGACCGAAAAATGCTGACCTGTGTTGTCGATATTACTTACAAACCGTACAATTTTGTTTCCAGAAGTTCAATTTTGTCGTTTTTTGCAAACGTATTGTCTCTTATCTTGAGTGCCACGAGATTTTATGACACAAAGTAACACCAGCGTCTGAGGAGGGATACTAGACATATAATGTCCTTGGCCTTGTTCATATTGTTCTTGCTCTTACCGTTCGAATCACACCTGTTGGAGACCAAATCTGTTACAGAGGCCATGTGTACTGGAAGTAGCGAACTTTAAATACGGATGATGCGAGCGACGGCCATATAGGAGAGTTAGTACTGGTTCGTAACAGACAACTATCCTCTTTTGACATTGTATGATTTTAATAAAAACAGATATCGGATTTAAATAATAATTCCGTACTTGCAATATACAATCCATGTACACAAACTTATATATCCTTTGTTGGGGCTGTAATTATTACTAAACAGTAATACATGCTTAGAATGAAAATATTTGCTATGATTTTAGTAACGTACAACACCAGCTTAACCCAGAGAGAGAGACAGCGAGAGAGAGAGAGAGAGACTGCAATGTGTCAGTGTAAAGTCGTGTCAATGACCTCGAATTGCTTCCGACGTCTGCGAGCGAGAGAGAGAGAGAGAGAGAGAGGGCGTTAATATTTGTCGAATAAATATAAACTTTCTAATTTCATATACATGCGCGCGGTACTGACCACAGAGAGAGAAACATACACAACAAGTGTGAGAGAGAGAGAGAGAGAATTTAAACTGATAATTGTTTTATTAAAATCTTACAATGACGAAATATTATTATTTCATTGTTTACGATATATATTTAATGCAAAAAATGGATTTTTAAAATTACAATCGTCTGTATTTAAGTTCGTGTACACACATACAAATCGTTTGAATAAGGGAAATCTTCGAATATGCATCCAATTATTTGTATAGTAATCAGAAATGTGTGAGAGAGACATTTTAATAATTTGCAGGTTGTATCTTACAATTACGAAAATTATTATACAATGTGTGTGTACACAAAACTTTTGAAAATACCTTATTTCAAGGAGGTTTTTTTATGCGTAACACTTTACCACACACACAGACTTGGTAGTATATTAATTTCTAAATCGCAATCAATGACTGTCATGTACCAAAATTAGAAGTAGAACACAATGAGGTAGACGATAAATATATTTCCTGGTGATTACATTTTAGTATCGCTACTTACAATAATCCATAAGTAGCACGACGCTTATGTAAAACCAATGACATAAAGAGAGAGAGAGTTTATATCGTGATCGACAACTGTGTCTAGAGACAAAGAGAGAGGAGGGGAGAGTGAGTTGATATCGAAGTCGTTGTCAACAATTTACTATAATATAGTTTGAATTTCCCACCGAAGAAAAATGTTGGCAGATCTGTTCTATACACACACAATAATGCAGGATTGGTAACCCTGATCATATATTTTAATATACACTATAATACACACACACATATCAAGTTTGAACCCATACATAGGTTGGTAAACCTGATCATATAGATTTAATATACATTATAACACACAACAAATTTGAACTCATGCAAGGTTGGTAACCCTGATCATATATTTAATATATACACTATAATTCATCAAGTCGGAACCCCCCCCACCATAGGTTGGTAAACCTGATCATATAGATTTAATATACATTATAACAAATTTGAACTCATGCAAGGTTGGTAACCCTGATCATATATTTAATATTGCATCAAGTGATAGAAAGTGAAAGTGATCTAAGCTCGCGAAAGGTGGCATATAAAAAAAAAAAAATTATATTCGCGGATGCTGTGGTCCAGATACGCGAAAAAGTCACGGATCTTGACACAGATCAGCGAAAAAGTCGCGGATGTTGTGGTCCAGTAGAAAGTGAAAGTGATCTAGGCTCGCGAAAGGCTGCATATAAAAAATTATATTCGCGGAAATTAGAAAGTGAAAGTGATTTAGGCTCGCGAAAGGCTGCATATATTCGCGGATATGCAAATCAATTTAATTAAAAAAATAAAAATATCAAATTAAAAAAAAATAAAAAAATTTATTCGCGGAAATTCGCGGTCCTTTGGGATGCTGTGGTCCAGCGGTGGTGGGGAGAGCGTGGGAAAAAATCTTGGACCGTGGGAACGGCGGCATCTCTTTGATCTAGACCGTGGGAAAGGCGGCATTCCTTTGTGCGTTAGAACTGTCATTTTCCCCCTACTAATGTAGATTTTTCACGTTCACTAAGATCGAACTTCATCACTTTTTCATCGCTTTTCGTCTTCACTATATGGTTTAGACAACGCGCCTGTTCCGTGTTCTTTACTTCGGCAACATTTCCTCTGTCTGTCTAAGGATCTTCTACCTAACTGTACTTGTTTCTGACATCCGCACTCGTTTTTAGGACTGTCATGATTGTAGCATCCTTTTCAGTCGCTCTCATCACTTTTTTCCTAATAATTTTCTTTTATAATGTTACAGATCTCATCAAGTCACCTCTGACTTTCCACTTTCCTATGTCATCAAGCTTCGTGCGTTCAGTAACTTGTCGTAGGAGTTTCATTGTGACGCCTGTATTCTCTTTTTCTGTCTTTTTGTCGCTGTTCACAGCTGGCGTCCATGCAACAGAAGAGGAGACATCACTTTATAGAATTCCATCTTCGTCTCCCTCTCTAAAATTTTTCGGAGTTTCCTATTAATGGACCCACAGATGATCTGGTTGTGGTTTTCACTGATTGTAATTTCACAGGTAGTGAAACTAAATTGCTCTAGGATTTTGCTTTTTACATGTATCCTCTTACAGGAAGGTGCCATTCCACGAAAAATCAGCTCTTTAGTTTGTTTATTTAAAAACCAAACTGAAACGTAGTGACGTAGATCTGTGTCCTAATTGTTTAAAATAAACAAGTAGTGTTTGTTTGTTCATTTCGGTGTATTGAAAGAGTACTCGACAGCAGTTTTAGTATCTGTAGGAGCAGTAGAACTCGACGTGACGGTACGTCTTTTCCGTTGTCCACGAATTTGTGGGGTTTCATTCTAGAGGAATTCGGCTTACAGAGATTGCACTTCAGAGATGTATAGGACGGCTACATATTGCGTTACCGTAGCTTAAAAAAAAAATCACGATTCCTCTGATGACCGCGAGATCTAATAAAAAACAGTTTGTCTACTCGGATACAGCCCGTGCATTACATTGTGGGATAACTTTTCCTGAAACTCTGTTTATTGTGAAACAACAAACACAAAACAAACTCTCTTTCTTTTGTTTTTTGTTTTTTGTGCGCGCGCGCGTATAAAAATTCAAGTACAATACTCAACGCGCTATCGGAATCACTTTACGCTTTATTATAAAATAACAAAAAAACAAAGGAATGATTTAATTTCGTAAATATGTAAATATAAACTAATTAATGTATGTATGTATAACTGTGTCTAATTTATACGGCTACGCGCGCGCGTGAAGAAGAAGAAGAAGAAGAAGAAGAAGAAGAAGAAGAAGAAGAAGAAGAAGAAGAAGAAGAAGAAGAAGAAGAAGAAGAAGAAGAAGAAGAAGAAGGAGGAGGAGGAGGAGGAGGAGGAGGAGGAGGAGGAGAAGGAGGAGGAGGAGGAGGATGAGGAGGAGGAGGAGGAGGAGGAGGAGGAGGAGGAGGAGGAGGAGGAGGAGGAGGAGGAGGAGGAGGAGGAGGAGGAGGAGGAGGAGAAGAAGAAGAAGAAGAAGAAGAAGAAGAAGAAGAAGAAGAAGAAGAAGAAGAAGAAGAAGAAGAAGAAGAAGAAGAAGAAGAAGAAGAAGAAGAAGAAGTTCCATTATCTCATCCCCATGTCATAAAGGAGTGGAAAGGACTGTGGCCAACAATCACACATGCACACATGCAGATGTGTTGAGAAACGAAGCGGAACAAACGTACGCCTTTAGCATAGTATCGTATATAAATACTCGGTACGTATCAGATAGAGAGTCGGTAATTGTGCTTAGTGTTGAGGGCACACGTCCCGTTGGCGGCCGCGGCCAAACTGGCACTACTTCATTAACATACAGCGGTTATCTGTTATAATGGCACCATAGATCGGTATCGAACACCTGGTATCGAAACTGGCCGCCGTAACAGGTGTAATTTGATACCTATCTGCGGCCAACCAACCCCACTCACTACTCATACCTACTGTCAGCAGTTAGCCTTTGCAACCGGACAAGGAATGTGGTGACGTATGCCATTCCACTGCACGCATCCACTGTAATACTACACATTTAAAATACGTTTAACACAGTTTCGGTATTACTTGACTGTCTCTCACAAGGTATTTCTTGTAGCGAATAAAAAAAAACACTTTAACAAAATATTCAGTAAATTACACGTAAATACAATGTACGAACGTTCAATCTAATACGCACACAACTTTACAACTAAATACGTATGAACAATGTTTTCAGAACCAGTAATACCGCACCAACACAGGCATGCACTATCATTCAGTAGACCCCCCACTCCTCAGGCGTCTCGTCAGCAAAGCTGGTGTACGTACAGTACTCACAACTCACCTCGACAATACGGTATTACTGTCAGTTGCAAACGTTTCGACTTGGAAAACACTGAATGACGTTATGCAGGAAATCACCCGGAACAGTACGGCCACACGACTCTTCGTCCATCACGAGATTGAGGTAAAGCGTGCGAGTTCTGAGTTGGCGTAACGTTTTCGATTCCTCCTAGGAATTTTTTGTATCTTTATGACAGTATTTTGAAGTGCAGACGTATTACTTACGTTAAACAGTCGAAAAAATACAGATTTACTGTTGTTAATTTATCAATCGCATATCTTACAAGCTGGAAAATTTTGAAAGAAGTTGTAAAGGAAATAGTACAATAACTCCTAAAGCGTAGGTGTTCTAATTTGGTTTAGTGTTTGAAACTTTGGAAAATTATCTCCGGATCCCCTTATTAAACGATAATCGGAACTGTTTTAGATTAAGTAAACTGTACGATGATTAAACCTTTAAAACAGTCGTGTTACGCTAGGTTCATTGTCGGAACTTTATAAGTTAGCACAGATATTTTACAAAGCGATGCAAAACCATATCTGCAGGCAATTAATTAAATGCATTATATTTTTATAATTTTTTCCGTGGCAGTATTATCTTTTGATGACACAATAATTTATTGTCTACGTGGAATGTTGTACACAATTATTGTCAACGTGTATGTAAACAACACAACTTATGAAGCTATCCATGAAAAGCTGGTTTTAAAATGAATGCATTATAAAATCCGGGGGTTTATATATTTTACGACTTGACTTAAAGGACTGAAAAATATTGTGTTATAAAAGGTGTTTAAATTCCAATATGTCGCGTGTGCGCGTGTGCGGTTTCTGTTTTAGGTAAACGAGCGATGACTCCTCTTCATTTCGGGTTTTCGAGGATTTTAGTTTCGCCACTGACTTTAAAGTGCGGAGGGAAATGTCAATATTGTAATCGGTGTAAGTCTATATTTCAGAAAGATTGGGTAACAGTTGAAGTTATCTGTTAGGACTTGACAATGGCAGAGACACACGAAAGGCACGTTTACTCGAGGCAATTAGCGGTTCGACAACTGCATATGACAAAGCCGAAACATTTGTTCAGCCATCGGAAGCTCGTGATCAACAATTAAGACACAACGAGAGTAACAGGTACTGCATTATTCTTGTCCTTACAACATTATTGTTACACTTAAAAAATGAAGTCGTCAGAGTGAAGCGGGTTATCGGTGGATTGACAGAAACCGTAAATATTAAGTCCGCTTGTTAGGAAACGCTATGCAGTGTGCAGTTGTGTGAATACCAACGTGTTCTCCTTATACGCCGACGGTCAGTTGTTTGCTTGACAAAACGGGTCGCAATTTCGATCAAACCCAGCGATTTTTCTTCTTATTATAATTATTATTTGTTTTATTCACGAAGCATACTGAAACGCGCTTCAAAAGGCGGCACAAAGACGCCTGCCTGCGACTTTGTGCAGTTAATAAGATTCGTATAAGTTGACGATGCCGGAAGGAGCTCCAGCTTAACTAATGTAGTACTTATTACTAACACCTTGCCACTTTATAAAACAACCAGCCAGTCATCGTTCCCGTGGCAGTTCAATGTTGCCCCTGGCCAATTGCATTATATGACCAAGTCCGTTTCTCCGTCACTGTCTAACAATTTTTATATCACACTTCCTATACTATCTGTCTCTTTATGTCTTCTTACAGAAATATCTGTATTTAAATATCTTTATTTCTTTATAACTGGATGGACGTCATTGACCTCAGAATTATGGAAACAATATATGTAAAGTACTTACGGACTTGAAGAACTAATTTAATTTAACTACCTCTAAAGTGCCTGGCGAAAGTGTGGTAATTGATCATTCACATTTGCAGACGATGTAGCTCTTTTTATTGTAAGTGAAAGTGATCTACACGACAACGGTATAATGCATGAATATTAATAGGAGTTCATTTCCAATGTTGGCCTGGCCGAGTGTAAAGATGAATAAATTTACGGGTTATTTCCAAAGATATACGATTTCTAAGGACAAGTTGCGCCTTCTTTTCGAACTTCTTAAGATGCAAGACTGCCAGGATATTTGGGAGTACGTTTCCCCGAGATATCTACATTCCCCCCCTTCCACCAGTAGTGAATTCTTTAGTTGTCCGTTGTTAGGACCTATGCTTCGGCATGATCGAATCATCTAGATGTTCGGCTGGGCTTTTTAGAAAACTCAAGAATCCGACGATCAGAAATTCGATTAAATAAGCCAAGTACTCTAAAGGGCCGGCGTCTCTGTATTGTCTCCACAGGGAATTGCAGATCGGTGGGTGAGAGTCTGGACCTGGACGCAGTCTTTGGTGTGCCTTACTTGACAATTTTCGGACTTTCTTATGAACGAATTCTTTACGTGGAAGGTTTTATATTTAGGCTGACGTGAGCGTTCCGAAAATAAAACCAAATTTACGAGACATAAAAAATTCACGCTTTTCAAAGTATCGAATTTTCTGAAATGATTAAAAAGTGAAATTCCAGAAGCTGTTTAAAAATAATAATCAGGTTCCCACAGACCGACGTTTAATATCGATACGATTTGAATAATTACAATAAATTCTTGTTCACCGAAATACACGATTTTTTCCTGTAGACGCCGGTTAATCAATCAAAGCGGATTAGGCAACAGAAATCAATTCGCCGAGAGGAGCGTGTCTTATAAACGAAACAAATTGGCGGTGTGTGTGTGTGTGTGTGTGTGTGTGTGTGTGTGTGTGTGTGTGTGTGTGTGTGTGTGTGTGTGTGTGTGTGTGTGTGTGTGTGTGTGTGTGTGTGTGTGTGTGTGTGTGTGTGTGTGTGTGTGTGTGTGTGTGTGTGTGTGTGTGTGTGTGTGTGTGTGTGTGTGTGTGTGTGTGTGTGTAAAACATACCGTTTAATGCCAAACATCACGTGCACGCGGGCAGCAGCACGCAACAGGTATAGCAGCAATTAGTTGAAGCTTTCTTTAATTAAATATAGAAAGATTAAAGAAATATGTTACTCTGCTTAGGTAACGTATTGCAGACTTCAAAACGGTACTTTTTTTATTCAATTTAATAATTAAATTTCAAAATAAATCCAATTAATTCAGAAGGTATATTAATTTCGTAATAGTAAGCTTCTTCATTTTTGTGAAGACGTATTTTCAATACCGGTGGTTATTAGAATAAACGTAATTTTTCTGAGATTTAGGCATATAAGAGTGTTGGCGTCCTTCCCGTGCGTGCGAATGTGTATGCCGCGCGTTGTCTGAAGGAGAGAGCGGGCGCCTCTGTCCGTAGTCACTAAGGTATTCGAATTTTATATACTATTAGGATATTGGGTATCATGGAGAAAGGTGATGAGAGACTTTTGAATTATACTGGTCTGCTCAAATTTGCGTGGTTTGAGTTTCGAACGAGCGCCTTTTGATGGACTAGACTAATGCAGCAGGAGGAACAGGAAAAGCATAGTTAAAAAATAATATTGTCGTCGAGATGATTGATTGCAAAATTAGGCATGTTTTGAGGGGGAGGTGACTGCCGTTCGTTAAAGTGGGCTTCATTGCATGACTCTTGGGAAAGAAACATGTGGAATGGACTCGGAATGATATCGCACAGGGAAGGTCAGAAAGGAACATTATAGTAAGAAGCACAAAAGGCACAAAAACAATCAAGTGGATACGTGTCTAAATTAGAATACAGTTTATTATTTACACAAATGATGAAAAGAAATTGAGGTGGCCAAAACATTTGGATACGCATGAAAGTGGCATTTAATTGTGAATAACGCTAAATTAGAGGTAAGAGACATAAATATGCCACAACTACTCATGCTTTTTTCAAAACTGAGGGATGACCCTGTCAAACAGCAATAGAATGAACTAAGAGAAACAGCATAAGAAACAGCAGTTGTTTGTGAAGAGAAATCACCGTGAGTGAGTGGGGAGTCGAATGTAGATGTCTCATATGTGGGTAGACATGTTGGTGACGGTGATAATGAAGAAGAAGAAGAAGAAGAAGAAGAAGAAGAAGAAGAAGAAGAAGAAGAAGAAGAAGAAGAAGAAGAAGAAGAAGAAGAAGAAGAAGAAGAAGAAGAAGAAGAAGAAGAAGATAATGATGATGATATGTATCATCTCGTGTTCGTCAAATTTTTTTGGGGGGGGCTTCACACACCAACAGAACTATTGTACCTATTGTACATTTACGTACTTCGAGAACTGCGATTAGTGACCGTAAACAAATCGATTTACAGATCTTTGAACGAATGAACATTACAACTGGATGTTATTTAAGAATCGCGTACTGGCCGACAAATCTAACGGAAGAAGAAGAACAAGGCGATGATGGAGTAGAAGACGAGTTTTGCAAAACTCCAAGAACAACTTGGTATTATTAAACGCACAGGCGCGGGAACGAGCGCGAGCAATATAAGAGGCGTAGCTCGTAAAATAGTAGGCACTACCGTACCGAGAAGAGAACGCCATGATATACTCTATAAATCGCGGGACTGCATCCACCGGAGACTGTTATTATTACCATTACTGCTACGAGTGACTGCCGTTATTAACACTTTTGTTTGCTAACAGTGTTGCCAACATACAATTACCCGTGTATGTGTGTTTGTGTGTTGTATACACAGTTTGGTACATTATAGGCCGAGTAAATTATAGAAATCGTGTTGTGTTGTACAGCGGTGTATGCAGCAACGGTAGCCTCAAGATTGGACTGCTAAGCGCGCAGCTGGTACTGTTTAAAATTAAACGAGACACGCACGCACGCACGTACATACACACGCCTGGCATACTGGTACAAGGAGATTGCCGATCTATTTATTGGCCGTCTAGCTATTCCTACAGGCATTTAATTCTGTCCCGTCATATTGATTCTTATTGATATATAATAATGTAATTAAAACATGGACCTGACACGGTCTAATGGCTAACGTCCTTTGGATGCAGTGTGTTCGAGGCGTCAGCCCGAGGGCTGTGCGGGACGAAGGGCAAGCCCGTCGCCTGCTCATATGCTGCGTCCCGAGCTCTTGCCGCAGGGACCGTAATTCTCTGGATACTAAGGGTGTGGCTTTCTACCGGCCGTAGGTGGCAATTAGTTACCTAATTGTGTGTAAGTGTACGCCGAGGCCGAGTCCAATATTAACCTGGCACAGATGGGTTGCGACTGAGGGCGCTACTGAGGTGGTTGCCCTCAGAGCGGGCACAGCGGCTATAAAACTCTCGGGAAAGCGTCCGTATGGGTGCGTTCAGGGAACGGACGCGCAGGGAGTCAGTGACGGTATTGTTGGAAGTCAGGTAGTGGGCTTTCCATGCCCAGCGCCCATCGCAATCCTCAGTCCAGGAGTGACTACTCCTCATCTATTACTCAGCATCGTAAGACCAACTTACTAGCTGCGTTCGGAACGCCTCCTGGCAGAGAACACCTGATCACACTAATAAAAACACAAACAATTCTATTTACATCTTACTGTACTTTCACAGTATGACTTTACTTGATACTACATCAATTTTTCCATTATTATGTTCTTTTCGACCTTGGTCGTAGTTTCTTTTCTAACTCTTTTAGTTCTACAATTCATCGTCTAATTGAGTACAACCGTTTGTTGGACTCACTCTATAACGGCTGTATACTATCTTTTATAACTTCTGTATACTATCTTTTATAACTTCTGTATACTATCGCCATTATAACCTCGGGAGCCCGGTTAATTGACGTCGGTCAATTAAACAGGCTGCCATAATATTCACAAAATATATATATTTAATTAAAATACAACGTAACAAAACAATTAACTGGAACCTGTGAATTAAGGAATATTAGATTCGTGTTGCCAAATTAATTCACGCATGTTTACGTCCATGATATCTCTTTATTTACATACCTGGTAATTAGCATAAAAGAAAATGAGTTACTGTCTTGTTATTAAAAATTAATTAGCCTTGTGATTTGTATAGTTAAAACATACATATATATACTTAACCTACTTTTCGTTTACTCTATTTCGTTCAAGTGATTAGTTAACTATATTAAAAAAATAATAACTGCATAATGTATTCATTAATCAATTTGGTTAATTATTTATAAAATTTGGTAATTCATACCCTCGGATCCGAGATATATCCTTTCTTTATATTAAAGTTAAACAATTTACTTTTGCTGCCATTTGAAGAATGGACTTATTAATATTAGCATGTTATAGTCATTAAAGCTAAATACATCATATTGTTTATTACAAAGTTACGTTGGTAATTTAATTCGGCCAGTCTTTTGTATTATGATATTAATATTATTTTGGTGTCAATTGTCTTTCATATTTTTATTTAGTGATTTCTGAACTACAGAAGTTTGACTTCTGGGTCACCTGAATGTAGCATCCTCGGTGAATCGGGGTTATCTGTATTAAACGGTGGCTATGCGGCTTCTGGTCTATCCTGGAGACTGAAGAAGGTGTAATAATGGAAGGTGTGGTTTTCTCTTTTTCCAAGGTTTATGAGATTCTGGTGCAGGCGGTGGTGAGAAACTTTCACTTGAACTCACTTACTTTAGTTTTCCGCACTTTTTACTTATAGTTAAACTTAGTTAAACTTTTACATATACTGCGATCTCTATCACGTTGACGTGATATTAAATCAACTGCAGAGATGTCATAAACACACACTTAAAACGTATCAAAGATGTTAAACATATTGAAATTACTGATAATTATTGCTATCAGCTTTAATAAGCGTTACCTTAAAGAAACTAAGAGAGTGAATGACATATTCTTTCATTCTCTATAATTTTGTAGTTACTGACTACATTTTCAACTGTGTTGTTCTCGCTGCGGAGTCTGATTTACAACTAATTTTGGGAGCGCACCGCTGGCTTAGCGAAGTGCGTGTCCGCGCGTGTTGTTATTTACCGGCGCGATAAATAGTTCTTAATTTATTCATTATTATTTTTACTTATTTTAAATTGCTGGTTTATTACGTCTCTCTATAATTTAATACTGGCTGAAGAAACAAGAGGTGGTTTACATATTTATTTGTTTAACATTATTTAGTTTTCTATTTATTTCATAGGGAGAAAAATTATGGAAATTATGTAGTTTCATTTAGGATTATATTATTTTTACCTTTTTTTGTGCTATTTAACCCTATTAAATCGTCACATTCTCCTCCACTTAAAGAAGACACTGGGGTCGGTGACCGATGTGTATTCAACGGGGAAATGGCTAAGAATTACACTGGGAATTTGGTACGAGCTTCCGTGTGAAACCCCCCATTCTCTCTTTTCGTGATTCACTCATGTGATAATCGAATTATTATCAATTCAATTTTTTATTTATTTTTTTTATTTATTTATTTTTTTTATCTAAAAGATACAATACTGAAATACTAAAATTAAAATACTACTCTATAATTTATCTTAATTCTACTACTTAATACTACTACCGGTTTTTTCGTTTAGCTTTTTCTAACTCGTTTAGCGGATTTATTCTACACAGAGTATGTTTTTCATACTTACTGCGTTTCCTTTCCTTTTTTAATTGTTCGTCGACAATTTTATTTTAGTACTGTATTTTTCTGTGGTAACGTTACCTTTATTTGTCAGTTGACTTTACATATCGCTTTTATTTATTTTTGGTGAATAGGATCTAAGGTTGATCATGCCTCATTCTTATTCATACCTTACGATTTTGTAATTAAGTATGGTTTACAGTGACTTAATTACAATATAGGAAATATACTTCGTAGTACATTTATTGTTTTTTTTTTTTTTTTACTTTATTTCTTTCTTTGCTCACTAGCAGAACAATTTCCTTGATAATATTTTATCTGGGAAACATGACTTCTTCGTACATAATTATCCGTAGTGGGGTCATACAGTGCTACGGTTACAGGCGTTAAATATTTGTGAATCCTGTAAGGGCCACACCATCGGTAAGATAGCTTGGAGGTGGTCTTATCAACTGCACTACTCGTCGGATGAGTTTGGTACATCACTAAGTCTCCGACTTGATACTTAATTTCTTTACTATCACGCTCGTGATATTTTCGCGATTTTCTTAAGTTTGCTCTCAGATTTGCGCGAGCTTCGTTCCATATTTTTTTTTTATTTTTAACACTGATTTCGCTGGGTAGCAATTCATGTATTTTCCACTTTGTGGATAATGGGTGATTTGGTTTATATTTGTACAACAAATCAAAGGGTGTAGATTTATGTCCTTCGTGATATGCTGAGTTGAAAGCAAATTGGATCCAGGATAGGTTCTGGTCCCATGATGTCTTGTCGTTTGCATGATAGGCTATTAAAGCGGATTTTAAGTTTCGCAAATACCTTTCAGCGATATTACCTTGTGGACGGTACTCTGTAACAGTTATATGGTCTATGCCTAGTCTGAAACACATGTCCCTGAATTCTTTGGACTTAAACTGGGGTCCGTTATCTGACACTAGGTGTACTGGTGTACCAAAGTCTTTAAATAATCTCTCTTGTAAAATTTTCACTGTAGTTGATGCTAATGCTCGTCGCATGGGATACATCCAGACGAATTTGGTAAATGAATCTACTCAAATAAGTAGCATGGTGTTACCGGATTTTGAACGTGGATAAGGGCCAGAAAAGTCTATGTAAATTTTTGAAAAGGGTGTCGTGGGAGTCTCGGAGATTAATTTACCAATGTGGCTGTTTCTCGCGGGTTTGCTGAGTGCACACAATTTACACTCTTTTACGAACTTAGCTATCTCGCTGTTCATATATCCCCAATGATATTCTTTTCTAATACGATGTATGGTTTTATTAATACCCATATGAGCTCCAATGGTGGATGCGTGGTAGTATTGCATAAGCATTTGTTTAATAATGTCCGGGGCAATTATTCTCAAGGATTTTCCATTTGCTAGTTTATAACATAATACTCTCTTACTCAATACTGTATATATTTATCTGAAGTATTTCCTTTATTGATCTGTTGTATTATTTTACTTAAGGAAGGATCTTGTTGTTGATACTGGGTTATGTCAGTAAATGCCAGTGGGAATTCAGTTATTAGGGTATTTATTATTGATGTTCCACCTCTTTCATTATGTTCGGATTCCTTACTCGGCTGCTGGAACATACGGGATAGTGTATCGGCTACTACGTTTTGGGTGCCACGAATGTGTTGAACTTTAAACTTGTAACAATTTAATCTCAATACCCATCTTCCGATACGACCTAACTGTTTAGGGTGATTTAATAACCATGATAAAGCTTGATTATCCGTTTCTAACAGAAATTCTTTATGTTCTAAAAATGGCTTGAATTTCTCGAATGCGAATACTACGGTTAAACATTCTAATTCGTATGCGAAGAATTTCTTTTCTTGATCGGTTAGGGTTCGCGAGGCATAACTGATCGGTAATCTAGAATTATCTACTTCCTGATATATGACTGCTCCTAGGGCTACACTTGAACTATCTGTCTGTACGATAAATGGTTTCGTGAAATCGGCCAGTTGTAATACTGGAGGTTGTATTATACTTTCTTTCAGGTTGTCGAATGCTGTTTGATGTTGAGGGGTCCATTCAAATTTTACTCCTCTTTTTCTTAACGCATTTAAGGGTGCTGCTATATCAGCTAGGTGTGGAATATACTTGTGGAAGTAATTTATCATTCCCAAAAATCGGGCAATTCCTTTCGTATCACGTGATGGTAAAAATTCTCTGATTGCACGGGTGCGTTCTGGGTATATGCTTACTTTTCCGTCGGCAGATACTATGTGACCTAAAAATGAGAATTGGTTAACGGCAAAATTTACTTTACTTGGGTTCACGGTTAATCCGGTTTTCTTTAGTCGGGATAAGATTTCTCGTAAATGATGAAGATGTTGTTCCATGGATTCGTTGTAAATTCCTATGTCATCTAGGTAGTGGTATACGAATTGAAATTTTACGTCTTGGAATATTTTTTCTAACAATCGACTACAAACAGAACTTCCTTGGGAGATTCCAAAGGGTACTCTTGTAAATTGGTAAGGTTGAACGGGACTGCGAAGGCGGTTAGATGTTTGGATTCTTCCGATAATGGTATTTGGTGGAATGCTTGATTGAGATCCATTATGGTGAAAACTTTAGCTTTTGTAAAATAGTGGAAGGCGCTGTGGATGTCGGGGAGCGGTATGGACTCGAATTCTATCTTTTTATTTAATTGTCTATAGTCAACGACTATGTTTATCAGTGCCTTTGGGTACTAAGAACGCGGGTGATGAATACGGGGAAGTGGAAGGTTCTATAACTTCTTGTTCTAACAATTTATTGATTTGATTTCTCATGATTCCCATTTTTGGAGGAGATAACTTATATGGATGCAGTCGGATTACTTTATTATCGTTCAGGTTGATCTTGTACTCTATTAGATTCGTTAAACCTAACTTTGGGGTTAGAACGGTGGAAAATTCTTTTATTAGATTTTGTATTTTTTGTTTATCTCTACTCTCTAAATGATCTAGTGCAGGTTCGTGGTGTACTACGTGCGTTGCGGATGTTTCTGTACCTCTACTGTTATTTACTTCGAAGTCAAAATTATATTTTTGGGTACGGTCGAATCTAAAATAATACTTCTTATCGTACATGTCAAGAATTATACCTGTTTTACTGATGAAGTCCGCTCCTAATATTAAATTTGGTCCTAATTCTTCAGATACTAATACTGGAAAATACCATGTTAAATTTTTAATTTTTAGTTTGATAGTAACGCTGAGTTTTATTGTTAATTTTTGGTTATTAGCGGTAGCGCATTTCATATTCACCGGTTGACTACGTTTAACAAGGTGGTGTTTGGCTAACTGTTGGCTAATTAAGCTCCGTGTTGATCCGGAATCAATTAATCCTAGTATTTTCGTAATGCCAAGGTCTACTTGTACACATAGTAATTGACACACACTGGATTTGCATGTTGTAATTGAGTTGCATTTATTGACAAATCTTTCTCCGTAGGGGTCTAATTTTTTTTATTATTATTTTTTTTGGGGGTTTTGCACTTCTCGGTTTTACCTACTCTTACGACGCGGCGGAGACACAGGATTTCGGCACTCCCTGCCTTACATGTTTTTTGAATGAGAGGATTTTTGGTAGTGCTGTTTCTGTTTACAGTACCTACTAATGTGACCTTGTTTACCGCAGTTATAGCATCTTTTTTCTCTACTCACTGTGTCGCTCATATTCGGTGGGGATTTCAGCTGATAATTTTGTGCAGTTTGGTAGTGTGAAGGTTTCGGAGATCTAAAGTGTCGACTATCACGGTGTATTTTCGGTTCTGATACCAGGGCGGTGTTTCGTTTCTGCGTTGTGCCTGAGGAATTAAAGCACGTCTGTTTTGGTCCGAATACCATACGTTTGATGAGTGAATACAGCATTGTTCTAATTCTGCAAAAGTGTTGGGTCTGTTGATCAGTACTAATCGCGATCTCTCTTCTGGGGATAATCCTACCAGAATCGTTTCTACTAACTGTGGTTCGCTCAAATTTACCTTTAGTAATAATGAAGATTCTCTTATTTCTGAAATATAGTGCGCGAGTCTCTCGTGCGCTCCTTGTACTCTAAGTACTGTGTTCCGTTTCAATTCTTCATAAATTCCCGTTGGAATAAAATGTCTTATTAAGGCAGAATGTAGTTGGTCTACGGAATGCTGAAAATTCATTGACTCCTGTACACGGTCTTTTAATGGTGGTTTACATTTAGTCATTATGACTTGCAATATCTGGCTATCGCTCAGTTGCTGTAAGTCTTTGATTTGCAAAAGGTGTTTTATGAACGCTAACAGTTTGGTAATACTTAATCCATCGGTATATTGGATTTCTGATAAAATCTTTTCTACGGGATGAGTTATCTTTCCGTATAGGTTAGCACTAAAGTTCACGTGAGATTGTATTCTCGGGTCTCTCGACACTGAATTAGTTATCGCAGAGGGTGGTAACACACAATTACTCATTAAATCATTATTATATGTGAGACTACGCTGGGCATTTGGAGGTGAGGATTCCGCTGTTGGTGTGGTATTCACATTTCTATTGAGCGTCTGATCCGCATTCGGTTCTACACTTGATACTTGTGGAATTTCGAAAGTCACGGTAGTGGGTCTCTGTTCTATGGTGGGTGGTTGAGATGGTGAGATATTTAATCTAAAAAGAGATTCTTCTATTTCCTCCATTTTAAATGAGCCTGATTTACGATGTAGGTTTCTTATTATCGTTGGTAATTTCTGCAATGCATCGTCTGCAAATTTTTGCACGTCACGGGGTGTTACAGTAGCTCCGGGCCAGTTTAGTAAATTATTTATGCGACGGGTTAAATGCCTGTATCCGTTGCGTGGTACGCAAGATTATGGCGGGTGATTTTTCGTCGTGGAGGGTTTGCGATATTGACGTCAATTCCCTACATTTTGCATAACACGTTTCTACTTCGCTTTCAAGTTCTATTTCGTTTAATCTATCCAACTGGGTAGGAATATTTTGCTTGTTTTCGCGTAACTCTGCGACCGTTACGTTTGCATAAGGTAAACCGCGTAAAAGTGCTTCATAGCATAATTCGTCTTTTAATAACAAATCCGGGTTAAATTGAGACATTGTCTTAATATGTTAATTGTAGTAATCTACTTATACTAATCAACATCAGTTTGATTATATTAATTATATCACTGTATATGACTATCTTTAGTTTTGTGGAATCAAATACCTTTCAATTCACAGAGAGAATAATAGCTCGCATGCAGATAAGGGGATCTCACACAGAGTTCTACAGGACGTGACACGAAATATTATGACTACTGTTGTTATTAGGCGATAACATTCCTATGCAAGGGGAGAAATTACGCGTTGTTGTACATACGCTTATAACAAAGGCATAGTTTATACAGTTTATAACACGTTAATATATTTCCTGTTTGTTCTTGCTCTCACGCTTACTTTGGGGTGACAATCTGTGCACGCTTCAACATGGGTTTACAGAATTAATATTATCATTACATATATTATTTTTTTTTTAACAATTACTACTTTACTTTCTTATTAATATCCATTTCTTATTATTCTTTCTTATAATTTTTATTTTTTATTATTAAGCCTTTTATATGGCCTTTTTTTTATTTCTTTATTGCAGTAACTCCAATTAGTCTTTTATTTATTAGCAAAGCATTAAAAGCAATTAGCATTTAGCATAGCAATTACTTAGCATAGCAGAGTGGCGCATCTTATAACGGCTGTGTACTATCTTTTATAACTTCTGTATACTATCGCCATTATAACCTCGGGAGCCCGGTTAATTGACGTCGGTCAATTAAACAGGCTGCCATAATATTCACAAAATGTATATATTTAATTAAAATACAACGTAACAAAACACTTAACTGGAACCTGTGAATTAAGAAATATTAGATTCGTGTTGCCAAATTAATTCACGCATGTTTACGTCCATGACATCTCTTTATTTACATACCTGGTAATTAGCATAAAAGAAAATGAGTTACTGTCTTGTTATTAAAAATTAATTAGCCTTGTGATTTGTATAGTTAAAACATACATATATATACTTAACCTACTTTTCGTTTACTCTATTTCGTTCAACTGATTAGTTAACTATATTAAAAAAATAATAACTGCATAATGAATTCATTAATCAATTTGGTTAATTATTTATAAAATTTGGTAATTCATACCCTCGGATCCGAGATATATCCTTTCTTTATATTAAAGTTAAACAATTTACTTTTGCTGCCATTTGAAGAATGGACTTATTAATATTAGCATGTTATAGTCATTAAAGCTAAATACATCATATTGTTTATTACAAAGTTACGTTGGTAATTTAATTCGGCCAGTCTTTTGTATTATGATATTAATATTATTTTGGTGTCAATTGTCTTTCATATTTTTATTTAGTGAT
The DNA here is from genome assembly GCA_034769895.1 of Magicicada septendecula. NCBI lineage: Eukaryota > Metazoa > Arthropoda > Insecta > Hemiptera > Cicadidae > Magicicada > Magicicada septendecula. The sequence goes on along the minus strand of CM068375.1, from coordinate 382,090,204 downwards.
TTCTGAACTACAGAAGTTTGACTTCTGGGTCACCTGAATGTAGCATCCTCGGTGAATCGGGGTTATCTGTATTAAACGGTGGCTATGCGGCTTCTGGTCTATCCTGGAGACTGAAGAAGGTGTAATAATGGAAGGTGTGGTTTTCTCTTTTTCCAAGGTTTATGAGATTCTGGTGCAGGCGGTGGTGAGAAACTTTCACTTGAACTCACTTACTTTGGTTTTCCGCACTTTTTACTTATAGTTAAACTTAGTTAAACTTTTACATATACTGTGATCTCTATCACGTTGACGTGATATTAAATCAACTGCAGAGATGTCATAAACACACACTTAAAACGTATCAAAGATGTTAAACATATTGAAATTACTGATAATTATTGCTATCAGCTTTAATAAGCGTTACCTTAAAGAAACTAAGAGAGTGAATGACATATTCTTTCATTCTCTATAATTTTGTAGTTACTGACTACATTTTCAACTGTGTTGTTCTCGCTGCGGAGTCTGATTTACAACTAATTTTGGGGGCGCACCGCTGGCTTAGCGAAGTGCGTGTCCGCGCGTGTTGTTATTTACCGGCGCGATAAATAGTTCTTAATTTATTCATTATTATTTTTACTTATCTTAAATTTCTGGTTTATTACGTCGCTCTATAATTTAATACTGGCTGAAGAAACAGGAGGTGGTTTACATATTTATTTGTTTAACATTATTTAGTTTTCTATTTATTTCATAGGGAGAGAAATTATGGAAATTATGTAGTTTCATTTAGGATTATATTATTTTTACCTTTTTTTTTGTGCTATTTAACCCTATTAAATCGTCACATTCTCCTCCACTTAAAGAAGACACTGGGGTCGGTGACCGATGTGTATTCAACGGGGAAATAGCTAAGAATTACACTGGGAATTTGGTACGAGCTTCCGTGTGAAACCCCCCTTTCTCTCTTTTCGTGATTCACTCATGTGATAATCGAATTATTATCAATTCGTCATTTAAACCCTATTAAATCGTCACATCTCCTCTTATTGCAGTCAGGTAATGGACTGACTCTCCATACTGGTACTGCTTTACTACAATTGGCTTGGTACTTAATGTCTGTACCTGTTTAAAAGATTCCTCAAACTTCTCTTCTAACCTTTTACTACAACATCTACCAAACAATGGTAACAACCATTTTGGACACAATCTTTTATATACATAGTATAACATTTGTTATTATTAACCCACAGATTATATACATCATTACTGAATGATGCGTTAGCTTTGACTTGTAAATTGCATGCATATTTTCTTCCTCAATAGCTCTTCTAATTTCATTTAATCTGTAACTGGCTGCATCTATATCGTCAGCATGCATTGCCACAGTTTCCAAATACTTTGGTAATTTTAACGTAGGTAGTTTTACATCATCTTTAACTACACTATCCAATTCGTCACAACAGTCAATTTCTATATCCACAGGTGGGATAATTGGTATTGTACCATTACTTTCATATTTAGTATTTGATAATAATATTATGCCTGAGCCATACGCTCTGCACGTTGGTGCTAAATTAAAAATTCCCACATTACTTAATTGTACTGAATGTATAATGGATGGCATACCACCCAATTTACAACTAATTGTTTACACATCATAAGTAGCAATAAATTATATCAACAGAGCTTCCAACCATGAGACGAATAAATATATCAGCAGATCTATAAAACATAAGAAGAATTAATAATAAGAAGAATAAATGAGATAGAAAATATTACCAAATCTGAGCAACCACGAAGTGAAGTACCCAAGGATGTTTTTTATTAGTCGAGAAATAAACTATTTTTTAATAATTTTTATTTAATGACTGTCTGTAGATGAATTCCAGCAGTATTATATTTTGAGCAGAGACGATGTTCCTGTGATCTCAAAAAAGTGTAGTATGGTCAGCAGAGAATATGAACCCACAAGTGCCTCTCTGGACTGCCCCAGCTCACGTGTTAGGGAATGTTAGGGAAATAATATCCCGTGGATAAAGCACCAAATAAACGAATAAATATATATAATAATAATGATGTACCTCAGATTACGATAACTATCAAATAAGAATAAATTCAATGGAAAGAAAAAAAAACTAAAGCTCAATTACGAAGAAGCAGATATAGAAGTGGGTAGGAAGACAAAGAATGTAATAACCAATAAATATCATAAGCAATTATTTCATACATACTAAACGTATGATCTGAATTAATCACTTCTGGAGGAAAGCAATCTGTAGCATGGCAGAAAATCCATCTTATTATAAGACCAAAAGAGAAACAAAAATAGAATTTAACCTAGATTATTAAAAAAAAAACCAAACTGGGAAAAATAGAAAAAGTATTATAATAATTAATCAAGAATAAAAGTAAAATGAAATCCGAAATTAAAAGAAGTTAAGTTCATTAAAACCAACTTAAGTGATAATCCAACTTATATAGTATATATACCCAGGTAGAATAGGAGCAGTTAAGAAAAAACCATACATAAACCAAAACCACCGAATAGAAATATAACTAGTAAGCACATAAAAACAAAACCCCCAAAAAGTATAACACAGAAAGGTACAATACAGTAGAAAAAAAATATATAATATGTAAACTAAAAATAAGTATAAAGATTAGATGTATGATGGAAAGTGTACCAAGAAAATTTAGTTTGATTGTGAAAAAGTGACAAACAATAATTCCATTTAAGTGATGTTCCTTATTCCCCAATGACTAGATAAAATGGCTAGAAATCAAATTTGGGAATATAGTGAATAGTGAGGGTAAATCCCTAAATTAAACCAAAAACATCAAAAGACTGCATAATAATTGATTTTAATAAACTGTTTAAATAAAAACAGATGTGTTTGTTTATGTTAGCAAGTTCATTGAACTCAAAGCCTTGAATACTTGAGATTAAGTTTATATTTTTTAATATAATATCTTTATTATATTTTAATGATGTCAATTAATAATAAACACTGTTGTAATTAAGTAAGGGCAATTTAGTTAAGATTTTATTAGAATTGTATGTCAGAAAGGGTATTAGCAAGCTGAAATAATAGTAAACTTTGTAATTGAACTAACATAAAAAAAAATAGGCAAATGATACCTTTCACCAACATTATAATTAGTAAATAAGTTAATGAAATTAATTAAATGAATGAAAATTATTGAATGTAAATCACTAACCATGTATAATAACTGTAACAACACTTAGTGAAGATAATTAAGGAATGTATAAGATATTATTAGTAAAAATGCAAGTGTAATAACACTGTAGTCTAAAGAAAAGCCTAAATTGAAGATAGTATTCAAATTAGCTAACCAAATCATCAAATTACTGAGAATTAAAGAATTCAAACCATAATAAGTCAATCAATGATCTTGTTCAATGATAATTAGAATATAACATAAATTGTCAACCATTTAATGTGGAAAGAAATAAAATAGGTAAGGCCTACAACCAAATATACTGTAAATATGACTTTTTGAGTTAAAAATACTATAAAATATATCATGTGTGCTATTAAATGATGCAGAATTAAATAAGGAATTTGATTATGTAATTAGCATTTAATAAGAATAAATAATAAGCAAAATGTAATTTATAATATAAGGTAAACATCAATTCTTTTGTACAACATCAAATTTGAGGCCTCAGTGTCAGCTGATTCAAAACAATGAAAATTTACTAATAAATTAGCCAGGACATTTTGTATGATGAAGAAAAAAGGAGAGTTGATTATTAAACGTCGAGATGAACACATCAGAACGATCCCACACAAATTAAAAAAGATAGAAAATATAATTTGGACTAGAACTAAACCTATAAAAAAAAGAGAAATTTAAAATATGAGTTACTAACATTGAAATCAAATAAAATCACTTCAACTATTATCTGTACGAAGATTGAAGGTAATCAAGATATTAGAACAGTCCAGGTACTAATCAGAAATTATTTAATGTGAATATCAGCACAACGTTATGGACGAGCTATTTGAACGAGGACACTTCTGAACACTTATCGCCGAACTAAACAACGGATCATTAATACGGAATCATCACTCTAAGACGAAGAAAACTTATCATTACTTCTATGATGAGGAACACATAAAGAATCAACATTTATTTGGAGGAGAATCGACTGGGATCTTGGTGTAACTTCGTAGCAAGAAGGCGGCCATCTTGAATCGTATACCTCAAGCATTAGCTGTGATGACGTCAGACTATGCAGAGCTGTTGGTTCGAATAATTTAATTTTGAATAACATTTTTATAATAATCATTATTTCTATTTTGTCTTTAAGAACTTATTAATTGTAAGTATTGTACCTTTTCAGCATTACACTTTCTCTGACTTTTAATAACAGCTAAAAGAACCTATAATTCAATGTTAATAATTTATATAAAGAAAACCATTTGCCCTGAGATATGAGTTTTCGAGCTGTGGATTAATAGTTCGTTTCAACGTCGATTAATCGCAATTAGATTAATAAATTCATTTAATATTCCAATTTTGAGTTTTATTTCTTGGTGAACATATATTTAGAAGAATTTCAAGTAAAATTTGAAACCTGGATTCCAAGGAAGAAGAGAATATCATCGCAAAGGAGTACAATTACTGAATAGCTGAATACCACTAATCGATTATTACATTTCATAATCTATTTAACGCTGGAAACCAATTATTGCTATTATAACACAATAAGTCAACTAAATTAGTAATTAAAATAATTAAGGACTAATTTAATAAATAAATAAATAATAAATAATTAATAAATTAATAAATAATTAAAAAAATAAAAGAAAAAAGAAAAAATTTTTTATTTTCAAACCAAATTTTTCTACAAAGTTATATTATAATTTTTGTAACCCCGAAACTCAAATACCACGGATCGTTACAATATTATGCAAGTCATTGTCATTTATGTTAGTTTGACCACTTTTGGTGGTATGCAAAATCCAAAAGCATTATACTGCCTAATTTTTTAACAATAAGCAGTCGTATATACAACGGAAATCCACATATAATTGCTCTTCGTTTCTGTAACTCCCAGTTGCGTGGGCGGAAACCTCTTGGTAAATGACGATATTAGTTGACCACCACAGCGTGCATCTAAATAAATGCAACTTGACTTACATCTGTGAGCTGTCACCAATCTAACCGTTAACCTGCAATACGTTTGAATACTTACTACTTAAAGGAATAAAGTAGCATTAGGTGTTAATCCTTATGCCTTGTCTACCCTTGCGACTCTGTAGAGTCGAGTACTTTATAGGATTTCTTTTTCATTTCCTCGCCTCTTGTTCTGTTTTTATTGCCTATACTTCCTCCTCCATTCTCGATACGTGTCCAGCCCCACGTGTGCCAGTTTGTTCTTATAAATTTCAATATGACTTGAACGGGGTTTAAGCCGTTCCAGTTGATAAACTAATTCTTTCGTCTATCTTCCATCCTTCATTCTTGCGACACGAATAGTCTAATTCTAATTTTATTGTTTGACAGCACGTATAACGTCTCTCATTCCCGTTATCTTTTTTGGAAAGGGTCCGGCAGCGTATTTTGACTCGCGTAGTATAGTGACGAAATAAATCAAACCGCGCGCACATTGTTGACAATATGGAGACCCTCTATAAACAAAACCCCGGGCTTAAGATCTGTTACCCCTTAGCAGCTTAGCTTCCTACACCCCGTTTCCCTATCTTTCCTCAGCGACCCCACATCGCATGGTGAATACGCTGCTTGCTACCTTCACTAGCGGCACGGGGGCTTTCTACAAGAATTCTTGTGCTTGAAATGGTGTGATTCTGGCAACGGCATGTTAAAAAATTATATACTGTCCTAAATTTGTTTCTTAAATTTTTATTACCTTACGTTTTTGTGCCCTCTAAAAGCTTGCTATAGCTAGGTAAATCAAGCCCTGTCGATAACGGCAGTTAAAAGTGAACAACGCTTTTCTACAATTAGAAGAATTAAAATATTTTTAAAAATGTCATAGACACTGTCAAGCTTATCGCGTTGGCTATAATGTCTATAGAAAAACAATGGTACACGAAATTCCAGATTTGAACAAGCCAGTGACACAGCAATTTGGTGCATCTGAAAACACAAAAAATTGAAATATTTTACAAAATGTAAAGTACCATATAAGAAGTTTTATATTTTTTACTGATAACTGAGAATAGTTACCTTAGTTAGATTTGGCCCTGCGTGTTCCCCACCCATTTCATTACTGTTCGAGTGTCTTCAACCCTTCACCGTACGAAGGAATCTCGTGCTGTGCCAGTTAGCCAAGATTCATTATTGTACAACATAACTACAGTCCGAGTGTCAAGTACTGTGTACCGTAGACGTCCCGGAACCCACCTTGTAACTCGTCGGATACCTACAGTATATAATGAATCAAAGAGTAACTCTTTCATTGTTTACTATTAATCTGTCGACAAATTAGGTATTTATAGCTTACGAACAAATAAGACAATCCAGGTTGATCACAGGATTAAATAAAACTTAGTCTTAACTCATCAGTGTAGTAAAGCGTTGGACGTCAGTTATAGGAAATTTAAATTACTCGACTAGGAATGTAATAAACGCGTGAGTTAGATTTAACACGTTATTTTAAGCCTACTGTTACGACTGTTAATAATCGCTTCGTAATATTTTTATGGACAAGGAAGTATATTTGACTTGGTGAGAAATCGCTGCCACTTTTTGTTCTAATCTAGAATTTGTTGTTCTTTTACACCTGACTTAAAGTTATGTTGAGATCCTATGGTGAAGAATGAAACAAAGAGATGTTTAATGGATAAGTTTCATATAAAATAACGGGCGGACATACCTTCTTTTGTTTTCCCACTTGTTTTGTTGTTTATAACAGCACTATATACGATGTGTTAGGTTTTTCACATAGTGAGCGTGAGACAGCTATACGCAAACGTGACACACTAATGTCTCCTTGGTCGCTATTTCTTCTCAGTGATGGTGCCTTCCAATACGATTCACTTTACGTTGATGACTTGAGAAAACACGGGTGCGTTTCCTTGCCAATCACCTATAAGTAATCATAAAATACCCGTCTTAGAGAACTGCAGTAGAGTTTATAACAGCACCATATACGATGTGTTAGGTGTTTCACATAGTGGGCGTGAGATAGCTATACGCAAACGTGACACACTAATGTCTCCTTGGTCGCTCTTTCTTCTCAGTTTATGGTGCCTTCCAATACGATTCACTTTACGTTGATGACTTGAGAAAACACGGGTGCGTTTCCTTGCCAATCACCTATAAGTAATCATAAAATACCCGTCTTAGAGAACTGCAGTAGAGTTTATAACAGCACCATATACGATGTGTTAGGTGTTTCACATAGTGAGCGTGAGATAGCTATACGCAAACGTGACACACTAATGTCTCCTTGGTCGCTCTTTCTTCTCAGTTTATGGTGCCTTCCAATTCGGTTCACTTTACGTTGATGACTTGAGATAACACGGGTGCGTTTCCTTGCCAATCACCTATAAGTAATCATAAAATACCCGTCTTAGAGAACTGCAGTAGAGTTTATAACAGCACCATATACGATGTGTTAGGTGTTTCACATAGTGAGCGTGAGACAGCTATACGCAAACGTGGTACACTAATGTCTCCTTGGTCGCTCTTTCTTCTCAGTGTATGGTGCCTTCCAATTCGATTCACTTTACGTTGATGACTTGAGATAACACGGGTGCGTTTCCTTGCCAATCACCTATAAGTAATCATAAAATACCCGTCTTAGAGAACTGCAGTAGAGTTTATAACAGCACCATATACGATGTGTTAGGTGTTTCACATAGTGAGCGTGAGACAGCTATACGCAAACGTGGTACACTAATGTCTCCTTGGTCGCTCTTTCTTCTCAGTGTATGGTGCCTTCCAATTCGATTCACTTTACGTTGATGACTTGAGATAACACGGGTGCGTTTCCTTGCCAATCACCTATAAGTAATCATAAAATACCCGTCTTAGAGAACTGCAGTAGAGTTTATAACAGCACCATATACGATGTGTTAGGTGTTTCACATAGTGAGCGTGAGACAGCTATACGCAAACGTGGTACACTAATGTCTCCTTGGTCGCTCTTTCTTCTCAGTGTATGGTGCCTTCCAATTCGATTCACTTTACGTTGATGACTTGAGATAACACGGGTGCGTTTCCTTGCCAATCACCTATAAGTAATCATAAAATACCCGTCTTAGAGAACTGCAGTAGAGTTTATAACAGCACCATATACGATGTGTTAGGTGTTTCACATAGTGAGCGTGAGACAGCTATACGCAAACGTGGTACACTAATGTCTCCTTGGTCGCTCTTTCTTCTCAGTGTATGGTGCCTTCCAATTCGATTCACTTTACGTTGATGACTTGAGATAACACGGGTGCGTTTCCTTGCCAATCACCTATAAGTAATCATAAAATACCCGTCTTAGAGAACTGCAGTAGAGTTTATAACAGCACCATATACGATGTGTTAGGTGTTTCACATAGTGAGCGTGAGACAGCTATACACAAACGTGACACACTAATGTCTCCTTGGTCGCTCTTTCTTCTCAGTGTATGGTGCCTTCCAATTCGATTCACTTTACGTTGATGACTTGAGATAACACGGGTGCGTTTCCTTGCCAATCACCTATAAGTAATCATAAAATACCCGTCTTAGAGAACTGCAGTAGAGTTTATAACAGCACCATATACGATGTGTTAGGTGTTTCACATAGTGAGCGTGAGACAGCTATACGCAAACGTGACACACTAATGTCTCCTTGGTCGCTCTTTCTTCTCAGTGTATGGTGCCTTCCAATTCGATTCACTTTACGTTGATGACTTGAGATAACATGGGTGCGTTTCCTTGCCAATCACCTATAAGTAATCATAAAATACCCGTCTTAGAGAACTGCAGTAGAGTTTATAACAGCACCATATACGATGTGTTAGGTGTTTCACATAGTGAGCGTGAGACAGCTATACGCAAACGTGGTACACTAATGTCTCCTTGGTCGCTCTTTCTTCTCAGTGTATGGTGCCTTCCAATTCGATTCACTTTACGTTGATGACTTGAGATAACACGGGTGCGTTTCCTTGCCAATCACCTATAAGTAATCATAAAATACCCGTCTTAGAGAACTGCAGTAGAGTTTATAACAGCACCATATACGATGTGTTAGGTGTTTCACATAGTGAGCGTGAGACAGCTATACACAAACGTGACACACTAATGTCTCCTTGGTCGCTCTTTCTTCTCAGTGTATGGTGCCTTCCAATTCGATTCACTTTACGTTGATGACTTGAGATAACGCGGGTGCGTTTCCTTGCCAATCACCTATAAGTAATCATAATATACCCGTCTCAGAGAACTGCAGTAGAGTTTATAACAGCACCATATACGAAGTGTTAGGTGTTTCACATAGTGAGCGTGAGACAGCTATACGCAAACGTGACACACTAATGTCTCCTTGGTCGCTCTTTCTTCTCCGTGTATGGTGCCTCCCAATTCGATTCACTTTACGTTGATTACTTGAGATAACACGGGTGCGTTTCCTTGCCAATCACCTATAAGTAATCATAAAATACCCGTCTTAGAGAACTGCAGTAGAGTTTATAACAGCACCATATACGATGTGTTAGGTGTTTCACATAGTGAGCGTGAGATAGTTATACGCAAACGTGACACACTAATGTCTCCTTGGTCGCTCTTTCTTCTCAGTTTATGGTGCCTTCCAATTCGGTTCACTTTACGTTGATGACTTGAGATAACACGGGTGCGTTTCCTTGCCAATCACCTATAAGTAATCATAAAATACCCGTCTTAGAGAACTGCAGTAGAGTTTATAACAGCACCATATACGATGTGTTAGGTGTTTCACATAGTGAGCGTGAGACAGCTATACGCAAACGTGGTACACTAATGTCTCCTTGGTCGCTCTTTCTTCTCAGTGTATGGTGCCTTCCAATTCGATTCACTTGACGTTGATGACTTGAGATAACACGGGTGCGTTTCCTTGCCAATCACCTATAAGTAATCATAATATACCCGTCTCAGAGAACTGCAGTAGAGTTTATAACAGCACCATATACGAAGTAGAGGGAAAATGCCGATTCTGACGCAACACAATGTCAACTACTAGAGTCCCGCACCAATCACTTTCACTTTCTACTGGACCACAGCATCCACGACTTTTTCGCGTATATGCCGCCTTTCGTGAGCCTAGATCACTTTCACTTTCTATCAGCCCGCGAATTTCCGCGAATACATTTTTTTATTTTTTTTTTGATTTGATATTTTTATTTTTTTAATTAAATTGATTTGCATATCCGTGAATATATGCCGCCTTTCGTGAGCCTAGATCACTTTCACTTTCTATCAGTCCACGAATTTCAGCGAATAAATTTTTTTAATTTGATATTTTTATTTTTTTAATTAAATTGATTTGCATATCCGAGAATATATGCCGCCTTTCGTGAGCCTAGATCACTTTCACTTTCTACTGGACCACAGCATCCGCGACTTTTTCACTGATCTGTGTCAAGATCCGCGACTTTTTCGCGTATCTGGACCACAGCATCCGCGTTATTTTTTTATATGCCGCCTTTCGCGAGCTTAGATCACTTTCACTTTCTATCACTTGATGCATTATAGTGTATATATTAAATATATGATCAGGGTTACCAACCTTGCATGAGTTCAAATTTGTTATAATGTATATTAAATCTATATGATCAGGTTTACCAACCTATGTATGGGTTCAAACTTGATATGTGTGTGTATTATAGTGTATATTAAAATATATGATCAGGGTTACAAATCCTGCATTATTGTGTGTGTATAGAACAGATCTGCCAACATTTTTCTTCGGTGGGAAATTCAAACTATATTATAGTAAATTGTTGACGACGACTTCGATATCAACTCACTCTCCCCTCCTCTCTCTTTGTCTCTAGACACAGTTGTCATCAGTTTTACATAAGCGTCGTGCTACTTATGGATTATTGTAATTAGCGTTACTAAAATGTAATCACCAGGAAATATATTTATCGCCTACCTCATTGCGTTCTACTTCTAATTTTGGTACATGACAGTCATTGACTGCGATTTAGAAATTAATATACTGTCAAGTCTGTGTGTGGTAAAGTGTTACGCATAAAATATGAAAAAATATATAATGGGTGAGGCAAAACAAAACACATACAGCCGAGTTGCAGACGCGTATTTGCAGATTCACCGTGACTGTTACTAGCGGACGCCCGATTTCTTGGTATGCCGTCGCTCGCGTCATCCGTATTTAAAGTTCGCTACTTCCAGTACACATGGTCTCTGTAACAGATTTGGTCTCCAACAGGTGTGATTCGAACGGTAAGAGCAAGAACAATATGAACAAGGCCAATGACATTATATGTCTAGTATCCCTCCTCAGACGCTGGTGTTACTTTGTGTCATAAAATCTCATGACACTCAAGATAAGAGACAATACGTTTGCAAAAAACAACAAAATTGAACTTCTGGAAACAAAATTGCATGGTTTGTAAGTAATATCGACAACACAGGTCAGCATTTTTCGGCCATTGACATTTTTTATTTTTTTTTTATTTTTAATGAAGTTGATTTGCATATCAGGGCGAGTGATGAGTGAATTCTCTCTTGAATGTAAATAACTATCTCTCTCCCTCTCTCTCTCTCTCTCTTTATGTCATCAGTTTTACATAAGCGTCGTGCTACTTATGGATTATTGTAAGTAGCGATACTAAAATGTAATCACCAGGAAATATATTTATCACCTACCTCGTTGCGTCCTTTTTTTGACACATGACAGTCATTGACCACGATTTAGAAATTAATATACTGCCAAGTCTGTGTGTGTGGTAAAGTGTTACGCATAAAAAAATCTCCTTGAAATAAGGTATTTTCAAAAGTTTTGTGTACACACATTGTATAATAATTTTCGTAATTGTAAGATACAACCTGCAAATTATTAAAATGTCTCTCTCACACATTTCTGATTACTATACAAATAATTGGATGCATATTCGAAGGTTTATAACGAAATAAATTAAAATAAACCATAATTTGTTTTAAATAATTAAATATATATTTACAACACTGTACACAAACATAAAATATATAGTTTACAAACCGCTATAATACAATTATTGATTAAATATATATATCACAAACAAACATTGTTATATAAAATATTAATAATAATATTGTTTTAAATGATTAAATATATATATTTACAGCACTGTACACAAACTTAAAATATAGTTTACAAACCGTTATAATACAATTATTCAAAAATACATTTTACATTGATTGAATATATATATATATATATATATCACAAACAAACATTGTTATATAAAATAAATATTAATAATAATTTTTGACATTGTAAGATTTTTAAATAATAATTTCACGGCTGTAGATACAGTTCACAAGGAAGTTTATCTGTAACATAACAATACAGTCGATATTAGAATCACTGATACGATAATATTCAATTATCACATGCACACACACACACAGTTAGTGGAAAGAATCAAATGCGTTAAGTAAGTAAACTTTTTCAAGTATATGTCATTTTTCAGAAGTTAATGTACTTTCAAATAATTTCTAATCAAACCAAGCCAAATATTATTCACTGGAAATTTGTAAATACTACTTAGAATCAATGATACATTTATCGCATAAGTTAATGTACTTTCAAATAATTTCTAATCGAACCAACTATTATTCAACGAAACTTGGAGAATCAATGATACATTTATCATGTACATACAAATTCAATTATTAAAGTGTTAAGTACAGAGAGTTGAAACTACACACACACACACACACACACACACACACACACATCAATAAATTGTTTGTTAACACGATTGCTACTTACGACACAATCTCCACCTGTATTGTATTGTTTGATTCCTCGTCCCTCGATACACTAAATGTAGTTCTTTGGGTTTGATATGCGTGAAAAACGTTTTTTTTCTCAAAACCCTTCACAAACACATATTTATATATACGTGTATGTGATGTTAACAATGAATCAAGATTGTCGTATGGTGTCTCTCCTTCGCTCCATCTAAGTCTATGATAATTTGATGTTAACCAGTGGTTTGTCCTAACGTATTTGGGATTCGTAACGAATGTAGCAGGTGGAGTCAAAATCCAATGTCTACCAGCAAATCTCAGAACGTCCATGATTGACAGTTCCTTCACAATATATTTTCCGTTGTCGTCGAAAAAGCACTGGAAGTCAATTATAACCGCAGTGTTATCCATAATACTGTAAGACAAAGAAACCACACACATTACAAACTCTATATATGTATATATTATGTTTAAACATACAAATATCGTTGAGATATTAATATGTGAACTTACGTTTACAGACGTCTGGACTGAAGCACCGAGAGACATCAACTGACGAAAGAAACAAGTGTTGAGGAGGGTTACTATACATGGAGACGAATTTTTTTAGTAGGTGGGGAGGTGTCGTCGTCGTCGTTCTCCATGTTGATGCGTTGTCGTATCCGATAATGACCGTATGCAAGCGTATCATGACCATTGTCTAATATATAACGCTTATCATCATACGGTGACAACGCTTGCTTATTTACACGCATCGTGTACAGCGTATGATGATCGCTACGTAAACAAAGCGCACTGGTAGAAAACTGACAATGATCAGTGAGGCACTTGCGATACATATCGTGTCGCAGACTCCTCTTAATTGCAACTCGAGGCACACCTTTACATACACGTTTTTGACACTCTTGGGTGGGATCTTCGTGGGCCACAAGGAACGAATAACATTCGCACGGAGACCCACGAATTCTCTAATAGGACGACCACACGTTTCATCCTTGAACAGACCGACAACCTTTTTGTTCTTAAGGCTATAACAAGGATGAGACGTAGGGTAATCCGATGTGTCAAAAACGTGTAGGTCCTTCTTCATGTCTGCATACAAGTCTGATGTTTGAATGCTATACATCAGACTGTCTGTATCTGTCATTAATAATTTAACGTTGCAACCGTACTTGGCGACAGCATAACGATAATGAAAGTCGTACATTATCGTTTTGCTAACGTCAAGCATCGTGAAGCCGACATACACGGGACGGGAAAGAACAATGGATTTTTTACGGAGTGAGAGCCCCACCAGATCGTTCGTATAACGAATCATACGTTTTAGCCTAGGTGTGGAAACTATTTTTTGAAGCCGTCGTTCATTCGAGACTAGTTCAAAGTCTATATGTTTCCGTACGTTCTCCAGCGACTTACCGTATACGGCGTTGTTCATCAGTTTGAAAAGGTCTTTTTCAAAGCTGTTGACGGCTGTTTGCCTCTTGCGGGTGTTGAAATCGATAAACGGTTTCAACCAAGCGCTTTGCTTAAAACACAACACCCTATGAGTCGCTCAGCTCTAAGCCAAGACTTAAATACAATTTCAAATTTCGATAATGGAGAACGTAATTTTGTTTGTCTTCCAAAGTTGTTAACAACTTCTCTACGGATGACCCTGATTCGTTATACGATGATCTGTATATACTCTCGTGTAAACGTTTGGAAAAGGGAGAAAGGATATCGGGTGTTATGCGCTGGCGCACAGGTGCAAGTGGGTAGTCGGAATGCAGGTCGTGTAAGGTATCAGGATAGTGTAGGTCGACTTCGAGGATGTACCCGATGTCGGAATCATCACTCACATTACGTACGTCCAAGGACTCGATTTCGTTACGATCGAGCCATCGGAAGTCTGCGTAAGGGAGTGGTTGCGACATGGCTGCACCGTATAAATTATTACAGTCTGTATACAGAATGAAGGAGGTCGGTTTCGATACATCGTACTGATCCGGAATCAGAGGATTGTTAGCGACTGCGTGACGGTTGGATATCATCGCGCAGCCTCCGCGGATCCCAGACTCAAGGAACAGATGCAGATTTATCTCTGTTAACAGCTCTAATTCGACCCCTGTCATTTTTAGCATCGCGTTCCAAGCGAGTCCGGGAAGCGAGTAAAAATGACACGGGTCCAAGCAGTAATCGCGTAAGGTCATGTCTCGGAAACTTTCAAAGACATCGGCCAGCAGCATTACGTCTGTCAACAAATACAAATCGTGGTAATCGCCAAACGTACGCAGATTGAATGCACTCCACACGTTTTGGGCGTGCTCGTAATCTGCGTTCGAAATAGCCGATTCCAACAACCGGTTATCAAAGTGTTCACGAGCGGGTAGACTTGTTTCGTTGAACCGATCAATACTGTCAACGTACTCGTAAGGGTATACTTCCTTACGTACGAGCAGATTGGTCTGTTCATCGAAACCCCGTCTAAGCATTTCCTCTCTGATCAAAGGAAATTGACTCCCGGACGTAGACAGATTGGTAACGAGTGTGTCCAGAGAGCGATTAAGAAATTGAAAAGAGTCTACGAAACGCAAGGGACCCAGGGAGAACGACACGTAACGCTCAGTGGATGTTGCAATGCAGGATACGTGTTGGTCCTTATATTTTCCTAAACCCTGCATTAAATGGTGACAGTCGTAGCCACGAAGGTTGTGAAAGAAGACGGGGATATGACGAGGCATCCTGTAGCTTAGATTACAGCTATTGTGGGCTGCTCCCAAGAATTTCCCCGTAAGATGACAATGATTGCGTACCTTGTCATCGTCTGTCAAAGGGCGCTCACACAAATGACAAACGGTGGCGTTATTGAATGCAACATTGTCATCATCGGACATAATTATTTGCACGTTATGTCGTACTACCTTCATCATATCCTCAGCGTCTTTCATCAACCACGAGAAGAAAGTGTCTACAGCGTTTTCACCTCGATAAACTTTAGCCTCTCTCCAGAGTCTACGTGTATGATCGACGATAGCATAGGAGAAACCTGACGGAATATGCATCGCTTCGTATGATGTGGACGATACAGGAGGAGAAGTTATTTTCTGACGGGCACCGTTGCTATCAACTGAGTAGAATTCGCCTAACTCGTGCACTGTCGTCGGGACGTTGTTACCAGGTGAACACGATTGAAGCGGAGTGATGAGGGACTCGAAGTCGGCGTAGACGGTAAAGGGTACTTTAAGACAGTGCGCGTAATTTTTAAATGACATAAACTTCTCCTCCTCTGTAGGCATTTTGGTTTTCTGCTCGCCGTGAGGTGTGCAGTAGGGGAGATGATCGGACAGACCATGTTCTGTGGAGAAACGATGCAGGCAGTAGTCGCAGTAAAATGATTTATGTCCGTGTTTTGTAAGGGATGATAACAATTTATTAATGCTACTGATAAGACAGTAATGTTTTCGGCTATTTGTATCGGACAGAAGTAAAAGATTAACATGATGTAATCTGTCCTTATTGGGGGTAATTCTTAACGGATAAACCTCATTTTTTGATTCGTTTCTGATACTGTCGTCTATATCATAGCCGAAAACGTTTATAGAAATGTTGGGATTCTGTGTTTCAAATTTAGAAAGTGAGTTTATAGAAACAGGGTACTCGATACCGGACATATTTATTGTGTTTTTGAATAAGAGGTATTTTGAAACACGGTTTTTATCTCTTACTTGAGGGTGTATGTGAGCTAGTACGGACCATAGAAAACACATTTCATCTTGGGGGTTCTTGATGTTGACTACTGCCTTGGTGAGTGCAAGTTTTCGCGGGGTTGGAAAGTAGGAGGATGCTGCTAGAGGCCTGTACCGTCCAACAACTAGTTCCAGCTTCAGTACAGTATCCACCGACCATCCGCTCCCGTCACGGGTAAAATTGGATATGCTATTCATGATTTTATCGTAGGATTCATCGAGTAGACAGTTCAACTCGTCGTTGTCGTCCGTGAGCAACGTACGACAACGTCCGTGGAAGACGGCGTCTTTGGTTACCTCTTTTTCTTCGCCGCTGTCACCATCTAACACAGTTTTAGTGAAACGTATCCTGCACGCAATATGCCATTTGATACTGCGTAAACGTGCTTGTTCTGCCAGAATATCCTTGCACAATAACGGTCGCACCTCGGTCATTATCGGTACTATATCTTGATCTTCTTCTTCTTCTGTGTACACAGGCAGGTAATTAAAAGTTGTGAGACATCCTCTAATACTCGTGTTTCGCACGATATAAAATCGTGTCATATCTGAAACAATAAAAACATATGTATTAGCTAATAGGAATGATGAATAACACACATTCATGTTTGTGGTAAATAAATAGATAGTACACGTTAGTTTATTGCAAACTGTGAAGATGGCAGCTACTCATGATTTTAGCATTGAAAGTGAAAGAAGAAAATCGTTCAAGTATTGGGAAGTGACGTTTGTCAGCCCCGACGAGTTAGCGTTTGCCGGGTTTTACTACTATCCGCTAAATTATGATGTTTGTGGACATAGTATGTCATTCATAGACGATAGAGTTAAATGCTTTTGTTGCGGAATTGAATTAGTTCATTGGAGAGAAGGTGACATACCTATGGTGGAACATGAAAAATTTTCTCCGTCATGTCAATTTCTAAACGATGTCAAGAGACAATACATTGGGGGAGAAGGTGACAAACCTATGTCAGAACATAAAAAAAATTTTCTCCGCCATATCAATTTCTAAACAACGTCAAGAGACTATCTTATACATGTTAATTCATATCAAACAAATTTGGTTTGCTACATAATTATAGAGAGAGACAATTGGTATTTAAAAAAATTTTTACCTTGTTGAGGATGTCCCTGTTCCTGCTGATGTTCTGGATTCTGCTGAAGGTCAGACATGATGATATTCAGACGTGAGAGTGAATACTGAAAAACAAAGAAACTGTTATAACGCTGGTATTATGTTAGTGTATCTTAAACGCTTTATATCGCACAAAGTAAATTAGAATATCAATTGTAACATACAATTTGTAGCACAGTAGTGTTCAGCAACACGAACGAGTTGTATGTAAGACGCTGTTGTGAAGTTCACCGGGTATATATTGTGATGGCAGCGGTATGCGAACATCTGCTCTCCGGTACCAGCAGTGGACACGGCGAGCCAATCAGACATCAGCAGCCACCGAGACGTAACCAACTTCGTGTTCGGAGCTAGCCAATCAGCGATGCCAGTTAGTTAATAAAACCTGAGCCGACAGAAAATTTTGAAAGTTCCGCGTCAGCGATGGATTTCGCTTGGTCGGCAGCTGACCCTACAACCAGTGTCGGAAGAAGAGGAGGACTGTAGTACACTGTGAACAGCAGGCGCAGCCGCCGAACATCTCAGCGCGGCACTACCAACATCGCCGTTCTCACAACTCGGTCCTTTTTAGGACCACCAAAAACACTAGAGTGTACGATTGGTGCCAGTTGTCATGCGGCAAGCCTTTTGTCCGATGAAACCTTCCACAGTTGAAACCTGCTCTACAAAACGCTTCACACGAAGCGTTATGTTAAGAGAGAGAGAGAACGCGCATGTAAGTAGTTGACAACACACACGCACACATAGTTAATATTTGTTAATTATTTAATACAATGAAAAATGAAGTCAACGTTTTGACGATGAGTGAGAGAGAGAGAGAGAGAGAGCGGGCGTTGTAAGTACGTACACAGTTAATATTTGTCGAATATATATAAACTTTCTAAAATCATATACATGCGCGGTAATGACCACAGAGAGGAGAAACGGTTTGAACATAACGTTTGACAACGAGAGAGAGAGAGAGAGAGAGAGAGAGAGAGAGAGAGAGAGAGAGAGAGAGAGAGAGAGAGAGAGAGAGAGCGGGCGTTGTAAGCACGTACACAGTTAATATTAGTCGAATATATATAAACTTTCTAAAATCATATACATGCGCGGTAATGACCACAGAGAGGAGAAACGGTTTGAACATAACGTTTGACAACGAGAGAGAGAGAGAGAGAGAGAGAGAGAGAGAGAGAGAGAGACAGACAGACAGACAGGCAGAGACAGACAGACAGACAGATATAGACAGTCGGACGGATGGACGGACGGACGTAACGAGTGTGTCCAGAGAGCGATTAAGAAATTGAAAAGAGTCTACGAAACGCAAGGGACCCAGAGAGAACGACACGTAACGCTCACTGGATGTTGCAATGTACGTTATGTCGTACTACCTTCATCATATCCTCGGCGTCTTTCATCAACCACGAGAAGAAAGTGTCTACGACGTTTTCATCTCGATAAACTTTAGCCTCTCTCCAGAGTCTGTGTGTATGATCGACGTTACCACCACCACCACCACTATCACATTCTACTGTCCTTTTGTGACGAATATTCTATCATTGTTTGGTTCTCTCTGGTTTGATACAGACGTGTTCACTAGTGTCTTCTAATAATGTCTTTTTTTTTTGTAAAGTTTAATGCTGTAATATCATGCATTACAACACGGTATCAGAGAAAGCGACGAGGCGTTTAGAAAAAATTACAGACCGATTCTGGAACCGTTAGAAGCTATTTCACGAAAGTTAAGTGGTGATATAATGGAGGAGGGGAGGAGGAGAAGAAGAGCCTACACAACATGTAATAACTGAAAACGAAAGTGGCACGCAGAGTCATAACGCTTCTCATTTCAGTGACAATAGCGCATGGAACCCTAACACTTTACATTTCAGTGACGATTCATTAGCAAACAAATATATGCGTTTGTGCGAATCGGCTGACTGTAAACGGATTATAGATCGTATGTATGGTGTTCGATACGAAGGTGGTAAATTTATGATAGGTGTTTCAAATGTGAAAATCGAAAACATAAACAGACGGTGTTTGTTGACACGTAAACATTGCACACTTAAAATGTAAACATTCCGAGTTCGTTGACACGTAAACTGTTTTTCCTTTCGTGAGTAATCGTTCGTTAATAAGATATGAATTAGCTTAATCGATTAAATGGTTAGACTAGTAATGGTAAATGTGAAGGTAAAGAAGGTAAGTATGTAGGTTCGATTCCTGTTAATTCATATTTTGTTAAAAATCTTTTTTATAAATATTGAGGAGAAGGGATAATAACATATTCTTTTATAATTATTAACAACGTTGTTTGGTATTTGTCATTGTAAAGTACAATCGGAAACCATGACGCCACTTAAATCTGTAATATTTTTTTTTTTTTTTAACATTATGGACAAAATGTTTAACGGATAACACAACACAGTTTCAATTGGATCAGGTTAAACGTTACTTATAAGAATATGGATATCTTTATACGAAAGATAAAACGTCATTGCAATTAGTAAATGATTCAGATGTTTCCAATGCCCTCCTTATATTTCAAGAATATTACAAATTACCTGCTGACGGCAAATTAAATAATGAAACTCGAAATTTAATTTTAAAACGTAGGTGTGGTAATACCGATATTCTTTCTGATTATAGAAAGAAATCAGCTAGAAAAACCACGCTTTGTTGTGTTAGCGTTTCAGACAGCAAGAAAAATGTACTGCCAGCACGCGCTGATGAATTTGATCACTGTAACGTGATCAATGCGAGACTGTTTCTAAACGACAAGTATTATCCTTACGATAATTTAAACTTGGATATTGGGAAAGACCGTTTTGCATTATTGTACAATATGTACGCCAGTTTTCAAAGTTCGTATTACCACCGTTTAGACGGCAGCCCAGTACTGACACCGGAATTATTCAAATCAAAAGCCCCGCTGTATGTTTTCGATTGTAGCAGACAAGACGAAGCACTTAAGTCTTCAGCAGTTGATGTACGTTTAGAATTTGAATCGTCAACGAATTTTCCTACACAGACGACCGCCTACTGTATGATATTACATGATTCGCTTGTAGAATATACGCCATTGTCCAACACAGTACATAGTCGTGTTTAAGTCTTGTCGAATAAAGAGAGACATACACGCACAGGTAATTACATTATAAACTAGGAATTGCTTCCGACGTCTGCGAGCGAGAGAGAGAGAACGCGCATGTAAGTAGTTGACAACACACACGCACACATAGTTAATATTTGTTAATTATTTAATACAATGAAAAAAATGAAGTCAACGTTTTGACGATGAGTGAGAGAGAGAGAGAGAGAGAGAGAGAGAGCGGGCGTTGTAAGTACGTACACAGTTAATATTTGTCGAATATATATATAAACTTTCTAAAATCATATACATGTGCGGTAATGACCACAGAGAGGAGAAACGGTTTGAACATAACGTTTGACAACGAGAGAGAGAGAGAGAGAGAGAGAGAGAGAGAGAGAGAGAGAGAGAGAGAGAGAGAGAGAGAGAGAGAGAGAGAGAGAGAGAGAGAGACAGTCGGACGGATGGACGGACGGACGGACAGAGAGATAAATAGAGAGAGAGAGAGAGAGAGAGCGGGCGTTGTAAGTACGTACACAGTTAATATTTGTCGAATATATATAAACTTTCTAAAATCATATACATGCGCGGTAATGACCACAGAGAGGAGAAACGGTTTGAACATAACGTTTGACAACGAGAGAGAGAGAGAGAGAGAGACAGACAGACAGACAGACAGACAGACAGACAGACAGACAGACAGACAGACAGACAGACAGACAGACAGACAGAGTTTGTTTAAAGCAATTTTTCAGAAAATTTGATCATACACACACACATGTATTAAATTCAATAACACGCTTGATAATACAAATAATTTTTATATTAGTTTAGATATATTTTCATACTTGTAACAATATAATCTTGGAGCTGTGTATGTATTTTTTATTGTAAAACTGTTTAATATAATCTTGGAGCTGTGTGTATGTATTTTAATAAATGTATATATATATATATATTACACACACTTTATTATTATTTTATAACCCACTCCATAATAATTTGATCATACACATACGCGCGCACACACACATGTATTATTAAATTCAATAATGCGTTTGATAATGTTTTAATGCAAATAATTTTAGGAAAGTCTACATTCCGCATTCATAAGGAGATAGTCACCGCTTACAGCTATGTATGTCCACAACAGAATTAGAGAGAGATATAAATGTCATCATACGCCGTGACCTACTTTCTAAATTTGTTACATTAAAAACGTTTGTTTAAAGCAATTTTTCAGAAAATTTGTAACAGACATAATAATTTGATCATACACACACACACACATGTATTAAATTCAATAACACGCTTGATAATGCAAATAATTTTTACGTTTAAATAAAAATCTGCACATACATTAAAATTAAAATTAAATAAAATCTGTACAACTTACCAAAACTAGTATGCGCGTTGTCTACACTGAAGGCGTACAAACAGTCTTTCAACTATTAAAAAAGATGCATAGATTTCACGATGTATCAGCACACGTTGGTGAGAAATTGCCACTATAAAAATACGGTAAGAATATATTTTCAGAAATTGTAATTTGATCATACACACACGTACACACACACACACACACACACACACATGTATTAAATTCAATAAATAATAATGCGTTTGATAATGTTTTAATGCAAATAATTTTAGGAAAGTCTACATTCCGCATTCATAAGGAGATAGTCACTGCTTACAGCTATGTATGTCCACAACAGAATTAGAGAGAGATATAAATGTCATCATACGCTGTGACCTACTTTCTAAATTTGTTACATTAAAAACGTTTGTTTAAAGCAATTTTTCAGAAAATTTGTAACAGACATAATAATTGGATCATACACACACACATGTATTAAATTCAATAACACGCTTGATAATGCAAATAATTTTTACGTTTAAATAAAAATCTGCACATACATTAAAATTAAAATTAAATAAAATCTGTACAACTTACCAAAACTAGTATGTACGTTGTCTACACTGAAGGCGTACAAACAGTCTTTCAACTATTAAAAAAGATGCAGAGATTTCACGATGTATCAGCACACGTCGGTGAGAAATTGCCACTATAAAAATACGGTAAGAATATATTTTCAGAAATTGTAATTTGATCATACACACACGCGTACACACACACACATGTATTAAATTCAATAAATAATGCACTTGATAATGTTTTAATGCAAATAATTTTTTTACGTTTAAATAAAATCTGTACATACAATAAAAATTATACTCAGTTATTAACGTATTCAAATGTTTCAATAATGCGCTTGATAATGTTTAAATAAAATCTGCACATACATTAAAATTAAATAAAATCTGTACACTTACCGAAAACTAGTATGTGTGTGTTGTCTACACACCCTTAATGATGAAAGTTGCGTATACTGAATGCGCACAAACAGTCTTTCAACTATTAAAAAAGATGCAGAGATAGATTTCACGATGTATCAGCACATACACAAGCAGTCAAAATGAGAAATTTTCGTTAATTTTCTGTGCGTATATATATTGTACAGTGGGAGAAAGCTTGCATGTCCGTTTTTAGAGTAATTACTGTCAGCGGTGTTAATGCTTGACAGGTGTCAAATTAGAATGTAGAGTTGTCCGTCTTTAGAGTAAATACTTTATAATCCTAATTACTGTCAACGCTGCTAATGACTAGCAGGTGTGAAATTAGAATGTAGGACGTCGTACACAAGGTTAATGACCTCTGGTTCAATTTAGCGAATAATAACTATATCTAATTCAGTATCGGATCAATGCTGTCAACGTACCCCGAATATGCATGCAATTATTTGTATAGTAATCAGAAATGTGTGTGAGAGACATTTTAATAATTTGTAGGTTGTATCTTACAATCATGAAAATTATTATTTAAACTGATAATTGTTTTATTAAAATCTTACAATGACGAAATATTATTATTTCATTGTTTACGATATATATATTTAATGCAAAAATGAATTTTTAAAATTACAATCGTCTGTATTTAAGTTCGTGTACACACATACAAATCGTTTGAATAAGGGAATTCTTATCAACGTTTGCAGAGAGACATATACAATGTGTGTGTATGTGTACACAAAACTTTTGAAAATACCTTATTTCAAGGAGATTTTTTTATGCGTAACACTTTACCACACACACAGACTTGACAGTATATTAATTTCTAAATCGTGGTCAATGACTGTCATGTGTCAAAAAAAGGACGCAACGAGGTAGGTGATAAATATATTTCCTGGTGATTACATTTTAGTATCGCTACTTACAATAATCCATAAGTAGCACGACGCTTATGTAAAACTGATGACATAAAGAGAGAGAGAGTTTATATCGTGATCGATAACTGTGTCTAGAGACAAAGAGAGAGGAGGGGAGAGAGAGTTGATATCGAAGTCGTCGTCAACAATTTACTATAATATAGTTTGAATTTCCCACCGAAGAAAAAAAATGTTGGTAGATCTGTTCTATACACACAATAATGTAGGATTGGTAACCCTGATCATATATATTTTAATATACACTATAATACACGCACCTATCAAGTTTGAACCAAGATGTGAAACGTAAAACTTAAAACGTAAAACGTAAGACGTAAGACGTAAAACGTAAACGTAAGACGTAAGACGTAAGACGTAAGACGTAAGACGTAAGATGTGAAACGTAAAACGTAAAACGTAAGACGTAAGACGTAAAACGTAAGACGTAGTGTGAGATGTGTACTGGAAGTAGCGAACTTTAAATACGGATGACGCGAGCGACGGCATACCAAGAAATCGGGCGTCCGCTAGTAACAGTCACGGTGAATCTGCAAATACGCGTCTGCAACTCGGCTGTATGTGTTTTGTTTTGCCTCACCCATTATATATTTTTTCATATTTTATGCGTAACACTTTACCACACACAGACTTGACAGTATATTAATTTCTAAATCGCAGTCAATGACTGTCATGTACCAAAATTAGAAGTAGAACGCAATGAGGTAGGCGATAAATATATTTCCTGGTGATTACATTTTAGTATCGCTAATTACAATAATCCATAAGTAGCACGACGCTTATGTAAAACTGATGACAACTGTGTCTAGAGACAAAGAGAGAGGAGGGGAGAGTGAGTTGATATCGAAGTCGTCGTCAACAATTTACTATAATATAGTTTGAATTTCCCACCGAAGAAAAATGTTGGCAGATCTGTTCTATACACACACAATAATGCAGGATTGGTAACCCTGATCATATATTTTAATATACACTATAATACACACACATATCAAGTTTGAACCCATACATAGGTTGGTAAACCTGATCATATAGATTTAATATACATTATAACACACAACAAATTTGAACTCATGCAAGGTTGGTAACCCTGATCATATATTTAATATATACACTATAATGCATCAAGTCGGAACCCCCCACCCTAGGTTGGTAAACCTGATCATATAGATTTAATATACATTATAACAAATTTGAACTCATGCAAGGTTGGTAACCCTGATCATATATTTAATATATACACTATAATGCATCAAGTGATAGAAAGTGAAAGTGATCTAAGCTCGCGAAAGGCGGCATATAAAAAAATAACGCGGATGCTGTGGTCCAGATACGCGAAAAAGTCGCGGATCTTGACACAGATCAGTGAAAAAGTCGCGGATGCTGTGGTCCAGTAGAAAGTGAAAGTGATCTAGGCTCACGAAAGGCAGCATATATTCGCGGATATGCAAATCAATTTAATTAAAAAAATAAAAATATCAAATTAAAAAAAAAAATAAAAAAATTTATTCGCTGAAATTCGCGGGCTGATAGAAAGTGAAAGTGATCTAGGCTCACGAAAGGCGGCATATACGCGAAAAAGTCGTGGATGCTGTGGTCCAGTAGAAAGTGAAAGTGATTGGTGTGGGACTCTAGTAGTTGACATTGTGTTGCGTCAGGATCGGCATTTTCCCTCTACTGATGTGTTAGGTGTTTCACATAGTGAGCGTGAGACAGCTATACGCAAACGTGGTACACTAATGACTCCTTGGTCGCTCTTTGTTCTCAGTGTATGGTGCCTTCCAATTCGATTCACTTTACGTTGATGACTTGAGATAACACGGGTACGTTTTCTTGCCAATCACCTATAAGTAATCATAATATACCCGTCTCAGAGAACTGCAGTAGAGTTTATAACAGCACCATATACGATGTGTTAGGTGTTTCACATAGTGAGCGTGATACAGCTATACGCAAACGTGACACACTAATGTCTCCTTGGTCGCTCTTTCTTCTCCGTGTATGGTGCCTCCCAATTCGATTCACTTTACGTTGATTACTTGAGATAACACGGGTGCGTTTCCTTGCCAATCACCTATAAGTAATCATAATATACCCGTCTTCTAATCCTGCAGACGTTGGGGATAGAGAACTGCAGTAGAGTTTATCCTGCACCGTGAAAAATTTAGGTGCTGTTTGAATTTAAGTAACTTTAACAATTGCACGCAGAGTTCATCGCTGAGAAACTAAACGTGTGGTAAATACATCAAAGCTGGCGACTAGTGCAATGCAAGCTCTGCACACGACACAATTGTAATCTGCGCCATACCATACCAGCGATTCTTTACTTCCGTAAGGGATTATGCGTGAGAAAATTACATGCAAACTGTTTAGTTCCAGCGGTTCTATAACGTTAAAGTTACTTGGAGTTTTGGTGGGTTAGTGGGGGGGGTGCATGTTACCTGCAACGCCTGTTAATCCAATGCCCGTCCTTGATAAGTCCTACTTATATCGGCGACGCGTAAAGCTGTTTCCTTCTCCTGATCCCCGTAGTAAGCGTACAGGCATTCCAACTCCCCGCCAAAACTGTACAGTCAGTGTACTACGATAAACGGAAATATTACCGTAACTTTAAAACATTTTTTGTGAAAGTTAAAAAACAAAATGGATTTACAACATTCTTCAGGTAAGATTGAAAATACCCGTGTCCGGTCAGAAACTGGCTAAGGTAATAGTCGATCTCCCTATGTTCCCTCTCCGCACACGGCTACACCTTCTTGATGAGCCTCCTTGTCCAGCGATCTCGCTCTTCTTGCTGTCAAGCTCTCTGCCAGCTGTCCAAAACCTGACATCGTGCCTCTCAGCTGGCAGCTTCAACGATTACCTACTTCTTCCTCTGGAAGAAGATATTACGCTCCTTAGCAAGAAGGTCAATCGGCATTACTCCGGCAACAACTAAGATGGCCGACTTGGAAACCGGAAATCCAGAGAGCACTCCGTTTTGGATCTGGGTTAGTTTCTTCCCGTAGATCTTACGATTCAGGGAGTCTGGCCACACTTCCGCTACATACAGTAGGGCTGACTGGACAGTTGCCATCAAAAGTTTTCTTCAACTTGTCTTCGGCTGGCAATGAAGTTTATGATCCGACCGTTTGTTTTATCTGCTCAAAAAAGCTCAACTTTGAGTCGATCCTCACTCTGAGGTTCTTCACCGCTGGTACAGGATTTACCAGAGTTCCTGTACTTTCTGGGAGCTGCAAAAATGTCAGTCATATCGTCTTCGTTTGGGACAGATGGGAGCAACACAGGAGATGGTCGCAAGACAGGTGATGTCCCCGCATAACATAGTCGAAGCGTCGCGTCGAGGGGAGGACACCTGGAACTGTATGGCAAGCTTCGCAGAAGTGATCCTTAGAGCGAAGAAAATAGACTTGGACAACATAATATATAAAAAGAAAAAAAACCCAGACGTGAGCCTTCAGGAACCAATTCTTTATTCTCTTGAAAATTTCGACAAGTACCCACCGAGTTTTGGTTATTCGGCCCCTGTTGTACTTCCTTCAAGCGAACGCACTTTCATCAAGTTCAGTATCTCCCGGGCAGCCAATATTTGAGCTGTTGTCCATCAGCCAGACAGTAAAGACCTCCCTGAACTCGTTTATTAATTTTTGCGTAGTTTTCCTGATTATGTCGATCTCTTTTGAAATGACTGAAATTTAATATTTCCAAAACCAAGCGACTTAATACACACAATACAGATAATGCAGGAACACGCGCTATTCCGAACAAAGTGTCATCATGTAAGTTTCTTGTAGCTCTGCAATTTCGTCTCGCACATTTGAAGGTGACGTTTCTTTGTCCTTTTACATTTGCTAACATATTACCATCGCACTTTATACAATGTATTGAAAACGGGAGAATATTTCAGTCACAAACCCATTTTCTGATACCCTTTTTTACTTCCATGTTCCTTAAGGAAATGGAAGTATGGTGATGGCAAAAAAAATCGTGTTCGAGATTATTGCAGATTCTCATTGTACTACACTCAAAACATGAAAAAAAGTCATTTTTCGAAAAGTGTCTGTGTGTGTGTGTCTGTGTGTCTGTCTGTGTGTCAATGTGTCTGAAGATTTTGTTATATGTCAAACGATTACAGCCGCAAAATCAAACAGAATCAAATAATTTTTTGCATGCAGCCCTGACTTGTAGAGTACTCAAGATCTGTTGTTTTTCGTGAAGATCGGTTAAGGGAAAGAGGTAGTTTACCGGCAACTTTTTTTTTAATCAAGGGTAATTTTTTCCTATGGCAAACGATAACAGCCGCAAATTCAAACACAATAAAATAATGTTTTGCATGCAGCCCTGAATTGCAAAGTTCTCAAGACCTACTGTTTTTGGTTAAGATCGGTTAAGGGAAAGGGGTAGTTTACCAGCAACGTTTTATGTTTTAACAAGGGTATTTTCTATGGCAAACGATAACAGCCCCAAATTCAAACAGAATCAAATAATTTTTTGCATACAGTCCTGAATTCTAGGGTACTCAAGATCTTTTGTTTTTGGTGAACATCGGTTAAGGGAAAGGAGTAGTTTACCACAAAGTTTTTTTATCAAGGGTAATTTTTTTTTGGCAAACGATAACAGCCGCAAATTGAAACAGAATAAAATAATGTTTTGCATACAGCCCGGAATTGTAGAGTTCTCAAGACCTGCTGGTTTCGGTGAAGATCGGTTAAGGTAATAGGGTAGTTACCGGCAACATTTTATGTTTTAACAAGGGTAATTTTGTATGACGAACGATAACTGCCGTAAATTCTAACAGAATCAACTACCCTTTTGAATACCTTTCTGAATTATACAGAACTCAAGGTCTGTTGATTTTGTTGAAGATCGGTTAAGGGAAAGGGGTAGTTACCTGCAACGTTTTATACTTTAACAAGGGTATTTTCTTTGGCAAACGATAAGAACCGCTAATTCAAACAGAATCAAATAATTTTTTGCATACCGCCCTCAATTGTAGAGTACTCAATACCTGTTGTTTATGGTGAAGATCGGTTAAGGGAAAGTGGTAGTTTACCGGCAACGTTTTTTTATCAATGGTAATTTTTTTCTACGGCAAACGATAACAGCCGCAAAT
Organism: Magicicada septendecula; assembly: GCA_034769895.1. Lineage (NCBI taxonomy): Eukaryota > Metazoa > Arthropoda > Insecta > Hemiptera > Cicadidae > Magicicada > Magicicada septendecula. The sequence continues at coordinate 382,060,965 of CM068375.1, read as the reverse complement.
TCAAACATAATAAAATAATGTTTTGCATACAGCCCTGAATTGTAGAGTTCTCAAGACCTGTTGTTTTTGGTTAAGATCGGTTGAAGGAAATGGGTAGATTACCAGCAACGTTTTATGTTCTAACAAGGGTAATTTCTATAGCAAACGATAGCCCCAAATTCAAACTAAATTAAATAATTTTTTGCATACAGCCCTGAATTGTAGAGTGCTCAATACCTGTTGTTTATGGTGAAGATCGGTTAAGGGAAAGATATAGTTTACCTGCAACGTTTTATGTTTTAAAAAGTGTATTTTCTATGGCAAACGATAACAGCCGCAAATTTAAACAGAATTAAATAATTTTTTGCATACAGCCCTAAATTGTGGAGTACTCAAGACCTATTGTTTTTGGTGAAGATCTGTTAAGGGTAGTTTATCAGCAATGTTTTATGCATATGTATTTCATTTAATTGTACACAATTGTCATTGTGCTTATGTTTATTGTATTGTGTAATTGTGTAATTGTAATTGTGTTCATAGTAAGTTTCACAGTAATTGTCAATACTGTGTGCGTTTACATAATATTTATTTTGCTTACACATATTTCATTTTGATTTAATTGTACACATTTGTCATAGTGCACTTTATTATTTAACTTGTACTTAGTTCACTTAGATGTATTTCGTGTACATATTATGTATTTTGTAATTGTCACTACTGTGTGGTTTATATATTATGTATTTCAAATTGTAATATATTTTGATTACATGTATTTTAATTGTTTTTAATTAAACGTTATTGCTTTAACATTTTTATTGTATTTAATTTCAAAGTCCTTCCAACATTAACACCATTCACCACTATAGTAATCTATGCACAAATGTGTGATATTCAATTATGCACCAAAGGACCGAGTCATCGAGAGTTTCGCAGTGATGATGTGCACATTTTTTTTATTTTTACAATATATACTTACCATAAAGCCATGCATTTGAATTTACATTTCAGAAGTTGGCAACAATGCAATACACGTTACTCAGTCTCTTCATATCGACGATATCCGGACGGCGGCGGCGTACATATCTAAACCTGTACACTATAACACATGCACGAGTTGGCAACATGGCCGACGCTTAACCAGCACACTCCTGCATAAGTTGACAATGTAACGCTTTTCCAACATGGTCGACGTCTGGAAAACGCCGTACATATCTAAACCCGTACAATATAACACATGCAAGAGTTGGCAACATGGCCGACGCTTAACCAGCACACACTTACACAACCCGACAACGTCGCGCTTTTCCAACATGGCCGACCACACCAATCATCTCCCACCCGACAACATGGACGACGCCGACAACATGAACGATAACCCCTCCCCCCACCACTCCTGGCGACGATCAAGCCACGACCAAGCCGCGGCCAGGCCCCCGCCGGGCGGCGAACAGCGAACGGCGGCCACCCCTAAACCCGTATACTATAACACATGCAAGAGTTGGCAACATGGCCGACGCTTAACCAGCACACTCTTACACTACTTGACAACGTCGCCACATTTCCAACATGGCCGACCAACAACAATCATTTTCTACCCGACAACATAGACGACGACGACGACAACATGGACGATAACCCCCCAACCACTCCTGGCGACGATCAAGCCACGACCAGGCCACCGCCAGGCCGCCGCCGGACGGCGAACAGCGAACGGAAAATATACCGCGGCCACGCCTCCACCAATCAACCCACAGTTAACCCCACAAAATGGACGACGCCGACAACATGGCCGACCTACGAATCACAACTTCGGCACGCCCACCACGGTCACGTGGGACACACCACTACCCCCAATCAATCCCCACCTCTGGCTTGGACGACACACAGCACCGAGGCGGGGCGGGTGCTACCCCCACCACCACAAGTGGGCGGGGCGTATTTAATATGGGGAAGATAGTGGTTCAGAACCCCCATATCACCCCTACTGCCAGTGTTTCTCAAGAGTTACTGTACATCATCTCGTTCAGATTTCTGAACGCCATTGGGTTTACTTTACAGTATACAACTTTCGTATTTACTACAATTTTATTCAGTACTTAGCGAAAATATTTTGTCTTCAAATATTGACACTTTTATCTCTAACTGTTATTATTAGTGTCAAAGGGGAAAATAATTTTAAAATATATTCTGTATAAAATTACGGAAACACAGATACCATATTGACGTAGGTAACAATTTAACACAAAGGAGGAGTATTCTGAAGCACTGCCCTTTTGCCTTTTAAATGAACAAATTTCCATTTTCGCAAAATCATGTTCTGTTGTTAGTACTGAAAGTTGTTTTAAAAAATTCTCTAAACATTTCAATTAAACTTTATAAATTTTCAATTTTACTAGCATTTTTTGTTGAACCTCTTTGAAAATGATTTTTCTTCAGTTACATCGTAAAGTGGATACTGTGTATTTAAACACAAAACGAGTGTTACTTTACACGCAACAAATATTAATTAACGAAAGTTGATCGTATCTTCTTACGAACAGCTGTTGCATGTGTGTGCGCCCATTTCAAATACGCAGAGATCATAATTCTGGCTCTTTCCATTAGTGTGTGGATGCATGGGGAATGGATCTCCAGTAGGCCTATTACTTTTTTTAAGACAGTAAGTTAGTTTATCACCTGCGCTAATAATCAATTAGAACTGATAGTTTGTATAAACAATATTTATTGTTAAAAAAATTATGAAACTATACTTTGAGAAGGTAACTTATTCATTCATACATTGAATTAGAATGTTTTGTTGGCATAAATTGTTTAAATGTATAAAAGCAACTGCTACTCTCGCCAGGTAAGCTTGTTATCTTGCCAGACGTTAGTGAACGTTTACAAATAAGTCAAGGACTGAAGGAGGAAACTTACGTAATTTAGGAGGCCGGAATGTCCTAACAAACCAGTTTTAAAAATGGCTGTGCCGTCCGTCTCAGTGTGAGTGCATCCGTGCGAGTGTGACCATGGATCGGTCAGCTGTAAGAACACTACACGCAGCATTATGTCTGATAGGTACGTACACACATTACGCTGTTTACATATAAATTGTGTGATTGTTTCTCTACAAAACGGGGGAAGCAATATACTCCAGTTGATTTAAAATAGAAGGAAGCGTTAATCAAAATCGATCAATAGAGTTAATTTAAATTTAACTGCAAGCCAACGAGTTATTTGCGTATAAAACCTTTTTCTCACAGAAAAATTTACGTTTGCTATTTTTATAGGTTTTATGTAATTTGATTCTTTGTGTAGCCTTTTGCAGGCGTGGGTAGGCTATATATACGCGAGCGCATCAAAATATTTACAATGAAAGCGTTTTGGTTCCTTCGGTATTCTTTCGTACTCCTAAAAATAAAATATTTTACTACAAGTAACAATCATGTGATTGCGTTTTAAAATGTTTTATTAATCTCTTAACTTTACTGGTTTATACCAAATATTTCCTAATGTTTAACTATGTACACATTTCACGATTTGTATAAACAGCGTTCAAATGAAAACTCACTTTATTACTTAAATGCGACACTTGGAATTTGGTTTGGTGGTTGCCTCGTCTTGAATTTATTGTTTCTGAACAGGGAGAACTGAACAGAGATAACGATTTATCTGCTCTAACAAATTTTGATTTACTTTGAGAATATACAATGGGTATTTTTGTTTGTGTTATAATTTTCCAAATGTTTTTTGAAGCAAAGTATTTTACTGAAACAGTTCTGCCTCCTTGAAGTCCAGGTAGACGTTTTGAAAATGGTAATAATAATTTCCTAAATACAGTATTTGCAATCTAAACATACCAAAGTGTTTAACTTTCTGACTACTTTATACTACACTGTGATCTCCTAGAATATTAGAGAGTAAACACATTTCGAAAAATAAATAAATATTATAATGGTGAAAAATGGGAACAAAATTAACTGATAAGAGTGCAGTGAAATATTTTCATTTATATGCAATAAAGTGTTAGTTTCTTTAAAAAAAAATATGAAGTTTAAATTAATAGTTTCTTGTTACATAGGCCTATAATTTTTTTACCAGAACAAAAGAGGAAAATAAGTATACACAGATAACAGGAACCAAAAAACGTGTTTCATTCCAGTCCACTATTTACGGTACTCCCGATAAACGCTTTCAAGCCTTTCAGCCGGTCTTTTGGTCTGATAAAAAATTACAATAAAATAGGCTAATACGTATATGCTACATGCATTTCTACCCTTATCAAGGGTGTACAGAATTTTGTAAACAACCATTATCAATAATTGCCTACCAAATGTGGCGGGGTCCATTGGCTACATTTGTGAAACCACTAACAAAAGTTTTTTTATTTATTTACATATATAAAACATGTGTCAATTAAAAATAGTAAAAACTCAGTATCTGATTTTGAAGAGGTATTAATATATTCTTATAGGCTGTGTAGACGCAGACATTCACACGCTTTCCCCTCTCACTCGCATGACCTCTCTCTCTCACTCTCTCTCTCTCTCTCTCTCGTTATTGCAGTCCAACAGTCACACTCTTTCCATTACTATCTCGCACTCCCTATCATTCTCTGATTCACACAGTCTAAAACACATACAAAAACTCTCTCTCTCTCTCTCTCTCTCTCTCTCTCTCTCTCTCTCTCTCTCTCTCTCTCTCTCTCTCTCTCTCTCTCTCTCTCTCTCTCTCTCTCTCTCTCACACACACACAGAAAAATACACAAGCACGCGCGAACAATATCATTTTCTCTCACTCACTGTCTCACGCTCACGCTCTGTCAATCTCTCACTTCTTCTTCTTTACTCTCTCTCTCTCTCTCTCTCTCTCTCTCTCTCTCTCTCTCTCTCTCTCTCTCTCTCTCTCTCTCTCTCTCTCTCTCTCTCTCTCTCTATTTCCCTCTCCCTCTAAATTAAGGATTTTATTATTACATTTATTAAGTATTTTTAATTGGCTATTACTTAACAATTATACATCGCACTTAATTTCATAACTACAGAACTAACAGTTTTACTCTCAAACTACAAGTTCTGTGTGTGTGTGTGTGTGTGTGTGTGTGTGTGTGTGTGTGTGTGTGTGTGTGTGTGTGTGTGTGTGTGTGTGTGTGTGTGTGTGTGTGTGTGTGTGTGTGTGTGTGTGTGTGTGTGTGTGTGTGTGTGTGTGTGTGTGTGTGTGTGTGTGTGTGTGTGTGTGTGTGTGTGTGTGTGTGTGTGTGTGTGTGTGTGTGTGTGTGTGTGTGTGTGTGTGTTAAATAATTTATTTCTGTTAAGTCTTAAAAGTAGTTAAGTATTTCAGGTCTATTGGTCTTTAAAGGGAACGAATGAATATTGTCTTATACATTTTTCAAAAACCTGCAACTTTCACTTTGAATTTATTTTATTGTGCATGTAATAGCGCCTTCGCATGAGCACTGTTAGCAAATAATCTTCTTTATTATCTCGTGATTGCTCACTCGGTTGGACGAACAAATTTTGAGGAGATAATAAAAAAAGAAGTGATTAAATACAGCAGAAATTTAGAAAATGAAATTACAATTATGAGACTTAAAGCTGAGCTGGAAAAGTTTATTTGGGAGTAATATGTTAGAAATTTCAGTGAAAATATAAAATCTGTGTCTTTAGCCTTTGAATTTTGTACGTGTAATAATTTGACAGAATCAGTAAGTCTCAACACTCATTTCAAATTTTTAAATCGTTTTAAAAAGTTTGTAAACTATGTTTAAAGAGAAAATTATATTTTGTTTGATTAACTCTGTAACAGTTATTAATTATAATAACAGTTACGTCTATTTGTAAGTAAGGTTAGATACAGAGATCTGTGGTAACATACACACACTAAAAAGCTACGATCAATCTATTTGTCATGTTTGTATTACGGTCACAAATTTTACTAAAAGACTAACCAGTGGTTCGGAAATTTTAGTATTTATTTTATGATCATCTGCTCTACAGTTATGTTACTAATAAAGTAGTAAAATAGTTAGGGTGTTCAATTTCTTCTGATCATACAAAAATTGGCCTATAATTGAATTTAACTAACTTATAAGTATATTTGTTTCGGGTAGTTCTGGAAGCTTACTAGTGCTATGGTAATGTCTTAGCAATGACTTGTACAAATTTTCGTAGGACCGCTAGCTAACGTTGGCTACTGAGTTGGCGAACAGCGGGTAGATAGGCGTATAATGATGCAGAGCACGCTACCCATGGAAAACATGGTTAGATGTTTTTCTAGAATTTGTATTGCCAACTGTAAGAAATTCCTAATACGCTCAACATCAAACAGAGTACATGGAGCGTTTCGACGCGTGATTTCAAATATTGTGATTTACGACAGGTAACAGTTCCTTTGATGCCTGTCATTCTATTAAACGGGAGAGTAATCAGTTGTATTAACCCGCTTTTGTTGGTAATTTCTATATTACCAGTGAAAGCCCGTCCGTCGCTCTCATTTATGCGAACTGGCACCTTGAAACAAAGTAGCGGCCGTAGACTGCTAGTGAATAAAAAAGCCAGGTTATATCAGCAGATACTGTAAAATTACATTAATGTTTATTGTATTCCTACTGTATATGCATTTGTTTGTTAGCACTGGCATTAGCATATGCACCATAATCAACATTTAGCACTGTCAATATCAGTCTTTGTTTCGATTTCCAGGAAATTGGATAGATATTGTTAAGCTATATTTATCACTATGCTGCGTTGTTTCTGTGGTCCGTTTATACTTTAAGCCTGCCCGATAAGAAATTGTTATCCTGTTTTGTTTTGGCAGACAAGTGCCTTCATCAACTTCCGTTAAAAACACGTTATCAAAGTAGTCACCTTCCTGTCGTTATTCACAACCGTTCCAGTGTACTGTGGACTGTTTCTTGTCATAATTAGCTACAAGGTCAGTAGGGCCAGCTGCAGTACTGCCTTACCACTTACACTTGCGCGTGTTACACTACGAACTAGAGGTATGCTAAACTAGTATTTTAAAATAACAGGTACGAATTATACCGTTCCAAAAGCTACCGTTACAAATAACTGTTATCAGACCTATATACTCAGCATTCATAATATGCCTATATTATACGATATTTCGCATAATTTGTTATAAGAAATAAATTGAAACTCAAAGTGTTACACTGTGACTCTATTAAACTATTACTGTTTAAAAGAAAATAACTAACAAGAGAATTTATTGGCCATAACCTATCACAACGAACATGACCTAGCAAAACCGACAACATTCACACTGGACAGCAATACTTAAAAAGGCCTTCCCATTGTACGGGGTTTCCCACCCGGTGTTAGACATACCACTAGTATAATGCAATTACACCTAGCTAGAAAAAAGTATTTACTTTAAAAAAAAATACAAATTTACGTTCAAAAGAACAATAAATTTTTATTGAACATGATTCAAACCGATAACCCTTATAAAAACAAGACGTAAACAGTTTGCGGTAAAATTTCATTAGATATCTGTCCTTATTTTATTTTATTTTCTTGTACGGTGATACTTGAAAAGAACGCGGAAGACCAAAGTGGTATGCGTGTCGGGAAATGTTGGGAGCCACCACTACTGGATCAACTGTGCAACTGATAGGCCGTTGCAAAAACACAAGTTGAGAAAATAATGGAAACTTCATATCATAAATCAATCATCAATGTTTTACTGTCTCCAAGAAATACAGATAAACTTGTAGCTTTCTCTCTTTATCACCTCCTTTTTTTATTGATGGCCTTTTAATAAGTTTAGTAAATACTTATATTCACCAGGTCGTGAATTTATCTTAATGCCTGCAGTTTGACCACTTACATCTAATTTTGATATCTGTTATGGAGATTGTTATTTTTATTTCTTTACTAAGTGAAAACTACTATTAGTCAAATGATAAGTAAAGTGATAGAGACGCAAATTCAAAATTAACAGTTTAGATAAAAGAAACAAATTTACAAAAACACCTTATGTTTTAGGGTAGCGTTACCAGATCAGTAATCATTTAATGAAGTGGACTACATGAAGTGCATAAATGTCAGGTATGAAGTTAATATCCTATATTAGAGAAAGCTACAGGTGTCGGTACAAAAAAAAACCACTTTGTTGTGTTTTACAACAGGAATCTCATCATTTACGTTAGTTATACAGTGAAGTTAAAATCATCTCCGAAATCACATTAACAAAGAGTATAACATAGCTTATCAACTATCAGCCACTCTGTAGGTTATAAGACAATACAATTCGCTTTTTCAAAATTTACCAAGTTGGTGACTAGTATAATACATATTTTTTATTATAAACTCTATTATATATCCGATAACACACGAGAATAAATGTAACATCAGTATGAATTTTTTTCATTTAATAAAAACAACTTCTGAACCTCGCTGTTTTGCTTCGTTTCGTATTTTTATGACAAACGACAATTATGAAACGAGGTATTCAGCACCGAAAAGTGGTTTCGTACTAGTGTACTCGTAATACTCCTATTACGTGTAGTACTCGTTTACTTGTTGTTACTTGTGTACTCGTTAGTTGCGTAGGGGGGTGCCGCGACTCGGAACTGCGAGGCCGCGAGTAACAGGTATTTTAACTTTTCAGTCACTGTTATATCCGTTCAACAAAAATATCTTTCCAAAATACCTGTTATAGGTATATCGGCCCATCTCTACAGCCAACACAAACAACGTTATCACATTCTCGTACAATAGACATAGCAACACACACACACACACACACACACACACACACACACACACACACACCTTACGCTGCGAACAAAGAAAGAAAGAAATTCTCTATTTTCTTCTATTGTTTCTTTCTTTATTTAATTTTTGTGTTATGTTTTTAATTTTATAAGTAGGAGTTCGAGGAGCCTCAATAATTTGAAAGTTACTGTCATCACTTATCGTGAATAGCCCTTTTATAATTATCAAATAACAATAATAATACGATAAAATAAAATAAATTAGTAAAAACTTTAAAGTAATTCTAGAACTACCGAATGTATTATATACGTGGGTAAAGTAGAACAGACGATGGTTAACGCAATAGTAATGTGAAAAGCGAGCGACTTGTCAATTATTGTGAAGTAGAGATGTGTCGTTCAGGATTGAATGAATCATTATTATCGAATCATTTAGGTGATCGACTGATCGAATCAATCTTTTAAAAGAGGAGTTGGTAAATAATAATAGTCCCTGGCGAACTCTCTGAGATATTTCAAACAATCTCCGCTAGGTGCTTCTTGACGACTTTCTAATGAATCTTGGTCTCGTCTCAGTCAGTAAGTAATTCGATCAGTTGGGGATTAAATCTGTTGATGATTTGATCAGTTGGTTTGTGTGTATCATTTCGATCTCGCTCGTTTCAATCATTTACTGATTGGTTCAGTGATCAAGCTACCGCAGGAAGTTTCCAGAACATGTCTCTGACTTTCATTTCAATCTCAACTCGGTCATTTCAATCAGTTAGCTAAGTTACCGTCATCTGCGGTTCAAAACTGGATTTTTATCGATTCAGTACACAGTACACAACGGCTTTGCGCGTCTTGCGCTTTCTATCTCGTCCTTTGTTCCGCATTAGGAGTAAACGTGTATATTTTACTAATGGACTGTGGCTTTAATTTTTTTTTTTTCTTTAGAGTGGACAGTATTTAACTAATTTAAGAAGTTACTGATCAGTTTCATATTTGATTCTGACAGATCAAATCTATATAAACAACCGATTACTGCAAAGTTATTTTACCCCTCACAGACACTAATATTACTTTAATATAATATTAAATAAATTATAATATAATATAATTAAATATAATATTATATTAAACAAGCATATTATTATAAATATTTTATAATAATAATATAATAATATAATAAACATTAAACAAGCGTTTTAATTCAGTGTTGAAGTACATCAATTAATTAATTAAATTATTTATTAATATGTTTATTTTGTTAATAATGTAGTAAGCCAAAATTCGATTTTTTAGCAATGACATACTTTATAAACTGTAAAAAAGCACCCCAACTAACCTTTAACAGTATGCTAGTAAGTATTTGAAAACAGAGCAGACGAATAAAATAATGGTTTAAAGAAAGCGTTTCAAGTAACCGGTGGTTGTAACGGTTTCATTTGTAACTGATACACTGAAATACTGGTTTAACACAGGTCTACTTTCGTTTCCATCTCGATCACTTACTGATTCGATCAGTGATTGAGTTACCGCAAGCAGACTCCGTTAGATGGCTCTGGCTTTCATTTAAGTCTTGCTCACTGATTTGATCAGTCGCCATGCTTGTCTTTCGTTTCCATATCGCTCACTTACTGATTCGATCAGTGATCGAATTAACGCAAGAAGTCTCCGCTAGACGTCTCTGGCATTTCGGCCATTTCATTCAATGTAGTCGCCATTTTCATGAACATGGCAAAACGAAAAGCAATACGTAGCTTTAAATGAATTGAACATTAATCATTCATGATTCTCGATCTTTAATTTCATTTGTCTTTATTAAAAAATAGTGGATGCAGGTGAATCTCGCTCATGTTAGTTTTCAGTTTCAAAAATATTTCTTTTGGGGGTGGGTGTGTAATCATTCATCTAACAAAAATTTATATAATAACTGAAATAATATAGTCTTGTTAGCGAATATAATATAACTGAATTTTTATAGGAACTTTATTGACATAAAGAGTACAAATAATTGGAGTGAACTCGCTCAATAGTGATCGAATGATCGAATCATTTCACTAATTGAGATTTACTGATCGAGTTTACTAAAGTGATCGAATTCGCCCACCTCTAATGTGAAGTGTTTGCAAGTGAGCTCCCCTCTCCCCCGTTGCATGCGCATACCAGGTGTAACATGCGTAATGCTGAGGGGCGAGGAACAGCTGTTAGCCTACTACTACCTGAACTTGAAACTTATTAAGCTGTCTCACATTTTTTTTAGTAGTCTACATGTCATTTAATGCACATTAGGTCGTCTATTGTTTTGTTACGGTCTGTCTGATTCCATACGTTTGAGTTCTTAAGAATGCCGAGTAGAAAGAAAGTTGTTTTGACACTCAAAAATAAGCTGGAAATTGTAAAGTGGTTACAAAATGGTGAATCCGTAGCCGTAGTGGTTACAAAATGGTGGTCCCTACGCCGTATCAATCCGTTGATTGATACGGCGTAGGGACCTAAACCATTACAGGTATAACGAAGAATTCCGATTAGCTGATGTAATTTGGACAGTGAGGATGTAAGTGCACATCGAAAAATTATGGAAAACCCAAAATATGAGGCTGTGTTTTACACGGTTCCTACAGAAACCGTGTAGTTTAAAGTATCTTCCCCTTTATTATATAAAAGAACTTTGGAGTGTACCCAAAAACTCGGCGGAGCCTCTTCTTTTATAGCAGGTGCTGGGTGGTTAGGCAAGTTTACTATATGAAACGAGGTTCGTGAGCTCGAAAGTCTCCTTTTCTTCTTCTTCACGGCTTATACTATTTAGTCTGTTCCGGTTCCAAACTGGTCGGATCATGTCCTCTTGGGTCTTCCCAGGCTTCTCTACCCTACTGGCTGATACAATAAAGCTACCTTGGGGAATCTGTCACTGCCCATTCTGGTAAAGTGTAGTCTCCAACTATCTCTATACTTTCTCTTGATAATTCAATTTACTTCTTCAACTTTCAGTTCCTCCCTTATGTGATTGTTTCTTTTCATATCTAATTTTGTATACCCAGCTATGGAACGCAAAATTTCATTTCCGTATCCTGAATTCTTGATATTTGTTTAGCAGATATTGTCCACGTTCCTAAGCCATAAGTAAGGGTAGAAACTGCCATGGATTTGTACAATTTTATTATAGATTCTTTCCTTACTTTATGTTTTAGAGAACGTCGGAGAGTTCCTGTTATCTGGTTAAATTTATTAATTTTTCTTTTAATATCTTCTTTGTTTGTATGTGATAGCTTACAACGTAGTTAAATTCTGAGATTTGTTCTACAATTTTACTATCCAAAACAATTTTGGATCTAACTGACCAAAATAATTTTGGATAATTTTAAAGCCATACATTTTGTTTTCTGACAAATATATCCACATTTAATTCTTTCGCAATGTTATTTAAAGAGCGGAGATTATCCTTTGCAGGTCATCTTCATTTATGGCCAATAAAATCTGATCATCTGCAAACATTAGTCTCAAGCATTTTCCTTGCAACTCTGATTCCTCTATTTACACTTCTAAGCCATATCCTAACAATCCAGTGTCAAAAAGCAACCTTGTCTATCACCTTATCACCTCCATTTATTTTGATGGGGTTTCGTTGCTTTATTTCTATCCTGGTCCCAAGATACTTGCTTTTGATCACTTGTATTAAATGTAATGGAATATCTCTATTTTCTAAAACTCCCCAGAGCATTGAACAAGGTACCTTGTTAAAAGCTTTGCAATAATCTACGAATAGTAGATGGGTCTTTAAACTTTGTTCTCTCCTTTTCTCTATTACCTGCCTAACAGTGAAAATATTATCAATGCAGCTTCGTCCTTTCCTGAAACCCAATTGACCTTCTTGCATTATTGCTTCTGTTATGTTACTCAGTCTCCTGCTAATTATTTTTGCATAGATCTTATATACTGAACAAAGCAAGCTGATCCCTTTGTAATTTCCGGGATTGGCTCTGTTCCTTTTCTTAAAAATGGTTATCACCTTGTCTATTTTCCATTCTTCTGGAATGTTCCCTTGTTTCCAACACATCTTATATAATCGTAGCAGTCGTTCACGGAGCTCACTCGGAGCACATTTTAATAGTTCTGTATTTATGTTGTCTTCCCCACAAGCTATGCGGTTTCTATTTCCCTTGAAACTTAATATTAACTCTTCCATTTAAAATTTATCTGTTATAGTTGTATTTACTTTATTAAATGTTTCCCCTTTATTTTCGTTAATCTTTGTAATACTTTTCCAAACTTCGTCCTCAATTATTTCAATCCTAGTAGGGTTCCTCAATGAATTTTAAGCAGGATTCTGTCTTTCCTTTTACTAATCTTTCTAATTCAGGATCCCATGTCCTTAGAACAGGCTTACGTTTTCATATTTTTCTTGCTCCCAAAACTTCACTTGCAACTACACCTTTGGAATGGGAATGTACTACACCTTTTATACATTCCCATTCAATCTCAACTCAGGAATGTGGTCTATTTGTCGTAAGTCTAATAACATTTATTCTTCTTTGGTACAAACCTATTACGGAATCCTCTTTCAAAAGCCGTACTTTGAATTGATCTTCCTTGATCTGTTTTTTTTATTTTCTTATTCCAGTGCACTGTAATGGAGCAAAAAGGAGGTTTTTATTCTTTATTAAATTTATTTAACTTTTAATTGTAATTCCAACATAACCAGGCTCTATTCAAACAATGAACAATGACATAGCTTTGTGAACGGGGTGTTGTAATAGAACGCAATAATGTTTTAGTAAATCGAGTGTTTTGTCACGCACAGAGTACGCGCAAAACGAGCACGCGCGCAGATGACGCACCTCAGACAGAAACGACGCTTCGAAAAAATGGCGAGGCTGAACAATTATATCACAATGTGCTCTGATGCTGAAGGAAATTAAGTAGAGGCCACACCTACCTGTATCGTCGCCGGTTAATATCGTCAACAACTTGGGCACATTGAAAATCCACGCTACATTTACGGTGACGAACAGTTCGTAACCCGAAGGCAGTGCCTTCCCTGTTAAGCCACCAGCAAAGGTGGGGAACGGTGTACAGAGTTGCGTCCCAGTCGACTTAAACTCCAGACCACGCGTGGTCAGTAAAAACTTTTTGTGCGAGCAAATTAAGGTCGGCCGACCAACCAAGTGTGTATCTAAGATGTAAATCAGTAGAAGAGTTTAAAACAAAATGGAACACAGTAAAACCAAGTGAATTCTTTATCAAAAGTAAAATAACAACAGTTTGGACATAGTGCGAGCGAACCATGCAGGACGCGCCACGCGGTCGATAGTGACGCCGTTTCAGAAAGCAACAGTATTCCACCAAACCCATTATTATTATTTTACATAATCTGTATGTGTGTGAGTATGAGCAAACTGGGTAGCCTTATTATTATTACTATGATTATAATTTAAGATTGTTAGCAATAAGTAATTCAACAAGTTTTTATTTCATGTAAAATATATAAATAACAATGTTTTCTGAGAAAAAGGGAAAATAACAAAGAAGTAACGTAAAATCAAATATTTAAATGAATGTGAAATAAATAGTAGTTTTTCGAAGACAATGAGTAATACATAAATTAAAGTTGAATGAATATTCCCGCAGCTGTTATCGATGTAACGTAAAAGAAATTGTTGATGTGGGAGTTTTGGTATCATTTGTTGATGAAATCAGATAAAATAAAAAGGTGTTAATTAACAATATAAACATGTATTTGTCATTGCATCCACCTGTTTTTTCTCTGCTAAAGTACACCAGACGACACCTTGGTAAATTACGAAAGGTAGGTAACATTTCAAATTTCAATAATTTAAGAATTAATTAACGTGTACTACTTCAAATAACGTCCACACAGGGACGATTTAAATATTTCAATCTTTAATTAACCTGAACTGCTTCAGCACAGATCATATTTTTTAACAAACTAATCTTACTAATCAGTAGATGGTATTCAGTATGGACGTCACTTCCTCTAAACAGTTTTGTGTCCAGAAATAGGTTTATAATTTTTTGATTAGTAATAATATAATTTATTATAGAACAGGCACCTCTTTCACTCCAGGCGTATTTGTGTATCTCCTTGTGTCTAAAAAATGTGCTGGTGATCCTGAGATTATTAAAACCTGCAAAATTAAGTAAGCTATTTTCATTACAATTCAATAAGTTTACATGTTCTCTATTATTACTAGTGATGCCGTGAACTGGTAGATTACCAATACGAGTGTTTAAGTTGCTTGTAATACGAGGAAGTCATTTTTATTTACATTATCAGTTACTTCTTGCATCAGATTCTTTTTCCTTCCTTCCTCCGGTGCATAAACTCCTACCACTGTTAGATTCCCTCTTTCCACTCTTAATTTTACTGAAATTATTCTTTGGCTTTTCCATTCACAGTATGTTACAGCTCTTTTAAATTCTTAATTTATTAAAATGGCCACTCCTATTTGAGCTACTCGCATATTTATGTCGACACCACTGTATAACATTGTATAGTAATTTAAGTTTGTAAATCATATCTGTCTTTTTGTTTTCGCTCCCTGATAGTATTGCTATATACACTTTGCTTTCTTTTAGTTCTTCTACAAATTTGTCTGTTTTATGTTGTATACCTCTCACGTTCCAGGTAGCAATATTAATTTTCCTGGAGGCTCCGAATGCCTTCTTCATGTCCTTCTTCTTTGCCTGGTAATCTTCCTTAATATCTGTCCGGCTATTAGTTTCCCTTTAGAGCTTACGAGTAATATAAATGTCCCTTAGTTACGCTACCAACATTTCGTAAGGCAAGTTGAGTGAGGGCTGCCCAGTTAAGCCGAAAGTCAAGGCGAAAAAATGACCGCGGATATTCAATTGCGGCTTCATTTGTCAACAAATTCAAGGAAATTCTTAAACGCGGCAAGTACTATTTAGACCTGTACAAGACGAGCGAAGCGCGATTTTTTTCTGAAAATTCCCATTATCTAAAATATTGGCATCTAAACGTGATCATTAGGCTCCAGCGTATAAAGAAAGTAAGGACCGGGTCACTCTGATGGTTTGTGCTAATGGCCAAGGAACACACAAAATCCCAATGTTCCTAAAAATAAGCCAACAAACCTCGGTGTTTTAAAAATGCAAAATTCCTTTTACTTTGCAAACTTTAGAGAAAGGCGTATGAACACGGAAATGTTTATCGACTGGTATGACAAAACCTTTATACCCGAAGTGAAGAATTTTGCAGAAATATCGGCAAAAAAACTGGGAAAGTGCTGTTGGTGGTAGATAATTCACCGGCATATCCTTTCACGGAAATGTAGGAGCAAGAATATGGTTTATTCACTGTTGAATTCTGGCACCTAACTGTCCACTGAGCTTATTGATCAAAGCGTTATTGCAGCTTTAAAGAAAGTTTTCAGAAATCATATTTTACGTCGGCTTCTCTCTGCTAGAAACAATCATGTTGACAGTCTTTTGGCTTTTTTTTTAATTAATTTCAAAGATTATTACTACATGATTGTGAACGCGTCGTATTCAACTAAGAATTGCAACTTAAAACGAGATTGGAACAGAGCGATGAAGGAGGAAAACAAATACGAAGAAAAACAAAAGACAACGCTCCAGCACTAGAAGAGGAAGCAAGAAATTAATTATATGGACCTATTAGTAAGTAAAACTTCACAGTTCCTGGTCGCTTCAAAAATCAATGACGAATGTGATAATAATGATATCGTAAAGTGGTTTGAACAGTGTGCCAATGATGACGCTTCTCAAATGATGGCGGACGATGAATCGTTCAGACAGTATTTAAAGTAGGCAAAGAAAATATGAGTACGAAGAGGTAGAACCTGACACTACTGAAACATCTCATGCGGAATCCTTTAAAACCTTTGAGGTAGGACTTGAAATGGTTTGAAAGGCTAAAGAAATCCGACGGCATCCATTTGTTGCAAAACTCAAGGAAATTCGCGATTTAGCGGCGATAAAACGTAAGAACGTTTTGCGCTAAGCGGCTATTTATAACATTTTTACGAGTCAAAATGTATAATGATACATACCGGTACTATAAAAATTTATTTTTTAGTGCATGTTTCTGAGATGTGTAGACTATGTATTGTAGATATATATTTATGCAAGTGATGTACAGCGTAGTGTTTGGGCCTTCCCTATTTTTTTAATTCCCGTATCCGCTTTTTCTCTCATCAACATTGGTCTCAACTGAGCCGGTTGTGGGAGTTTTGCACTCTATTCTAAGCAAGTTATCTTCAATTACAATAACATCTGTAGATTGTACACAGCACAAAATTAGTATGTATAAAGCTTATACTTATACTAAATCCTAATACTCATTTCATACACATTTATTAACTATTTAGGCGGTTAGTATGCAAGATTCTGTCCACAATTTTTAGAAAATAAATAATTATTTTTGTAGCGATATCTATATATGATGTATAACGTAGGTACGAATTAAGCTGAGTTTTTTCCGCATTCACACCTATTTTGACCTTTAACGGCGGACCATAACGACGCGATCGATTGCGTATGTTCCCCACTTACAGCATGTACAAAATTCTGACCTTCCCGTACTACTACGTTATTACGGAGCACAGAACCACCGCAGATTTAACGCACATAACTCTTTCAGTCTGTAGCAGTACGGGGAGACATCGACCTCGTTAGCGCAAAACTTTGTGGTTGTATAGTGTCCACATAAGAGTAGGTAAAAACTATAGGCAGAACTGTATCAAACGGTAATTTATATTTTATAACCAAGTAGCCTACTCTTGCGCAATGCTATTTATGTGCGACAGTCTTATTTCGCATACAGTGATCTGTCAGAATTATTCTCGGGTAAATATAACGTAGTTGGATGACCGCGATCGCACTGCAAGCACTGATTATTTAGAAGAAATTCAACGGAACTGGATTTGTCGTGAATATTGCGACTTAACGTTAATTACGACTCTGGAACACTGCAATAGTTGAAGCCAGGGCCGGCCCAAACCTTTAGGTCTGACCGGTCCGAGACACAATTTTGCGCCCCCACCAAGAAAAAATGTGATCCTTATTTTTTTAGCAGTACTAATTTAATAACATTATACTCTTAAAGTTGTATCATAACTATTGTATAATGGTGGCGGCGGTTAAGTCCTACACATTCTGTAGGTCTACACGAAATTATTGTAAAGTTTAGAGTTTACACTATATAAATTTTCAAATGTTAGCAAACTTTTTTTTATTTTTCTTGAAGGCCTGTTTTTAAAACTTAACTTAATAAAGCTGTAACTTGACTCACCTATATAAGTGTTTCACGTGGATGCTCAATACGTGTGGAAAATATCAAATAAAAAGAATCAATGTCAAACAGTTTCCTATAATTTTAATTCAGTCAGTGTACATTTCTTCCTATTACAAATATATGTACAGATATTATCGAAACACAAATGTCTTTTCACATGTAAAGTTTATTTTTACAAAAAATATCACACCAAAATTTATTGCATTAAAGTATTTCTTTAAAAATACAAAAACATATATTTTGGTTTTTTAAAGATTAGTTAAATTTGTTCTTCTTGCTTTTGCTTTAGCAAACATTTTAACAAATTTTGTTAAATCTAACTGGTTTGGAATGTCATTTTCAATAGAAATTGTTGCTACAGATGATAGGCGGTCTTGCATCATTGTAGACCGTAAGTAAGTTAAGTAAGTTTTAATTAATTTGAGCTTACTGAAACTGCGTTCTCCACTAGTAACCGTGACAGGAATTGTTAAACGAACCCTCAATGTAATCCATATATTAGGAAAACAGTCAATCATGTTACTTTTTGAATTAAGTTGCAAAGTTTAAACAGGAGTTTTCATCTCAGAGTTCTTCAGAAATACACCCAGATTGCAAGCTCCTCAAAAAGGAGGTTCCCATCGATGTCAGTTTCTCCTAAATTATCTTCATCTTGCAGAACGTTTTGAAGATTCAAACATTTTTTTCAAGATTTCGGATTTGGGAAGTGTTTGCACATTGTAAAAAAACCCCAAATGCTGGTTATGAGTCTCAAGTTGTGTAAAGCGCTGTTCGATGGATGTAAGAGCCTAATCTATAAGCGGCTAAAAGACAACTGTTTTAAACAACTGCTCTGGATCTTTTGGGACTTCGTCTCAGGACTCATAATCAAATTGCTCTCCTTGCTTTGAATTTCTAATTATTTAAACTAGGCAACTTACTAACAAATGAAAACAATAAAGAGCATACCTAGATAACGTAAGAAAAATCAAGCACTTAACGCGCACTTAAAATTACATTACACTGTTATTCGTACCACTGGCAGTTGGACGGTGACAAGTCACAACAAAAGAAACAACTGAAACAAAAGAAGATGAAGCGTGAAGGGTCCGATGTTTGCGTGGAGGAGGCGGGGGAGCTGCCGAAAATTACCAAACTTATACGATCTGTTTGGAGGCGTTGTACGCGTCAGTGAGCGAAGCGCTGTCTTGCCTATCTTGTCGCCGTTTTGTAGCTGAGCGTAATGTCAAATTACGTCAAATAATACCGCTTTGTGAAGATTTATATTGATTGTCTTATTATGTACCAAACAGTGGCATTCATTGACAATAGAGTAAACTGTTTAACCTGCTTGAGAGAACAACTTCATTTATTAACAATCATAAAGGAAAGAAAAACTTGAATTTTGTATCCGTTATTTTCGCGCCCTCTAAAAATTCTGCGCCCGGGTCACGGGCCGGTTGGCCCGTCCTTAAGGCCGGCCCTGGTTGAAGCAGCAGAACTGAGGTATAAGATTCTGTATGCAATACGTCATAGGCTGTAACGTGTTAAGGAGCTGTTGTGTTGAGACTTTCTGGTTTACATTTAGAGAGAGAGAGAGAGAGAGAGAGAGAGAGTGAGTGAGAGAGATTTGAGTGGGGAGAAATACCGTTTATAGCTATGGTAGCCAAACACAGGATGTTTACTGCAGGCTGCTTCTGATAACGCCCTAGAAAATAAGCTGCCCGGAGAGATACGGACACGGAGATTTGCGAACACAAGCTATTTTCGGAGATTTGCGGACACAATGCCTTTTGCTACCTGAGAGAGGGATGACAAAATTCCAAAAGTATTTCTATACCGGAGGTTTGCGGACACCTTCGCAAGAGGAAAGGGGGTGAACCTTAAAATCAATCTTATTTCATAACAACAGGTCTAATAGGTCAATAAAACGGCTGATTCCCATCACACTTTGTACAGGCTTTGGACTGTCAAAACGATAACCATATATCATTTTGGCGTGTTTAAAATCAGCTGTTAATAAGCACCGTCATTTTTTGTACACATTACAAGGACTGCATTGTCTCCTGCTTTGCAGATTTTTCTGGCGCAAGCATTTAGTCCAACTTCTGGATGTGTGCAATGGCTTTCAAACAGGACCTGATGTTGCCAGTCTCTTCATACTTCACGATCGTCTCCTCAATCCTGCTGTCAAGCTTGATATATTTTTTTCTCCTCTTTTCCCCTTCGAGATTGACCTCAAGCTTCATGTACATGCAGTTTGTGATTTCTGCCTCCTTCTTCAAACACTCTATCAGATAGATAATTCTAGGGTGAGGATTTCCAACAATGGTGTTTATCTTGTTATGCCACCCTTCGACTGCATTTGTTGTTCTGTGTTTTTTTCTGTGGCAGTTCCACATTACGATGGGTGTTTGCTCATTATGTAGCCACGTATCCACAAAATAGTCAAAAAACGTAGAGAGCTTTTGATTATCCGGGGCTTGCGAATATATCTCGACCCATCCTTCACTGACGTCTTCCGGCTTTAAAAATGCCAACGCTGCACACATACTGACGTGAAGCCTTATTTCTTCATTCTGGCGATAGTCCTCTGTTAGGCCTACATCTTGAACCTTCCTCCACAAACACTTTTTTATGTGGAAGTAACATCCACTTATTTCAGCTGTGGGGAAAACTTGACGAAGGGCCGCAATCGCAGAAGCCTCGAAGTCTACATTTACCACACTTGGACGCCATTGAGGAACTGCTTCCATGATGAGTTGGAAAAGGCGAACGTAGGTTTCTTTCTTCTTATTAGGGAGAAGCGCAAACACAACGGGAAAAACGTTTGTTTCGTCACTGCGACCTCCTAAATCTGCATGGATTGTGTAGATTTGTGTAAATTGCTTACAACAGCTCTTGAATGTACCGTCCATGAAAAATGTGAAGAGTTTCCCTGACATTCCTTTCCTTTGCTGCCACTAAAAACTATAATTCTCTCTTCTAATGCGTCATCTTTAAGAAGGAAACTGCTGCCATCGCTCATTTTTAGAATGTCTTCTGAAAGAACAATATCTTCGCATTCTTTGGTTCATGCTGGTTTCCTTGGGCTTTACACCGATGATCCCGCATGGCTCTCTTCAATGTTTCCGCATGGGGCATTACTGTGACAAAATCATAACCTCTATTATGAAGATCTCCAATTTCATCTGTGTATATCGCAGATAACTGAGTATTTTCTTCACGTGCCCTCTTCTTCGCCTTCTCCACACGCTTCCTCACTTCTAAGGACGCGTCATCAGGTGGTCCACACAAATGTTCGGAAACGTCTAAAACATCTTCTTTCTTCGACCGCATCTTTCCTTTACAGCGATTGGACTTCTCCCGTAAACACATCCACGTAACAACACCTTCTTTCGACTCCCGAAATT
Source organism: Magicicada septendecula (assembly GCA_034769895.1). Taxonomy (NCBI): domain Eukaryota; kingdom Metazoa; phylum Arthropoda; class Insecta; order Hemiptera; family Cicadidae; genus Magicicada; species Magicicada septendecula. Next base: position 382,039,601 of record CM068375.1, on the reverse strand, counting down.
TACGATACGCATAACCGTTGTAATGGGCATAAGGTTTACCCTTAGTAGTTGTAACAACTTCCATACTCGTCTTCACTCTACGAATGTCAAACTGAAAGTGACAAATACTTGGAGTGGATTCGTACTGGTAAACTGGTGGGCGGGTTCATTGACATGGCTCCACATTCTATCACACCCGAGAGGGTAGTGACCGCAGGGCCGAGACGAGGTGCGCCCGGTGTACCTGAAAATGGTCGATGTTCGCCCGTTTTACACTATAACCCGTTTTTACTATAGAGTAAAGTTCTGAGATGCGCCCGCTTTTGTTCACTATATAATCCCTTCTAATCCCTTATTCTATACCTGACTACTCGAAACCCAAACACTCGAATTGAGCGACTGACCAGAAACTTTATATATAAAATCGAAGCGAATTTATTATATAAAACCATAAAACAAAGTTTGTCACAAACGACTGTTGGTAGATAGGTTAGGCTAGAAATAATAAAACGCAGGGGGACTCGAAGTAAAATGGGCGCATCTCGGATTATGACCCCGTCATAAAATTTTACAAGCGGGCGCACCTCAGATACGGCCTGTCCGCAAACCTCCGTTATAGAAATACTTTTGGGATTTTGTGATCCCTCTCTCAGGTAGCAAAAGGCCTAGTGTCCGCAAATCTCCGGAAATAGCTTGTGTTCGCAAATCTCCGTGTCCGCATCTCTCCGGTATTCAGAAAATAATGAACTGAGATACAAGTTATACAGACAGTTTAGTGAAAGATGAACAAAGTGCGCGGTTTAAGTGTAACAGAGCCAATTATTGTGGGTTACTACTAGTAGAGGGCGTTTTTGTTGTTTTTGCAGAACAAAAAAGAACTGTTCGTTTAGAAAAACAACTGTTCTTAAAAACAGTTGAAATAAAACAAGTGCAATTAATGAACTGTTGCTACTTATATTTACTAATTTTTTTGATGACTTAAAAATATCTTCATTTCGGTAGTTTTCTAAAATGGTTGGTTATCTAACTTAAAACAGTGGCATTAAGTGAATATTTCTCTCATCTGCCGTTCGCCGCGCCACACCAATGGCAGTGCTACCATAACCTACACCCCGCATACATAAAACTGTTTAAAAATTTCCGGCGCCTTCTCAGTTGGCGTATCCTTCCTGAATTTTAGGTACCCATCTGATAGAAAGTCCAGCACTGTTTTCATCTGGTAGCCATCGGGCACGTCCCGGAAGCTGTAATTCATCCACGGGTGCAAAGACGCCCCACTACCTGATGCATCGCAACACAACGCAACCTCTTTCTTACGGGCTGGGCCACGTACCGTATACGTTCAAGTGATTCGTGGAAATCACGAACGGGGTGTAGTCTACTGCGCTAGTGTAGACTCTAGCACAAACAGCCGATGTAAGGCCTGCTATGTCGAGGACAAGACCTGGGTCTCACCAAACAAAATTGTGTGGTCTTCTTTAGATAGCACATGCCCGCTATAGCAGACTTCCGTGTTAGGCCCAGTCGGCAGTGTCGCTGGCTTATGTTCACTTAAGCGAGCCTTGATGCTGCGTTTCGTGGTACCGATATGTAGGCCTACATTTCCACTCTACATACCCCGCACGAGGAAGCAGATACCTGGTGTCCTTCACTAATCGCAGGCATTGTTGAACTTTCTGTGCCGGCAGAAAAAGTTTATGTACCCTACGTGGCTCGAGCAACTTCCCTGTGCGGTCCGTTACACTCCTGACAAAGGGCAAGAACGCCGTGCCGACCACCTGATGTTCCTCTGACACATCCGTTCGGCTAGACGTACGCGGCTGCATTGCTCTTCTCACCTCCCTAGTAGAATATCTGTTTGACTGTAGCGCTGTATCAACATGTTTAAGCTCTTCATCAAAGTATTGAGGTTTACATATACGCAAAGCTGAGTCAATCAGAGTGTTTATCAAGGCTCGCTTTTGTCTTGGTAAATGCAAAAATACTGGTATACAGAAATACCGCTTGTATTGTTACGTTCGTTGCGATGGAAGGCAATTACGTTACGCTATGGAAAATCCGAGATTGTCTTTCTGAATGTTTCTCGACTGGACTGAGCCGAGGTTGTTCTAACCACTCTAACTAGGCCTACATAATTATTGTCGGCACGCCGCCGGTAAAATGGAAACTGTGTGAAGCATATAGGCCTATATGCGACAGAGGCCGGCGGATTAGTTAGTTAGTTACACTTGGCGATTTTGGAAGTGTGGTTCGCAGTTTTTTTGTTGCGGTTTATTGAGAAATGATTATTGTGCTACCAGTAATAAAACTACCAACTTTTGGGTAGTTTCATTTAAATCTGAAAACACAACTCTCACTTCACAAACGCTAAAAATATAGCGTATACACTAGAGCACTTGAAAAGAATCTACAAAAGAGAGCGATGTAGAAATGTTCCAGGATGCATGTCGCCTAAAACAACATACATTCCAATAATTTTAACACTTCAATGTAATACCTGTTAATGCACCAAACAAGTATACATGAGTTCTGTCATATTACATAGGCTAATATTGGTGCAACAGTAGTTTTGGTAATACAACTTTCTCATCACTTAAACAAAATATCCGTCAAACATTTGGTTTCTATTTAGCAAAATTTCAAGCAATATTGAATAATCAATCAAATAAGTCTGTAATGCGGTTTACTAAGAAAATGTCTATAACAATGACTAGGTAGTGTAATACAATACCAAACAAGAAACAATTATTACTAATATTACCCTAAATCCAGTATATTTAATACGACTACATACATACAGACTACTTATATACCACCACTATATACACTATAGAGCACAAAACATAAAGAATAATAACAATACGAAAATAGATAAGTAAAAGTGAGGAGAAAAAACGTTCTACAAGCAAAGAAAGTAGGAAGCAGAAACCATAAGAAACACTTTTCGGAGGTTCACGTGACATGATTTACTCGATTTCTACAAGCAAAATGATCACACGCGCGCGCGCGCGCACGCAAATACGTTTGGAGGTGAGGCAACGTAAACTCGTATGGTTACGGAATACAGTCGAAGGAATTTTGAATTTCACGTCTACAAATAGGACACCTCTCAAGTCGTCGAGTGCATACAGAACAAACCAACTGACCGCATGGGTATAAAAATTGAAGTTGTCTGACCTCCGAACATATTCGACATTTACCACTTTCACACACTCCTGCACTTGTCGATGGTAGTGGCAACGATGATGACGATGTCGAGGGAAGGATGACGGTCTCAGCATCGCTGAGATTACCTTTCTCTACGTCCATCCGTCCATCGTCATCATCATTATCATCACCATCACCACCGTCATCACTATCAACCTCCAATTAATTCTTCATCGGAGGAAATGAGCATCTCATCTGTAGAAAGTAACGCGGTATCATACATGGCGACCAGATCATGTAATTCCTCTCGCGCCTGCATGACTGTAGCATACAAATCATTGTTTACCGAATCATGACTAGGTCGCGGAGCAACCTCGTCATTACCGGTCGAAAAATTTTGTAAAAGGACAGGCGAATCATCAACAACAAGTTCCCCTTCTTGGATATCGTTGCCAGTACCTTCCGTAGAAACGTTTACAAAGTAGATGGAATCAACGACAGTCCCCCCCTCTTGCTTATCATGCCATGTGAACCGTCGAAAGCGCCATGGTCACTGACCAGACTGTTTACTGCGTCAGCACTAAATTCTGCACGAGAATGGAAGAATGGTGAAGAGGACGAATCTTCAATAAACAACCTAACATACGATACTGGAGTATTATACAACTCCAGTACCGGATGACTTTCCTGTAAATCAAAGATCCGAACCACGAGTAAATGAGTAGCCGACGGAGACCTGGGCGCGCTGAAAACCAGGTGACCCGCAGACGACTCAGTCGACTCCTCTCGCAGGTAGAAGGAAGAAAACCCGAAGGCAGACGCAGTCTATTGAGGAGTGAATTTCGGTCAGGAACGGCAGCCAGTTCCTGACCGAAGGACGCGTAGCTCATCTACGCGTCCTTCAGCCTGCCAGATGGCGAGCAATGACTCGCACCCGAGACGGACCACGTTTTGAAACTGATAAACACAATGAATACACATACATTATTAAAATCTGAATTCAGAGCAAACCATTTATAAAAATAGTCCAAAAGAAAACTCGAATACATATAGATATTGTACTATAATTAATTACAAGTATTGTAATTAAGATATGTCCCACGTTGGTTGTGTCATTTATTGTACTGTTATTTAATTGCAAATATAATGTTTCTATATGCCACACATTGTGGATGCCATTTAATGTGCTGATATTTAAATCGAGTTTCCTTTCCGTCCTTGGTGTAAAGAAAATATTTAAGATTGATTAAATGCCACACTTTGGTAGCGTCATTTAATATACTGTTCTCTTTTTATATTAGCTATATTTGGTTCTATTAGCAATAGTAATTTCCCTTTATTTGGGCGATCAGTACGAGTTGTCTATATTAGTTTAATATTTGAATAATTTTATGTATTGTTTATGTTTAACATCTGCTCATGAAAAAACTCTATCTCAGGGTCGACAACTACTAATTTGATTTATATTATTTAATACTGGGAATGATTTATTATTTTCTTTAATCAGTACCAAATAACGTTAGTTCATAAATTTTTTAACAAATAACAAGGTAATAATATCTACCGTGTGGATGTGAATAGTTTGAATCTGAGCTCTTCACAACTGCAATGGGTTCAATTCTCGCTGATGTTTATCATCTTAAATATAATGTTAGGCTTCGTGGTTTGTTCCTTCTCTGGTATTTTTTATTAGATTAAATGTCGAATTATATTTTCTTCTTTGATTACTAAATTGATGCTTCTTTTAAATATCGAATTTTATTGTGTTGACTATCAAATTATATTCCAGGATAGGCTTCCTCCTTTAGATCGGCGTTCTATAAATGATATACTCAGACTTCTTGAAAATATTGATGTTTTATTGAGGTTTATACTCTGATAGTTTTTCTATTAGATATAAATTTCAATTCTCTTCTTGTTTGTGATTACACTATTGAATATAAATTTAAAACTCTTTTATATGACCACTCTTATATGTTTATTAGATTAAATATAAATGTTAACTCCCTTCTTTTAAATATTTCCTATATTAAATACAAAATTAAACCCCATTTAAAGAATCACTCTCTTTGATCTTTTTCCTATTGAATATAAAATTAAACTAAAACAATTTTCTTCCATTTCAATACAATTCAATTATAACAATTTACAATTTTCCATATAGATACCTAACTAAATTCATCACAGCTTTTCATCATATTACTCTTAAAAACATATATAATTTTATAATTATTATTAATTACATTTATTTGATTTTTTACATTATCCATTCCAATTAGTATATTTTATATTACAATATTATTAATCTTTCATTTAATTTTAATGTTTATTTCAAATTTAATATAATAATTGTCAAAATATATTTCTTAATGCTGTTCTGTATTATACAATTCCAATATTGGGGTCTACCTCTATGGTGGTCATGACTAACAAATCAGTTTTTTTGCTTACAATTCTGACATATGTTCACAATACTATTAAATTTATACCTTTGCTTCTTCTAAAATTATTATTTTATTCTTATGTACTGTGGTTTATTTTGACAGAATATATATATATATATATAGTTTTTCTATATAAGTAACTCGATGTTTCTTGCAGTAATTATATAATTTGTGATGTTTTCAAGTTGTTTCTTCTGCAAGTAGATAATATTGTATATTCTTTTTAACATCTGACGCACGTTACACTGAAAAATATCAGTATCATCAAAGGTTTCTAAGTGAATTAATAACAATCGAAATACTTCTATTAATACAAAATTAACGAATAATCGAATTTGTATCAATTTTAATGTAAAATAAAATAACTGATAATCGATTTAGGTCGATTAGTTAACGATTGTTTTTTTGTGTTTATTTTCTTCAGCAGCTGTTTTCTCGGTTATATTTGAAATTTTGTTTGTATTTTATTCATTTTTATTTTTATTTTTTAGTAAATTTATAATTTTAAATAGATCGTCTTGTTTTGTTTTTATTTGGGTTTGTTCTTTAATTAATAAATTATTGTTATTGTGTTTGTAAATGTTAAGATTTTCCCAAATATTCATTTTTTGACCTTTTCGTATGTTTTTAATTAATTTTATATTTTGAATGTTTGGAAACTGGTGGTTATTATTTAGACAATGTGTGGCTAAATTAGATTTATAAATATTTGGTTTTAAACATGCATTGCGGTGTTGAACGAATCTATCTCGTAGTTTTTTCTTCGTCTGGCCCACGTAAAATTTATTGCAATCTGGACATTCTATTTTATATATTCCATTTTTATTGTGAGTATTGGATTTAGTTTAAGGTTTTATTTTATTAAAAATTATATTATCTGTATTATAAGATTATTTAAATTAGTATCTTTAAATATTTTATTTAGTTTTTGAGTTATATTTCCGTAATAAGTGAAGGTTGTATATTTTATATTATTATTAATAGATGAATTTTTAAATGTAGTGTTTTTAGGAATTTTATTAGTGATTTTATGCTTAATTTTATTTTCTAATTTATTAATAGTTTTTATTTTGTATCCATTTTTAACTGCTATTTGTTGGATAATTTTTCTTTCTTTGTTTCTTTCTGTGTTATTTAATGGGATCCTAAGCATTCGGTAAATCATGGAATGAAATACTGCCATTTTGTGTTGGGGAGGATGATTAGAAGTATTTGGTATTACTAAGTCAGTTTGAGAAGGTTTCCTGTATATTGCGTATTCAAAATTTGTTTCATTTTTCTTTATTGTTAAGTCTAAATAATTTAATTTATTATTAGATTCTTCTTCTAACGTGAATTTTATTTTAGAATGTAAATTATTTATGGAGTTGAATATTTTATTTATATTTATACCATTGTTTTGGGAAATGTACAGAGTGTCATCAACGTATCTAAAATAACATCCTAATGGGTCGTTTAATTTTATTATATTTATTATTTGTTCGTCGAGTTTTTGTAGGAAGATTTCTGATATGATAGCGGAGGTTGGGGCTCCCATAGCAAGGCCATCTGTTTGATAGTACAATTTGTTGTTGTATTGAAAATAATTTTGATTCAAAATTATTTTTAAAGTATTAGTTAACTGTTTAATGTATGTGTTACTTTCGTTATTTGTTTTCAGATTATTTATTATAATATTTATAGTTTCTTCAATGGGAATGTTTGTATACATATTTGATGTCGAATGAATATAATTTTGAATTTCCGTTTACTTCTACGTTTATTAGTTGTTCCGTGAGTTCGATACTATTTTTTATATTGTGTTTTGCTGGAAGTTCAATTTTATGTTTTAAGATTGGGTTAGTAATTTTGATATTTTATAATTTGGTGCGGTCCTAGCGTTTATTAAAGGTCTGATAGGTTTATTGATTTTGTGTAATTTTATTAAAGAATTTAATTTTGGTGCACAAGGATTATCCATTTTATATTTAAAGGAGTCTTTAGGATTTATGATTTGGTTACTATTTTTTAGTATATTTGTTATTTGTGTTTGATATTTATTTGTGGGATCTTTATTTAATGTTATGCAATTATTATTAACAATAAATTCTTCTGTTTTATCGTCTAAATCTTTCTAACACACACAGACACTTTTCGAAAAATGACTTTTTTCATGCATGTTTTGAGGGTAGTACAATCAGAATCTGCAATAATCTCGACCACGATTTCTTTTGCCATCACCATACTTCCATTTCCTTATGGAACATGGAAGTAAAAAATGAGGTGGGCCGTTCAAAATTGCAAGAGGGCCCTATTCTCTTGCAGGATTTTGTTTCTTCATAACAGTGCAGAGTTTCTGGCAAAGTTTAAGTGGGAAGTTTTCAAACATCCAGCATATAGTCTCGACCTTGCCCCCAATGGCTGTCCCTTGTTCTGAAAACTTAACAAATTTTTGTGAGGAAAGAGATTTGGCAAGTGATGAAAAATTACAGTGAGCAGTGACAACTTTTTTCACAGAACTGGCAGTGGAGGAATATGACATTGGAATAAACAAACTCATTGGTTGATATGAAAAATGCTTAAGTATAGAAGGCGATGATGTAGAAAAGTAGATTAAGGTTGTTTTATATTAATTAAAAAGTTTCTTTCAAAAACCATTGTTGGTTATTTCTTTTATTACAAAACAGGTATTACTTTTAGAACGACCCTCGACTCTCGTAGTAAGGAATGAATTAGAATTTCAGAATACCATCAAACTAGAAAATAATTATGCATTGAAGATAAGTATTAAGAAATTAAAGTAATGAGAATATGAAGGAAGTGTGAAAAAATGTTTGAACACTATTTTTAATAAACATATTTTAAGAAAGTAGAGCAGTTTATATTTTTTGTGTAGCATAATAACAAATGATGTTATCAACAAAAAGAAATAAAGCTAGAATGGCTATACAAAAAAAAAAAGCTTTCACCAAGAAGAAAGTTTGCTTACTGGTAGACTGAATATTTTTCATTAAGGATAAGGATAATTTTCATTTAAGGATTTAATTAAGGATAAGATTATTATCAACCTGTATCTGGAGGGTCCCTGTGGGTCTTGCGCTTATGATAAACCTCCAGGAACTTTTCCAAGACAAGCGAATGGGGGCCTCAAAACTGTACCTAGCCCTTCAGCTGGATTGGATCTGATCAGGGGTGAACCAAGAGATGTGATATGGGGGATATATACCCCCCTTGAAATCCGAAAATATTGGAGCAATAATGTTAACCTGATTGTGTGTTTTCTAATGTAATTAATTAACTTCCAACTTTTGTCAATTTAAAAAAATTACTATTTAAGTCAATGACAAGTTTAAATAATCTAGTTTAAACATATAATGAAACATATATAATCTACAAAAAAGAATCAACGATGATGTTTATCGGATTCAACAGGAAGGACAGCGAAAGTTCAAGGTCGTCCACCTTGATCGCCTGGCTAAGTATTACTTCAGAGACGGTTTGCCAGTTCGTGACGAACAGGCTTAAGGAGGGGGGAGTGTTATGTAATGCGGAAATAGTGTTACGTAATACGGAACGTTCTACAAGTTTATCGAATGTTCCAGTGGAATCCGGCTTTAATGTGTGTGCATACGTGATTCTCAACACATTAGCTAGGCTGTGTCAGAACCCCCGCGCACAGTATCAAGGCCGCAATCAATTACGGTGTAATGTTTTCCTTTAATGTTAATGCATAGTATGGAATATTCTGGTGTTTTGGCGCGGTATAAATATAAGTACTCAGCGACGTTCAGTTCAGTTCTGAGTTGCGAGTTATGGTCGGACGATTACTCTGTGCGTTCAAGTGGTTATTATTGCGGTTCGTAATATTGTGGCGAAGTGTTATGTGTTTTTATAATTTCGCGGGACAATTGTAATACAATTGTGTTTTATGATAATAGACATTTTTATTGAGTGTGAACAATTTTTATTTGCGTTGTTGTAAGAGGCTATCTTGGCGATTACAAACTGTTTAATTGTGATAATTAAAGCTGGTGATTAGTGACTTAATTGGTGTCTTGTATTTTGTTTTCCACTGTACCATACGACGATCAGTTAGACCGTCGTAACAATTTTTATTTCTTCATTTTTTTTACCTTTCTATCTTTTGTATTTTTACTTTTGAAAAAGACACAATCATTATGTTTTTCAACAAAATCATTTAACATTATTTTACATGCTGTAAACTTTATGTCCACAACCCTGTTGGATACGTTTGTAGCCACAGAATTATATAGGCTCACATGCTCGTATCCCTCACTTTCTTCATTTCTTAATTTTAAAGTTCTCTTTAACAGTATTTATATTCCACAGAATGGTATTATTAGGCTTGCAAGACAAACTGGAAGCCTATCTGATGTATGTTTTTATTTTATTTTAATTAAATTAGTAAATTACAGTAATTATTTACCTATTAGTTTTAATTTTTGGTACGATTTTCATTATAACACGAGAAAAACAATATGCTAAGAAAACGATATGTGATTGAAAAAAATTCCCCCCCACCGAAATGAAATCCTAGGTTCGCCCCTGGATCTGATGTAAGCCAAGCTAAGAGTGTATGCATTATGAAAGGGAGTCATGATGGACTGTCCCTGGTAAGTAGATGCACGAGGTACAGTGAACCGTAGTAACAGGTGTGAAAAGGAGCCAGGGTTCTACCGTCACAGGTAAGTAGCTGCACAATGTATGGTGAATCAGGAGTAGTGCCACATGTTTGGGAACCAGGACCCTCTTCTGGGGCGTCACCACATGAATCCATTCATCTATTTGAAAAAGAGCGGGAAAGGTTTGTGTGACTGAGTAGTAAACCCCACAGTTGGTCGGGGAGGGGCCCCAGGGACTCACAGTTGGGGATCAGTGCTAATTGTGGGTGGCCTCCCGTGGGTCCAAGAACTCACCCAGATACACACTGCTTTTGAGCGCAGACGGTACCCTGGCATCAGCAGTGACGGTTGGATACTGTGCGTAGCTGCGTGAAAGGTGAACAGGTTTTACCCACGATCCTAGTACCAGTACACGAATAGGAACCAGAGTGGGGTTTCCCTGGCCAGTACTAAAGCAGTTAAAGCTTATATCAAATAATAACCAGAAGCGGATACCTTGAGTAGATACGCTCCTGAATTTATCTAAGAACGTGAGTCTGGGTCAAGTAACGTGCCGTAATTGGCCATGAGATACGAAATAATTCCGGAATTATGTCGTAAGCTAACCAGTATACACTCAGAATAAAACATCGAACCCAACATCACGAAAATTGAAACTAAATTATCCTACCTGATAGCATGTTAGAATAAATAACGTAGGCATGCCGTGAAAGGTTTGCGCACGCGGGTCCATATCGGTGTTACTTAGCACCTAAGGAGAGGACTTAGTGTGTAATAATATGGTAAGAAGAATTGGTAGTATTCTGAAGTGGTGCCACGAATGTCGAACAGCGAAATCTCCAAATACGCACACCTACATAGAGCAACAGGTATTATCACTAAAGGAAAAGGTGAGTTACTACGTGTTGACTTTTTGGGTCCACTTCCGCGAGGTCCTCGCAGATTAAGACACCAGGCTATACCCTGTAAACCGACCTACAACCAAAGCGGTATTAAATGCCGTTCTTAATAAATACATCCCAGAAAATGGTACCTCTACGAGGGTACTTAGTGACAAGGGGAAACAATTTACTATGGTCCACTATCCTCGAGAATATTGGTATCCAACCGATCCTTACTGCTATCCGGCGACCGCAGGGAAACCTTGCCGAGAGAGTCAAGATGGAACCTGGAATACTGTTTCAAACTTATTGTCATGACAGACGAAATATGTGCCCTAATTACATACAGTTTTCGAGGAATCACTAAATGCTGTAAAACCACCGGTTTTACGCCTATGGAACTCCAGTCAGGTTTTGGAACTCACTAGATTTTGGAAGAGGTATAGCTATAAGAAAGCTAGACACAGAACCTATCACTACCGTTAAACATGAAATAAAACATCAATAAAACACTGAGAGCCCAAACAGCTGATAAACGGTCACGAATTTTCAACGAGACGCATAAAACTCAGACGTTTCAGGTAGGAGAATCTATCCTTTTAAAATCCAGTTCTGTAGGCAGATGTGAAGACAATACTTCAGCTAAATTCTTCAGATTATTTGATGGACCATATAAATTAAGGATATATCTCAAATAAAACATATTATGGATTAAAACAGTACCTGACATCTAGCTTCATCTCAAGAAGCACGAAATGCAAAATTTACAAAACACTTATTAGGCCAATGCTAACATATGCTTCAGAAACCTGGACAATGACAAAAAATAGCGAAAGACTTATAGGTTGCTTTGAAAGACGGATTCTAAGAACACTATTTAGAGGAGTACAAGAAAATGGAATGTAACGCAGGCGCTATAATTATGAACTATACCATCTTTACAAAGAGCCGGACATTGTCAGGCTAATCAAAATATACAGGCTAAGGTGGACTGAGCGTACAGAAAGAATGGAGGAAGGACAGCCTACAAAATATATTTTCTAGCAGAAACCAGTGGGTAGTAGAAAAAGGGGAAGACCCTGAAGTAGATTCAAAGACCAGATAGCTGATTATCTGACTTCGGAAAGCTGAACATAAGAAACTCGAAAGGCAGGTCACGCAATAGGGAGGAATGGAATCGACTATTGGAGCAAGCCAAGACCTACCACGGGTTGTAGAGCCACGGCTGATGATGACATAAATTAAGGGAACAGGTTGGTAGGAACACATTATTTATATTTGTGGATGAGAGTAAAAACAAAGTGATTGGGAAATATCACGGTGCATCATAAACAAATTGTGTGCACCCTTGGTAAGAGTATGATATCTATGTATATAAAAGCGAAATACCACTCATTGATTAATCACGAAATCTCAGAAAGTATAAATGCTACAAACTTGAAATTTCGCAGGTAGATTCCTCATAGGGAGTAGGTATCCGGTAAGAAGGGATTTTTGGAAATTCGACCTATAAAGGGGGAAAAGGGGGGAAAGTTTGCCTGACTGACTGACATAGAATCAACGTAGAGCAAAAACTACTGAATGGATATCAATGAAACTTTGAACATAGCTTCATCATAGGTCTTAGGTGCTCACTAAGAAACGGTTTTAAAAACTTTTACTCCTAAGGGGCAAACCCCCCCCCTCATTTTATGTATGTATCTGTGTATGTATGTTCCACATCTCCTCCTAAACCACTGGACCGATTTCAACCAAACTTGGCACAAATATTTTACGCAACGGGAGAACCAACATAGGATAGGTGTTTTCTTCGATAGGGTCCTTTGGGGGGTTCTTTGGGGTCTTCCACATCTCCTCCTAAACCACTGGACCGATTTCAACCAAACTTGGCACAAATATTTTACGCAACGGGAGAACCAACATAAGACAGGTGTTTTTTTCGATACGATCCTCTGGGGGGCCCTTTGGGTCTTAAAAATCTATTAGATCTGGTTACTATGGCATCGGTGGAAGTCTCCCGCGTAGGAAGTAGTGCGGGAGTCGTCCGACGGGCCTTCCAGGGAGTCCATCCACGGAACCCGGGGTGTCTTAGGTCGGATCCCACGAAAGGCGTCGGGGCCCGAGTCCACGGTTCTTATAAATAAAGATATAGGTTACGATATCAAAGGTGGTGTATGGAAAGCGGTGAGAAAATACAATGAGAAGAGGTCACTTATTCCCTGGAAGATAAAATCTTTGTCGGGCTTTAAATATGACTGTAATACGGACTACAACAATGACAAGATTTTATCTATTGGTGATTTTATACAGTGTAAATGGTGTAATGCTAAAAAGTGGAAAGAGGAAAGTCCTGGGTTATGTTGTAGCAACGGAAAAGTCCACCTTCCTCTCATTAAAGAACTACCAGAACCTCTCCACAGCCTTCTGAGGGAAGACTGTTTCTCTCATGGCCAGTTATACGTTGCCTGTTCAAGAGTTGGCACTCCTGACAGTCTGGTTATTCTTCACCCAGAAGGAAAAACTAAAAACTTTGTGTACAAAGAAGTTCTTTAATGATCCGAGGATTAGTTCTTCATTACAAGTTCATACATTGAAGAAACATCTGAAATGCTTTCATACTCAACACAACTTCATATAACAAAAATGTTTAATGTTTATTTTAAATAAAATATATAAGAGGTTTTAATTATTTATTTATAAGAAACCTACTTTAATTGAACTTTATTAATTAAATGAGATTTTCATTATGTACAACGTGAAACTCCGTAGCGAAGCACGGGTATTAAAGGGGTAAAAAAGGGGTTGGAATTTTGTAAGATCAAATTTTTAATTTAGTCATTCAAAGTTTTTGGAAATTTGTCCCCTGAAGGTGAAAAATAGGAGATGATGTTTAAATGGATCGTCGTTTGTAAAGTTACAAACATGAAAATTCATATTAAGGCACTTGATATTAGGCCTATATAAAAAAATCGCATCCAAAATTTTTCGAAATTTTATTATTTACCTGCTGGTGGTAAACATTATATAAAGTTTTTCTGTGGCCCGTCATTTTAGTATATAGTTGTAAATAATAAAATAGAAATCTATTTTCGAAATTTTATTTAATTAAGTAACTTAAACAGTTAATAAATAAACTTTATGAATTTGAAATAAAATAGCTTCATTCAAATATTTTGGTTAATTCCTATGTAAAACTGAGGTGATTAAATTTTCATGGGACATAAGCCAGATATTATCCCTACTATATACTCAATATTATAAATGTGATATGTGAGTGTCATTAGTTATTGTAATAATAATAACAATAGTATTTAAGTAAGTAAGTAATAACATTTTCAATAGTGTCATTTTCTTTGACAACAATGCTTTAGTTAGTTGTTCTTGGTTTTCTCAAGGTACCTACATATTTTATTTATGTTCTTATTCAAATTAATTGCAGTTGTGCTCAATTATTTTCAGGTAGGTATCTACATATTTCTTTTGTTTTCTAGCAGTTATGGAGTTAATGCAAACAAAGCAGAGAGCAAGAGCTAGAACAATTACAGTTACTATCATGTCAATATTGTAATAGCTTTTTGTTCACAGATATAGTATACTTCATAAAAATTATGGGCGAAGAAATTATAACCGCAAACGGGTCAGACATCCTATGCCGAGTAATTACAATACCAAGAGATGGGGCCTGTTTATTTTCGTCTCTGGCTTATTTGGTGCACGGCGACGTGTCAATGGCTGCTCAAATTCGAGCAGACATTGTAGGACATGTACCGAACGAATGGCAGAGATTCAAATATTTCAATATAGATCCTCATGGAGCTGCTTACGGTACTAAGACGCTGTACATTGCAGAAATGTCTAGACCGTATACCTATGGAACTACGTGCGAACTCAAAGCAGCTGGAGAAATATTTCCGTTTGAGTTTCAACTGTTCCATGACGGTATACTTATTGCAACATTTGGAGAGGCAGAACAGGAGATAAAAAGAATCCGATTCTCAGGATCTTTTAGCGGAGGACATTTTGATGCTTTGATTCCGTTGGTTGAAACGACAAATACAGATGAGAACGATAATTTCCAGCATACACCGACCATCTGTGAGACATTAAATAGTGAACTAGATTCATCCTCTTCTGCTATTGAGTCGCAACTCACCACTAAAAGAGGAAAAAAGCGTCGAAAAAGGTTCACGGACGTGATTAGAAAAAAACAAGTAAAGGAAGCTGTTCAAAAACACACAAAAAATAATCCCAAAAACCATAGAGTTGCTGTTAAGAAATACACTAAGAATCATCCCGAGGTCAATAGAAAGACTGTCAAAAAATATTCAACTTATAATCCCCATGTTAATCAGGCATCTGCAACTAAGTATAATAAAAAGAGAACAGAAATGAGGTTGCTGGCTTGGAAAATTAAACATATGTCTGGTTTTGAATACAATCCTAATATTGATTATTCCAAGGACAAAATTGTTGATCTCGGAATATGGTTACCCTGTACCTGGTGTCATGCTTTGAAATGGCGGGAAGAGCCTAATGGAATGTGTTGCAGTGGCGGGAAAGTGCAGCTCGATTCCATTGAACGTTTCCCGGAACCATTACACAGTCTTTTGACGAATCAGCGTGTAAAAGGCGAGCATTTTCTGTCTTCCATACGAAAATACAACGGATGTTTTCAAATGACATCTTTTGGAGCTAAAAAGGTAAATGAGGGTAACTTTATGCCAACTTTTAAAGTACAAGGCCAGGTATACCACCAGATAGGGAGCATTACGGTTGCCCCTCAACATGAATCTTCGTTTTTACAAATATATTTTGTCGGTGATGATGAAAGTGAGAGGAACATTCGCTGTGGAATTTACTCTGGCGTCAATCGAGAACTGGTTGACCAATTACAAAAGTTACTGCATGAAAATAATAAATATATTTTAGGTTTTAAAGCCGCTATTGACTCTGCACCTAAGGGTCAAAAGGATTACAAAATAATTATCAATGTAAATAGAAAGCCGTTTGGGGAACACCAAGGTCGTTTCAACGCTCCAACGTGTAAGGAGGTCGCAGTTCTGATTGTAGGTCAGGAGTTTGAAAAGAGAGACATCGTTCTCAATAGCAGAAATAACAGAGTGGTATGAATCAGTGAGACACACCGTGCTTATGACGAACTTCAATACCCTCTGATGTTTTGCCGCGGGGAAGATCGCTATCAAATTGATATCCCTCAACGTGACCCAAAGACTATAATGCGCCTCTTAAAAAGACCGTGTCTGCTGCTAACTTCTACAGCTACAGATTAATGAAGCGTGACAGCGGAGAAAACTACATACTGTCATTTCGCAGCCTACTCAGTCAATATTTGGTCGACATGTACGCAAAAATAGAAACGGAGCGACTTAATTGGATACGAAACGATCAGAAAAAGCTAAGAAGCGAAGAGTATGTTCATTTAAAGGATGCTATGTCAAGAGCTGACACACAAATTAAAGATTTTGGCAAAATGGTTGTATTACCGTCCTCTTTTACTGTTGCCATTGCAGTAGCTTCCTCAGGAATTGCAGCTACTTTAATCGATGGAGGCAAAACTGCTCACTCTGCTTTCAGATTACCTTTGAATCTAAATTATTCCGAAACTCCATTGTGTAATATATCTAAACAGAGTGACATGGCGGAAGTGCTTCGAAAAGCCAAAATTATAGTTTGGGACGAGTGCACAATGGCTCACAAAAAATGTATTGAGGCTTTAGATGGAACGCTCCAAGACATTCGAAGTTGCAACCGATTGATGGGTGGAGTAACAATTTTGTTAGCAGGTGACTTCAGACAAACATTGCCTGTTGTACCGCGAGAGACACGTGCAGACGAAGTGAAAGCCTGCTTAAAGTCGTCATTTCTATGGCCGAAAGTTAATATTCTGACATTGAGAGTCAATATGCGCGTCCAACATGATTCAAGGGCAAAACAGTTCTCTAAATTGTTGCTCGATATAGGTAATGGACATGTTTCGGAGGAGGAAGGTAAAATAAACATTCCTAATAATCTGGGCGATGTCGTGGTAGATCTGAACAGTTTAACTGATAGAATTTACCCTAACGTTCACCAAACTGAAGAAAATTGTGCATCATGGCTGCGAGAAAGAGCAATTCTTACTCCAAGAAACGATGACGCCAACAGCATCAACAACATTTTACTTAAAAAGTTGCTCACTGCTGAGGTAAAATATGAATCCGTGGACACTGTACTGCAGGTCGATGATGCTGTAAATTATCCCGTAGAGTTCCTTAACACCCTCCACCCACCAGGAATACCGCCTCACATATTGTACCTCAAAGTTGGCGCTCCAATTATTTTATTGCGCAATCTCAACCCTCCGAAACTATGCAACGGCACTAGGCTACAGGTGAAGGCTTTACATAAACACGTAATCGAAGCCACCATTTTTACTGGTATTTATCAAGGAGAAACGGTTTTCATTCCGCGAATTCCTTTGATACCTTCGGATTACCAGTTTGAATTTAAACGTTTGCAATATCCAGTTAAGTTATGTTACGCAATGACAATTAATAAAGCGCAAGGTAAAACATTGAAAATAGTTGGTGTTGATGTCAGGAATGATTGTTTTTCACATGGCCAGTTATATGTGGCGTGTTCCAGGGATACCTCACCTAACGGCTTAGTTATGCTCCAGCCAGAAAAAAAAACAAAAATATTGTTTACATGGAAGTTTTAAAATAAATAACTAAAATAAAATAAAATAATTAGTCATTATTTAATACACAAATAACGAACCTCGCGCGTTGTTGAGGCAACTATATTCACTGGCTGTGGTTCTGGAGAAACAGTTTTCATACCTCGTATTCCTTTGATCCCGTCAGACTACCATTTTCAGTTTAAAAGACTACAATTTCCCATCAAAGTCTGTTTTGCAATGACAATCAACAAAGCTCAAGGACAGTCTTTGAAAATGGCTGGCGTAGATCTGAGGGAAGACTGTTTCTCTTATGGCCAGTTGTACGTTGCTTGTTCAAGAGTTAGCACTCCTGACAGTCTGGTTATTCTTCACCCAGAAGGAAAAACTAAAAACTTTGTGTACAAAGAAGTTCTTTAAGGATCCGATGATTAGTTCTTCATTACAAGTTCATAAATTGAAGAAAAATCTGAAATGTTTTCATACTCAACGCAACTTCATATAACAAAAATGTTTAATGTTTATTTTAAATAAAATACATAAGAGGTTTTAATTATTTATTTATAAGAAACTACTTTAATTGAACTTTATTAATTAAATAAGATTTTCATTACATACAACGTGAAACTCCGTAGCGAAGCACGGGTATTTTGCTAGTAGTCTATACACGCGTTTTAGCCTATATTATTGTGATTTTTTATCTGATCTAAAGGTGGGCTGAAAGGCTCGAAAGCGTTTATCGTGAGTACCATAAATAGAAGAATGCAACACGTGGTTTGGTTTCTGCAATTTTGAAATTTTATATATAGACCTACCTACTAATTTTTTTTCTTTGTTGAGAAGAAGAAAGTTATAAGTAAACCAAAAAATTTAAACTTCTTGGTTTTTTATAAAGAAGCCACTAAAATTTCATTGCCTATAAATAAAAAAGAATCTCACTGCATTCTCATTAGTCGATTCTGTTTCAGTTTCTTATCATTATAATTTTCATTTGGGTTTCGAAATATTTTTACTTCCAATATTCCAGGAAAGTTACAATATTCTATGAGATATCTCGGCCCAGTAGCCTATAAAATAGTCAAAAACTAAACACTTTGGTATGTATAGACTGCAAGTACTCTGTTTAAAACTTATTATTTTGTTAATACACCTACTTGGATTTCAAGAAGACAGAATTGTTTTAGAAAACACTTAGGTTCAAAAAACATTTTGGGAGTTATATAGGCCTAATGTGCGTACCATTATTCCGCACATTCTGTATTCCGTAATCCATTATCTTATCATAATATAATGATAATGAATCCCTTTCATGGATCCTGCTGACATAGACAATCTACACTTTATATTTACACTATGTACCTAATGCTTTATTAGGACATTTTGTCAATTACTGCTTGTTTACTATGAGCTCGCCTTTGAATTTCCATTTCTCTGAGAAAATCTTCTTCCAAAATAAAACTAATTTATTTAGAGCAGATAAATCAATTTTTGTGTTACGTAGGCCTACTCTATGTTTTGAAACAACAAATTCAAGACGAAGCAACCAACTAACCAAATTCTAAGAAGGAATGTGAATTCGATCGCTGTACATATATACAAACCATGAAATGTAGGCCTAAGTAAACATTAGAAAATATTGTGTATAAAACGGTAAAGTGCAGAGACTGATATCAATTCTTGAAGATTTAGTCACGTGAATATTACTTGTGGGAAACACTTTATTTTTAAACGAACAAACAACAAACCAGTGTTAGACGAAGGAATCAAACCGGTTAAATTGTAAATATTCTAGCTCGCGCGTCGCAGTCCTTGACTTACCCTTGAACTTTGACTGGCTTCGGCCAACATGTCCTCCGCTTCGTTTATGATTATACGTTCGTTTTTAGAATTTACTGGAATTACAAAAGTCGCATTTCTCTTTACTAATTAAACAATTTATGCCAACTACACATTCCAATTTCATTTTATGAACGCACATGTTATCTTGTTAAACTATAATTTCATGTAGTTTTTAACCATAAATGTTTTATAATATTATATTAAATTTTTATATTAAATATCATAACAAAATATTATAATTTTATGTCATATGTAAAAACCATAAAGTTTTTACACGAACTAACAGTCCTAAGTGTTTACGACTACCCATCCTAAATTAACATTCTCTTTAAATATATAGATATATATTTGACCATTCTACTGTTTATAATTGCAAGTACGTGCTGGTGGGAAGACCCAGAGTTATGATGTCACAAGTGGACACACGCGCGCGCATGGCATAGCTGTTTGTAAACAGATACGACCAAAATGTGTTCATCCATAATTGCGTGTAAAGTAACTTTCATTTTATGTTTAAATACACAGTAGGCATATCCAGTGGCGGCTCGTGGCTTCGAGGATTGGTGAAGCAGAATCGAAGGCAGCCCCCCCCCCCCGGACAATTATGTGAATATGATTCTTCTTGTTTTGAAACCACGAATAACATATGGAGACAAAAGATGCGAAGGTATGATTTTATTTTTTTTAAACAAGAAAGACTTCGTTCTACGGAAACGCTAGTGGATGGAATAGTTACTATTAAACAAAACAGTTTTTAAGCTTTTTTAAAGATGTTCTTGTTGTCAGCTAAAAGGTCCGTAAAATTTAGTGGTTCCATTTTTCTGTATTGCTTATCCTCATAAATAAGCTGTAATTTGGTTTTCAGTCTTTGGAAATCGGTAAACAGATTAGGATAGCACACCTTTAAGTTATTTAATGCTCCGTGGGAAAGTTTTCAGAATACGTTACGAACTTAGAAGTATCCATTAATGTAACAAACTGAAGCTTTTCCATATCATTAAAACGTGTGGCTATTTGCACTGAAAGGTTATCTAAAACTTCATAATACAGAATTTTGTATTTTTCAAAAAGTTGATCTCGTGTGAGTGTAATTATTTTCTGCCACTCATGGTATTCAGTTGGAACTGTTGTTTTTGAAGCAGCTGAATCGAAAATTTTTATAAATGCATCATCAGTTATTTAGCTATTTATGAGGGTTTGCGTATTTTTAACTTGCGAGATAAAGAAATTAATGCCAAATGACTTCTTTTGTAGCACATCGAAGAGAACATCTGTGGCTCCAAAAATATCGTTAAAGACGACAACCAAAAGCGTAAATTCAAAATCATTCAATTTATTTAAGAAGCCATCACTTTACCTAATTGATGGAATATTTACTATTAAACAAAACAGTTTTTAACCTTTTTTAAAAATGTTCTTGTTGTCAGCTAAAAGTTCCGTAAAATTTAGTGGTTCCATTTGTCTGCATTGCTTATCCTCATAAATAAGCTGTAATTTGGTTTTCAGACTTAATTCCGATCATAATTTGAATCGTTCACAATTTTAGTGAATACTTCTTTTAATGAATCCCATTCGTTATATATAATATTCACAATTTTGGAATTAGACTTCCATCGCGCAATAACGGAAGTAGGGATTCGTCTTCCAACGACTGTGTCTACTGCGTAAGTTCGCTTAGCAGAACTGTGGAAAAAAGAGGGTAAACCGTTAACAGTTGCAAAAAATATCCGACATTTCGAAATGCTGTTGCAGCTTTGTTGTAGCACTAAATTCAAACGATGCGTCATGCAGTGAACAAAAACCGCTACTTTGATTTTTGCCTGAAGACCTTTCAATTCCCCTGACATAACGCTTGCATCATCAAAACACTGGGCAGTAAGTTTTGATTTATAGTCAAATTTTTCGAGGGATCTTGACACAACGTGAAACAGGGTGTCGGCAGTCAGGCTGGAACTAACATCATAAAATCCCAAAAATCTTTCCACCAGCTTTCCTCCGGGAATAACGTATCTAATTATGATGCTACATTGAGATTTGTGTACAATGTTTGTGAAATCATCGACTTGAATTAAAAAAAAATGTACTATTTTCTGTTTCCTTTGCAACGTGCTCATCAATATATTGTGAAATGCAGTTATTTCATTCTACATAGTCTTAGAGTTGCCGGCAAAGACGGGTGAGATTTTTTATAGTGTTCTTCAATATCTACAGGGCTTATCGATACGAAGGTTTCTAACAGTTCTTAAAAATTTCCGGGATTAATAGATGGTAACTCTTCGTGGTGCCCGCGAAATGCTAATTTTGGTTTACCCAAGTAAAGAACTGCACGAACAGTAAGATGCATGAAACGTCTGTTAAGCCAAACGTTGTCATTGAAGTATTTAATATACAACCTAGAATTTGCCTTCAAAGTATCCTAGATAGTACTTGAATTTTTCTTTAGTTTTAAAAAACTCAATTCACAACGCATGTGCTCAGAAGAACCTTCATGTTTGGAAAGAGTACGAGTAACGTTACCGAAATCAACAAAGCCGTTCTTATTCCACTCACTTGATTTAACACTAATAATTAAGCAGCGCATACAAAAAAGTTTATTTAAATAATAACTGCCACACAACCACTCGAACGTTGAATACCAATTTTGTTTAAAGTTGCGATTGTACACCTTGTCCTTTATTTTTGCAACTTTATTTACTTTCAATATAGGCATAGGTTTTTCACAGCTTAAAAACTTTTTCTTATCATCATATTCCATCTTGAAAATGGCGTTTCTAATAAAACACATACCGGATCATATGAAATAAACATTCTGTAAAAACTTCACACACGATCGAACACGATGAACAACGAACAAAACAAACGCGCTGGATAGGTAAAGCACTGTACACGGTACACCACTGAAAAATAGCACACGACACTGCATCACGTGTGTGGAGGAACGCTGAGTACGGCATATACGTTGTCACGGCAACCGTCATAAACCGAGCGTTGTTAGTGACATACAGTATTAACAGTATTAACACTTTCCAGTCTGAGGGTACAGTTTCCTGTATTGTCCTTCCAGTCTGGCAAATTTTACCAACTTTCCTGATTCTGTATTTCTTAAGACTTTTATATATATACTTGTATTGCATATCAAATAAATATTTAAACATTACTTTATTAAAATATTACATTAATATACACACAAAGTTACAAATAATATATTTTTTCGAAATGTAAATTTTTAATAAAATAACAGAGTTGGAACGGCCCGGTTCTAGAGGTAATTGGCAACTCTGTGGTACAATTCTAGCATACATAAAGGCTTTTCGTTAGTTTCGTTTAATACATCGCTCACTTTATTTAGAAAAACAACATTGAACACACGCTAGTGATAAACGCACAATGAAAGATATTAGAAACCGCGCTAAAACAAATAGTATCAGCTGTTTAAAATGTGATTACATTTATGAAAATTGAAACCAGAGTGCACTGTACACATTCGTATATCGTACGAAAGCATTAAACCCTTGATGTACCCGTAATGTGACAGTGAATCAAACGGATACTCGTGCTGCTGCGTCCACTAGGCAAAAATAATACTGCCCTGCATATACTCGGGCTTAGACCGGGAACTGATGCAACCTTCAAGGTGCAGAAAGCTGCTTCTACGATCCGCTTTCCGCCACCAGTAGGCTTACTATACGTGGAGTGGTATGTGATCGCAGCGAATTGCAGCTTCTGTAACCTATTTACATCGCTTGTAAATGTTATTTTAATTATTATACAGACGAAATTTAATTTAAAAAATATTTTTATACAAAAAATTGACTAAAAATTAAAAATAATTTTGTGTAAAAAAAACACATTGAACCAGTTATTTTAGGTGAAGCAGCGCTTCACCTGCGTCACCTGACGAGCCGCCACTGGACCTATCAATTTTACTACATACAATGAAGAAGACACTTTAAAATAGGCTTAATAAAAGATGTCAAGAAATTGGAAATTTGTTAAAGCATAAATCAATAAGAGTATATAATATTTAGAAAATTTGTTAAAATAACTTTCAGTATTAACAACAGAGCATGATTTTGCGAAAACTAAAATAAATTGATGAAAGGGAAAAAGCCACTATCTCAGAATAATCCGCCTTTATGTCAAATGTTTACCTGTATTAATATGGTACCTCAGGGACTACTGAGGCACCATATTGATGTAGGTAAAACCGTTTCTAAGAGTTTCACATTAATGTTCAGTACGCAGTAGCCTATAGTCTCAGTTATCTGATACGGTCACGATTAGTTTTCAAAAGAATATAAAAGTTTTAATTTTGGAAATGTATTGAATGTAAAAGGAAGCACTGTAAGGAAAGTCTTTCTACCCAGAATAATAGGCCTACCGTTTTAGCGAGGTGGGACATATTTGTCTCCCAGACGATGCAGCGATTGAAGTGAATGCCAGAAAGCGGGCTAGAGAAACGGACAGCGTGATATCAATAATATATGTGGAAGAAGTAGGGCAGCAGAGGATACGAGTTTGTGACAGCGATGCGGTTGCATACAAGTACAAAACAGTCGTTGCATCGCGTTCGGAGGAAGAGTAAGGGACCTACAAATGACCCGGTCAACTTGGAAGATATTACAACTACGTTTGGTTATGAACGATAGAAACAAATTCCTACTGCACGATGACAATCGAGGCCCTAAAAGACCAGATATTAATATTTGCCAGTGAGAAAAAAAATACACATTATCAATGTGTTCGTCGTTCTTCACCGACGGAACGTTTAAAAGTTCGAACAAGCAGTTTGTGCAGTTATTCATCATCTACGCCGATCTTGGAAGTTCGTAAGATGAAAACAAAACTATTCCAGCCGTCTACGACATATGTTTGTTTTTTTTAGTGCCGTTAAAAACAAAATGCCTGGAGACGACCGTAATGGACTTCGTAGTTGCCATCATTGGCTCAATTAAAGTTTTATTTCCTGCAGCTAACACGTCTAGTTGTAACTACCATTTTAATCAGTGTCTACGGAGGAAAGTACAGGAATTTTGCCTAGTTCCCGAATATAAAGAAAATGAAGAAGCTCGGCTCCACATCCGTATATGCTCTGCCTTGGCTCAAGTTCCCCTAAATATGGTTGAAGAAGTCTTGTTGTACACTCAGGAAAGCACGCCCGAAAAACCAAAACTTCGAGTATTTAACGACCACTTCGTCGATCAGGGGCTAGATAACGAATATATGGCAAGAAAAATGTGACACACACAGAACTAACTATATTTCTGAATGCTGGAATCAAAGAATAAAGACACTTACTTCTAAACCATACCCAAATATTCAGGGGCGGATTTATACTTTTGCCACCTAGGGATAATAATGCCCAGATAATGCCCATAGTTTTGAATGGAAAGAAAGATCATAAAATAAAATAAAAACAAATTTAAATCCAAGAAAGCAACATTAAAAATTAATTAAGAACCACCGTGAAGTACAATCATAGTATGAAGTAAGAATGTCATTAAAACCCTATGTACAATGAATGATGAGTAATCAAAATAAACCAAAAAACTAAAAATAAAGTAAGGAAATACCCACGTAGGATAGGAGTAAGTAAGGAAGAAACCAGAACGAGACAACATCCACAATAAGAAGGAATGCTTTTATAAGAAACAAGTAGGATAGGAGGAATTAAAGAAGAAACCAGAACAAGACAACATCCACAAGAAGAAGGAATGCTCTTATAAGAAACAAAAACGAAACCCCAAAAGAAAAGAAAAATACCCAAATATAACAAAAACCCAAATTTAGAAAACCATGTAAAATAAATATAAACCAAAAGTGTATAAAGTAGAATTAAAAGTGAACCAATATGAATTAGTAATATAATAGAAAAAACAAACCTTCATTATCCTCTATAAACAAACTTCTTGATTTTAAAAAGACTATAAAACTAATTAGAAATAAAATAAAAGAATAAAAAGGGGACCAGTGCAAGTTTTTATATTATATTAAATAAACTTAATGTGTCAACGTTGGAGTTCATAAACTAAGTAAATTGTGCATTTATACAACTTTAAAATTTTTATATTGTGTCAATAAATAATATTTAATTGAGTATTATAATGACAAATAATACAATGTTTCTAAATAACTGCCAATCTTTATATACAACATTCATTAGAATGAAAGTAATAAAACAAGAGCAGGCCAGTAAAAAAGTGAAGTGACCCAGAATCATTACCCCAAAAATCAAACAAAAACAGCTAAGACTGAAAATAAAATTAGGTATAAGAAATAGTGTAAATGATGGAAGGACAGATATTTTATTTACAATAATTTCAAATAGCTCAAGGATAAAATGTCTGAGAGTACACTCCTTTTAGTATAAAACTTTTATTATAAAATATTTATTATGTGTTAATAGTAATAATCAAGGATAAAATGTCTCAGAGTACAATTCTTTTAATATAAAACTTTTAGTATAAAACTTTTATTATGTGTTAATAGTAATAATCAAGTATAAAATGTCTGAGAGTACAATTCTTTTAATATAAAACTTTTAGTATAAAACTTTTATTATGTGTTGATAGTAATAATCAAGACTAAAATGTCTGAGTTAAAATACCATTGTTAATTTCAAATATTTGTTATGGATTCATAGTATGAATTCTATACTAAATGTTCTATTGTTAAAGTAAGGAAATGTTAATTAATATTGTATTAGAATAGAAAGTCAGAAGGAATATAAACAAGCTGTATTATTAAAAATCTTTGTATGTAAAAACAGATAAAATCTAGGCCAAATGGTAAATCTAAACAACATTAAAATTTGTGAATTAAGTGCAATAAAATAGTTAAACTGATGAAATTTGTATAAGGTAAATCAGTCATAGATGCATATTACTGGAACTATAATTAAGAAAGATATTGTAAAAAGATAGTAAGAATTATTGGAAAAATGCAAATGTAATAACTGAAAATTTAAAGTGGGAAGTCACAAATTAATGAATAATATTTAAAAAGATAATCAATTAATAAAATTACAAGAAATTAAGGGAAGAGAAACCTTATTACAATCTGAGATTTAGTACAATCATATAACATATAAAATGGCAAACATTTTGAGAAGGACAGGAAGTAAATTTAAAAACTTACACTTTCAAAATGAAGTAAATATAGCATTTTAGATAAAAAACTTTGTAAAACTATCTTATTTAGTATCAAATCAAGCAGAATGAACTAAAGAAACAGTTTATGTATTTAGTATTTAGTAAAATTAAATAATAGCAAAAATGTATTCAGTAATATAATGTAATGTTCATGAATGTAACGGAAGCTAGAAAGATTTGAAACAATGTATTGCTAATATTAAATTGGCTAAGACGTTTTTAGATGACGAAGGAAGTTAGAACAGTTGATTATTAGACTTTGTCGAGCACGTTTGAACGAGAGTTTGGCTAAATAATAACCTAATAGCGAAGACAAGCATGGCGTTCAACCCATAAGCCTAGTCTACTGCGAAAGTCGCGAGTGTCGAACAATTTCACTTAAACCTTAAATTCAGTGGAATTAACACTTACAAGCATTAAAATAACTTAACACAGAACAGAAAATAAGGGAATTCATAATTTAAACCATTAAAACCAATAATTCCGAATAACGAAACGAACAGTGCAATTGTCGACCTTATTAACTAAAGTGAAATATAACTTTAGCCCATACATTTTATCGAAGTGAACCACAAACACTTAACCAGGACCACTCCACTAACACCAGAAGGAATAATCGCAGCTGCAGGAACGAGAAATCATTGGAAAAGCAGCATTTATTTGAAGCAAATTCGTCGAGGTGCATTTCGTCAACTACATCTGAATACGAAGCGGCCATCTTTGACTTCCCACAATTCCAAGCGCCACGGCCAGTATATCTTCACGGTTCGAAAAATTTCTTTACTTACTATTATATATTGAATGATATGTTTATATTTTAATTAATAAGCTTATATTTTGTAATGTTATATTTTCTATACTATGCCCTTTCCACTGACTATATATAAAATAACTGTTCAAAGAACCCGAGAATATATAATTTGTAAAATCTATTGTTTTTCCCTGAGAGAGTCGATTCATCAATCGATATAAAATCGATTACTTTATTATTTTTAATAAAATTCCTTGAATATTATAAAATTGAATCCTATTTATTCCTAAATTATAAATAGAATAATATATCATCTTAGTTGAGACATAACTACCAGAATTTAACAACTTTAAAGGAAGATAACCTGCAAATAAGGAAAGATCACCAATCGATTGTTCCTGGAGAAAATCCTATTAACTAAGAAAAGAATTCTAAATACACCAAAGGATATAATTCGACAAAAACAATTAATAAGAAGTTCGAAACACCACGAAACACTTTAAAATAATTAATATTAAATTAATTAAAAATAAAACAAAAAAAATAATAAACTTTTTTTTTACAAACAAGAATTACTTTTATTAACAGAAAACATACAAGAGAATATTCATAATTTGTTACAAATTGGCGACCAACTAAGGGGCTTTAATTAGTGATTGATAGGCCACTATAATTTGCCCAATTCCTAATTCAAGCTTGGCAGCGGTTATCAAGTCAGAGAAGGACAATAAAAAGGCAACAACGACAAACAAAATGGCAGAACTTACACGAGAAGAGATGATGAATAAGATGATGGAAATGCTCCTACAATTCAAGAAGAAGATGGTGGAACAGTTCAGGGAAGAATTGAGTAACCAACTGGACGAGGAAAGAAAGGAAAGGAAGTAGTAGTACCACAAATCGATGATGGAGAAACTAGATGATATAAGAAATGATAATAAACTGTGGAGGGAAGAATTAAGAAATGAGAGGACCAAAGAAGGAAAAAATAATAGCAAACCAGAAACAGAAGAAATACCAAACAGAAACAAGGAAAATATTAAACAAAGGGAAATGAAATCAAAGAAAATGAGAAGAACGCATCCAATGAAATTAATAAAAACACAGGAACAAATGGAGATGATGAACCATGGTTTAATTGATGTCAATAATATCCCAATTAACAACAATAAAAAAATCATGAATTCCAGAGATTATAGGAGGAGGATAGAAGTAATTTCAGAAATAATTTACCACAAAACAGTAGTTTACTACTGGGAAAAGGCCAGAGGTAAATGGAATACGACGAAGGTAGTTTTGTGCGTCACGATGCTCGCAACTATTTTAACTTTAGCAGAGTGGCGCAATTTTGTGACGTCTCCCTTGTTAAGATATCACAAATGTCGGGAACCAGTTCAATTTGTTACCTGTTAATTGAACTAGCTGCCGTTGTTAGTAAACCTTAATCACTAACAAATTATAACACTTTATTAATCAGGAATTAAGCAAGGATTGTATAAATTTATTCACTCGTTGGGTGTTAGCAAAAACATCTCTTTATTAACGTATTTATCTCTGATACTTTACTTTACTTTTAAACTCAAATTCTAAAAATTTCTGCATTAAATATTTTGGAAATCTACTTCTTATTCTTTTTATATCAAAAGCATTCAGCTAGATATTGTTTTCAGTACCACGGATCCGGGTTTCAACTTAGTTATGTTTTTATTACAACTTCAACCAAATCATTAGAAGAATAATTTTGGTTTTAAATTTTAGAATTAATTTACATCTAAACATCGTAATGTCATTACTACTTCATTACAGTGATTACAAAAATATATATATTAAACTTTAAATTATCAAAAGTTCTTTACTGTTCTTTTGTTACTGGCCTTGTTGTTTTACAATGAATTTGTGTTACAAATATTATGTTTTGATATCACCTGAATGTAACATGTGTATGCTGTGGGGTCCATGATGGTCATCTTCAGTCCTCTTCTAGGGTGTGATCCACGGTTCTTCTTAATGTTCCATGAGGTTGATTGTTTCTGGTAGTCTCTTCCTAGACGATTAGATTTTGGTACTAGAAGTTCATCCGGTTGCTGTTAGTGTTTTCTTCTTTTGGAGTCGGTTGATTACATTTTACTTTTAGTTACAGTTCTTATTTTGTCAGCACTAAAATCTGGTAAGTAACATTTCTCACCACTTACAGTTTGCTAAGAGATGTGTCGGCTAAGTTTCCTTTTTTTTTTATTATTCTTTACATATTTCTTCACGCACTACATTATAATTTTGTTTTTATTATTATTATTATACTACATAGGTCAACTAAAACTCATTATAAACTTGATTAAATATTGTTTAACGGTATACACCTATGTGTATGTTCACAACACATCAGCTACATCCTTACATCTCGGTGTCTATCGGGCGAATGCAAGCAATGTTTAGCGGCAAGGGGTCAGTAGCTGGCGCGGTTTTACGCACTGAGAAAATAGTTCGTTCTTTTAAGTTATATTAATTATTTACTAATTAAGTCGTAATACATTATTTTAACTTTTGGTTACGAATTATGAATTTTTTTATTTATTTTGTACATATTTTATTTAATTAAAGTAATTATTATTATTAGCTAAATAACACCGTTCTTAACGTGTTGGTACGGGACAATTTGCACGTTGTTGCATGAATCTAGGCATAGGTAAGGGGTGGATAATACTCTTACTTATATTGAAAGCAATTTTTTATTTGTGCGATTTAAATATTTTTTTTTAAATCGTCACAGTAGCAATATATGGTAAAATATCAATGATATCATTAGTCATTGATGGACCAGTAACACCCTGTTTTAACGAACCATATGGTAGAATCATGCAAAGAAAACTTGAAATAAGCGAAAGAATAACCGCAGGAAAAATGAAGTACCAGGTAGAAGCAAGAGATGTCACTAGTACCGGAATAATTATGTAGACAATGGTCGTCCGGACAATAAGGGCAACTGAGATGATGGACCACGCCTAAATCAAATACCACACACCACCCACCACGAAAAGGGACGGATGTTATGATAACTGACTACGGCGAAAAACCATTTCAAAGGAGAAGAAAAATGAGTACCATTGAGGAGAAATGATAGGAATTATGAACAAAGAAACAAAACTGGGATTTATGAAGAAAGATTATTTAAGAAACTGAACCTTACAAATGAAAATATGAGCAACTGAGCGACATAAAGAAAATCATCATTACTGGGTATAAAAGAAAATATAACACATACGAACTGAAGGAAATAGTTTCCGGAAAAATTAAAGGCGTATACAACCAAGCCTCCATAAAAAAATAATTAAGAAGTTTGAAATTAGAATAAAATTAAAAACCCTCAAAATTTAAAAAATAGTAAGACCAACTTACACAAGTAATTTGGAAGAAAACAATTTGGGATTAATTAAGAAGATTGAAATTAGAATATAATAAAAAATGTCAAAATTAAAAAAATAATATGACCAACTTATACAAGTGATTTAAAGAAAATAATTTGGAATTAATTAAATAAGAAGAAGATTTGTGACTATAATAAAAACCTCAAAATTTAAAAAAATAGTAAGACCAACTTACCAATGATTTGAAAGAAAATAATGTGATTAATTAAAAAGAGAAGTATTTGTTATTATAATAAAAATGTCAAAATCAAAAAAAAAATAATAATAATATCAACCTATGACTAATTATTTATGAAACGATTATGGAAACGAATAGTCAAGAAGGATGGTTATAATATTACTCAGTTCTAAAAAACAAAGGACAACACACACCAATCATATGAAGAAAAGAGTCTTGGCAAGAAAATAATAAAACATTTATGGAAGGCAAAGAGAAATAAGGACCACATGGAAAATATAATATATGAATTAATTTTAATGAAAACAAAAGTGGAATAATAACTTTCTGAGAAAGAAAAGAAAGAAAAATATGTTTATATAATATGATCATAATAACAACTTGGATGTCAATTATAATGAAACCCATTGAAAAAACGAACTGTCATAAAATAATACAATTCGAAAAATTAATAAGAACTAAGAAAAAAATATAAAAAATATGCTATTAATATCAATAACCAGAAGAAGAATTAAAGAGAATTCAGATGAAAAAGGAAAAAGTTACACCATAACTAGTAATAAACATATTAATAGAGTTTCCAACCATGATAAAAAGGAATATATCAGCCGAGCTAAAAAGTCAGAAGAATAAATAATAAGAATAATGAATACTAAGAAAAATAACTGAGATAGAAAATGTGAGAAAATCTGAGAAACAACGAAGTGAAGTATCCAAAGATATTTTTATTAGTCGAAAATTAGACTATTCTATATATAATTTTTATTTGATGACTGTCTGTAGATAATTCCAGCAGCATTATTTTTTGAGCAGAGATGAATTGCCTCTGATCTCAATGAGAAGTGTAGTATGGCCAGCAGAGTAAGTAGCCAACAGTGCCTCTCTGAACTGTTCCAGCTCACGTGTTAGGGAATGTTAGGGAATCAATATCCCATGGATACAACACAAAGTTAAGAAAAGGAATAATATAATAATAATAATAAATCTCAGAGAACACTAACTATCCAGGAAGAATCAAAGTCAGATAAGAGACTATAAAGTTTATTAAGCTCAAGTATGAAGAAGCCGATATAGAAATGGGGAGGAAGACAAAGAATAATAAATAAAAAGCTATCATAAGCAATTATTTCATCCATACTCAAGTCTGAAATAATCACTTCTGGAGGAGAGCAATCTGTAGCATGACAGATAATGCCCATAGTTCTGAATGGAAAGAAAGATCACAAAATAAATTAAAAACAAATTTAAATCCAAGAAAGCAACATTAGAAATTAATTAAGAACCACCGTGAAGCACAATCATAGTATGAAGTAAGAGTGTCATTAAAACCATATGTACAATGAATGATGAGTAATCAAAATAAACCAAAAAACTAAAAATAAAGTAAGGAAATACCCAGGTAGGATAGGAGTAAATAAAGAAGAAACCAGAAAAAGACAACATCCACAATATCTGCAACGTGGAGGAAGACGTACGTAATTTACTGGCCGGATTTTCCTCCAGCAACCTGTCTTACAAGTCTCTGTGGGGCCAGTTTTATTGTGACTGCGTCTGTGTCCATCCAATGTATCGGTCAGCTATGAAGTTGCTACAGATAACATTATGTCTGACAGGTACGTACAATGCTTACATTTAAGTTGTTTGTTTCTCTACAAAACGGGTGAAACAATACATTCCAGTAGACTAGTAAGAGAAAGAAGACTTAAACAAAAATAATTAATAAAGGTAATTTAACTTTAAGTGAAAGCAAACGAGTTATTCACGTATATAAAACTCTTTTACATACACTAAAGCTTACCGTGCTGTTTTTAAAGGTTTTATATAACTTGTTTCTTGGTGTATTGAATGCATACTCAAGCGAGTGAGCAATTACATTTAAAATTTAAGCGATTTGATACCTTTGTTATTAAGTTATTAAACTATTTTCTACAAGTAATAAGCACTAAAATGCGTTTAAAAAATGTTTATTAGTCTCTTCACTTTACCGGTTTACACCCAATACTTCCTAATTTTTACTTAGACCTGCATTTCACTATTTCTATGAATAGTACTCAAATGAAAATTCATTTTCTTACTGAAATGAGACACTTGGAATTTGTTTGGTGGTTGTTTGGTCTTGAATTACTTGTTTCAAAACAGAGAACGTAACACAAAAACGACTTGTCTGTTCTAAATAAATTTGCTTCACTTCGGAAAGGGGTTTACTTAGAGAAATACAAAATTACAAGGTGAGTACCCAATAATCAAATAGTAGTTGTTCCTTGAAATTAACAAAATGCCCTGATACAGCATCAGGTACACAGTGTAAATGTTATAAGTATTGATAGTCCATCCATCGATAGTATCGATAAATAGTACGATAGTAAGGCAGCTGGATCCATGGGAGCGATTCTTTATCATCATATTACAACAAGATAATAGAATGCATAATCTAGAATGATAAGTAGGCCTATATTTTTTGGGTTATAGGCCTACCTTCACAATTGTTTTTTGAACCTTAGTCTTATTCTGAAACAGTTCTGTCCTCTTGAAGTCCAGATAGCTGTATACAAAAAAAATAATAATAATTTTCTAAATAGACTATTTCCAATCTATACACACCAAAGTGTTCTGCTTCTTGACTACATTATACTGGGCTGTGACATTTCCTAGAAAGTGGAAAGTAAAAATATTTGTAAACATAAATGAAAATTATAACGACGAAAATGGGAACAGACTTGTTTTATGAGAATGCAATGACATACTTATTTTATTAACACCCAATGAAGTGTTGTAAGTGGCTTCACTAATCAAAAAAATTATAAAGATTAAATTATTTTTGCGTTTGTATATAACGTTTTTCACCTTAAAAAAAGAGGAAAATAAATAAGTAGGCCTATATAAAATTTCACAATTAGGCTACAGACACAGAACCACGTCTTGTACTCGCACTGTTTCCAGTAGGTACTACCGATAGGAGGTTTCAGCCTTTCAGCCCAACTTCAGGTCAGGTACAAAACATAATACCTATTTCTATCCTTTGCAAGGTTGAACACAATTTTCGTAAACAATCTTCATCACTAACTGCCTGCCAAATGTGTGCGGGGTCAACTCGCGAAATTTGTAAATCCACTAACAAATGTAAGTTTATTATATAAATATATAAAACATATCTAAAATAAAAATATTTATCTCTTGTTATCTGAATGTAAATATATATAAATATAATCTTATATTACGGTGATCTTAGGAATGGCAATGCTTCTGAAGAGCAACTGTAGATCTGGATCTCGTTAACGATGCCTAAACGCCATTGGATTTACTTTACATAATACAACTTTATTATTTAATACTATTTTATTCTGTGCTTAACAGGGATATTTTATCTTCAAATCGCCTCTAACGTTTCTTACTTGTGTCAACCGGAAAAGTCATTTAAAAATATGTTCTCCACAATCACGGAAACAGAATCACGAGAATCACGGAAACAGAGATAAGATAAACAAATGTTATAATGTTTACTTGAAATTAAACACTCTCCTTACTGAAATACACTGTACGATGAGTTACTCTCTCTGCACACAAGTCAATTCGCAGAGTTTATTAAAGTTCCAAATTGCGTTGATTACGACAGTGTAACAGACACGGTACTATGACACGACATGAAGCTACTGAGTTTCCTTGTCATATGTAAAGTTATTCTCATTAACATCTCCACTCAGCAATGTTCCTTCCGTTGTTACTTTACTTGTTCGTTATTTACCTTTTGTTATATTCGTTTGTAGATAGAGTTGTAAATATTATTATCTTTATACTTGATATCCTTTATCACATCTACATTGTTTATCTCTGTATGTAGTCTACTTAATACAGTCACAATGTATGTTAAGCCTTTACATAGAAACCGTTGTTAATTTTAATAAACATTTTGCCTCTCACGTATTTAAAATTCATAGGCTGCTGGATTTTTAATGCTAATTTGTTATACAATAATATACAATATAATAAAGTGGTCTCTCTCTTACCAGACTTGGATGGGACCGGGTAACGGTCGGATAATGGAAAAGTTGGTTAACAGAACTGTAGCTCATTTATGACCGTCGAGGACAAAGAACCCAGAAGTACATGTACGTACAACCCAGTTTGTATTGTATCTATAAATGAAATGCGTACGACAAAACTGGATAAATAGTTTAATTATAATTGCTTTAATTATCTGTGAGTACAGTAAATAGAAAAGTAAATAAAATATATACGATAGTGTACTTGAATGATTTACCTTAATTATGAGAACAAGAAAGAAATTACAGTCTGCTTTCTTTTGGCTTATGTCGGTTCCAATTTATAAAGAAACGAAGATCTTGGGTGTTAAGTAAACTTTTTAGGCAGAAAATTAAGTTGTAACACGAAAACGTGTAACGTATATTTTACTTTACAATTAATCTACGTAAAAACAAATACTTACGTTTGTTTTAAGTGCACACTGTACACTTAAAAAGTTTAAAACCCTCGGATTTATGAGGAAAAGTCTATCATTTTCTTTTGTTTTATGTTACTCTGACGTCTGTCAGCTGCACAATCTCTCCACTTTTTCAGATTCAATACATCGACTAGCACTGAAGTAGACTATCGTTCAACATATCGAACTCTATTTCTAGAGCGTCTTTCCCAGCAGCGTGAGAAATTT
This sequence comes from Magicicada septendecula, assembly GCA_034769895.1. Taxonomy (NCBI): domain Eukaryota; kingdom Metazoa; phylum Arthropoda; class Insecta; order Hemiptera; family Cicadidae; genus Magicicada; species Magicicada septendecula. The sequence goes on along the minus strand of CM068375.1, from coordinate 382,003,842 downwards.
TTCTTTCTTGATCCTCGTTGGATTCATTTCACTTTCATGATCCTCATTATTATTATTAACAGTGGTAATCATTAAGTATACAGTATTTCACCATTAACAGAATATAATGTATTTACTGTATGTAATCTTTATTTTAAAAAAAAATTAATAACGTATTATTAGTGTACGTATGTATAGTTAATTTTTTCCACTCTCTCTAGTGAAACAGTCGGTTATTGGAATGGTTGGTTAAGAGAGAAGCTACTGTAATGCTGTTGCCAGGTGTTGAGCCTCTAGACTGGAAGCTAAACGGTTACATCGGTTTAAAAATTAACATTTTCCTGGCAACACTGCAGTAACGTCAATTATTCTGTATAAGTTGCAGTACACTAACTATTAACTGAAGATTATTATGTTTTATGATATAACTATCAGAGTTGAAGAACCAACAACTAAACTAATTTTCTACCCATTTCACCAAGGAAATAATATTTAATTAGAAATGTTGCTTACTACTGTCATGTTGCACCAGATTTAGGTTCCTTAGACTCTGTCATGTTTTAATTAGGGTTTAAAACTAACAAGGAAAATTTTAATTCTAAAAGATAACAAAAATGTTAAGCAAGTGTCGTGATTGGGGAAAAATGAAACTGGATGAGGTGTTACATAATATCTTGTACAACGGAAATGATTTTGTATTACGATAAAGTAATAAGTTGTTTAAATAATACATTTTATCATCGTATTATTATTATTTTAATTCTTTCTGTGTATAGTACAGTCTGTCCGCATATTATACACAGTAAATGTCTCCCGAGACGGGAAACAACGAGGCACGTTTGGCCGTAATGACGTAACATAGACGTCACAAATCTCACTGTGATACTGCACTGGAGATTGTACTGGCCAGAGCATATTTTAAGGGATTTGCGATAAACACAAATCCTTTAGACTTTAGGAAAATTTAAAAAAAAAACACTACAAACAATCAAATGGATTCGTTATAATTAATTATGCAATATTCAGTAAGTACATTACAGTGTGATGTGCACATTACTACTACATGGAGGCCTGTTACAAATTCAAAGCCTTTATCACTGGTCTACTTAAAAATACATAAAGTACTGTAATTATATGTATATTATAACGTTACCAAATCTCACAGATTTGGAGTTATATGTAAAAGGTTTTCAAAATCAAATGTAACAAAAATTTAAATCGTTAGAATCATGTCTCGTGCTGTAGCGAGCATTCAAATGAATTGTACAGCGACTAACGGCAATGTCCGGTGGCGTTACGTAAGCACACACCCTTATAACAATTAGGGACACGCCCTAATATAATGTGTCGGCTACGTTATAATCCAGGGAACCCGTGATAATTGACTCTAGCCAATTATACAGGCTGCCTACGTTGTAACAAACTGAAAAATCAAACACAACACTAAGAATAATTATAATTACTCTAATTACAGGAAACAAGGGGAGGGAATTTAGCTGATTTATGCACTCACTTTAGTATGTAACAAGATGACATCTCTTTATTAACATATGATCTATAACACATTACATAAAAATTTACTCATACAGAAATTGTAAAGGGGTTTTCTGTCAAAACAAATGATCACACAGATCATGTATTTTACCTCGGATCCGAGTCTCTTTTAATCTAGTTAAGAAGTTTCAAATTTACTTTACTTATTAAGAAGGTTGCGTTGTTACTTAAACACCATTTGAAGAATGGTTTTATTTAGTTAAGCGATTCAAAGTGTGACGATTTTAAAAGAGGAAAAAAATGAAATAAAAGAAATTTAAAATAATTTAAAATCTCACATTAAAACAGAACATAAACCCCTAAAGTAAATGATAATGTAACCCCGCCATAATACCCAAAATAAATAGTTTTAAAACCTAAAGAATTCTATAATAAAATTGCGATAACACCCCTTAATATTTAACCCTTCCCTGTGTACTTATATGCCTGTATCAACTTGTAAAAATCTAGTACGGACATAAAAATTACTCTGCATTGAAGCGAAAATTAATAATTATGATAATTAAATAAGAAGACGTAATAATAATAATAAGAAATACCTACCTCAATAAAGAAAATGTAGTATTATTAATAGTAGTTAATTAGTATAATAATAATAATAAAGTACGAACTATTTTTCTCCCTCCGCGCGAACAAATCCCTCTCCCTACTAACTGCCGCAAAACCAACCCCAGTCGAGCGAGAATCAGCGACAAGGTAACAGCTTTACCATGTGTCGTAAAATAAAGTGTAAATATAAAAAATTAATGGCGATGTAACTGAACGTAATATTTCATGGTGACAGACTCCACAAGTAATTGAAATGTGGTGAAATAACTAAAAGTAACTAACTTAGCAGACACATCTTTTAAAAAAGGAAACGAAATGTTTAAGTTGTAAGGTATGTTCTATCCAAACATTATAAAGTAACATTAGTGCAGTTAAAAGCAAAATGTAAAGTGTAAAAAAGTGAACACCGTACATCAGGAGTGAAGTAACAACGACAAATTCACGAGCTTCAGGTAACAGCATCCTTTCGTCATGTTCGCAACTAAGAATCTACAAAATAAATGGAGACACCCGAACGACATCGTAGAACGTCTAGGAAACGCAACTGTAGAGTAACAACAAGAGAACCCGCCGCTGATCACATTGTATCAAGGTGAAACCAAACAATTATATTTTTAACAATGGCAACAAAAGCAGTATATTGTTTGCAAAGACTTATTCTAATAATGTAAATGTTAACATAGTAGTGTCTGTAATTACAATAATGAAATAGTAATCTGAAAATAGTTAAAGGTAAAAGGTTATTCGAAATTTGAGCAAACTAGTATTCAAATAGTTTGCATAATGTTGACTTATTGTAGAGCATTCTTAAGTTAAAACCCGGATCCGAGGTATTTGATGTAGTTAATAAATATATAATTTTATTTTGATCACTAGAGTAACATGTTAAAAGACGTAAGAGCATTTGATGCACAACTTTTGAGTAATTTATTTGTTTAATGTGATCAAACAAAATAACAATCATATTTAAAGTATTATTCAAGAAAATATAATAAAGAGATGTTATGGTTATCCAAAAGGTGAGTGAATATATCTACCAAATCCCTTGTCAATACTCCTCAATTCACGGGAGCCTATTTAACCTTTGTGTACTTATTAGGTATTTATGATTTTGTAAAGATTATGGCAGCCTGTTTAATTGACCTGAGCCAATTAACCAGGTTCCCGAATTGTAACGTTATGCGAAACGTTTCAAAAGTTATATCTCAAGAGTAATGTTGTTACAACGTATGATTTCAGAAATTACTGGTTACATCATTCTAAAACTTAATACTTGGAGATTGTCTTTTAAAAGTCTTTGGCATTTATAAATACTTATATCTTAAATATACATAATTCACGGAAGACGAGCTTCCGAGTCACCTCTTAGATAAGCTTTATCTGTCCATGTCCTGGGGCGTGAATCTTCGGTACTCTCTTAGTCGAGGGTTGTCATCGGGGTAGGGTTTCCAGTGGATGTCCTCTGAGTGAATTAATGATGAGATGTTATGTTAAAAGCGTGAAGTCGTCCTGATCCTCGGCGGTAATGGTAAGTGTTGTTTAGGTCTTAGTCGTCACTATCCATAGTTATGCACATCACATATTTAATGGCACCGTAGTACTGGAGTTTGCATCTTCTTTTCACATTATGTCGGAAGTACTTTACTTGAACCATATTTGATCGTTAGTTTTAATTAACATGAGATGTCACCTTATACACTAGTTTTTCTTTTTCACATCCTTGTTTAACAAATTACTCACTACATCTTCTTTATTTATAACTAGCTCTTCACGCTTTTAGTGGAAGCTAACACTCAATTAAAAATAAAAATAAAACATTTTGTGAAGAGCCCTCGCTTGGAGGTGTTTACAGTTTGAAAGCCGCATCATAAGTCCTGCATTGTTACAACAGGAAAATTTCAACGACGCGGAGTGAGTACTCCGCCATAATATAGTTCCAACTCTTTATTAATAATACAGTCTTACAGTTTGACAAAATAAACTATCGAGACTTATCTTGTCTACAGGAATTATTACAACTACTACTTGTGACTTTAAAATATTAATTATTTACATTATGATTTACAGGTATTTCTTATTTAATGCCGGGTCGGTATGCAAGTTGGATCCGGAATACATAGGTCATAGCATGACAAATGTACTAAAGGGTTAACAGTATTATTTTTAACTTTTGCTTTCACAGTTTTAATTACTTATTTTAGTTAGATTTTCTTAATTGATTCTCATTACTATTATGAGTTAGTTCAGGGGTATTTGGTTTAATAGTGCGATTTAATGTTCTTACTTACTTCCCGTTTTATATTTTATTATTAATTTGTTTTTTTTTTTTTTACAATTTAAATCGTCACATACTCCGCTGCTTAAAATAGACATGGGGGAATTTTAATAATGAGAATTCGAAAGTGGTACTGGGGGTATGCTTGTCGTTACTGTGTGGAATTTCTCTCCTTCTTTTTTCTTTTTCTTTCACTTAGTTATTTGCATGAGGTATACACACTTATTTCTTCTGAGTATTAAACAACATACATATATATATATATATATATCCTTACAAACTAATTCTTAAATTACGTAAAATTCACACTTAATGACTACATTTTAAAACACCTAATTTCTTCTTATTTCTATTACTTAAATCTACTACCGGTTTTTTTTTTTGGTTTGGTTACTCTCTTTAGAGAGTTACTCTCTAAATAATTTCGTATTTAGTGGTCAGGTAGTGGTCAGCTGACTACTCATTTTGCTCATCTTTCGTTGAACAGGATCTAAGGTTGATCAGGCCTCATTCCTAATTCTACGATTAGCACTTAGCATGGTTACTCAGGTACAAGATAACTTGTCTACCTAGTATTACCTTTTTCTATTTTTGGCTTTGGTATTTCCTCTTTTCCTTTTATTTTATACAATTTTATCTGCGAAATATGTGTTCTTCATAACATATTCTCGAGTCGCAGGTTCGTACAGGGCTACGGTAACTGGGGTTAAGTACTTCTGGATTTGGTAAGGACCACACCATCGGTATGATAATTTCGAGGTGGTCTTATCAATTGCACTACTAGTCGGGTGTGTCTTGTACATTACTAAGTCACCGACTTGGTACCTAAGTAAATTGTTATAATTATTATTATTATTTCTCTCGTGGTATTTTCGGGATTTTTCTAAGTTCGCTCTTAAATTTGCGCGAGCTTTATTCCAGATTTGTTTACTCTACTTATCCATAATTTGCGGAGGTAGCAAGTCATGTATTTTCCATTTTGTGGATAAGGGGTGGTTTGGTTTGTATTTATACAGTAACACAAACGGGGTAGACTTATGTCCTTCGTGATAAGCTGAATTAAAGGCGTATTGTATCCAGGATAGGTTCTGGTCCCAAGACGTATGGTCGTTCGCATGGTAGGCGATTAATGCAGATTTGAGGTTTCGCAGATACCTTTCAGCAATATTGCCTTGCGGACGATACTCCGTCGTGGTAATATGGTCTATTCCTAACTTGAAACACATATTCTTAAATTCCTTCGCCTTAAATTGGGGTCCGTTATCTGACACTATACGTACAGGTGTACCATAATCTTTAAATAATCTCTCCTGTAATATCTTTACAGTGGTCGACGCTAACGCTCGCCGCATGGGATACATCCAAACAAATTTGGTGAACGAATCTACACATATGAGTAGCATCGTATTACCTGATTTAGATCGAGGGTAGGGACCTGAAAAGTCTAAATAAAGTTTAGAGAATGGGGTAGTAGGGATTTCTGAAATTAATTGGCTTACTTGACTGTTTCTTGCCGGTTTGCAGAGCGCGAATAACTTACACTTTTTTACGAAACTAGCTATTTCGCTGTTCATATTGTTCCAATGATATTCCTTACGAATGCGATGTATTGTTTTATTTATTCCCGTATGGGCTCCAATGGTGGATGAATGGAAGTACTCCATCAGCATGGGCTTAATTACATCAGGGGCGATTATCCTTAATTCCTTTCCATTTCCTATTCTGTGGCATAGTATTCTTTTACTCAATACGTATTTATCTGATTTAATTCCTTCCTCGAGTTGTTCTATAATTGGCTTCAGAAGAGGGTCTTGTTGTTGATATTGACTGATGTTGGTAAACGCAAGGGGGAATTCAGTAATTACGGTGTTAACAATGGGCGTTTCCAGACTCTCATTGTTTTCGGGAGTATTAGTGGGCGACTGGAACATACGGGACAGGGTATCCGCGACTACATTTTGTGTACCTTTAATATGTTGTACTTTGAAGTTGTAACAGTTTAACCTCAATACCCATCTTCCAATACGTCCTAACTGTTTAGGGTGATTCAGTAACCAAGATAATGCTTGATTATCAGTTTCCAAAAGGAACTCTTTATGTTCTAAATAGGGTTTAAACTTCTCAAAAGCAAATACAATAGCTAAACATTCTAATTCATACGCGGAATATTTTTTTTCTTGGTCAGTCAAAGTGCGTGAAGCATAAGTAATCGGTAGTCTACAGTTTTCTATTTCCTGATAGATTACTGCACCTAAGGCTACACTAGAACTGTCGGTCTGAACTACGAAAGGTTTCGTAAAGTCTGCTAGTTGTAATACTGGGGGTGATATGATGCTTTCTTTTAGTTTTTCAAACGCAGTTTGGTGTTGTGGAGTCCATTCAAATTTCGCTCCCTTGTTTCTTAAAGCATTCAGAGGTGCTGGTATTTCGGCTAGATGGGGAATATATTTGTGGAAATAATTTATCATTCCCAAAAATCGGGCTATTCCTTTTGCATCCCCCGGGGGTAAAAATTCTCTGATCGCACGGGTTCGTTCGGGGTCTATGCTTACCTTTCCGTTGGCCTTCACGATGTGACCTAAAAATGAAAATTGTGGGACTGCAAAATTTACCTTTTTGGGATTTATTGTTAATCCGGCCTTTTTTAATCGAGATAACACTTCACGTAGATGTTTAAGATGTTGTTCCATCGATTCGCTGTAGATTACAATGTCATCCAGGTAGTGATACACATATCTAAATTTAATATCATGAAATAATCTTTCTAATAGTCTACTACATACAGAACTTCCTTGTGAGATTCCAAAGGGTACTCTCGTAAATTAGTACAGGTTGAAAGGAACAGCAAAAGCGGTTAGACGTTTGGATTCTTCCGAAAGGGGTATTTGGTGAAATGCTTGATTCAGATCCATTATCGTAAAGACTTTCGCTTTAGTGAAATAATGAAAAGCACTGTGGATGTCGGGAAGCGGGATAGATTCAAATTCTATTCGTTTATTTAATTGCCGGTAGTCCACAACTAGTCTATGTTTGTCGTGACCTTTTGGTACTAAAAAGGAGGGTGATGAATACGGAGACGTAGAGGGTTCGATGACTCCTTGTTCTAACAACTTGTTGATATGTTTCCTCATTACTTCCATTTTGGGCGGCGATAACTTGTATGGGGGTAGGCGTATTACTTTTTGATCGTTCAGATTGATCTTGTATTCTATTAGGTTAGTTAGTCCTAGCTTAGGGGTAAGAACAGTTGAAAACTCTTTTATTAGTTTCTGCATTCTCAGCCTATCTCGACTTCCTAGATGAGATAATTCAGACTCATGTGTACCATGTGCAGTAGATGATCCCGTACTTTCTTGTTCTTCAGTTTCATAATCAAAATTATACTTCCGTGTACGGTCGAATCTAAAAATAATATTTCTTCTCGTGGATGTCAAGAATAATTCCCGTTTTACTTATGAAGTCCGCTCCCAATATTAAGTCGGGTCCTAAATCATTACATACTAACATTGAAAAAAACCAGGTTAGATTCTTAATTCTTACCTTAATGGTGATGCTGAGTTTTATCACTATATTTTGTTTATTGGCAGTAGCACGTTTTATATTCACAGCTTGACTGCGTTCCACTAGGTGGTGTTCGAATAATTTATCTGCTAACCTCTGACTGATTAAGGTACTAGTCGATCCAGAATCGATTAATCCGAGGGTGGATGTAACACCTAGGTCAACTTGTATTAAGGGCAATAGACTTTTAGTCCAATCACTTTTAGTTATCGCATTACATTTCTCAATAAACCTTCTAACATAGGGATCTATTTTTCTAGTGTTCTTTTCCTTTTGTTTTTTATTCTCGTAGATTTCTTTGGGTTTACCGGTTCTCAAGATGCTGCGGAAGACACAGGATTTCGGGTCTCCCTGCCTTACATGTTTTTTGGATTAGGGTGTTTGCGTTCGTACTGCTTCCGATTACAGTTTCTACTTATGTGTCCATACTTACCACAGTTATAACACACATTTTTATTACGAGGAGTGTAGCTTGCTTCCGTTTTAGGTTGCGTGTCATTAGATTTACCAGGGCTGTGCAAATTGTTCGGTCTATTAAATAATCGCCTTTCACGCTAAGCTTGGAAGGCGATTATTATGATTTACAGGTATTTCTTATTTAATGCCGGGTCGGTATGCAAGTTGGATCCGGAATACACAGGTCATAGCATGATAAATTTACTAAAGGGTTAACAGTATTATTTTTAACTTTTACATTCACAGTTTTAATTACTTATTTTAGTTAGATTTTCTTAATTGATTCTCATTACTATTATGAGTTAGTTCAGAGGTATTTGGTTTAATAGTGCGATTTAATGTTCTTACTTACTTCCCGTTTTATATTTTATTATTAATTTTTTTTTTTTACAATTTAAATCGTCACACTAATTTTAAATTATTAATATTTCGGAAACCGATAAATATAGGTAAAAACCAAAATAGCCAAAATGTTTGCCGAAATATTAGTAATAGAGTGTGCAAATTTCAATGCATATAATTAAAGATTAAAAGAGATAATTTATTTTATTTAAATAACTCCCATAGTGAGTGAGCTACGGGGTAGAGCTTTGAATATGTTATAGTTATAAAAATTATCAATCAGATGTATATTTTAGAATAAGCATAACTTGGCTTGCAGCCAAGATAATCGCAATACAAATTGCAACCGGACATCCGGACCGACAAATTGAATTCGGTGTTTTTAAGAATATTAAGAATAATAACAATTCTCAAACTGTGGAAAATATTTTTCGTTCTCACGAAGTGAGGTGAATAAATTAAAAGTAGAAGGGGAAATGTTTCAGCCAATCAGATCATTCTAAAAATTTGGACGAACCGTTAGATTCGGGCGGAACACAAGCACTCATCTAAAAAGACTCGACGTGTGAAGACGTCTACCTACGATCGTCTTAGTTAACTCATCTGTAACGACTCGACCAGTGAAGACATCTACTTACGATACTCTTATTTAACTCGACTGTAACGACTCGAACTGTGAAGACGTCTACTTACGATACTCTTATTTTTCAACAAATAAGCGTACAGCTCAATACATTAACCTGTTGGCTTACGCATGTAAGAGATCAAGTACATACTACGTGAAGTCACATCAAGAGTCCAACAGAACGAGGCCGTCTAGTACGTGGTACGAGCTGAAGAACTGACGTAGCAGAGCGACACCCCAGACGAGATACACACACCAGGAGTGCAGCGTGTACCGAACCGAGGGCCTGAAGCAGTTGCGGCCGTTAAAACCACAGACGTTAAACCATCAACAGTTGCAGAAGGAGGAGTGTTGCTGATTCCCGAACTCTTTGCTGGGAACCCAAGACGCAGAGGAAATCATCGCCACTAGCCGATTGGACCAGGACACCGAGGGATTCCAGGAGGACCTCATCACGATCTTCAGTACCAGGAAAGTCAAAAACAATTTATACACTTCTCAACAGATTATTTTTCTTTTTCTTTTTAAATCATTGTAAAGTTAAATTAATTCAGATGCCGATAAAACAGAGACTCTAAATTAATAAGAAACATTCATATTGTGATAATCTGTATAACACGTATAAGCTTAAGTAATAATCAATAGATAAGAATTAGACGTAGATAACAAGCGCTATATAAATATTAACATTGAATTACTTAGAGACTTATACTGCAGTATACGTGAAACAAATAACAAGTAAATAAAAAGCACGTTGAACTAGATTCAGGGCTAATTTATTTCAAAGTATTTTAAAAGCATCTTAAAGTAATGAAATCAGTATAAAAGCATTGCAAATTCATAAATTAAATTTTTTTTAAATTAACTTTTTGAAATCAATAAAAATATAATTCGTATAAATTCAAAAAAATAAGCTTGTTTTCTGAATGCTAATACCCATTCAGAAAACATTATACAAGATACTAATTACTGTTTTAGTACGTAAGGATTGCTCTAGCTATAAGTTTTTCATTCATATGTGGTATTAGAGTAATAAACCCCAATTTTATAGCCAACACTGTATTTTTATTGCTGTACTACAAGCCTACCAACATCACAAAACTATCCAAAATAATTATAACGGTATTATTATTTTTTTTTGTACACTTGAATTAATCTACTTGCGAATTCAAAACACAAATTCCTACGCCCTTAGTCGGAAGAAGTCGCAAGAACGCACAGCAGGTAGGTCATTTCACACTACAATCATTTATATGCTTATATTGATAAAAATAAATAAAAGCAAATTAAAATAGAGTTATAATATATATATACATATATACACACAGACTGAGTTTGGAAAAAGCTTAAACACTATAAGTTTGTTTAATTTTAAGTAAATTTTTTATTTAAAAATGCATAAACATTTCATATTAAATTGCGTTACAACTAAATAAGTTAGTTAAGAAAGAAAAAGGAAAAAGTATGGCAAAAGTAATAAAAAATAAGCGCCCAATTCGCACACTGTACAGACAATGCTGTAAGCTAAAATACGAAAATGCAAACGTGGCTTCGTGATTTGCTGATTTCTTCCCTTTTTTCTCACTTTTCGGCACCGACACTAATACCTGCCACTGCCTTAAGACAGTAGCGCTGTTTCACACACACAGAGGGGGCGTGAACTACAGTTTGTTCCCATAATTTGTGTTAAAACATGTACGCCTACTAATTACCTTAAACAGTTTGTTACATAACTAAACATGATTAATGTGACTTGACTTGTTGGTTTAAATTGTTGTTAATACTTAGACACTACCCCACTATGTAGGCCTATAATATTTCTATTTTGGATAGGCTAATCAGTGTCAAGCTTTAAAATGAAATTGTGCCAGTAAGTTATCTTTACTTATTAAATTATTGAATTCCGCGTGAGTCTTTTGTATGGAAATCACTTCCTAATGAATGAGTGAATTTTCCTTCAGTGCTTCAGCACTGTACAGCACTCCAGACCCAACTAGGCAACTTAAAATCGTCTGTACACCTACATCTGATCAGTAATTTATAACGAAAATTGTTGACATTAATACTCATTTAATAATTATTATTAATGATATTTGCCTCCCAAGAAAGGTAAGAGACGAACAACTTTATATTATTTATTATAGGCCTACTAGTATACGCAGAATTTAAATTTATGTATTGATATTGTGTATACTTGTACATAATTTTGGCATGAAGCTTGTTTTAGCCCGATAAATAGACCTACTGAATTCATTCTCAAGTCAGCAGCTTAGGCTTAGATCTTCCTGAGTAGCAAAAGCTGTGTGATCATTAGACTAAGATTAAAATTGTAGCATATAGCCTTTTAAGAGATTGTAGGTCCTATAAAAATATTAGAGATGACAGATAACTATTATCCATAAGGAGCTCATAATAAATATTTTTCGTAATACAGTTTTCATAAGTTCATTATCGATTAACAACAGTACCAATAAATACTCATTTAAACAAATGTACAGCAGGCAGTTAGCAGTTAGGCCTGTGTACTTTTACAGTAGCGCTTATTACACATATTTATGCAGAGTGTAACGTAAAAGTATCTTCACTGTAGGCCTATATAGCCTATATGTTGTAGCAAGTTTTTGGGTACATCCGTTTATGTGATGTTCACATTGCCGACGTTTCGTTCCGTAATCTCGTAACATTTTCAAGTCGTACTGAAGTTGATTTAGCTACGGCGCACGTTTTATATCTTCCTTCCCTTGTGATTTGTTGCTGGGAGAGGGGTCGAGCGTGGGGGTGAGTGTGTTGTGGCCATATGTTGTTTGTTAATTTGAGAACTGTCAGTTAGGAATTTCCAAGTAGTCGCTAATTTTGTACGTACATTCATTTCTGCCGTTGACCGCTGTCTTCCTCATCCGGTCGATTTCCATGCCTTCCCTATACTGTCTGATTTTCTTACTGTTTGTTCGTGCCAAGAATTTTGTGTTTTTGAAACCGAAAGTGTGTCCTGTTTCCTTGGTGTGTTTCGTTTCGTCAGGGATGTGTTTTCTTTTTGTTTTGTTACTGCCAATTCGTGTACACGGACGCGTAGACGGATATTTCTTCCAGATTGGCCGATATAAAATCGGTTGCAGTTTTTGGACGGTATTTGATATACACCTTGTCCCTCCAAGTGTATGCTGTCCTTTGGATTTTGTAGAAAGGCGTTGATTTTTTGTGCTTGTTGAATGTTGTCCTGATTTGATGTTTCTTGAGTATTCTCCCTATTATGTCTGTTGTACCCTTTATATGAAGGCCTGAATTTGAAAACCAGACAAGCGCCACAGACCAAATTGTTGGGAAATTAAAAAAAAACTATATAATTTAAACACATGTTAGAAAGTGTAACTTTTTATTCTAATATCACAAAAATGGCCATAATATATTTTATTTTCAGTCACTTATACTTTTATTTTACTTAAGAGTAATTAACATTGGGCCTCGGAATTTGGTGGAGATGTCTGGTTTTCAAACTAATCATCTTTGTTAACAGAAATATGAAAGAAAAATATAATTTTTAATATTAAAAACAGTTTATTATGTTAAAAAAAGAACAATAAATGAAAAATTAATAAATTATTTTTTATTCATCATCTTCTGACGCAGAACACGGATTGTTTTCATTGTTTGATGGTCCATTTACTTCAATCAACTTTTCATACCATTCGTGATAGATGGGTGGAACAAACTTTGATTTTACATACTGAATGTCCGTAAATTTGCTCGATCTCAAAGAAATAGCACTCACTCGCAACTGATCAATATTGGTGAAATCAATTTCATTTACTCTGGTGGTGCTTGAATTTGTACAAAATATTTCGGTAACAATGCTGTTATGATCAATACTGTCGGTTACGTTTTGTCCTTCATAAACAAAACATCTGTACTTAGAAACTGTAAATTTACTGCCCTTAATAATTAAATTTGTTTTTGTATTAGCTACAGAAAATATTTTAAATCTTTGACCATGCCCTGATTAACTTGAACTATTTCAAATGAACTGGATGCACACTGCACCATTTGGTAGTACTCTTCAGGCAAGAAAAGATACTCTTTCTTTCGTTTCAATTTTTCAATTTGAGCAAAATCCCGGTAGAAAAGAATTACGGTAGAGAAGAATGACCATGTTCAGGAAATCTGTGAATTATTGTTTTAAAACGGCCAGTTGCTACAAGAAGTGACAGAAATTTTGTCATAAAAATACTCTTGTTCTGACTCGAACAATTATCAGAAAAAAATATAAAGAGTATCTACTGAAGCCGCAACAAAGCTGTTAATGCAGTGATAAAGGGAAGACATTGTTTCGTTTGAACCTTTCGATGCAATTGTCTCATCATACATGTATATTACTGACTTTTTACTTTTACTTAGCTTAAAACACTGGTTAAAAACATACATTTTTATTTTATAATATATTTCTGATGATGTAATGATTGGAAATGGTAAATTCTGTTGGTGATCGAAACAAATAAAATCAATTTTTTCTTCTTTCTCTGCCAGTAAGGAAATTTCTGCCATGTCTTTGTAAAATTTTTCAGCTTTAGTAAGATGTTTATTATGTTTTGTTTGTAGCTGTTTTTTAATGTCAGGGTCACTGGTACAATCTATATTTCTCTTTAAACTATCACATGTTGAACATGTGTCAGATCTAGGTCTGCCAAATCTCAAGTTAAACTTTGTGTTAAATACATTATTGTACAATTCATATTTTACAACAGGCCGTACGCCATTTAGCCCTTGATTAATACGAGTAAAAACATGATGCTCATATTTTTGTAAATACAGTGAATGCATTTTTTTAACAGATAGTTGACAATCAAGATATTTACTGCATGACTCACTCCGAGAGTAATGTGAAATACGACAAGGAAAAGATTTAATATGTTCAACAATTTGGGACATAATTTCATGAGAAATATTTCGGCGCGAACCAACACTTTTTCCTCTTTTATCTTGAGGTGGTGTGGTGTGATGTAACTTGTGACTTGCCAGTCTTTCAACTCTTGCTTTCTTAATTCCAAACGTACCGCAAAATGCCATTTTGTATACGGTAAAATCCTTTCCAGCAACGTGGATCTACACAAAAAAACCAATTAGGCCTACATAAAGACACTTTCCAGTTCATGGCATGTTGCTTATGGTACTTTTTTAAAATATTGCTAAAAACTATACTATATAGTAAACTGTACTTACTTTGTAGTGATACGTTGCCTTCCTACTGTCAGAATTACTTTCATCATTACTTCCTATTTTATTTCGCAATTAAAAACCATGATTATTGGTTTTTGAAGTAGCCTACTTAGTTTTCAATATTAAAATTTGAGATTCATAATACAGTCAAATTTGAAACACATAAGAATACATTAGGTAATTTACATAATCTAATAACAGGTACTTAAAGAATATAACTTACCTATTAACTGGATGAGATGAAATAAACCCGGAGAGAAATGCACCTTGTAGATTTTTATTAGCAAGATTGTTGAAATCGTTGAAAATATTTAATTTTACACAGTCAGTAGATAAACAATGTTTCTTCCACTGACAATTAATAAACTTTCTAGCAGGACTTAATTTACCCGTCTTGCTGACGTACTGTTTTCCGGTATTTAGCTTACATTTTCTGACATTTATTGTCCACTTATTTTCATTCCGTTTTCGCTTTTTAGTCGGAGTCGATGTTTCTGGTTCAAATTCTGGGTCTTTATCACTATCATATTCATTAATATCACTATCTGAATATATTTTTAAACCGTAAAAATAACTCAGTAATAAAAAAACTGCAGCATTACGTACAACACCACGCGTGTCAACATAAACTGAAAACTAACGCAACAGCCAAGCTGAATTTGAAAACAACACATCTCCAGTACATATCTGGTTATTGAAATTATCAGATTTACAACATATGAATTAGACAAGTGACAATGCACTCTAGTGGTAAAACTATGAACTGTACAACTCTCATTTTCAAACCAATCGATCGGGCGTCGTCTGTGCTATAAGAAAAAGACCAAATATGATTTTCGCCAAAAATGGCGCTTGTCTGGTTTTCAAATTCAGGCCGTCATATATGGTAATGTTAAAGTGGTAATGCACTCCTGTGTTTCTTCCTCGGTTGCGTCTCCTTTGTCTTCTTTTGTTTGATGGTGTTGTTTAAATCCGATGTAAGGTGTATCCATTGAAAACCAGCGTCTCCTTCGAAGTACTCACCTCCTGTTTCTTGTGATCCTCGTCCTCTGTGTGTGTCTTCACTACATATTGTAACTGCGCTGGATGAAGATCGAACTGTCTATGTAAGCATATGTTTGTGTGTGTGGGTTTTCTGTATGTGGAAAAGCTAAGGTGACCGTTTTTTTTTTTTCTTTATGAAAAGGTCAAGGGATGGAATGTCGTTGCCTGTCTCCATTTCTATAGTGAACGCTATTTTTGAATTGATGCTGTTTGTATGTGTCAAGAACGCTGTTAATGTGTCCTTCATGTGTAGCCAGATTGCGAAACAGTCGACGACGTAACTAATCCACAAGGAAGGTTTTAGCTGTAATGTGTTTATTGCCTTCTTATCGAGGTTGTCCGTGAAGAGGATTGCGATGACTGGCGATAACGGTGAGCCCATTGGTGCTCTTTCTATTTGCCTGTAGAAGTGACTGTTGTATGTAAAGTAGGTGGAGGTCAGACAGTGCTTTGTTAGTCCCGTGATGTGCTGAGGCGGTTTGTATGTAGCTTGTATTATCTAGAGCAGTGGTTCCCAAAGTGGAATCCGTGTTTGGACCCCTGGGGGTCCGCGACAATGTTTCAGGGGGTCCGCGGACACTTTTAAGAAAAAATAGAATATACCGTAATTTTCTCTGACTTTTTGTGGTCTAAAATACAAATTTTAGAATCTTAAAACAATTAGTAGAAGATTCCAGTATTTTTTCTGTGCAAACTAATTGTAATTGTAAAGTAATTTCAAACTAATGGCATTATTAATGTCTTTAAATCATGTCGTGTAGCAGCTCTGTTTGTCAGCCGAACTGACTAGAGCACCGCATCAATGCAGAACTGATCGCGCTGTTTTAGTTCACGTATAAGCACTGTATCTAACCAAAACGTTTTTCAGTGTAGCTGGTTTTACGCCTAAGTAGCTGGATTTCGACACGTGTGGGGCTGGCAAGATAGAGCCGAGGTTGGCAAAGTTAAGAAATGAACTTGATGTCGAGAGTGACTTAATATTGAAATTATCAGACATTAAACCTAATACTGCAGAGCTAATTGTTCAGAAGCAGCTTCACTGTTCACATTAAACTATGTTTGATATCATTAATATTAAAATTTTGCCAGTTAAAAGAATTTTGAGTTTAATACATTTTAACTAAAATAGCCTATAAGAGCTATATATTTACTGTTTGTTTTATTTAATAACTCAGACGGGGTCCGTGAAATTTTTAATTTTTTGAGGGTGGTCCGCGGACTGAAAAGTTTGGGAACCACTGATCTAGAGTGCTTCTAAGATTGGTAGACATATGTAAGTGAAAACTGATAGTACATCAAAACTGACCAGGCGAAGTCCGAGACTCCTTCTTTTAAAGTAAACGAGTTTTTTATTTACGAATCCATTTTTTCGGCTAATGGTTGGAAGTATTCGGCTAAGAATGCCGAATAGCCTATATGTATTCGGGTTCTGTGCAACAATATAAGGAAAACATTTCCTATAAACATAGGTACGGAAACCTCTCGTTTTCCGTCTGGCCTCCATTTTAAGGAAAACTTTACAGGCCTATCTCAAAGAGCGTTTGAAATATCTTAATAAACTTTAGTGCAGATATTTAAATTAAAGTTCTTTAATAAATTAAAAAATCGTAGTTATTTTGTGATCTCAAATTTTGAATGTTTTAAACATTTTTTTTTTTTTGCCTCCAGAAGCGGTTAAGACTATAAAATAGGTTTATTACCTTCTGTCGCGCTTCTTAAAATCCAATATAGGAAACGACTCGAGTAAAGTTTAAATAATAATCTTTAAATTAGAAGCCAGTCATGCAAAAATTGCTTATCAATGTATGAATATTAGGTTAAAACTATTAAAAACAACATTAAACATCAGATACAACAAAACATGTTTAGATTTGCGGATCGTACCTAATTATGTCCAGATAAAAATATTGTCTAAGTCCTATAGTGCTAAAGAAACTAAAGAATTGGCTACATAGTTATGGATCAAAAATGAGATTAAACAATTATATAGAAAAAAGAGCACACTTAATACAATGCTTATGAAAAAATATCTCGAATTGTTACAGAAGTTACATCCATCACAAATCGACAATGTAACATATTTAACAGAAAAACAAACAAACAAAACCGTTATTAAGAAAAAAAACATTTTAAATATAAAAATTAATAATCTATTAAAAGAACAGAACGACCTTCAAAAGAACAATACAATAAGTCATCAATTTTACCCTCGTATAGTTAATCTTACCGATATTAACTTTAATAACGAAGAAACTAACCTTTTAAACAAAGGCCTAAAATACAGTTTTAAAAACAATGAATTTAAACAATCACTCATAAATGAAATCTTGAACGCTGAAACGGCAATTCTATATCCGATGAGGAAACAAAAACTGTCGTAAGACACGCTGTTGATAATAAAATAAAGAAAGTTTTGAAAGCCAAAAATATAAAAACTTGTTATAATAAAGAAACCAAAGTATTTAATGAAATAAAAAGGAAATTGATTGACCATAACGGCATCGTCACCAAAGCGGACAAAGGCCAGACAGTCGTAATTTTAACTCACGAGGATTATAAATGTAAAATACAAGAATTTATCACAAACAATAACATCATTGAAATTAAGAGCTACCCCACCGATAGGTTTAATAATAATGTGAAATCAGTGTTAAATAAAACCAAATATATTATAACGAATGAAGAGTAAAAATATTTAAAAATGATAGATCCTAAAGCACCTAGACTTAGAGGCCTTCAAAAAATACACAAAAATAATACGCCTGTCCGTCCTGTAGTAAATTTCACGTCTGCACCATCGTATAAAATTGCCAAAAAACTTGATAAAATCTTAAGACAACATATAGTATTCAATAAGAGCTATAGTTTGAAAAATAGTTTAAAATTCGTGGATCTCACAAAAGAACTTACAATCGAACCAAGGCACACCTTTGCTTCATTCGACGTAGTTAATTTGTACACGAATGTACCAATTAATGAAACTTTGGAAATAACAAAAAGGTTATTATTATCAAAAGCCACAATAAACCACGAAATAGTAGATGAGCTTATTAATTTGACAAAAGTAGTATTGCAACAAAATTATTTTATTTTTGATAATAAATATTATTTACAGCGAGATGGATTAGCAATGGGATCCCCACTGTCTAGTATCATGGCTGAAATTTATTTAAACCACATCGAAATTAACGAAATATTATCACCTAACAACAAACATTTAACAAAATTCTATTTTATCGTCGATATGTGGATGACACGATAGTGATATATAATGGCAATTGCATACAATTAGAGCTGCTTAATAATTATTTGAATACCATAACAAACAGTTTGCAATTTACATTAGAAACGGAAAAGAATAATAAAATAAGTTTCTTAGATTTGACTTTGACAAAAATAGATAACAAAATTAGCTTTAATATTTATAGAAAACCGACAACCACAGATCATGCTATTCATGCCTCGTCTTATCATCCTTTTTCACACAAGATGGCATTTTTCAACAGCATGATACATAGATTGATGTCATTGCCCTAATCCACAGAAGACTATAAAAATGAAGTTAACATTATTAAACACATAGCGACAGCCAATGGATATAAAAGTAACACAATAGATAAAATAATAAATAGGAAACAAAATAGACCAACAAATATTGACGGACCGAAAGAAAAAGTAAAATATATCGCAACAGAGTATGGCGAATTGTTACATCATACCTTAAAAAAACAAATTATTGTATTAGCTTTAAAAGCAAATAATAAGCTCGAGAACAAACTTAAGTTTAAAAACAAAAATATATCTTTCGACGAATATGACAGTACAGGTGTATATAGGCTCAATTGTTCAGATTGTTCACAATTCTACATAGGAAAAACGGGTCGTTCGTTCAAATTGCGTTATAAAGAACACATCCCAAGCTCTAACTCAAATATAGGAAGATCTACATTTGCTGAACATTTAAACTTACATGATCACAACATAAAAAGTATCAGTGAGAGTTTGGACATATTACATAAATGCAAGAAATCACTTAAACTGGACACTCTCGAACGTTTTGAAATATATAAACCAACTAAAGAGAATTACGATCATATCCTGAACGGAAAGTCAATACATAAAAAAAATATTTTATTCAATAGAATCAATGATATGAACGAGAAATTAGCTGTGTCAGATCGATAAAGTTGATCGAAGGTCAAATCGATATCGATTATTTTTACCGTGTAACGCGTTCCTGTACAGGTTCGTAGCGGCCGCTTGTGTTATTTTTCATTCGTTGTTATTTCGTTTTTAATATGTGTTAATTATTTATTATTTTTGTACTATGTATGTGTTGTTTTTTATTATTTGACGAGATGAATGTTGTTACAACACAAATAAGCCACCCCAATACCAGGGATGAAAAAGATGATTCTGAATATAAAATAATACTTCATATAAAATAAAATGTTTAATATAAAGGAAATAAAAAGACAATGACACGACAAACGACGACATGACCTAACCCAAGTGATTGACCCAAACAAAGGAAACAAAAAGAAGAAGGGAACCACAAAAAACAAACGAGAATAAAACCAAATGAAGAAGAAAGTGATTAACCAAACCAAATAAAGAAGGGAAAACCAAACAAAAATGAAACAAATTCAAGGAATTGAATGACTCAATGCAACATATTAAAATGAACCCAAAGGAGAAGGTGGAAAACCAAAGTATTAACCAAATACAATGAAAATGAAGAAGGAGGGAAATGGAAAAGAAACAAACCCAAGATAAAGGGAAATAAATAAAAATGAAAACAAATGATAAGACACAAACAAGTAATAAAGAATATGACCAGTCGAAATAATACACTCAAATGTGATATTGGAAAAAAGACCAATAATTAACCTATAAAAAGAGTAAATATTATTATCAATTAAGGGATAATAATGTAAATGACAATTGAAAGAAACCCAATTAAACAAAGTTAAATATAAAAACGCAAACTAACCCACAAATTAGAGTTAGATGTAATGATAAAAATATAAAGACATAAAATTGTTAATATTATTAATGATATATGTAATGAAAGAGATAGTACGGTAGTGAGATAGTAATTAGAGGGATTACCCATTTAGAAACACTTAAAAAACAAAAACATTTGTGAAGTGCAAAATGAAAGTGTTAAAAGCCCAAAGTATAGTGATAAAGAAAAATCACTAATTAAATTATAATAAACTATAAATAATTTAAAAGTGAAGGTAATGATTAAATGACAAGAGTGTAAAATAAAGAATGTTAATATTGTGAAAAATAGTGAATGATAAAAGCATAAACACTTAACAAATCCAAAGGAAATACTCAATGATTAAAAGTGAAGAATATTAGTAATTAAGAATAGTAGTAAGTATAAACAGTTAATTAAGGTATAATGAACGCTGAAAAGTGATGAAGACAGTATTTAGATAAGAAAGAATGTTATTGTTAAATTTAAGTGAATGAAATTATAATTAAAAGGAAGAATACCCTGAAAGAGAAAACAGATTGTGTTAACATGGAGGGAAAGTAAAGATTGTTTAAAAATGAAGGAGTTAAAACAAATCAATAAACACCCAAGTTATAAGGGATCATTATTAAAGTAAATTCATAAAAAGTGATGTTGTTTATCACACAAAAAAATGATATAAAATGAGATGAATTTTAAACAAATATTAGTAAATAATAGTTAAATAATTATTTAAGCAAGTTTATGAAGTTTATGGCTGGAAGAATTTTCCAAACCATAGGTTAGATGTTGTATGTAATGTGATCAAAAATAGTAAATAATAGCCACATTGGTATTATTGGCAAATTAAACAAGTAAGAAAGTTAAGAAATGTATGACTTAGAAAACGAGGAAACCAGATAGCAAACAATTATGTATAAAATAATAGTGACATAATAATAACCCATAAACACCCAAAACACAACAATAAATAACACAACCAATTATAATAACAAAATAAAGCCCATTAGGCTAAAATGAGATGTAATTTGAATGAAATGAGTCAAATACCATAATGGATACTTAGGCCTATGAAAATGCCTAACTGTCAAAAACAAACAACTACAAATTGTAACAAATTAACAAAGAAACTAGCTAATCCAAGGTGAACAAAAAACCAAGGATAATTTGTAAATCATAATAAAAGCAAAATGTTATAATAAGTATTTGAATTCAAAACGAAATGTAATTAACAAATATTAAAATAATTGTAAAAACATAAAACCTAAAATAACCCAAACTCACCAGTTTGTATCAAATTAATCTATGAAAGGAAATACATACTATAGTGACAATATTTAATACTTAGAAAGAAAGATAGAGGAATAACAGCAAACAGAAGATATACTAGGATTTTGAAAAGAATTCAAATTTTGTTAACAATGGGTTTATAGCCAAATTAGCCAATCAGAATTATTTGGTAACCATAGAAACGGACGTTGGTGGCGAAAATTACCGTTGAATATCGTTACTCGTAAAGCGTCACTCTAACAGAATAGAAGCCGAATTTTGGAAGACAATTTTTAATTAGAAAATGTAAAAACAGTGAAAAAATTCAAAACCATGACTGAGTAAGAAGCAGACGAACCATTGGAGCAGTCAACTAAAGACCAAGGACCATATTACTAGAAAAATAAAAGAAAAATATGACCACATCCTATATGAAAAAGACGCCAGACATACTTAAGTCCAAAGATCAATGAAATAGAAAATATTGCAGCCCAATCCTCTTCCGAACCAATGAATGATAACACCAAGTCAACTAATGTGATAAGTACCATTGAATTACCTTATTTCCAAAAACAAAATCACTTTAAATATTACTAAAAGTAATTTGATCTCTCACTATAATCCGAATATTCTCTTTCAAAGATTAATTAAGAAAAATAAACACACTGAAAATTTGTTAACATAAAATATAACCTATTGTCTCAATACGAACTTTCGAAACACATTTAACGACACTACAGAACAGATTGTAACCACACACCTTATTGTTTACGTACACTTAGAGTAAGGTAAAGTACTTTTATTGTAATCATAGGAATTCTTTGCCTTGTATTCAAAAGAATCCCCAATTTTTGGAACGAAATTAATTATGATAACTACGTGTTCAGCTGCCATGCTGATGTAAACATATCGTTTCCTTAATTGATTCGTCATCCTGAGAATAATTGTTTCATGTAAAAAGTCGGTGCAAAGTTGTTAAACAACCAGAATAATATTAATTGTCTAATTGAAAATATTATTTATCAAACATTAAAATAACTAGTTCAGTGAGTAACCGTAGTTATTATTTCATAGGGAGTGCATTATACTACTTGTGTGTGTTTACGGAAGCTAGATTTGACGATCAGCGCTCAAGTTGCAATTCGTACAACTACCTACTCGATTCAGAAGGCGGCACGAGCGGGAATTATTTAAACGCCCCGACCGTCATAGCTGAGAATACCCTATAAAGATATAGATTAATAAATTTAATTGTTTAATAAACAATTTGGCGAAACCCGGGATTAACACACCCCTATATAAGAACAGGTAAGATTACTGCCGTGTTGTACTGGTAATTACAGCAACGCTACGGACATCGATAGCGTAAAATAGATGTAACGACCCCAGTGCGAGACGAACGCACTAACACTACACAAATATAAAACTGGTACACATTTTACAGAGACACACCAAGAAAATCGTTACAATATACATCGATAAATGAAGTTTTAACTTTATTCATAATGGACCTAATGATGACACCATAGGTGTCAAAACTCGAGTCGTCCTATATTGGATTTTAAGAAGCGCGACAGAAGGTAATAAACCTATTTTATAGTTTAAATATTTGACACTTTATTGCTAAAATGTTTGGTCACTAATAGTTCTGTAAATTTTAATTTTATCAAACTATTGTATGTTAAGTAGGTAAAATGTTAAGAATTTTATTTTGGACACAGTGACGTCTTGCGTGTTCAAATACAACAACGAGTAAACAAATTATGTCGGAAAGCGGGCTACCCATAAATTATAGAATTTGGTGCTGGATTTTTCCTCCAGTTCAAGGAATTATTGGAATCCAATATATTTAAAGTTATTGCTATTGCAACGATACGTTTAGCATAAGTCTATGTATCAACCCCTGACTGAGGTATGATAACATACGAACGCACGTATGAGGTATATAAGATGTAAATAATAAAAATAATGTAATAATTAAGCGTTAGGTATAAGAGATAATAAAAGAAATAAACGTAGTATTTAATTTTAAATAAATAAATATTGTAAGTGAGCCTGCATATGGAATTAAAAGCTTCGTTGGTTTTTAATCGTAGCGAAGGTGAGCCGCTCATCACCAAAGACATCACAACACAATTTTCAACTTTCCAAATCTGACACATTTTTCAAGTTTGACATCCTAAACAAAAATTTAAAAAATCTACAACTTACCTGGATGACCGGCTCACTTGTTCACTTGAACTAGGAGAGGCCTCCTAGTGGAAGAATGTCCACATGCTGGGTAACCATTAGGGAATTGGACGAATGAGGTGACCTCAATTTTAAAATTCCGAAAATAACAAATTTATTGATTCTATCATATTTTGTTTTTCTTACAATGAGATTTCATAGAATCCAGGCTGTGAAGGTATTCTATTAGAAATATATAAATATGTGAAATATTTAAACTATATTACATGGTATTCAAAATTAAAATTTCAAAATATTCAAAATTTAATATTTAAAAAGTATTCCATTAGAAATATATAAAATCTGTAAAATATCTAAAATATATTACATGGTATTCACAAATAACCAGGACAGGCAACAAGCCTCGACAGTACTTTTAACCTTCACCCAAATAGAATTTCTCTATTTGGAATTAATTATTTGAACATTAATAACTACAAAGAATAAATCCAGAGGTATTCGAAATCCCATACATTTAATAACAATAAGTCTTTTTTTTCCTTTTCAGTCCCCCTCTGGTTGTACTATAAACACTCTTAATAATATAAACAATTTTATAAACCATTTAAAGAACAATTTTATCCAACAACAATTATTACAGCCACAACCATTTAAACAATTATCTCACATAACAACATGCGCCCTCTGAAATCTAAATCAAAAGCTAGAGAGGAGAATCATATAATTAGTAAGGTATAATGTAACATAAGATAGGTAATTATATACTTTGTGTGGAAATCACAAGTGCATGTGCTCAATTTTCCTTAAACTTGTATAAACTTGTGTAGCACAAAGGCTTGCAGATTTCAGAGTGCACCATTATTAAAAAAAAAACTATCAAATAATCAGGTACATATATCTCTCAGAAATGTAATATGTTGTGTGTAATTATGAGTATATACATATACAAAAGAATTTTAACAGTGACTGTACATTGATAGAGAATTAAACTAAATATGAGTATATACATCTACAAAAGAATTTTAACAGTGACTGTACATTGATAGAGAATGAAAATAAATATGAGCACATACACATATAAAAGAATTTTAACAGTGACTGTACATTGATCGAGAATTAAAAATAAATACTAAATCCCAAAGTGGGAATTTCATCTTGTACAAAAATTCAGTCATTTCTATTAAAATGAGGAATACTTCTGCATTACAGTTCTGGTACATGACAATGTATTATTACAATTGTAAGTGATCTGCAACTCTTTTCATAATCAGATTTATACGTTCCAATAAAAGGCAGACACAATATAAGTTCAACACTGATTATAGAAAAAAATTGTATACTGGACACAATTGTATTACATACTTTCACAATTCCAACACAAGACATTTATACGAACAACACTGAATCATACAGAGAGATTAAGGAACTCGGCTAAATTTGTTTCACTAGGCTTATGTGCACCCGGCTGAGTCCTACGCATTTTCTTAAATTTTTTTGTTTTTTATTTTATTTATTTTTTTTTGTGGATTAAAAAAAAGGTATTGCACATAAGATATTACAGTCACTGCTAGCAGCCAGAGAAGCTGCTCACCATTTGAAAGAAATATCAGAAGCTAGTCAAGTTTAACAGACTTTTCTTTTAGAAAAACTTGCGTTCAAGAATTTGCAATGACTGCAGAAACCTGCATATTATATTCCCAGTAAAAAAAAAAACCTCCAGAATTAAAGCAACTGTTGTTCTTTTTTTTTCCTTTATAGGACTAGCCAGGCCAACACTTGACCCCAAACACAAGCATTGCGAAAGCGCATCCCAGGAAAAATTTAACAATTTTCACTATTGCATACCTGTTCAATTTTGGCCGAGCACCTGCTCGGACCGAGTTCCTCACACATTACTTACACATAAGATCTTGATCTCTTCACTCGGTCACAGTTGCCAGGCCCAGAGACCCGTTGGCACACTTTTTCTTAGCCTTCCATAATTAAATACAAAACCCCGGCATTAAGAAAAAACAACAATACTTTTCCAACCGCTGATATATCTCAGCTCGTAGCCTCAACAGCTGACCTCGACAAAAACAGCTGGCATGCCTCTACACAGCTGATCAAAAACCAACACGAGTCTACCGCAGGCTCACTCTACTCAACGGCAACCCCGCTCCAAGCAGCGGGAACGAAAGGTCAAGTTGTCTAACGTCTCACATAGATAGCGTCAGTGTCCAAATTCGTAGCGAGAGCAACAACAAGTTCCTAAGTTACCGTAACGTCTCATAGGTGGCGAGAGTGTCCACGATAGCGTGAACTACACAGACTAAAGAGTCTATTGCCCAGATTCAATATAACCAAAATTCGCAAGTCGCCGTAACTTTAGCAATATTTAAAGTTATTGCTATTGCAACGATACGTTTAGCATAAGTCTATGTATCAACCCCTGACTGAGGTATGATAACATACGAACGCACGTATGAGGTATTTAAGATGTAAATAATAAAAATAATGTAATAATTAAGCGTTAGGTATAAGAGATAATAAAAGAAATAAACGTAGTATTTAATTTTAAATAAATAAATATTGTAAGTGAGCCTGTATATGGAATTAAAAGCTTCGTTGGTTTTTAATCGTAGCGAAGGGGAGAAACCAACACGCGCCGACCGGCAAGGGTGACGTCAGAGCGACATGCCGCCGCTTGTGTATCAGTCTGCGTGTGTGTACTAGTGTACGTGTGTAAATTAGTGACAGGTTGAATTATGCAAACGAGGGTGGAAAATTTTACACGGTTTTTTAAATACTGAACGAAAACCAGAAGTCACACGAATCAGCGACATATGTAAAAACATAGCTAGCGCCTGGCGCTATCATTGAAGACTAATTGGTCAATGATCGTGGGAACCGTTCAGCCATCGTGTGAAATTTTGCCATAACTGCCATAATTTACACGCCTTAATATTCATAATTTGCATAAACAAAGTTTAATAATATACCTAACGATTGGTGAAATAATATTTATAAAAAAGTGTGCGCTTCATAGAAAGACGCGTAGGTTGAAATTAGCAATTAAATCGACGCGCGGACCTGTTCAATGTTGTCAAAACAGTTTCCAACAGGAATGAAACGACGCCAGCAGTATAAAACTCCAGCGAGCGACACACTCTTTCTCTGATAAACTCAGAAAACTACGTGAAATCCACGCGTCTCGCAACCGCGAATTTCACAAAGTCAAGTAATGTTTTTAAACAGTATTATATAACTTGAAGTTCGATGTAACCGGCAGTACGTCGGTCCAAGTGTTAATGGAACACGAGTTATTTTGAAAGACTATAATATCGAATCTACGAGAAGTTGTAACCACGATGAACTTCAAGAAGTACGCATAGAACTTCGAGAAATCTACGAGGGACAAGATAAGAAGAGGAGAGGAAGCAGAGCAGAATACGAGAGGACGCAGGGACATCCACATGCAGCCACATCCAGCCGTACATCATCACGACCAGAGGTCCACGTCAGAACTCAGCATCCAGTAGACGGTGAGAGGAATTTCAACGACGCAGAGACAGAGAAGATGATACCGAAGAGGATCAACAAACTCGAGAGTCCAGATGACGGTAACGACAAAGTTAAATGGTTGCAGAAAAATGCAGGTGAAGTCAGACATTTATTTAATATTATAAATGACACTGAGGTCTATCGAAACAAGCTCTAGATTCCATATACAAGTTTACAAAAACATTAGTATATTTTTATTTTCCAGAATGATTAATAAATAAGTTCAAAGAATAATTGAACAGAACATATAAGTTAAATTTATGAATCTCATAAATAAATGGTCAATATAGAACCATATTGTACTATATTTTATTAGAGAATTAAATTCAAGTATGAGAATTATTTAAATTGATGATTTTTAATTAATTGAGACATTAATAAGATAATTAATAAAAGTAATAAAATGTTCTCTATTAGTAATTTTAATAATTGTTTAATTAATTAAATGTTTTATTAAGTGGTATATAATAAAAACCACACTTGCAAAGACAAGATAAATAGTCAATTTCAGACGTCTGAATCACGTATTATATTAAAATATGTGTTATGTATTAGATGTCTTTGTAAATATTTCAGGTCATATATGTTTATTTGTGTATAATATGTCTTAGAATATAAGAGATAAGATTTTAAACACGTTATAATAACATTATATTCGTATCGAATATAAGGGTTCAAATAGTAAGTAACCCACACAAAATAATAATATGATAATTTGAATTTTTTAAATAATAAATGATAGAAGATGATTTTATTAACACAGTCGTACTAATTTCACAACCAATACTAAATCCTCTGTACTCTTTACTTGTATTAAAATTATATAACGGTATTCACGTGCTTATCCACACTCAATCAACGACCAAAGCCTGCGACCCAATCGGGGAACATCAAGGTAAATACTGCAGAAGAAGAGTATACCTTCGAGACGTGGGTAAGTGCTTGCTCACAAATGAGTAAGAGCGTATGTGCAAAAGTAAGTGTCTAAAAATAACGTTGTATCATGTTTGTCAAGCTAACTCAATAAATGTAATTTATAACAAAATTAAGGATTGATTTGCAACGGAATTAATAATTTTAAAAAAATTTGACACATTATAATTTGAATTACTAGACTGCTAGAACTATATAATAAATATTACTAAAACTATATAACTAGGCTACTACTGTACTAATCACAATAAAAATTAATAGAACATATAAATTTATTTGGAATTAATAGATAATTGATAATGGCATGTATTAATTTGTAAATCGTCTGTTTACTTATTGAGTGCAGTTTTAGTACGAGTAGTTTAACTCCCGGATTCAATTCCCGGCGTTAAAATCTTGAAGTGAGTAAAAGAGAATTTCTGTGGTTGAAGGTGGGAATCACACGACTGTGTTTACACCGCGCCATCTACAAAGTCTTATAAGCTTTAAAACACGTTGACTATGAACAGACACGGGCATTTTGTTTTATTTTTCTACACAAAATTGAATTTGAACCGTACTTATTTGGTCTGTGTCGTGCTCACTGGCGAAACAAGATTTACATGAAATGGAATTAATAATGTCCATAGTAATCATTATTGAGGCAGAAGAAATCCCTCATACTAATTTCACTGAAAATCGGTCCTTTATTTCGCCATAAATTACTGTTAATGAGTTCGCTTGAAAGACACAGAAATAAATTTAAATAAAGTTATTATAAACACTTTCTGGGCTATTAGACTGTGGTCCAATGTTAGAAATCGCGAACGTTCCAACCACTTCATTGGTGGCCATCTTGAGTGCTGGAAGTACAGTACACCCTCTATAATCCGGCACTGCGGTAGTCCGGCGTTTTCAGGCGGGTGCTGGCGAGCGTGGAGAGGGAAACAAGACTCTGACGATAGTCGGCATTTGCATCATTAGTCCCTCGCTGTGAACAGTACCGTTTATTTGCAGTCGTTTTATTGTTGGTGTAATTATTTGCCGTGTTTACATAATTTAAGATCGTGAGTGCAAAATGTCGTCACATGCTGAACTGCACGTGTTGCGAGATACAATCGCTGAGAAACTAGTAGGCAAAACAGATGATTTGACAACAGACAATGCAAACAAATGGCTGGCGGGTTGCGAAGATAAAAAAAAAAAACAGTTTATGACAGACGATGAATAGTCGATGTCATGACCAGTGAAGAAAAAAGGAAGACGGAGAAGCAGCGACAGCTTTTCACACAGTAGGTCTTGATATGGTAGTGGAGGCCTTTACAACGTCTACTAAGTAGGCAGAAGAAAATGGCGTGTCTACTTGTGAAATTCTCGTGTTGGAAAAACTGCAAGAAAAAGGGTTAAAAGTGTCGTTTCAAACTAAGAAACAGAAGAAAATTGACAACTTTTTCATTCCAATGGCATAGTATTGTACATTACTCTACGAATTTCATTTCTTCCTAAGTTTGACTAAATTATAAACATAAAACTAATCTAATTATAAGAACAAAATAGAAGATAATTTACTACATTTTTAATCCGATGTTTTAATCAGGTGTAATTTTTTTACGTTATCCATTATGTATAATATACGCTACTTTTTGTCATTTAAATGTGTTTTTTCTAATAACCATCCATTAATCCAGCATTTCCACTGATCCGGCACTACTCTGTTCCGATATCTGCCGGATTAGTGGTAGTATACTGTACTGATAGCGGTCTCCGTCAGTAAAACCACAGCACTGTGGCTAAGGCCGAAGCCTTAAACTTTAAATAATTTTTACCTATTCTGGAGGAATAAAAGTCTGGTACACAAAAAATAAAGTAGCCATAATTTATGAGTAGAATGCTTTCACCCATAATTCGATTATTTGTTACTGTATTTAATCAAACAAGATGTCATTCAGTACAAAATAAAAGTCGTAACATTTTATTTAATAAATAATAATTGTATACAATTAAAATTTACAAAGCTATTTGTGATTAAAATTTAAAGTAGCTGCCATTTTAAAATTTGATATCTCAACCGTGAAGGTTTTTTTAGAGAACATTAATATTAATATGTGTACCAAATTTTATTAAGATATCTCAGTCCCTTCTTTAGATATACAGTTTTCCTTAAATAACACAAAATCGCGGTCAGGCGTAAAACGAAACGTTTCTGAACTTAAGTTTATAGGAATATTTTTCTTACAGTAAATTGATGGGCGTGGAATCCGAATATGTACATTGAGGTCACCTTTACGTTACACTCTGTAACCTATATACATAAGTAGATGTTACCGGTATATACCCTATCGCAGTGATCCCAAAGTGGGGTCCACGAACCCCTGGGGGTCTGCGACAATGTTTCAGGAGGTCCGTAGACACTTTTAAGAAAAAATAAAATATACTATAATACATATACTATATAATATTAATATATAATACTATACTAAAATATATAATTTTCTCCTATTTTTATGTTCTAAAATCTAAATCTACATTTTATAATCTTTAAACAATTAGTAGAAGAATCCAGTATTTTTTGGTTCAAAGTAATTGTAATTTTAAAAGTAATTTAAAACTAATGGCTTTAATAATGTCTTTAAATCATGTCGTGTAGCAGATCTGTTTGTCCTCCGAACAGACAAGACTTCTCTCTTCCTGTACAAGAAGAAGATTCATTGGCAGAACTTTCAACTGATAGTTCATTAAAATTACAATTTTCGAAATTAGAGGTAGCTGACTTCAGGTTATATGCAATGACTGACTACCCTGAACTCGGAAAAAGAGTTCAGAAGTGTTTAACTTTGTTTTCCTCTACTTACTTGTGTAAAACCGCAGTCTCCCTGTTAACTTACTTAAAGTCAACGTTAAGAGATAAACTTGATGTCGAGAGTTACTTAGTATTGAAATTAACAAACATTTAAAGATATTAAAGAGCTAATTGTGCAAAAGCAGCTTCATTGTTCACATTAAACTATGTTTCTTATCATTATTATTATAATTTTGGAAATTAAGTGAATTTTGATTTTAATAAATTTTAATTAAAATATAAGAGTTTCTATCATATTTACTGTTTGCTTTATTTCAGAACTCAAACGGGGTCCGTGAATTTTTAAATTATTTGGGGTTGGGGTCCGCGGACTGAAAAGTTTGGAAACCACTGCCCTAGCGCACATTGTAACAAAATAATACTTCTGCTCGAGTTTATTTTGTTTTACGCCCCACTGTTGTGAGCGTCAATTTTGTAACAAAGTAAAAATTTTGTTTATTTTGTAAAAATGTTATTTTTTGTTTTCTGTTTTATTTATTTTTTTATTAATTTGTAACTAATTATTGTATTCGTGTACATTTTAATTCGTTTATTTAACTTTTTATCAACTTATGTCACTTTGTGTAATTGGAATTATGATTCTGCGTTAAATGGATTGTCTCCAGTCACAATCGATTTGCGATTTTTCGTTCTTCGAAGTGTGTCCTCCTTTAAAGTTTATAATTTCAGCTGTTCTGGTAGTTATGTATCAAATATTATTTTATATTATTCTATTTATAAGTTTAGAAATAAATAGAATACAAAATTATAACATTCAATGGTTTTTATTGACAAAATATAAAATAATTGATTTTATATCGATTGATGAATCGACTCTCTCAGGGCGAGCGAATTCTTTTATACAAATTATTAATATTAATTCTCAGGTTCTTTAAACTGTTATGTTAGAATAGTCAGAGAAAGGGCAAAGTCAGGAAAGTATAACACTTAAAATTACAAGCTTAATGATCTAAAAATACAAAGATATTATTTAATATATAATGGTTAGTAAAGTAATGTTTCGAACCAATCATTGTGATGACTAAGCTAGCGGTGGACTGCAGAGGATCATGGGATTTCAAAGATGGCTGCTTCGTATCGCAGATGTTGACAGCTGCTACACCTCAAAGAATTCTCTGCAAATAAAAGTTGTTTTTCCAAATTCCTCGTCCCAGCAATAGTGATTAATTCCTCTGGTGATAGTGTAGTTGCCCTGGTTTATACCCTGGTTGCCCTGGTTTGACGTTATCGTCTCCTACGTTATAATATCGGGAACCTGTGGTTAATTGGTTCAGGTCAGTTACACAGGCTGCCATAGTTATAAACAACTTCTAATTAAACAAAAATAAGTATTTAGGAGTATATATTTAATATCGGGTCCTATAATTGAGGAACATTGACAGGGGTTTCTGCAGATTTATTCACTTAGCTTTGTTGTTTTGTAACATGACATCTCTTTATTACACAATAACATTAATTGCTCTACTTAAAGTTCTCAACATATATGGTTCAACAGTTTACAGTTTACAAGATGATTATATATTTTATTCTTTCAGAAGGGCCCTCAAAATAAAGATGTACATCGGTTTAACTTTTCCACGGATCCGGGATTGAATATAGTATGTTAATAATGGTCACCTCCCCATATACTATCTTGAAATTGTGCCATTAGAAGAATGGACTTTATTTACCTTTTAAAACAATAAAGCTTTACAGTTTAAACTTTTGCTCCTTTACTACAAATTGTTTTATCAGATTACAGACTACATCTTACATATAATGTCTGTTTTTAAAAGTCTTAAAGTGTTAGTTAAATTGTCTTTTGTTGGTTATAATTTTAGTATCTCATAACCACGGAAGACAAGCCTCCATGTCACCTGTGGTATCCTAGAATCATTTAAAAGGCAATATTAATTAATATACTCACAAGAAAAGTAAAAATAAAGAAAAAATCTGCAAATAATATATATACTACAAATTTAAAAACCCAGAAAACTTAAAATGTGAATAACAAAATTACCCAGGTAAGATAGAACCAGGCAATTAAGATACCCCGACAAAGAAACCAGACCAGAAGAAACAAAAGCATACACAGCGAAATGGTACTGAAGAAAGAATAAAGAAGGAAGAAGAAATATAAAATGAACAAAAATACTGAAGAACGAAGAAAGAAGAATTATAAAATGACCAAAAATACTGAAGAATAAGAAACCTGAGAAGATCCACTAGAAAAAAGGAAGTGAGACGACCCATACAAAATAGAAACCCCATAGGGAGAGAACCCAAAAACCCCAAAAATAAATGAATGTCCAAAGAGAAAGTATAACAGCCCAAAAAACCATATCACAATGTAAAACTGACAAAAACCATAAGTGTTAATAGTATTAAGTAACAGTGCACCCAAAAAAGTTATTGTTTAGTTTGTATGAACAAATCTTCACAGTCCCCCCATGGTTGAATATTTCATGTTGTAAAACCAGAAAAGGACTAGTAATAATATTAATAAATCACCATGGACAAGTGTAAGTTATTGAATTATAACTGATAAACTTTAAAAAGGTGCATGAGTTGCCGTACAAAGTTATAAACTTTAAGTGTTTTTTGAACAGTATCTTATTTGATATGAAATAATAATATTACTAATGAAATGCTACTGAATCTATAAGAACATTCCATAGAATGAAATAATAAACAGATAGCTAGTGTTATACTTAGAGAGGGGGAATAAATCCTTTAAAATTGGGAAATACAGAGCAGACTGTCAATAATTAGTTTTAAGAAGTGTTAACCATTATATGGAACCAATATGTTATGTTCCTGTTCCATATAATAACTAGACAAATAAGAATTATTAGTAAGAGATATTATTGTTATAAGCTATTATTTTGTTGTCAATTTAAATTAGGAATGCCCTATCTAAAGGTAGATATCATTCCCCATGTTATAAAATATTTTTTAATTATGTTACTAGGTAATCAATACACCTAAAAGGTATTATTCAAGGTACCAGTTTTGATAGAGATAGGTGTTATATTTTAATTGTACAATCAATAATCACTGTTATACCAGTCAAGGAACTAATTGTTAATAAAGTATATAAGGATAAGAAGTCAGAGAAGGGTATAAACTAACTACATTAGTAAAAATTTTGCAAATAGCAACACATCAATTCTAGGCCATATAATGAATTTAAACTGCAGAATAATTAATAAATCTAGTCTTATAAGCCAGTTAAACTGACAATATTTATGCAAGATAAACCAAACATATAGTATACCATGTAAATAAGACTTTCTAAAGATATGGTCAGCAGATAAGCAAAATTACTTATTTATCTAATAAAATTATACATAAAAATGGAATGTACTAACTGACATTATCAGAGGAGGAGTCATAGACAATTGAATTGTATTTAAAAACAATCATTAATAAACTAAATTGCAAGAAATTAAGTAAGAATAGACAATTATATCAATTTCAGATTTAATAGAATAATAATTATATTAGGGAAAATTGCTATTATTTGCTTAGACTACAGGAAGTATAAATTTAGGCCTACCTTCCAAAAATGTAATAAATATAATTTTCTAATGAAACTTTGTAACACTATATTAATTACTAGCAAAATAAGCAGAATAGAATAATGAAACCGAATATGTATTTCATATTTCGTACAGTTAACTAATAACGAAATTATTTTCTGAGTATAATGTATTAAAATAAAATGTATCGGAAGCTAAGATAATTTGAAACAATGTATAAAATATATTAAATAGGCTAAGATTTTCAGGAGACGAAGGAAATGAGTACAGTTCTTTATTATACGTTGACGAGTGTACTTAACGTGATTATTTGCTCGAAGTAACATGATAATGGCGACTAACATTATAAACCGAGTTCGGTGAAAATTGTTATAAACCTTATTTTAAATTGTTTGTTTATTGTGAACCGGTGAAGTTAACATATGAACAGTGTAACACCAATAAACTGAACCACATAAGACTAATTAATGGAAATAACACCAATATCACACAGTTTAATGACGAAACATTTAGGTTAAAACCAACACACATAGACACAATGAGATATATCCAATAACAACATTTTACACCAAGTGAACTATTCCACCATACACCAGTGACATTCAAATATATCCAGGACTATCATATACAATTGCTGAGACCATTTACACGAAGAAAGGACATTTTTATTTCAACAAATACTTCGTCAAAGTTAGATGCTTCATCGCGCATGCGCCAGTCGGCCATTTTGATTCATTACTGTTCTCACTTCTGCAGTGGAAAAACGACCTTCGGCTGCTTTTGGTTTGAATAAAAATCATATATAAACTTTTATTATTTCTAATTATATCATTGTATTTTTTAATATTAAGGCATTTTATAATTGTAAGTGTTATACTTTCCTGCCCATAACCTTCTCTGGCTATATCTTAAATAACCGTTTAAAGAACCATATTTTTATAATACTAATGTAAACTTTTTATATCGACCGGCCCTGAGTGAGTCGATACTACTTTGTAACATCGATTCTTATCGAACAAATTAATTATTTTATTAATAAACGTTCTGTTTTTTGTAATTTGGATTTGATTTTTCTTATAAAAAGGCTTAACAGGTAAATTAATCAAGAAACCCAACTAACCGAAAGGCGGTATATATGAAACAACGAACGTTTCAAGAAGAAGAAGAAGAAGAAGAAGAGAGCCGTCTTTCGCCTAGATTTGGAGTTAACCAGATTGTCTTTTAACAAATTTACTGAAAGTGACACTATTACCAAAATAAACATAATACCACTTCATTTCTAATTACAAACAATAAACACGATTAGTTCCTAAATAATAGGATTAAAACTTACATAAGAAAAAAAATTTTTTCAGAAATTTTGTTTTGTGAAATAAAAAATAAATTTTTTTATTTCAAATTGTTATAACAACATTACTGCAGATCTTAATATTTTGTTCTATTACAAAATTGGCGTCCAACTAAAGGGCTGTAATTAGGGGTTGAAAGGCGGTAATTACTCGCCCAATTTCTATTTCAGCTTGGCAGCGGTTATCCAGCCAGGGAAGATGCAGCGAAGTGCCACATCAAAGAAGAGAGCGGCGGAGGCCGAAAAAGAACTCAATATGGATGATAAGGAGGCGACCCCAGTGGAGGACGTAGAAACATTATTACCTCCAAGGGAACCAAAACCACCAGAGGAACAACCTGAAGTATCCACTCAAACAGGGGACGTCCATGTCCAGGACCAGGAGATAGAAAAAACTAAGACTACAAAAGAAAGTAAAATGGATAAATTAATGGAAATGTTCATGCAAATGAGAGAAGATTTGAAAAAGGACATGGAAGAAAACAGCAAGAAGATGGAGGAAAACTTGAACAAGAAAATGGATTCTACTACAGAAGAAAATAGTAAGGAAAGGAAAGAAGACCAACAGTCCTTGAAGGAAAATTTGAGTGATATAAATAAAAACATAGAGGCAACAAAAGAAGAATTGAAGAAGGACAACCAAGCAACAAAAGAAGAATTGAAGAAGGACAACCAAGCAACAAAAGAAGAATTGAAGAAGGACAACCAAGTAACAAAAGAAGAATTGGGCCGTAAAATCGAAAGGACCAGTAAGAGAATTGAGGAAACCAGTAAGAAGGTGGAAAAGAAAATGGAAGAAAATAAGAAGAATTTGGAAGAAAAGATGGAAGAAACCAGCAAGAAAATAGAAGATGACAATCAACAATTAAGGGAAGAATTAAGAGAAAATAATAAGAAAATGGAAGAGAAGATGGGGGAAAGGTTGGAAGAGTTAAGAGAGGATAACCAACTATTACGAGTAGAATTACGGGAAGTTAACCAAGAGAATTTAGACAAATTAGACGAACGAATGGAACTATTAAGAAAGGAAATGAACAAAGAACTCAAAGATAATAAGAAATCTATGACCAAAAGGCTGGAAGACGAAACCATAACTATAAATCAACAGATAAGAGAAGTTGATGGAAGATGTCGGCTGACGGAAGTGGAGGTGCAAGAATTCAAGGAAGTGGTGAACACCAAGGTCACAAATCTTGAAGAATCTAGTCGCAAGAAGGCAGAATAAAACCGAAAGGAAAGCCAGGAAGAACTCAGTAAAGTACGAACTCGAATTACGGAAAGATGTGACGGAATGGAGGAAGCAATTCGGAACCGACCAACCAGCTTCACTAATATCCCCATCAACGAGAACAGAGAATGGCTTAACTTCCGCCAATATAAAAGGAAGCCGATGGAGTTCTTGGCCCGTATTGAGGAATATATGGCCAAACATAGAAATGATCGATGGTCCAATAGTCGAGAACTATTGGACGAATCATTCCGGGATATAACGGACAATTGGTGGATGGCGAACAGGAGCGAGATAAACGATTATCAGCAGTTTAAAAGTTTGTTCAAGTCCAAGTATTGGTCAGAGACCACCCAGAATTTAATTAGGGACAACATCTGCCATGGCCGATACAAAACCCAGTTTGGCAATACCATGACTGCATACTTCCTTGGGAAGGTGTGCCTGGCCAAGCACCTGGAACCAGCCATACCAGAGGAATGCCTGGTGAACAAGTTTTCCTATCATTATGACGAAGAGGTCATAAGGGCTCGAAGAGGTAACCAGATAAAGACAATACAGGCGATGACGGAGCTATTAGAAAATTATGAGAACGAAGAATATTACAGGCAGAGTAGAAGAAGAAATGAGCGGCCAGAAGTTCGAAATAAGCCGTCATCGAACAATAATAATCAACAGATCAACAGTGGGTACCAAGGAAACAGGTATAATCCAAATTACCATAATCAGCACCCCACGAACGGTAACAATAACAACAATAACCACGGTAATACAAACCCGAACATTAACCGAAATAATAACGGATTCTCCGGTAATCGAAATAATTATTACCCGAATAATAATGTAAATAGCCAGAGAAACCCCAACCATACCAATAACACCGAGCGGTTTTACAATAACAATAGGGGTTACCCTAATAATAACAATAACAACAACAACAGGTTCTCCCGACCCCGGGTAAATTTTATACGTGCAGAGGGAAACAGCCATCGCAGGTATAACCATCAACGGCGGAGCAGCGTTCACGAGTACGAAGATCGACGCAGAAGCCGAGAGCGGGACAACTCCAGTTATAATCCGCCAAGGCGAAGTACCAGCCTAGATGACCCGGAGCGGCATATAAATAGGGAACAAACATACGAACAGAGAACTGAAAGGCTGGAACCCACTCCAGGTTTCCCCACTGATGCCTCTGTTGGTCCAAGTAATAACTCAGGATGAGGAGAATTTAAACGGGAGGAGGCAGTAATAAACAATAAGGACCTTTTGCTGCTTCTATCGCCTGGGTATATAAAAGAATTGCCAAGAGCAAATCATCACAATAAAATTACAATCATTAGGTGTAACTATTTGAAAAACATTCGAAATGAACTACTGGAGGAGGATGACACTCGCCTCCCTAGTATAAACAATGAAATAATTTATATTAGTGCAGAAATCGAAGGAACATTCGCACAGCTAATGATCGATACAGGTGCGAATGTATCCATAATTAACACAACAGAATTGGAGAGAATCCAAGAAAAATGTGGTAAGTTATTGCCGACCTTACCTGTAAATAACATAGTATTAATCGGTGCCACTGGTCGCCAAAACAAGACAATTAGAAAACAAGTGTCATTGAATGTCATTAGTAAGGGTGTAGCTATAAACATGGTCTTCCTAATTGCGGCAGGATTACCCTTCAACATATTAGTGGGATGTGATGTGCTGAGAAGGAACTCGGCTATCATCGATTTACAATCTGAGAAGGTATCACTGTTTACCGGAGATCTGACCTGGACGGCCGATTTAGTCGGTAGCGAGATAACACTTCCCAGCAGTATCCACCAGCAAATACGTAGCATTAATTATACGAATACTAACACCATTTCTAACACCATAGTATACGAAACCACAGACGACGATTTATGGTCCCAAAAAATACAGGAGATAAGGGATTTCCGGAGCGGGATTCATAGAGAGAAATTACCCATTACTCAAGCAAATCAGTTGATAAGGATTTATGAGAAGTACCGCTCAGTATTTTCAGATGAGCCAGGCAAGGTAAGAAATTATCAATGCACCCTTCAATTCCGAGATACAGTGGAGTTTAATAGAAAATCCTACCCTATTGCGCATTCACGAAAGGAGGCTGTGAGAGCGGAGATAAACCGAATGATCAATAGCGATATTATCGAACATAGCCAATCTCCATACACCAGCCCTATTGTCGCTATTCCCAAGAAGAACGGCCAAGTCCGGCTTTGCTTGGATGCACGGGAAATAAACAAAAAAATCATTAACGATAGAACATCGCCCGGTGAGATTGAGGAAATCCTGAAACGCTTCCATGGTACCCAATACTTCAGTACCTGGGATACGGTGTGCGGTTACTGGCAGGTAGAGTTACACCCACGGAGTCGCCAATATCTGGCTTTCATATTCGAGGGACGCAATTACCAATTCAAAAGATTGCCCTTCGGATTGGTAAACTCAGTTGCCATCTTTGTGACCTGCATGGACCAGATATTGGGACAAGAAGCACTTTAGTTTACAACAGTGTATGTCGATGACCTACTAATAACATCTGAAACGTGGGAGGAACACTGTTACCGTGTGGAACATGTGCTTGAGAAATTATCTGCCAGTAACGTCACGCTGAAGTTGGAAAAATCCAAGTTTATTGCCAGAGAAGTGCAATTTTTAGGATTTAACTTGGATGATCAAGGAATCTCACCGTCGGCAGAAAAGGTGGAGGCAATCCAGAAGTTCCCGGCACCCAAAAACAGGAAGCAATTACAGTCGTTCCTGGGACTCTGTAATTATTATAGAAAGTTCCAGGAACAATATTCGGAATTAACCGCGAGGTTTCAACCTCAATTATCATCCAAAAACAAATGGGTATGGTGTAAAGAACAAGAGGGGATTTTTCAACAAATTAAAGACAAATTTCTGGCAACTATAATACTTCGCCACCCAAACTTTAAATTACCATTCTTCATGAATTGCGATGCCAGCAACATCAGTCTGGGAACGACACTGTATCAAGAGGACGAGAAGGGTCAACATCAAGTAATTAGCTTCGCGAGCAGGTCTTTGAACCAGTGCGAAAAGAATTATACGGTGACTGAAAAAGAATTACTGAGCGTGGTATTTGCTTGCGGTAAGTTCCGCACTTACATTTTGGGATACCCTGTTACCGTCCGAACTGACCATAAATCTATTTCGTTCTTGAAAAGCTGCAAACTGAACCATGGCAGACTAACGAGGTGGATACTTGCCCTTCAAGAATACCATCTAAAATGGGAATACATCCCAGGTAAAAAGAATGTAGTAGCGGATGTGTTATCCCGGGTCAATGTGGAAGAACAAACTTTCGAAGGGGAGAGGGAAAGCGTGCTAAAAATATACCATCTTCTTAGCACCAGAGCCGATTTAACAACAATATTGACCAATATGAGCACCCACCAACAAGCGGACCCGAAATTGAGAAACCTCAAACTTCGACTAGAAGAGGGAGACGAAACCGTTGCTCAATATTACCAAATAAATAAACAAATATTGTTCGTTAAAACATCCCTGAAGGAAGAGATCTGGAAGGTGGTTATTCCAACACAGATCGAAAGGGAATTGATAGTGAACTACCACATACGTTACGGGCATATGGGCGCCCTCAAGGTAATAAAAGCTCTGGAGGAGAGCTGCCATATAAAAAACATCAATAGGAAAGTCCGAATGTATATAAAAAGTTGTAAAATCTGCCAGCTGGTAAAAACAAATAATGAGAAGAAGGAAGGTGTTATGATCCCAATCACTTCCCAAGCAAGATTGGAGAAGGTGTTCCTAGACATTTGCGGACCATTTCCCCGTAGTGGAGGTCGACACCAATATCGGTACCTAACCATCATAATGGACCACTTCACCAAGTATGTTAAGCTATACCCTACTAATCGAGCGACTACCCGGAAAATTCTGGGGATACTCACGGAACAGTATATCCCACACCTGGGGAAACCATCTTCGATCATTACTGATCATGGAACCCAGTTTAAGGGTGGAAAATGGCGAGATACATTATTGTCAATGGGCATTCGTACATACAAGACCTCGGTCTACCATCCGAGCAGTAATCCGGCAGAGCGGGTGTTACGAGAAGTGGGGAGGATCCTAAGAACTTATTGTCACCATCAACAAAAAAGGTGGCAAGACTTTCTAGAAGCCACGGAGGAATTCCTCAACTTGGCCTACCATCTAGCTATAGGGATAACCCCATACTCTGCTATGTACGAAAAACCACCCCCACGAGAGATCGCGGATATCCTCGAGTTCCCCAGTAACCATATGTACAGATTTGACAAAGCTAAATTCTACAACAAAGTGGCAGAAGACCAGGTAAAACGGCAAAATAAGTATCAAAAGGCTAGTGGTAAATTAATAATATATGAAAAGGGAGAAACATTTTTGTTAAAAAATCGTGAACTACCCAGCACACTGGAAGGAATAACGAAGAAGTTATTGCTGTTATACACCGGACCATATATCATATCCAATGTGAAAAATAATAATACTTATGAAATAAAGGAAATAGATTCAGAAAGGATAAAGGGTGTATATAACCAGGCTTCCATGAAAAAATATTATGAGTAACTGAATGTATGGAAGATTGAATTTTGTGTGCATAAATATTGAATATTTTAAAAAATTCAAAAACGAGTAAGGACAACTTACTACCTAATATTTGAACCAACTTTTAGAAATAATGAAAAAGAAAAAGAATTAGGAATAAATATTGAACAAATTCAAAAGAAAGTAAGAACAGCTTACTACCTAATTTATGAAACGAATTTTGGATTAGTGAAAAAGAAAAGGAATTTGGAATAAAAATTTTAAAAATTCAAAAATATAGTAAGCACATCTTACAACCAAGTATTTAGGAGGACAATTTTGAAGTTAAAGAAAAAGAATTTATTTAATTGAACAAATTCAAAAAGAAAGTAAGAACAACTTACTACCTAATTTATGAAACGAATTTTGGATTAGTGAAAAAGAAAAGGAATTTGGAATAAAAATTTTAAAAATTCAAAAATATAGTAAGCACATCTTACAACCAAGTATTTAGGAGGACAATTTTGAAGTTAAAGAAAAAGAATTTATTTAATTGAACAAATTCAAAAAACAAGTAAGAACTACTTACTACCAAATATTTATGAAAAAAAAAGAGAAAAAAACTTTATGGAAAATAAAAGGAAGAAAATGAATTTAGAATAAATATGTAACTTCTAAAAACAAGTAAGAACTACCTACTACCTTATATTTGAACAACTTTTAGATTAACAAAAAGAAAAAGAATTTATATATATTTTTAAAAAAAAATTCAAAAATGAAGTAAGGACTACTTACTACCAAATATTTATGAAAAAACTTTATGGAAAATAAAAGGAAGAAAATGAATTTAGAATAAATATGTAACTTCTAAAAACAAGTAAGAAATACCTACTACCTTATATTTGAACAACTTTTGGGATTAATAAAGAAGAAAAAGAATTTGGATAATACATTACAAACAATTATATATGGGACCAATTCTGATAAACTTTCGAGAATAAAGAAATGGCAGTACAAACCACTGATACAATTAAAATGAATAAACTTATTGTGAAGTAAAATTAATGAAAATTTTATGTAAAATAAACAGAGATAATAACCACATGGAATTAATAATTAAAGAGTGCATTTTGATAAAGAGCAAGAGCAGAATAAAATTTAAAAAAAAAGAAAAACTATGTATAAATGAATCCATAAGAAAAATATGATCATAGAATAAATGTCAATTATAAGAAGGACAATTAAAAGAGTAATTCCAAGAACATAATACTAGTGGAACGATTCATAAGAATTAAGAAAAGAACAAAAATATAATACAAAATATATGCTACCAATGACCAGAAAGAGATTGTAATAACAGTCAAAATATGACAGAGAATTAAAAATAAATAAAAACTTTACACTGAATAACAAGTGATAATTATATTAAACCAGCTTCCAACTACAAGGAGAAATAAAATGCCAACCGAGCTAACCATTGAGAACAGTAACTGAGATAGAAATTAACCAAGATAGAAATATTAACAGATCTGAGCAAATACGAAGTGAAGTATCCAAAGATATTTAATTTTTTTATAGTCATAAGGTGGACTATTCTTATATACTTTTTATTAATAACTGTCTGTAGATAAGTCCAGCAGTATTATTATGTATTGATCAGAGATGATTTGCCTCTGAAATCAATAAATGACGTAGTATGGCCAGCAGAGAATGTAGCCTACAGAGCCCCTCTGGACACTGCCCCAGCTAACGTGTTAGGGAATTTTAGGGAATAAATATCCCAAGTATAAAGAACCAAGTTAAGAAGAAAATGGAAAAATAAAAAATAACGAACATCAGATGACTATTACTATCAAGAAGAATCCAGTTAATCATGAAATATAGATAAGCTCAAAAATATAGAAGAAAAAATTTTAGAAATGTGAAGGAAGTAAAGAAATATAATTTATAATGAAATATCATAAGCAATTACTTCAGACAAACTAAGTATGATCTGAACTAATCACTTCTGGAAGAGAGCAATCTGTAGCAGGACAGATAATCCACATAAATAAATTACTCAATGATCATTAATAAAGCTCTAATATATAGAATATCCAGATGAGAATCATTTAAAAGGCAATATTAATTAATATGCTCACAAGAAAAGTAAAAATAAAGAAAAAATCTGCAAATAATATATATACTACAAATTTAAAAACCCAGAAAACTTAAAATGTGAATAACAAAATTACCCAGGTAAGAGAGAAGCAGGCAATTAAGATACCCCGACAAAGAAACCAGACCAGAAGAAACAAAAGCATACACAGCGAAATGGTACTGAAGAAAGAATAAAGAAGGAAGAAGAAATATAAAATGAACAAAAATACTGAAGAACGAAGAAAGAAGAATTATAGAATGACCAAAAATACTGAAGAATAAGAAACCTGAGAAGATCCACTAGAAAAAAGGAAGTGAGACGACCCATACAAAATAGAAACCCCATAGGGAGAGAACCCAAAAACCCCAAAAATAAATGAATGTCCAAAGAGAAAGTATAACAGCCCAAAAAACCATATCACAATGTAAAACTGACAAAAACCATAAGTGTTAATAACCCTAAGTAACAGTGCACCCAAAAAAGTTATTGTTTAGTTTGTATGAACAAATCTTCACAGTCCCCCCATGGTTGAATATTTCATGTTGTAAAGCTAGAAAAGGACTAGTAAT
This sequence comes from Magicicada septendecula, assembly GCA_034769895.1. NCBI lineage: Eukaryota > Metazoa > Arthropoda > Insecta > Hemiptera > Cicadidae > Magicicada > Magicicada septendecula. The sequence goes on along the minus strand of CM068375.1, from coordinate 381,959,092 downwards.
AATATTAATAAATCACCATGGACAAGTGTAAGTTATTGAATTATAACTGATAAACTTTAAAAAGGTGCATGAGTTGCCGTACAAAGTTATAAACTTTAAGTGTTTTTTGAACAGTATCTTATTTGATATGAAATAATAATATTACTAATGAAATGCTACTGAATCTATAAGAACATTCCATAGAATGAAATAATAAACAGATAGCTAGTGTTATACTTAGAGAGGGGGAATAAATCCTTTAAAATTGGGAAATACAGAGCAGACTGTCAATAATTAGTTTTAAGAAGTGTTAACCATTATATGGAACCAATATGTTATGTTCCTGTTCCATATAATAACTAGACAAATAAGAATTATTAGTAAGAGATATTATTGTTATAAGCTATTATTTTGTTGTCAATTTAAATTAGGAATGCCCTATCTAAAGGTAGATATCATTCCCCATGTTATAAAATATTTTTTAATTATGTTACTAGGTAATCAATACACCTAAAAGGTATTATTCAAGGTACCAGTTTTGATAGAGATAGGTGTTATATTTTAATTGTACAATCAATAATCACTGTTATACCAGTCAAGGAACTAATTGTTAATAAAGTATATAAGGATAAGAAGTCAGAGAAGGGTATAAACTAACTACATTAGTAAAAATTTTGCAAATAGCAACACATCAATTCTAGGCCATATAATGAATTTAAACTGCAGAATAATTAATACATCTAGTCTTATAAGCCAGTTAAACTGACAATATTTATGCAAGATAAACCAAACATATAGTATACCATGTAAATAAGACTTTCTAAAGATATGGGCAGCAGATAAGCAAAATTACTTATTTATCTAATAAAATTATACATAAAAATGGAATGTACTAACTGACATTATCAGAGGAGGAGTCATAGACAATTGAATTGTATTTAAAAACAATCATTAATAAACTAAATTGCAAGAAATTAAGTAAGAATAGACAATTATATCAATTTCAGATTTAATAGAATAATAATTATATTAGGGAAAATGGCTATTATTTGCTTAGACTACAGGAAGTATAAATTTAGGCCTACCTTCCAAAAATGTAATAAATATAATTTTCTAATGAAACTTTGTAACACTATATTAATTACTAGCAAAATAAGCAGAATAGAATAATGAAACCGAATATGTATTTCATATTTCGTACAGTTAACTAATAACGAAATTATTTTCTGAGTATAATGTATTAAAATAAAATGTATCGGAAGCTAAGATAATTTGAAACAATGTATAAAATATATTAAATAGGCTAAGATTTTCAGGAGACGAAGGAAATGAGTACAGTTCTTTATTATACGTTGACGAGTGTACTTAACGTGATTATTTGCTCGACACATGATAACATGATAACGGCGACTAACATTATAAACCGAGTTCGGTGAAAATTGTTATAAACCTTACTTTAAATTGTTTGTTTATTGTGAACCGGTGAAGTTAACATATGAACAGTGTAACACCAATAAACTGAACCACATAAGACTAATTAATGAAAATAACACCAATATCACACAGTTTAATGACGAAACATTTAGGTTAAAACCAACACACATAGACACAATGAGATATATCCAATAACAACATTTTACACCAAGTGAACTATTCCACCATACACCAGTGACATTCAAATATATCCAGGACTATCATATACAATTGCTGAGACCATTTACACGAAGAAAGGACATTTTTATTTCAACAAATACTTCGTCAAAGTTAGATGCTTCATCGCGCATGCGCCAGTCGGCCATTTTGATTCATTACTGTTCTCACTTCTGCAGTGGAAAAACGACCTTCGGCTGCTTTTGGTTTGAATAAAAATCATATATAAACTTTTATTATTTCTAATTATATCATTGTATTTTTTAATATTAAGGCATTTTATAATTGTAAGTGTTATACTTTCCTGCCCATAACCTTCTCTGGCTATATCTTAAATAACCGTTTAAAGAACCACATTTTTATAATACTAATGTAAACTTTTTATATCGACCGGCCCTGAGTGAGTCGATACTACTTTGTAACATCGATTCTTATCGAACAAATTAATTATTTTATTAATAAACGTTCTGTTTTTTGTAATTTGGATTTGATTTTTCTTATAAAAAGGCTTAACAGATAAATTAATCAAGAAACCCAACTAACCGAAAGGCGGTTTATATGAAACAACGAACGTTTCAAGAAGAAGAAGAAGAAGAAGAAGAGAGCCGTCTTTCGCCTAGATTTGGAGTTAACCAGATTGTCTTTTAACAAATTTACTGAAAGTGACACTATTACCAAAATAAACATAATACCACTTAATTTCTAATTACAAACAATAAACACGATTAGTTCCTAAATAATAGGATTAAAACTTACATAAGAAAAAAATTTTTTTCAGAAATTTTGTTTTCTGAAATAAAAAATAAATTTTTTTATTTCAAATTGTTATAACAACATTGCTACAGATCTTAATATTTTGTTCTATTACAATATATATATACATATATATATATATATATATATATATATATATATATTAACTGAGATTATTCACTTGGAAAAACCACAATATTGTCATCGGTGCACATTACCGCTGTGCACAGCTTACGGCGTGAGCGCTCCATTGCAAGTGATGTTTGTTTATTGGGGCAGGTAAAGTAACTTCGCGTCGTTTACGCTTCACCATAAGTAGTTCCACATTCCGATTAATATCTACCGGTTTAATCTTTGACATATTTAATTATACTACGGTATCCTTTACTTCGTAATTAATTATTGTATACCTTTATGTTTTTTATATCGAGTGGTAATTTCCTAATTTTATTAGTTTTATTTACGGGTTATTCTGCGTGTTGATGCCGGTATGTCAAAGCATGGCTAATAATTAAAGGGTGTTTCCTTACCTTTATACTCGCATTCCTCTTAGTTTTAAGCTCTTTATTTATTATTATTTCTGTTTTAACTTAGCGATTTAAACTTTGTTTAAATATGCGATTTTAATTTAAACATAAATCTCTCTCCTTCTTATTTATTTTATTTATTTCATTTTTTTATTAATAAAATCGTCACATACTCCTTCACTTAAAGAAGATACAGGTGTGTGAACGGATGTGTTTTCTACGGGGAATTTGTCAGAATTGAACTGGGTGTATGCTTGTCATTTCTGTGTGAAATTCCTCTTACTTTTTTAACAATCTCTTCAAGAGGTACATTAATCACTCTCAACTTACTTTTTACTATTATTAGGATATACAACGCCTTACAAACTAATGCTTAAAATACGTAAAATTTAATCTTCATAAAATATATACAAAATTCTTCTTAATACTATATTACTTACGACTACTACCGGTTTTTTCTTTAGTTTTGTTTTACTCTTGTTATAGAGTTAGTCTTCACAGAGCGTGTTTCGCATCATAGTATGGATGTGTTTCCTTTTTTATTCGAAGGTTCCGATGAATCGTAGTTGACGAATCATTTTAGTAAACTACTTTTAATTAATAATTATTTAATTGTTACTCATATTCGGTGTCAGCTGACTTCTTACTTTTCTCATTCTCGATGAACAGGATCTAAGGTTGATCAGGCCTCATTCCTATTTATACGATTAGGTAATTAAATAGTGACTCAATTACTATGTAGCAAATATACTTTTAATACCTTTTTTTTTGTTTTCTTGCTCACTAGCATTTCTTCTTTCGTGATAATACTTTATCTGGGAAATATGACTTCTACGTACATATTTTTGCGTAGTGGGTTCATACAGTGCTACTGTTACAGGAGTTAAGTATCTGTAAATTTTGTAAGGGCCACACCATCGGTATGATAGTTTGGAGGTGGTCTTATCAACTGCGCTACTCGTCGGGTGTGTTCTGTACATCACTAAGTCTCCGACTTGATACTTTACTACTTTATTATTCCGCTCGTGATATTTTCGAGATTTTCTGAAGTTACCTCTTAAATTAGCGCGAGCTTCGTTCCAGATTTTATTTATATTTTTACCACTAATTTCGTGGGGTAGTAACTCATGTATTTTCCACTTTGTGGACAATGGGTGGTTAGGTTTATATTTATACAGTAATTCAAAGGGGGTCGATTTATGTCCTTCATGATAGGCTGAATTGAAGGCGAATTGTATCCAGGATAGGTTCTGGTCCCAATACGTATGGTCGTTTGCATGGTAGGCTATTAAAGCAGATTTTAGGTTTCGCAAATACCTTTCAGCTATATTACCTTGTGGACGATACTCTGTAATGGTAATGTGGTCTATACCTAGTTTGAAACACATGTCCTTGAATTCTTTTGACTTAAACTGTGGTCCGTTATCTGACACTAGATGTACTGGTGTACCGAAATCTTTAAATAATCTATCTTGCAAAATCTTCACGGTTGTCGATGCTAACGCTCGCCGCATGGGATACATCCAGACAAATTTGGTGAATGAGTCTACACAAATGAGTAGCATGGTATTTCCTGATTTAGAACGTGGGTAGGGGCCTGAAAAGTCTAAGTAAATTTTAGAAAAGGGTGTAGTGGGAGTTTCCGAGATTAATTGACCTATGTGGCTGTTTCTCGCTGGCTTGCTTAGTGCACACAACTTACACTGTTTTACAAATCTAGCTATCTCGCTGTCCATATTTTCCCAATGATATTCTTTTCGAATGCGATGTATCGTTTTATTTATTCCCATATGTGCTCCAATGGTAGAGGAGTGGTAGTATTCCATCAGCATAGGTTTAATAATATCAGGGGCAATTATTCTCAAGGATTTTCCATTAGCTATTCTATAACATAATACTCTCTCACTCAATATATATTTTTCTGATTTATTTCCTTTATCTATCTGTTCTATTATTGTCTTTAGATGCGGGTCTTGTTGTTGATACTGAGCTATATTAGTAAATGCAAGGGGGAATTCAGTAATTAACGTATTAATAATTGGTTTTTCTCTACTCTCCTTACTTTCGGATGTTTTATTAGGCGGCTGGAACATACGGGACAGTGTATCGGCAACTACATTTTGGGTACACCGAATATGTTGTACCTTAAATTTGTAACAATTTAACCTCAATACCCATCTTCCAATACGACCTAACTGTTTCGGGTGATTTAATAACCAAGATAAGGCTTGATTATCCGTATCTAACAGGAATTCTTTATGTTCTAAAAAGGGTTTGAATTTCTCAAATGCGAATACTATAGCCAAACATTCTAATTCGTATGCGGAGTATTTCTTTTCCTGCTCGGTCAGAGTTCGTGAAGCATAACTGATCGGTAATCTAGAATTATCTACTTCCTGATATATTACTGCACCTAGGGCTACACTTGAACTGTCTGTCTGCACTACGAACGGTTTAGTAAAATCAGCTAATTGTAATACTGGGGGTGAGATTATGCTTTCTTTCAGTTTGTTGAATGCAGCTTGGTGTTGTTGGGTCCATTCAAATTTCGCTCCCTTTTTTCTTAAAGCGTTCAGCGGTGCTGCTATATCGGCTAGATGAGGGATATACTTGTGGAAGTAATTTATCATTCCCAAAAATCGGGCTATTCCTTCCGCATCCCGCGGTGGTAAAAATTCTCTTATCGCACGGGTTCGTTCGGGGTCTATGCTTACCTTTCCGTCGGCCTTTACTATGTGACCTAAAAATGAAAATTGTGTAACAGCAAAATTTACTTTACTGGGGTTTACTGTTAATCCGGCTTTCTTTAATCGGGATAGTACTTCACGTAGATGGTTAAGATGTTGGTCCATTGATTCGCTATAGATAATGATGTCATCTAGGTAGTGATACACGTATTTAAATTTTATATCGTGGAATATTTTCTCTAACAATCGGCTACATACAGAACTTCCTTGGGATATTCCGAAGGGTACTCTAGTAAATTGGTTCAGGTTGAATGGGACGGCGAATGCGGTTAGACGTTTGGATTCTTCCGATAGTGGTATTTGATGAAATATAATTTTATAAAGAAAACTAAAAACTTGTTTTCGTGATTTTCACTCGTCATTTATTTAAAAAATAATACAACCACGACAGCTGTTTCGGCACACGGTGGTTGTATTATCACACGACACTGTGTGCCGAAACAGCTGTCGTGGTTGTATTATGTTTAAATAAATGACGAGTGAAAATCACGAAAACAAGTTTTTAGTTTTCTTTATAAAATTATTAAAAATGGATTTTCATCAAGTAAAGGCCTCCAGTATAAATTATTTGACGAAATGCCTGATTTAGGTCCATTATGGTGAACACTTTTGCTTTTGTAAAGTAATGGAAAGCACTGTGGAAGTCGGGAAGTGGTATGGACTCGAATTATATCCTTTTATTTAATTGCCTATAATCCACAACTAGTCCATGTTTATCGTGGCCTTTAGGTACTAAAAACGCAGGTGATGAATAAGGTGAAGTGGAAGGTTCTATGACTTCTTGTTCTAATAATTTATTGATTTGATTTCTCATTATTTCCATTTTTGGTGGCGATAATTTGTATGGGTGTAGACGTATCACTTCATTGTCACTCAAGTTGATCTTGTACTCTATCAGGTTAGTTAATCCTAACTTCGGTGTGAGGACGGTGGAAAATTCTTTTATCAGTTTCTGTATTTTCAGTCTATCTTTACTTTCTAGATGAGCTAATTCGGACTCGTGGTGTTCTAAGTGTGTTGCAGCTGTTTCAGTATTTTTACTGTTATTTGTTTTATAATCAAAATTATATTTTTGAGTACGATCGAATCCAAAATAATACTTCTTATCCTGAATGTCAAGAATTATACCTGTTTTACTGATAAAGTCAGCTCCTAATATTCAATCGGGTCCTAATTCATCCCATACCAACATTGGAAAATACCACGTTAAATTTTTAATTTTTAGTTTAATCGTGATGCTCAGTTTTATAATTAAGTTTTGTTTGTTAGCTGTAGCGCATTTGATGTTCACAGTTTGACTGCGTTTAACTAGGTTGTGTTCAGCTGAAGTATCGGCTAGCTGTTGACTGATTAAGGTCCGAGTTGATCCGGAATCTATTAATCCAAGTGTGGATGTAACACCAAGGTCTACTTGTATATATGGTAACGGACACTTATTGAACTTGCACTTTGTAATTGCATTACATTTATCGATAATCTTCTTAACATAGGGGTCTAATTTTCTTTTGTTATTTTTTTTGTTTAATTCGTTGTATTTTCGGGTTTTACCTGTTTTCACGATGCTGCGGAAGACACAGGATTTCGGATCTCCCTGCCTGACATGTTTTTTTGAATAAGCGGGTGGTTGGTAATGCTGTTTCTGTTTACAGTACTTACTGATGTGTCCAAATTTCCCGCAATTATAACATCTTCTTTCTCTACTAGCGGTATCACTGGTATTCTGTTGAGGTCGTGGGTTATTCGATTTACCTTGGTTGTGAAAGGTTGCAGGAATTCGAAATGGTCGTCTTTCACGCTGTGTTCTTGCATCTGTTACCAGGGGTTGTGTTTCATTCCTACGTTGTACCTGGGGGAGTAACGCACGTCGTTTCTGATCCGAATACCATACGTTGGACGAGTGAATACTGCTTTGTTCTAATTCTGCGAATGTGTTTGGCCTATTTATTAGTGCTAAACGAGATCTCTCTTCCGGGGATAATCCTACTAAGATTGTATCTACTAACTGTTTTTCGCTCCAATTTACTTGCAGTAATCGGGAAGATTCTCTTATGTCAGCAATATAGTGGGCGAGTCTCTCATGTGCTCCTTGTACTCGAAGTACGGTGTTTCGTTTGAGCTCCTCATAAATTCCAGTTGGAATGAAATGTTTTATTAGGGTAGTATGAAGTTCTTCTACTGGAAGTTGTGAGCTTAATGACTCCAGTACACGATCCTTTAATGGTGGTTTACATTTGGGTAGAAGGACTTGTAATATTTGCCAATCGTTTAGTTGCTGTAACTCTTTTATTTGTAGCATGTATTTTATGAAGTTTAATAGTTTGGTGATACTCAAACCATCGGTGTATGGAATTTCTGTTACAATTTTTTCTACCGGATGAGTGATCTTTCCGTAGAGATCCGCACTAAAGTTTACGTGAGGTATTGTTCTTGGGGGTCCCGATTCTGGATTTGTCATTTTAGAGGGTTCTAACGCATACTTATTGGTGAGATTATGGAGGGCACTGGGAAGTGTGGCTTCCGATATCGTTAGGGTATTCACGTCTCTATTTGGTAGCTGATCCTGACTCAGTTCTATTCTTGATACAGGGGGTGATTCGAGATTCGCGGTATTGGGCGGGTGTTCTAAGGTAGGAGATTGAACTGGGGAGATATATTCGATTGGGGAGATATTATAGAGATTGTTCGGTTTCCTCCATTTTAAATGAGTCGGACATTCTTCGTAATTGTCTTATTATTGTGGGTAATTGCTGCAGTGCTTCATCAGCAAATTTCTGCACATCGGGTGGGATTACAGTAACGTTGGGCCAGTTTAATAAATTCTTCATCCGATGGGTCAAATGCTCTATTCTCTGTGTGGAACGCAAGATTACAGCAGGTGATTTTTCGTCGTGGAGTGTTTGAGACATTAACGCCAATTCCCTATACTTCGCATAACATGTTTCTCTTTCGCTATCATAATCTATTTCGCTTAATCTACCTAACTGCGCGGGTGTATCTGACCTACTTTCGCGTAACGTTTTGCGTAATTCTGCGACCGTTACATTCGCGTGAGGTAAACCGCGTAAAAGGGCTTCGTAGCACAGTTCGTCTTTTAATAACAAATCAGGGTTAAATTGAGCCATGTTCCCTTGATGTTAAGTCTTATAAGTACTTACTCTACTAATACTAAAATCTATACTACTCTCTTTTGGTTTAGTAAAATAAACAATTTTAAATAGCTGAGAAATATTTACATTAGGTTATACGAGAATTGAATCTCGTCACAGAGAGATAAAGAGGGATTTCACACACACACAATTTAATTTTAAACATATGGTTGAAATACGTTGTTACTGGGCACGGGATGTCGAACACTTTGTATAACAATAGAGGGAGGCAGTCTATTGTCTAACTCAACGTGGCAGAGGGTGACAAAGGACAGTTTCATACAGGCGTGAACAAGATATTTACCGGTCAGGGTTTGTTGTCAAATCGACACGTTGATGAATGAATTTTCGGACAGGCACAGACATGGACTTATTATATTTTAATCTACAAATATCCTTACATATTTTATATTATGATTCTCTTATATAATTACGGGATCTAATGATTCTAAAGCACTCTATACTAATTAATGAGGTTACTTCTCGTCATATTATTTCATATCTTAAATAATTAAGAATTTTATTATTTATTTGTTTGCGCGCGAGTTACACCTTTTTAATTTTTTTTTTTTTTTTACTCTTTCTCGGCGTATTTTACTTGAACCAAATTAAAGTAAATTGGTTTAGCTATTTTAGCTACCGTGTTAAAGTAACAGAGTGAATAAATCTACAAACAGAACAGAAACATTATTTTAACAAAGCATTGGCGCATTTTATATGTGCCACTAAGTACACAATGTATCTTACAACAAAGCAGAGTGGCGCATTTTATAACGTTTCCTACGTTATAATATCGGGAACCTGTGGTTAATTGGTTCAGGTCAATTACACAGGCTGCCATTGTTATAAACAACTTCTAATTAAACAAAAATAAGCATGTAGGAGTATATATAATAACGGGTCCTATAATTGAGGAACATTGACAGGGTTTTCTGCAGATTTATTCACTCAGTTTTGTTGTTTTCTACCATGACATCTCTTTATTACATAATAACATTAATTGCTTTACTTAAAGTTCTCAACATATATGGTTCAACAGTTTACAGTTTACAAGATGATTATATATTTTATTCTTTCAGAAGGGCCCTCAAAATAAAGATGTACATCGGTTTAACTTTTCCACGGATCCGGGATTGAATATAGTATGTTAATAATGGTCACCTCCCCATATACTATCTTGAAATTGTGCCATTAGAAGAATGGACTTTATTTACCTTTTAAAACAATAATGCTTTACAGTTTAAACTTTTACTCCTTTACTACAAATTGTTTTATCAGATTACAGACTACATCTTACACATTATGTCTGTTTTTAAAAGTCTTAAAGTGATAGTTAAATTGTCTTTTGTTGGTTATAATTTTAGTATCTCATAACCACGGAAGACAAGCCTCCATGTCACCTGTGGTATCCTGTAGTTGATGCAGATTCGGCTCCTCGGTCCTCGGCGTGTTTCCTGAAGGTCTGTCGTTATTTTAGTACCCGGTGAAGGTGAAGTTCCTGACGTGTGTTAGATCATTCTGGGTCTGGTACTCTCCTCTTAGATGACTGATAGTAATATTTCGTTGTTAGAATAATTAATGCAAAAGTTTGTTTCACTGGTATTCACTTTACATGATTATTTATTAGTTGAATTTCACCTTAGGGTCCTAGTACTGTATTAATAACATAATTTTCTTATTTAAGATTTGGTAGAGATGTCATCGGCGCACAATTTAGTTATTCTTTTACTAGCTTTCAACATATTTATCTCTGCGTCTCGATCCAACTATTTAACGATACATTTCGGTTAAGAGTGTACAGAGTGAATATATATATATATATTACATTTAATATTTATATATAAATTTACCTCAAGATGTTATTTTTCTATTTGGAACATGTTTCGGGTACTATCTTACTCCCATCCTCAGCCTTCCGGTTTTTTTGTCTGGTGAAGTACATATGTGTTGTTGGTTGATAATTGTGGCTTCCTGTTGGCTTCTGGTATTTCAAGTTGGTTTTATTTAATAATATATATATATATACTTTCACTTATGAACTTACTGTTGTCACTTCCCAAACGTTTCGAGAGGTTGTTTCTCTTCTTCAGTGGGTTTAATACTAACGAATAAATAACGAATAAAATGCTGCCAAATAACAGAATGTACAAAATACCCCTAAACAAACAAGAAACTGACAAAGAAAGAAATATAATATACCAAATTGGTTATGAAAATGGATACAATAAAAATACTATGATCAAAATAGAAAATAAAATCAAATACAAAATAAAAACTGAACAATTAAGAATTAATCAAACTGAACAACACATAAATAATAACAACAACAAAAAATGGGCCACATTCACATACATAAATAATAAAATGACAAAACTAACAAAACTATTTAAAAACACAGATATAAAAATAGCATACAAAACTAATAAAAATAAATTACAAAATCTAAATAACTCACACAACAAAGATAATACAACAACTAACGGTATATACAAAATTGAATGCCAAGATTGTAATAAATGTTATATAGGACAAACAAAAAAACAGCTGAAAAAACGTTATTTTGAACACCTAAATGCGTACAAAAAATCAGAAATATATAAATCCAATTTAGCCACACATGCAATAAACACAGGACATGAATTCCCAGACATAACCAATGTAACACTAATAAAACATATACCACACAAAGGCACCATAATGAACATATGGGAAAACTTACAAATATACAAACATAAAACAGAAAACAAACTAATACCTGAACAAATACAAATCAATACAAAACATGACACAATATTCAAAGCACTCAACATTGAAAATACACAAAAAACTAACACATACACCACAATCACACACAATAAAACCAACTTGAAATACCAGAAGCCAACAGGAAGCCACAATTATCAACCAACAACACATATGTACTTCACCAGACAAAAGAACCGGAAGGTTGAGGATGGGAACAAGATAGTACTCGAAACATGTTCCAAATAGAAAAATAACATCTTGAGGTAAATTTATATATAAATATTAAATGTATTATAAACATCAAGAAACGGACTGTAGCAGAAAGTGATTGAAATATATATATATATATATATATATATATATATATATATATATATATATATTAACTGAGATTATTCACTTGGAAAAACCACAATATTGTCATCGGTGCACATTACCGCTGTGCGCAGCTTACGGCGTGAGCGCTCCATTGCAAGTGGGGTTTGTTTATTGGGGCAGGTAAAGTAACTTCGCGTCGTTTACGCTTCACCATAAAAGTAGTTCCACATTCCGATTAATATCTACCGGTTTAATCTTTGACATATTTAATTATTCTACGGTATCCTTTACTTCGTAATTAATTATTGTATACCTTTATGTTTTTTATATCGAGTGGTAATTTCCTAATTTTATTAGTTTTATTTACTGGTTATTCTGCGTGTTGATGCCGGTTTCCGCATGTCAAAGCATGGTTAATAATTAAAGGGTGTTTCCTTACCTTTATACTCGCATTCCTCTTAGTTTTAATCTCTTTATTTATTATTATTTCTGTTTTAACTTAGCGATTTAAACTTTGTTTAAATGTGCGATTTTAATTTAAACATAAATCTCTCTCCTTCTTATTTATTTTATTTATTTTTTTTATTAATAAAATCGTCACACTGGATCAGTGTTCATTGATTTGTTTCGGTAATTTGTGTTGAATAATGTTTTTATTTCACTTCATTCCATAAGGTCGATAATGGCAGATTTTGTCTTGATATTCGGAATTATCGTTTAAGTGTGTTAATTCGGTTATTGCACCTTTTACTGTTCAATATTAGTTCACATTAATCGTTATACTGGTTTAATTCACTGAATTTGGTAGTTATTTAAAGTTTGTCAATATTCGCGATTTTACATAGAATAGGCTTGGTTGATGTTCCCCATCTTTCTTCTTCCTTTGCTTTAATTGAATATATCGCGAGCTCTCGTTCTGATGTGCACTACTCAACGTCTAATAATGAACTGTTCAACTTTCTTCCTTATTGGAAACGTCTTAGCCAATTTAATATTTAAAAGACATTGTTTTAAATCTCTATCATTTCCGCTTACATGTTGACTTTTACATTATATGAATGAATATTTTTTTTACTGTATTTAATTTTACTAAATACCTAACAAATATTCTCTTTCCTTAGTTAATTCTACGTGATTTAATACCAAATATGATACTTTTACAATGTTTTCCATCTCAAAATGCCCTATTTACTGTATTTTTACATGTAGGCCTAATATTTTACTTCCTGTCACATTAAATGGTTTACCATCTTTATGAAGCTATAATTATTATTGGACAAGATCCTTGATTGAAATAAAATGTTTATTTTTCCTTAATTCCTTGAAATTTTATGATTTAGTTATCTTTTTTAAATTATACCTTTAATTTAAATCTTCCCTTTAGGTTACAGTGTTATTACGCTTGCATTTTTTCAATAATCCTTTATACATTTCTACAATTCTTTCTAAAGTATTGGTACTGTTAGAATACACTGTGTTGGATTTACATTGTACAAATTTCATCAATTTACTTAATTTATTTTACTTATTTATCATTGATAAATTTGTTGAGATTTACCATTTGTCCAAATTTTCGTTTTTTTACATATAATGTTTTATGACTATTACAGCTTGTTTATACCCCCTTCTGACTTTTATTTTTGATACAGTCTTAATTAAAATTCCTATACTTAACTAAATTAACATTTATTATTGAATTAATACTATCAATACATAACAAATATTTGAAAACAAAAAAGTTGTACTCAAACTCAGACATTTCAGTCTTGATTAATACTAGTCACACATAATAAATATCTTATAATAAAAGAATGGTATTTAAACTCAGACATTTCAGCCTTGATTAATACTATTAAACATAATAAATGATTTAGAATAACAAAAAACATTAGACTCTATTTCAAACATTTAGGTATAGAGTATATTGACCTTAATATAAATATAACTCATCTGTCCTTTCCTTATTTAAATGATTTCTTAAAACTAAATTTTGTGCAGTCTTGGCTGTTTTTATTTTATTTTGGGGAGTACCCTTTGTCACTTCACTTATTTATTGCCTGCTCTTATTTTATCTTTGTCATTTTAATAAATGTTGTTAGATAAAAAGTGGCACTCCCTTAGAAACATTTGTGGTCTATTTTTATAATAATAATATTCTACCATATATTATTTCTGTATTAAATACAAAACTTTAACGTTGTATAAAGGCACCAATTCATTTAGTTCATGATTTTAAACATTGACACATGAAGTCTATTTATCATAATAAAATAACTTGCACTAGTATTCTTTGATCTTATCTCTAATCAGTTTTATAGTCTTATAACATCAAGAATCTTATTTATATAGGATTATGAAGATTTGTTTTTTCCATTATATAAATAATTTCCACTGGTTCACTTTCAATTCTACCTTTAGACACTTTTGTTTATATCTACTTTACATATATTTTTATTTTTTGGTGTTATACTTTCATTTGTTATATGTACTCTCTTTTGGGGTTTCGTTTTTTCTTATTACTGGGTTTGCTTTGGGTATTTCCCTACTTTATTTTATTCTACTACGTGGTTTCTTCCAATTTCAGTCCTGTTATTAGGGATGTCGGTTTGTTCTGGGTATTGCCTTACTTACTCCTATCCTACCTGGGTACCTTCTTACTTTATTTGGCTTTTGTTTTATTTTTTATTACTCATTGATATTGCATAGTGGTTTTTAATTTATTTTTATTTCTTCAAACTATGAGTGCACTTTACTGTGGTCCTTAATTGTTTTTTATTGTATTTTTCTTTGATTTCATTTTAATTTTAATTTATTTATGATCATTATTTCGTTCATTATAATGTGGATAATCTGTCATGCTACAACATATAGGCCTACATAAGTAGATGCTGGATCCTAGCGGAATTTAGGAGCAAACAGAATATCAATAAAATTTAAAGAAGAAACCTGCACAACAATATGTAAAATAATACTCGACAAATTTTGGGAAGGACCGTCTATTTACCTAGAATTTTACAAAGGCATTTATCAGGGTTTCCTTTTGCGATTACTTGTAGTGTCCTTTAAGATATATCTCCAACAAGCACTACAAGACAAATAAGAAAGTTAGATACCCAAGACATCTATAGAAAAGTCAAAGGGAAAGAGTATACTTTCAATTTTTTACTCTTTATTGAATTCTAAATCGTTTAAAAAAAACATTACGTTAGTCAGACACCGAACACTATACAATAATTCGTTACAAAAACTGTTTAATAATTAAGTTAAACATAAGATGACAAATATTTTGTACAGTACTGTGAATTAGACAGACGGCCGCGCAGCCTCTTTGTCCAGCCACAACTTCCGGGCATGCGGTAGATTTCTGTACCGCAACATCTTGCGACTCATATAAATTCACATGCACAGCAAATCTATATCGAAATATATTGTCAAGTTATAGGTCTACATAATGCGGGCTAGTAACAAATTCTTTAACTAACGCGTCATTTTAACGTTAATTAATACGAACTGTGTTATCCTTGTTAGTTTGCTTGTGCTGACGGCCGAGTGCATTAAGTTACAAGGTAACTAAGCGAGAGTTCTCTGGTTGTATTCTAGAGACTCTCGCACGCGGGCGGGCAAAGTTGAGACGCGTGAGCTTTTGAGTGATATTCAGCGAGTGGCCATAACCAAATTTCGTAATATAGAAACTTCAGTTTCGAAACTGTGTAGGCTTCCTTGTGGCCGTCCTCACCCCTCCCCTTCCTTTACTCATTCACTATACCCACTTCCCTCTTCACCCTGTTCTCTCTCGCATCTCATTCTTACCCCCCATCTACACGTTACTACGCTCTCTCTCTCTCACACAGCACACATTTCTAACAGTAGGGCCTAAGTCTCTCTTCTCTCTTAGATTAACTGACGTAAGACCCGAAAACAAGACTCCTGACCTATGAAGCGTCGGACAGTAGTCGTGCAGGCCACCTTATAAATGCACAATAAAGAAAGTAAGGTAGAAAAGTAATGTAAAGAAAGTAAGGTGGAGACGTCTGAGAGAGACAGACGAACAGCCAAATCAATATGACAGTCACAACACATAGGCCTGCACTAAAATCCCCCTACCTTTCCCACTCTTAGTACCCCCTAGACATTCCCCACGACTACTCCTTATACTTTCCTTTTATTTTATTAAAAATTGAATTATAAGAGAATTTGTTAATACAAAATATATAAGTATTTTTATAAAATGATACTAAAATATTTTAATAAAATTATTATCAGGGAAATCTTTAGTTAGCTTCAAGTTTTACTAAAAGAAATTTCTCATCATTTGACCCCTTATAGACCAGATTTAAATTATTATTTTTATTTAAATCCCTAGTGGTCTTATGAGAGAAATCCTTAATAAATTTCGAGAGAAATCTTTTGGGCAAATGAACTTTAAATTCTTCTAGTTTACAGGCATAAATGCATTCTCCGACTGATTGAATACAGCGATTGCACAAGCAATTTTAAGTTTTACTTATATAAATAAAAATGTAATTGTATTTAAATGGGCTCTGTATCTACCGATTTAATTCTCTGTTACAAATGTAAAATGAAGACAATGAAAATTTTCTAAAAGATAGTTTAGACTAATAATGGTTTATAGATTATAGGATAACAGCCAAGTGTTCGATCTGTAAAACTAGCAAAAGAAAAATTTACTAAGAAGTCCAAAAAGAAACTAAGCAAATTACTAAAAGAGAGCTATCTAAAAAAGACACTACAATTGATGCTAAAGAAATTCACGCTCCGGTTAGAAAGAATTTCCCTAAGAGGAAAATCTAACACACGAAATAACGGCAGAATGATCGCATGAAAATGATCTTCGAGTCCAATAAGGATTACAGGTGGATAGGTATGGTAGTAGATATCATTAAAGATTGTAAGAATTCCATTTAAAGAATGATCGTCGTGAAACCTGCAGAAGTTAATGATGATAGGGAGAAAGAGTCTTTAAATAAACTTCCAGAGAAAGTGATAAAGTCTAAGTCTAAAGTTGGCGACAGACTTCTTATTGCTACAACAATTACGTAATTCTCTCAAAAATGTGAGAGCATCATTGTACACGTTACTCGACTAACCCAGCGTGCGATGTCTCTGCCAAGGTCGTGCACTCACGTTGGGTAAAGATTCTTCGAGCTCTCCTAACTATGTAAATTATGTTGGCATGCTGCCAGGAATATGGAAAATTATTCTGGATCTATATATGGATCCATATCTATATATGGTTTAAAAGAGACGGCTTTTGGGATCTAAAGGTCAACAAAAAGAAAAACGTTAGCAAGAAGCAGATACAACGGAAGCCTTTTTTGAAGCTATGAGAAACAGATGAATACCATACTGCCGCAGAGTTGTGTCTCCTGCATGGTGACTTGGTGAGTTACGTGGTGATCTCAATGGGGAAGAGGTAAGATCGCCTAAAGTAGAAAGATCTGTCTCTCAAATAAAGAACAAACAATGTCAACAAACGTATGTGCAATAAAAGACTTATCTGCAATTGCAAATATAAGAGAACAAAATAAATGTGAAGTCAAACAGAAGTTTAATGAAGAAAGTTGTGTTAGTGGTTATATCACAAACAGAAGTATCACTGTTGCACACCAATATAGAAAAATTATTCCGATTAACGCTTTCAAGCTTCTCAGCTCATCGTCAGATCGGAATTATCACTGTGTGCAACAGTGATAATTTTGTTTGAAGTCAAACAGTTAATGAAAATACAACCATGCGTTTCAAAACTAGTTGCTGAACAGAATGTACCACGGTAAAACAGAAAAAAACACAGAAAATAAGACAATAGATAAAGTCACTTTGCCTGTAATTTGGGCAGTTCAGGTCGAGGTCCCGACATTTGATGGAAGCACTCACTGGCCAACGTATCTTCGGCAGTTTGAAGCCGCTGCATGCACAAATACTTGGACGGAGACTGACAAAGCCGTCTCACTATTTCTCGCTTTAAAAGGGCCTGCCACAGAGCTACTACAAAAGGTGCGCTTGATAGCCTGAACATCTATGACGAATTACGGTATAGTGATAAATATTGCGAGATGTTTACTACACTCAGTTTGAGAACAAGGCAACAATGTTCCGGGGAGAGTCTGCAAGAGTTTGAAGCAAGCATCAACAAACTAATTATACATTGTATAAAGACAAATGAAGTGACTAGAAAACAAACTTTGGTCGTCGAGGAAAGGCTCTTGCTTGTTCCTGAGTTATTGAAGGACCCTGGGCGAGAAGTGGCTGAAGATGACTTTTCACTGACTTTCAATAATTCTAAACATAAATATGATACTTTCACATATGTAGGGCTTTTGTACACTGAAACTGTGTTACAATGTTTATCATTTTATTCCAAAAAACCAAACAGTTCAGTGAGTTTTAATATAATTACATGTTTTTACATAAATATATTAAAATTATATAACATAATAAACGCATGCTGCAAGAATTCAATGTATCAATGTTATTATATAATTTGTAAAATTTAAAAATACTAAAACATAATTTTATTATGATGAACAGCCTTATTTCAGCATAGATTTCCCCAATTTCGACAAAATTGAGTACCATATGCAACATAGTTTTTGTCCTCGTTACAGCTAACTCTAATACCAAGCGTCTACGTTATGCACCTTTACAGTAATGCTTAACACTTTTTCTGAGAATTCAAATTAACTTTCCTTGCAGTCATCACTACAAATTAGTGAAATCTACATGTTAATCCGTACTTGTACTCAACGTGTCTGTTACTCACGGAACTAGGTACAGAAATTATTCTCCATTGCAGCTGAATATTAAGTTCAAAATGTGCCTTAATATATTTTTGCTAGTTTAAAAGAAATAAAATCAAGGTAGATGTATTGTTTTAGTAGAGAAATAATTTGTTTGACACAAAAACAGGATATTTAGTGATGCAATTTAGTCATTCATCTTAATTTTTTGTCCTTGTTAACCATAAAGTATCTCCACCGAAGAGGAGATATCTCCAACCACACGTGTTCTAGATATATAACATGATAGCGCATTTCAAGAATTGATCAGTTTCATCACACACACACACACACACACACACACACACACACACACACACACACACACACACAAATGTTTATTGTAATGGGAGACAGGTTAAGGAAAGTATATAAGGTATACACAATATAAGAATTTATAAATTGCAACAGTTCAAATATGAGTATACTAATAAGGATATGATAAGTGTGCGAAATTTACAAACACGTGAATATGGAAGAGATGAAAAATTATTTATTATACACATAAACATAGTTTTTAAAGATGTATATTGTATTATAAATTGTCACGTATTGATAATAGAAATAATAGTTTGTATTGTTCGATAATATAAATAGATTTTACTTGGTTGCTGTAACGTCCTCCTCTCCTCTCGTCGCTCCCGTCCTGGCGTCCTCTTTTTCAGTGGCACTCCTTCCTGGTGTCCTCTTCGTCCTGGCGTCTTCTTCGTCTTGTCGTCCTCTTCTACGGCAGGCGGCTCCAGCAGCGGTATTTCAATGAGTCTCGTTGTTATTATGTTTGACTGCTAACATTAATTAGTTTCTTCATAAATTTTTCACTCACAATGATTATAAATTTCACTCGTACAGTTTATTATTAACTTATACTTTATATTTTCCTAATCTCAGGATTAATATGGTATTAATTAATGCGGGGCATTTAATGTACACCTTCCACGATATCTTGAAGTGTCTTTAAATTCCCTAAGCGGATATCTTAACTTACACAAAACAGCACTATATTAAATTATAATTTGTATCTAAATATTTTACCCACTCGGTTCTTAACGCAAAACTTCGTTAAGAATTACCAAGGTTTATTTTATATATGATATTTCTATGTTCGTAAGAGAACAACTCTCTTCACCGGGCACAACTTCCCCTTGCAGATGCTAAAGCAGAACTGTGACCATCCTAACTCTACAACGAATAAATCTTACTGAATTTAGTGTATTCTGATTGGCTAAGCCCAAGTCACATGATTGATGCTACAAACAGATATACGAATTTCCTGAAAAACTTTGTATAATTTAGCAAAGGCCTGCATGGAAATTATCTACAAATTGTATTACCCTATCATTGATAAGAGTTACAATTGAGTTTTTCTTCACTTAAAAAAACATATTTCTAAAATAGTTATAACCCTCAGGGTATACACAAATTGAAGCTATTTACCTAAATATTTCCTTGTCAAAGTTTCACGTCAATCGGTTTACTACCGCGGAAGATATCGCAATCACACGTTATCACACCCGCATACGCGGACAAATTCACTCAAAAAATACATGACCATATAGAACACCTTTTTATGAAGAGTTTGGTGTACCCTACATGCTAATCCATTTCTAAATACAAAACTTACGGCTAAAAGACAAAATATTACATAAAACAAATTTAAACAAGAAAATGCTCGTCATCGATGTCCTCTGATACAAACAGCATAGCTTATCATCCTGTGTTCAGTTGCAACATAATAAATGAAAATGTATTATTGTAAAGACAATTGAGGTTATATTTTATGTTATGTTTTATAGTGCTGGTGGTAGAGACTTATTCCAGCATTTCATGGACAAGAGAAATTTTACACAGAACCAAACGACAGGCAGAATGCAAACCGTAAGTGACATATTTGATGTAAACTGTTCTTTATACAAATCAAGTACTTAGAAGCATGCATGAAGACAAATTGAAGATATGTGAATAATACTCACAGGTACACAGGACACTCGGTTCAAGATACTCACAGATACTGATCAATACAAACATTTATCATTAGCAATAAAACAATAACATATCGACAATAAATAATTCATTTACTTTACATCTTTTATTCATGTACTGTCAAGAAATATGTAACAGGACTTTGTACATTTTCATATTCAAATTTTATTTGTGACTGTGTGTTATGAAAGAGACCATATTGTCCACGGTGCTTGTTTGTGTTCTGAGCCATGATGTTGTCCAAGGTGAGAATGTGTTATTACTAAATTTTCATTAGGTTTAAGAACACAGGTGTAAGATAGGGTTAAGACAGAGTACTGCTCAAATTATTTCTCTCATAGGTATTATATTAAAGATTTCAGTTGTCCATAGCTTTCCGTATGAGGTCCACTGATTTCATTTCTCCTGGTTTCAACTAGAATGTAATTTTTATTCTGGTCAACATTCTTCTGTCATCCTTGAAACTTTCTAATTCAAGTTTTAATTAGGTAGGAAACTAAAATTAATTGACTAACACCTTTTTCGGAAAAAAAGATATACATAAATACACACATTGAGTGCGAGAAGCCAAAGATCCCTTATAGAATATATTATCGCAAACGATAAAATTAAAAACTTGGCTCAAGACGTAAGAGTTTATAGAGGCAGCGACTTAAATACAGACTACTACCTACTGGTAGCCACAAACACATCGTTAGCATGATGGAGAAAACAAAAACGAAAAGAACATCTGAAAATCAAGAAGTATTTAAAATATATCTACTTTGAGAAGAAAGCGTGAAACATCTTTACCGAAACAGATTAGCTGAGCATTTAATACAAGTGTCAGTTAATAATGACATTGATAAAGAGTGGGATAATATAAGAACCTGTATTGAGAAAGCAGCAATAGAAGTAATACGAAAGAAGAAAAGGATAAGAAATAAGAAAGGCCTAAGGGTATGGAACGAGGAATTACAGGTAGCTATTAGTGAAAAACAGAAAGCATATATTGAGTTTCTACAGAAAAACTCTCAACAAGCGAGACGTCTGTATACATTCAAGAGAAATTATGCCAAACAATTGACCCGTAAAGTTCACAGAGATTCCTGGGGTAAATTTATCTCTGATATCGAACACAATGTACACGGAAGACAGTTATTCGCATATAAAGTTATGAGGCATTTAAACAGAACAGAAAAAGATGTGCTAAAACTTAGTATCATTAAAGAAGATCAGTGGATTGGACATTACAAAGAGCTGTGGTGTAAACAAGAAAAAGAACAAAATAATAACCCAAACCTTAATGACGAAGGAGAAATCATGGACGTTGATGAGATATCAACGAGTGAATTACAAGATGCACTAAAAGTAACTAAAGACGTGCGAAATGAACTAAATGTATATGCACTAAATGAAAAAAACTGAATATAAAGAAAGATGGAAACATCATGTAAACAGAATGGGAAATGGGAGAATACCCAAAAAGATACTTAACTACAACCCAAGAGGGAAAAGAGATATAGGACGACCACAAAAACAGTGGTCGTAACAGTGGTCGTAAGATTGTGAGGACGGAACAGGCAAATGCCTAATCCTTGTAGTGCAGAAGAAGAAGACTAAAATTAATATTGTAATATTATAATATTAATAAATATTAGAAATAAATATAATTCTACACACACACACACACACACACACACACACACAAATACAGGCCTGCTGTATATTGTACTGCTGAAAATTAACAACAAATGATAATAACTATTTAAAAGAAGTAAATGTTGTAAGCAATTTTACGTTTCTAAATCGAACATAGTCCATATTATAAAGTTTGATAAAGGTCTGAAACCTTTTAGTAGTAAATATGTTGGTCTCAAATCCTTGTAAATATGTTGAAAAAATAATATAGAGAAGAATGAATATGTGAAGAAATTGTAATAAACTAACTTAAATTATGTATGTAATGTGTAAATTCTAAAAAAATAGATAAATCACAATTTATTACATATTAAACATTTTAAAGAAATAGAAAGTAAATTAAGACAGAATAATCAAGGTACCACAGGCATTATGTAAAGTTTGGTAATATAATAAAGTTCATAAGTAATTAATGATTGTAAAATGTCCAAACACATGTAAATTATGTAAAAAGATATTTAGATAAGCTTTACACTGGGCATAAAAGACTTAGTGATTGAACAAAATTAAAAAATTTTGTGTTATAGTGCAATACTATGTAAGATGAAGAATAAGAAGTAGGCCAACTACTTCATAACAACAATACAATTTCAAGAACACTATTCTAACTTGAATCTTTAATGAGATTACTTCAAACAAGAAGCATGTTGCCATAAATTGAGAAAAAAAACAATTTCCAGTTTTAATAGTGTTTAAGAAACCAGTAAAACGTAAAACATAATCAAATAAATAAATAAGTGAAGTAAGAAGGTACAAGCTGAGGCATACAAATGTGTAAAAAACAATTACAAAAAAGAAAAGAGTAAGGGTCAGTAAAACAAGATTAAACAACTACAAACCAGGTAACAAATAATAAAAATATATAATCAAACACTGAACTGAAAGATATACAAACCATAAGCTTGTAACCATAAACTTGACACCAAACACTTCACTAGTGTAAAATAACCAGAAGCAGCTTGTGACAGAAACATTTGTGTTGTTCTTAATGTCGTTAACAACAGTCTACTACATACAAAGTTTATAGGTATATTATTTAACATGTATGCAATCATTAGATATTTGTCCTTATTGTTTATATTTTTTAATGTAAAAGAGATATTATTCAATGTGTCCAGGGAAATATTTGCACACATCATAATCGCATATAAATCCAAAGTGTATTACATACTTACCAAAACATATTAAATATTTAATGATAAAGGTTAATGTTTATACACAAAATCTATTTGCCTGTCTTTCAGTGACATGAAATTTTTTATAACATTTTCATCAAAATTACTTATGTTGTGGATTGTGTCTTTTATGTGGATTCACTGATATTACTGCTTGAGTATATGTGTGTAGACAATCTTCATTCATCATATTCCTTAAAAACCCTTTAATTCTTTTAAGGGTAGAAAAATATTGTTCTCATTTTAGTTTTTTAAGGTCAATTTAAGGACTTTTTAATATTTCAAATCTTTATATATTTATATTATATATTATATAAATATTTCATCTCATTTTTTCTTATTAAGAGCCGTAAACTTTTTTTCATATATATATTTACTAGTTAATTTTGTAGAAAAATGTAGTAAAATCTTTACAGTCAACAGAAAATAGTATAACCATATTTCTGATTATAGTATAGTATAGTAGACTGTCTGAATTTTCTCACATTTTTGTAAAGCTTGTATTCTTTTTCAATATTCACACAATATGAATACGACATTCACAGACAATATGTGTTTACACAGTGAGTCTCACAGCTAACTGAATAGTCCACGTCGAAATGCCTCATCTCGTTGGATCGGTTACAGACTTACAATGCAGTTGCACAATGGTCGGATATACTTTTGGCCTTATCACAGATATGCTTTCTGCAACTGACTGTGTTAAATATAGTTATACAGAAAAGATGTATGTGTCTTTAAACAATTGTATCATTTATTATTGTATCTTTGTTATTGTATTTTAAATTATTATATCTTTTATTTGATTTTTGTGCTAGTGATGAGTTTAAATGTACATCTGGGGAATGCATTGACATTGTTTCTATGTGTGATGGAACCAAGAAATGTGCAGATGGATCTGATGAGTTTGAAACGACCTGCAAACAACTGAATATTATAGAGTAAGCTTGAAATAAATTCTGTTAATTCCTAAATATACAGAGGTATTATTTTGTCTTTCATCTAGAATACTTTACTTTGTATAATCATTGGATGTATAAAATATTTTTCCAACTTTAATGAACAAGAGTGTATGTGTGTGAGTGAGTGAGACAAGAAACAGTTTATTCTTTCGTTTGTTGTCCACAGTACCGGATTTACCAGGGGCTCAGAGGGGGCTGCAAGCTACAGATATTAACATGATAATGTTTTATGCTGGCGGTCATTCCACAAAATGCGCGATGCGTCATCGAAAAATGTAACGCTTCCACACTTTCGATTCCCCACAGCCTAGAAAAATTTTGTTTACAAAACATTATCATGCTTCGATGTTTCGGTTTCGTCGAAATTCTTTATGCGCGCGCGCGCGCGCGTGTGTATGTGTGTGGGGAGAGGGAGAGAGAGAGAGAGAGCGAAAGTTTTTTTCTTTTTAACAGAAGTATTTTTTTAAAAGCATAAAAGGCACTTTGTTTATTTAAGTATGATTTTCTGAAATTAAATTATCAGTTTTTGTTAATAATACAAACGGAAAACAGTTGTTATTTAAATATTGTGTGCTTATTTTTAAGGCATTGGCATCCTTGAAATTTAATAATTAATTCTATATTAATTCCATTAAGCTACATAGTCACTGAATATTAGTTTACCATTAGGTTGTTGAATCATTAGTCAAAGAATAAAAAAATCTAGATCTATTTTTAATTTAATAAAAATTATAAGAAAGAAATTAACGTTATACCTAGACAATAAAATATAGGCTAAATTTTGTATGTTAAATTTCTAAATAAGCTTAGTTAGGCTTAAGTTACTCTACTTAAAAAATAAATTCATTTCCTCAATTCTTTTGCATGGTTCTTAATATTTTGAAAAAGTGTGCTAAATGAAGGGACGCTTTCTTATAGTAGCCTACTGGTTTTAAATTTGATAGTATTCATCTGACATCAAATTACTTCTGCAGTTCATATTGGTACGATTGTCTAGTGATCATCGTATGGTACAGTGGAAAACAATGAAGCAATGGTACAAGACACCAATGAAGTCATTAATAACCGCTTTAATTATCACAATTTGTAAATTAAAACCGTTTGTAATCAACAAGATCAACTCTTACAACAAATAAAATAAAAATTGTTCACACACAATAAAAATGTCAGCTAATATAAAACACAATTGTATTAGGGCTACAATTGTCCTGCACAATTATAAAAGGCATAGCACTTTGCCACAATACTTCGAACCGCACTAGAAAAAATCGCCACAAAATTGAACTAAGCGCCGCTGTGGCCTGTGGCTTGTTAGCTGGAATGACGCAACAAAGATCCGGTGCTTCGGATACTTCCAAATTACTAGAGGAACTGCAGGAATTATTGAACAAATCTTCTAACGACCCCTCAAATGGTGAGGTAAAAGAACTCGGACAGTTTTATATGAATTCAAAGATTGTTTTGCAGTTTAGGGACAGTCATTGGGAAGAACCTCTGTTGTACAACATCGCACCAATACCGGGGACACAACACTATCGGAGGCTGAATGACGTGACAAAGAAATATTGCTATCCATTAGCCTGCGTTGACGATACACTCGATACGTTGTCCGGAGCACAGTGGTTTTCCACATTGGACCTGAAGGGTGGATATTGGGAAGTGGGTCTTCATCAAGAAGACATGGAAAAGAATGGTTTCTCGACACCAAGTGGCTTATTCCAATTTAACGTCATGCCATTTGGACTCTGAAATGCACCAGCAACATTTTAAAGATTGATGGACCTGGTACGCCAAGGCCTGACGTGGAAAACTTGCCTTGTTTATTTAGACGATTTCATGGTCATTGGGAAGACTTTCAAATACCATTTGGAAAACTATAATTCACGATGCCCAACTGAAGCTGAGCCCGAAAAAGTTTTCTCTATTCCAGAAGAAAGTACAGTATCTGGGCCATCTGGTTTCGGCAGCGGGTGTTAGCATGGATCCTAATAAAGTAGACACCGTAAGAGACTGGCCAGTACCGAAGAGTAAACATGAAGTTCGGAGTTTCCTGGAGTTATGCTCATATTACAGACGTTTTGTGAAAGGTTACGCTACTATTGCTCTACATCCTCAGTCGGACAGAATGGTTGAGAGATTCCATAGGACACTTAAACAACACCTTTCGAAGGCTGTTGACGAGAACAAAAGACTGGGACCAACGTATTCCACTATTCCTCATGGGGTATAGGTCATCAGTACACGACACAACCGGCATGACTCCAGAAAAATTGGTGTTTGGGCGGGATATTCGTCTTCCTGGGGACTTACTGTTCGGGTCACCTGAGACTCAGTCCCAAGAGCCACAGAACAATTCCTCGCAATTGGAAAACCAACTGCGAAAATGAATTGCTTGGTAAGAGGACGGCTGAAGATTGCCAGTGATAAAATGAAAACTCGGTATGACATTCGCAGCAATAGTGTGGGTTTCCAAGAAGGAGATCAGGTCTGGTTGTTCAACCCAAAGCGCCGTCGTGGTTGCTCACCTAAGCTACAGTCTAACTGGGAAGGACCCTATGCTGTAAAAAAAATAAACAACGATGTTGTTTATGGATTCAACAGGAAGAACACCGAAACTTCAAGGTTGTCCACCTAGATCGCCTGGCTAAGTATTACTTCAGAGACGGTTTGCCAGTTCGGGAATAAAGGCTTAAGAAGGGGCAGTGTTACGACATTACAGAACAATCTACGTGTTTCTCTAATGTTCCAGAAGCGTCCAGCTATAATGTTGTGATGTCCAGCGTACGTGATGTCAACATGCGCTCGCAAGACTTTGCTAGACAGAAGCCATGCGCACTGTGTCAAGGCCGCAATCAATTACGTCATAGTGTAGAGCTAATACGTAGTATGTGGAATAATCTAGATTTTCGGAGGGGTATAAATACAAGTACTCAGGGACGCACAGTTCAGTTTATTGTCGGGCGAATACAAGTGATTACTCTGTGCGTTCAAGTGGTTATTGTGGCAAAGTGTTGTGTTTTATAATCGGACGGTATAATTGTAATACAATTGTGTTTTATATTAGTTGACATTTCATTGCATGTGAACAATTTTTATTTGATTTGTTGAAAGAGACTATGTTGTTAATTACAAACTGCTTAACTGTGATAATTAAAGCTGGTGATTAGTGACTTAATTGGTGTCTTGTATTTTGCTTCCCACTGTACCATATGCCAATCAAGGAGACCGTCGTAACAATATAATCTGTTTGTTTCTATGTTGCCTGTGCTCTCTTTGAGTAAAAGTATTGTTATGACAGTAACAGCGATTGTTATGTTGTACAGAATAAGTGACACCAATAAAGTCACTAATTACAAATTTTAATTGGACACAAATATCACAACTCAACAAAGGCACTCTCACACAATGATTCAAGTCAAATTTGTCTAACAAACAACAATAAATGTCACCTTATTTCAGTTTTGCAGTAGGTAGCACAATAATCACTTCTCACTAAACCGCCACAATAATTTTGAACAAAAATCTAATATTACCAGGTCTAAATAAACTAAACTGACCACCACTGAATGCTTATATTTATACTCTGCTGAGATTCCAGAATAATCTGTCACTTTCCAGATGACATGTTGAGCAAGCTGTGTATTACTGGTGCTATAGGATGTTTTAGAAACTGTGACAGTGTCTGGCTTTAAATGCATTGTGCTGACCACTGTGGTCTGGAACAGCCTCAATTGTTGATGCATGAAGTGTCACGTAATTGTCTGTCATTTCAACATAGTAGTACCGCTATAGTCATTCAGTCTTTGACTGTGTGATTAATGTTTTAGTTAATGTTTGTGCACTTTCAAGCCTTACTACGCTACTTTCTAGTACATTCTGCATTAACATTGCACTGTGTTGTGTTCATACACATGTGGGTTTTAATGTTGTTTATTTTTTTTAATTCTGTGTATTATTATTAGTGAAAAAACTTGTTTTCCATTGTAAAAATGTATCAACATGCTCAGAATAAATTTGTTGTAAAAACTCATGCCTAAAAGTAAACTGCTGTATACCTTCCCACCTATTCCTATCTCAAATAATTCACCCTAAAATGTGAGTTATGAGGAAAGACTACTGATGGTAAGGGGGGACCTCCCAGATGGCACCAGCCTGCTAGCTGCATTGGGGTGCCATTGTTAATAAGGTATTTTGCAAAACCTGTAAGGAAGCAGAATCTCGCTGCATCTATCAAGCATGAAAACAGAAGACACTTTCAGCTCTATATGGTTCTCAACTAGAAGAAAGGTCTTGAAACATTACTGGCACATGAGAATACCCAAATTCGCAAGTAACCTACAATGAAACTGGTCTCTTTATCCACACTAAATGTAGTCATTCTGTTAAATGATAATACTAACAATGAGATGAAAAGAGTGAACTCAGCAGTTTTTACTACCTATACTATTTACAGGATCTGTTGCTACAAGAGATTACAAAGAAACTGGCAACTGACTACAAACAGCAGACTTCAACAACATCCACAATGAAACAGCTGACTACTGACAGAAAATGTTCGTCATTCAGTAACAAGCCAAATGAATATCTGCAAGTGTATTTCCATTGTGGTGGCTAAGGCATGTGACACCTCCATTCATGGGTAAATCACCTTGGCTATGAAGTGTCTGTGTTGAGGTTGACTATGTGTATGTTAAGGTTTCATTGGATAGTAAAAAACTGCTAGTACTACAGAATAAAGTCTCTTTGAGGTCATA
The DNA here is from genome assembly GCA_034769895.1 of Magicicada septendecula. Taxonomy (NCBI): domain Eukaryota; kingdom Metazoa; phylum Arthropoda; class Insecta; order Hemiptera; family Cicadidae; genus Magicicada; species Magicicada septendecula. The sequence goes on along the minus strand of CM068375.1, from coordinate 381,929,879 downwards.
ATGAGGAATTTATCATTGGATTTTGTTATCCATGACATGTCCGTTGATTAACTAAATATAATTATATCACAATTATAGCGCTGACAAATGTACTACCGGTACTACTTGACATTCCTGTAATGGTGTGAGAGCTTAAAATTTCTTCTGTTCAATATTTAACAGGACATGATTTACAACAGACACCTTGCTCATGTTCCCATCTGGATAGCAGATTGTTACAGAACGCAGCCCACAATGCATATTTACTCACCCAACAGTAATTGTAACGACAATTACGGAACACTTTTGAACAATCGAGAGTGTCCTTCCACACGATTCTCGGCTAGCCAAGCAGGTGCAATGCCGAGCAGAAAAGTACCACTCCAGACTGTTATAGTACTTGTAATTACGCAAATTATGCTGGCACGCCACCAGAAGAATGAAAAATTATTCTGGAACATCTACGGGCTATATATAAGCAACAGCAGCTGGCTTAGTTACATCTGGTGAAATCATAGTGTGTGGAACAAGTGATAGTGTAAAGTGATTACTGTGTTATAATTAGTGCGTAACTCTTAATAGTTGACATTATTATTGTGTGTGGACAAATTTAACTTGAATTACTGTATAAGAGTATCTTCTTGATTTAAAATCGTTATTTTGTGACTCATTAAAGCCAGTAATTGGTGATTTCATTGGTATCTGCATTTTGTTTCCACTGTACCATACAACAATAGGTGAGACCATCGTTACAATATTATACAAAAATGTTGTACTATTCAACAAGTTTGTGTAGCTTTTCCCACCACAAGCAATTAACATTGTAGAACTTTTCCTACTGCTAAATCCAGAGAAGGAAAAAGTATTCAAAAAAGCATGCCTGGATGTCTGTCAATGAGAACTAATTCTACATTCTTATTATCATCATTATTAATGATTCTGTGAGCCCATTTCCTAAAATAAAATTTGAAGGACCAGAATGTGGAATATTAATGCTAAGAAAGCTCCAAACACTACGAAATAATAAATTTTAAATGGCAGCTTATAACACATGAAAGCATTCCTTAGTGCTTGTGTCAACAATAAAAAATTCCTTATGAATCTGGAAAATTTAAGATTTGTAATACATATTTTCAGAAGACTACTTGATGGTGAAATCAAGACTTCAAAGTGTATTAACTTTAATATGTTGTAAACAATCTTAGTCTGTTAACTTGATATCAATTTAATATGATATAACTAACTTGTTAAAGTTTTAATTGACTAAACACATAACGATATGTAAAAAAATCTTTATGTGATATCTATTTTAACTAGTAATTTCTTTTGGATATCAATAAGGTTATATTAGAAAGTAGATTAGTAATTATATTACTAGATTATGTTAGTATATTACATGTGTGTGTGTGTGCGCGCGCGCGCGCGTGTGGTTGGTTGGTTGTGCACACGTGCGCGCAGTCACAAGTATAGGTGAATGTGTGAGCATGCATACATATGCCTCTGTATATTCATAACTTGATAGTGATTAATGATTATATAGAATTATGGATATTAGTTTAAATACACATTTAACAACTGGATAATTACTTTTAAACTTTTGTTTAGTTCTCCATCCCCCCCAGAAGGAGGCTGTCTTCTTCCTCAACCTCCAGAATTTGGAGCGTATACTTCACCTGTATGTCAAACTGGTAAAAAAACAGCTGCCTGTAGGCAGCTACCTGGGACCCCTGTTCCTCAAAATTGGTTGCTGTCAATCAAGTGCAATGAAGGATACTATCTTAAGGAATCTCTGGATAATATTATTGTTTCCTGTATTAACGGAAAGTGGTCTCCAAAAATTCCAGTCTGTAGAAGTAAGTTACAATGTGTTTGAACATTTTTTTATAAAATATGTTCGGAAGGAGATAATAGTAAAGATTAGTTTGCTTTGAGATGTAGCTAATATACTTGTAGAATAAATGGTAGCAAGTAACATGAGTGGCAGACATTTAACTCATTTAAATGTAGATATATTATTATGGTGACCAGATCTGGAATTGAGATGTAGGACACTCCCCGCTCAACTCCTCCCTAATTACTCCTCACTGCCACTACTAACCTCCCCTGAAATCTCACTCCAACTGCGATAATAGTACAGCACTACCTTAAATTAAACTCAACAATAAACACTGGCTAATAAAGTAATTGATACAGAAAAGAAAGAAAGAACATTATTTATAGCCAAATTAAACAATATGAATTTCATTAATTGTCTAGAAACATTTGCTAGGCAGCTCCATCTTAGACATGTATGATTCTGCTGTATTTCTCTGGTTTTCAAAATACCATTAAAAACCTTTTGGTTTTAATGAGAAAGCCATAAAACTCTATATACTGAATGACTTATAGTCTTAATAATGATAATTGATTTTATTCTATCTACATCATCATCATCATGCAGTGATTCTGTTATGGTCATTGCTGATTCTCACATTCTAGCTTCTATTCATGCTGATACAGTCTCCTTGCATAAGGCTTTCTACCCTCACGGCAATATCGTTCCTCCAGAAATGTTTAAGCCTTTTTTTTACTTATGTAGGTTGTCTATTATTACGACGGTCTACTTGATCGTCATAGGTACAGTGGAAAACAAAATACAAGACACCAATTAAGTCCGTAATTACCAGCGTTAATTTTCACAGTTAAACAGTTCATAATTAACAACAGTCTCTTACAACAAATCAAATAGAAATTGTTCACATGCAATAAAATGTCAACTAATATAAAACACAATTGTATTACAATTATACCGCCCGATTATAAAACACAACACTTCACTAATAACCACTTGAACGCACAGAGTAATATCGCCCAATAATAACTTGAACCGCACGTAATATATCGCAACTATAATTGAAACTAAGGTCGCTGCCACCTTGTATTTACGCGTTATGTCTACCTACGACGTAATTAATTGCGGCTTCTGGCACAGTGCAGCTAATGCTTCGAGAATCGCGTACGCCACACTCTTTACATTCTGGATCCTGGATCCCTCTGGAACATTCGATAAACATGAAGATTGTTCTGTGATGGCATAACACTATTATTATATCTTCTTTAGCCATCTTTCCCTTGACATGTGCTTTAGCTATCCAAACCAATTTAACCAATTTAGTAACACCAATATCAATAACTTTTTGTACCGTTGCACTGGCTTTTTTAAACCTGCATTAAAAAATCTGCTGCCAGTGACTTCAACCAAAGTGTCACTCCTATCATAAGTTTGTCATCGTTTTGAAAGCGCTGAGATTGCAGCCACTGCTTTAAGTGACGGAACAGGTGGTAGTCACTTGTTGTGAGGTCTGAGCTGTAGGGTGGATGGTCAAAAACATCCCTTCCAAATTTCTCGATAAGGTTAACAGTTGATCGAGCAGTGTGAAGGCGAGCGTTTTCATGCAAAAACATAATTCCAGATGACATCATTCCATATCTTTTGTTCTGAATGGCACATCTAAGTTTCATTAAAGGTTTACAGTAGGCCTACACGGTGGCATTAATTGTGACACCATGTTCAAGAAACTACAAGCAGCGCACCTTTTGGTCCTAGAAAACTGTATTCACCTCAAAGCTGGCGGGATTTTTTAATACGGCACTCATTATAAATCATGTGTATTCAGCAAAAACAACGGCATGACCGAAACACAACAATGAACTGCAAGCGTGTGAGTTACATTACGCTGCAGCGCATGTACGTCCCCTCTCTTGTGTCCCACCGTGTGTAATAACAAAAGGGACCTTACTTTCGGGACACGCCTCGTACATAAGTATGATTGATGTTTTCGTACTTAACATAATATGTCAAGTCTAAAAGAACAATATACTTTCTTACTCTGAGGTTAATATAATTTTTGCACATTCATTTCTTCTTTCAGAAATGTGTTCGCCTCTAGTTTCGTTAAGTGTAGATACAAGATGTGTTAATAAAGGTGGTGAAATTGACTGTACCAAGCCAATGCGTCCTGGAACACGAGCAACAGTCCAATGTAAACAATCATATATTACAACTTCGCCTTATCCATACAAAGAAATATTCTGCACAGACAAAGGCCAGTGGAGTGGTGAATTGTTGTATTGTGAACCAGGTAAAAACCTTGTGTTTTGGAATTTCCCCAATGTGTCACTGATGAAACCAAATGAAATTGCGCGTATTAAATTAGATCTTGAACATTTATGTAAACACATCTGAAGATAAACTACCAATCAATCTAAACGTTCATGTTTAATGTAAAATACAATTAAAATTTACCTATGTAAGATTAAATTTTTAATTTGAATCATAAGCAACACAAAAGATAATTTACTGACTGTGCTTAGAATCAGTTAACAAGTGTATTTACAATTAATTGTCATATGCCACAGTTGCTCTGATCTACATAATACCGATTGAAAAAATTAGAAAACAGGTTCAACACACAAATAAATGGATACATTATTTATAATATAGTCTTTGGCCACTGTCTGAAATTTTTGTAAACATGTGAGCTTACACACATGTACACAATTCATGTATTGTTCACACTCAATATTAATTGTAATGTTACAAGTTCATCTTGATTCCTCAACATGTGAGTCAAGACGAGCCAAGTTGTTATATTTTAAAATTTGACAATGGATTTTATTTTATTTTATAATTAAATCACTACCGACTCAGAACACAAAGTTTTTTATGGGTAAAAATGTAAAAATTGTACCTTACAACCTGAACCAGTTTTAGCTTTTAAAAAGCTTCTTCAGAAGTTGCCACTGGCAGCACTGTCCGTCTTGTTGTTAGCGACGGTATCGACTTTTGAAGGATCGATGTTGTGTGTGTGGGGTGTGATAAATTTTTGTTTGTAAACACCAGGTAAACGAACAGACACAATTCAAATCACATGCATTATTCAAACATATCACACACACAACATTGATCTTTCGTAAGTCGATACCGTCGGTAACAACAAGACGGACAGTGCTCCCAGCGGCAGCCTCTGAAGAAGCTTTTTAAAAGCGAAAACCGGTTTAGGTTATAAGGTAAACCTTTTACGTTTTTACCCTTACAAACTTTGTGTTCCGAGTCGGTAGTGAAATAATTATATTTAGTTAAGTAACGGACACGTCATGGACAACGAAATCCACGGATTTTGCTACTGAATTAAAATAACTTACGGATGTAAATTATTATATAGAAGTGTGTGCATACACACAGATGTACAGAAACAAACATGTATATATAAAATTACAAGTCTGTAAACAAAACTGCCTGAATATTTTCAACCGTTGTTTCACCCTTGTTAGAAATTTATTTACCAATCCTTTTAATATTAACGTAGCAACAGGTTTGTCAAATAATGATTTTAAAACACATTATTATTCTACAAATTTTTCTTGAGTTTTCTAAACACTTTCCGATAAACCGGCTTTACCTTAAGTGTTTATATTTGAAAATGTGAATACAATTTATAATTAAACTGTTATACGTGGTCATTAATGTTTTAGGTTTTTAAGACATTTTTGTGTAATTTGCAGCTTGTGGAAGAAGAAACTGGAAAGGTGTAAATACGTCTCTAATTGCACATGGTTCTGCTGCAAAACATGGTGAATTTCCATGGCACGTTGGTCTTTATAGGAAAAATTCTTCTAATCAGTGGGAACAAACATGTGGAGGAAGTCTTATTTCACCGCACATTGTTTTAACAGGTTTGAATGAGTTTTCCTATAAGTAGTAAGGTGTCTATAAACTGTGTGTTAGATAATTGACTTAAAAAGCAAAATTGTAATGGTGTGCTTTACACACTTTAAATTAAATTGTTATTTTAACAGTTTTTTTATGTTTATGGGAAACGTTATTTGTATATTTGCAATTGTAAATTTTCTATAAAATAACAAGTAATTCTTATCAATTTCAGTTGCCGGTTGTGTCTCAGATATAAAAGCAGCTCCAGAAGCAATTAAAGTGGGGCTTGGAAAATATTACAGAGAGTGGACTCATGATGAGCCATATGTTGTACAAGCTGATGTAAGAATTCTACATTTCACATCAATTTACATTTAAATTACTTTTGTAGATTTTAAAGTAAGGTATAGATTATATAATGCGCGCTCGCACCCCACCACCCCCACACACACACATGAGCACGCGCATGCATGCACACTTATAACCATAAATTAAACAGTCAAAGGTGAATCATTAATTGCGTAATACAAAATGTAATTGGTTTGGTAACTTCTAATAACGAAACGTTTGACCAACAGGTAGACATAGTTTTAAAACATTTGTGTCAACTTTCTAACACTATTTAACACTGTCGAGGTTCAAAGTATTTTGTCATTATCTGAATCTTTATTATGGGCAATACAGAAATCAGTACACGTATGTTGAACTTTATTATTTATACTATATCTTAATTATTCTTAGCAATGTAAGATTAGTATTTTAATATGTAACAGTGATTATTTTTGTATAATATATTCATACCTATTCACAAGGAAATGTGTATCATTTCTATATGTCTGTGAGACATTAGTCATGATGATGAGAATACGTTTTATCAAAATCTCAACAAAATGTATATAACTAAGTCTAGTTAATAACTGAATGTCACAAAACCGATCACCATTGGTTGATAGACAGTCATTACTAAACCAAGGACAACTTTCAGTGCCAAGCAACCAATAGCCCACTCTGTATAAGTTGGTAAAACTAATTCACTTTTTTTAAGATTTTAATAGGGACAATTGTTTCTGCTTCAGGTCCGTGAAATATTAGTTCCGCCTGGGTACAGTGGATACGCAACTGGTCACGCACTGAATATAGCACTTCTGGATCTTACACGCAGTGTACAGTTGCATGCAGGTATTATGCCCGTGTGTGTTGACTGGCAACGGGAATTCACAATACCACCCGGCGCGCTAGGAACGGTAATAGTAATCAATGAATAACTTTTAATATGTATATAAAACTATATGCATAATGATATATATTCTTAGTCTGCATACACTATAAATATAGATTTATATTTATTTATGGATTTTTGCGGTGAAGGGTTTGTGAGGATCGGTCAAAAAATATAACACAAATTTTAACATATTTGTGTCGACGTTTCGACAATGTTTACTGTCATCATCAAGACCTGTGTATGAATACAAAAGAAATGTCAAACACTACAGAATACTTTTATAATATTGAAACTTTCTCATGTGAAAACTTACTTGTCTTTTTCGTCGAACGCGTTTCGGCGTCGTATTCGCCTTCGTCAGCTTTGAAACAGACTGCCAGTACTTAGTAACGGTTGCTGCTTGGAAGGTATAGTGGGGGTGGTGTGTAGAGGAAGGGGATTGGCGAGGGGAATCCAAATTATTGTTGAAGCAGCAACCGTTACTAAGTACTGGCAGTCTGTTTCAAAGCTGACGAAGGCGAATACGACGCCGAAACGCGTTCGACGAAAAAGACAAGTAAGTTTTCACATGAAAAAGTTTCAATATTATAAAAGTGTAGTGCTGTGAAAGAAGATGATGAACAAACAAGACAACTACAGAATAATTATTTGAGTGAATATGTGTGCGTGTGTGTGCACGCATGCGTGTGCATGCATACGTGAGTATCCTTGTGTATGTGAAGGAGTTGAGATAGTTTGTTTTACATCATCAAATGTTGTTTTTAAAGATAATGAGATAATTATAATATCACAGAACTTAATTTATACAATATTACAGTTTGAGTTACTCATAATGTAACGGTGTTTGTAATTAATTAAAAAAGCAGTAATCAACAATAAAATATTAGAATTGGTATAGAAAACGTTTATACATATACATTTATACAATCACTTTGACATTATGCCAACATTGAAAGATATTAGTATTTCATTGAATCAAACTATAGTAATGTGAGTAACACCCAATCATCTTAGATAGGTCTTTAGTTGTTATACTGTAAGCAATACCAAGAAAACTGTGATGTATGTGAACATTTCATGAGCAAAATGGAATTCAGATAAACTTTACAACTTCAGTAATTTACTGTGCTTGTGTGTTTTAACTGTAATTAATTAATAAGTGTTCTTGTCATTTGTTTACTTATATTACATTAACATTACCCTTTGCCATCTTGACCGTAATTAGCAAAATTTGTCGGACATTCCAAATTGGGTAAATCTTAGGGTGAATACAGTTGAATTATATACTGGTACTCCTTACTCTGTCTACCAAACCAGGTTATTCTTTGACATGAAGTATTTCCTATACCCACTCTACTCATGTTAAACAGCGCTAGTTCTCAAAATTACACTTCTCTTCTTAATACTTATTTCATAAAACATTTTATTAATAATAAACATGGTGGAATGTTTCAGTTGGCCGGCTGGGGTAGAACAGAACACGAAACACACAGTGATGTCCTCTTGTTGGTTGACTTGTCATATGTAGATCACTCGCACTGTATTAATCAAGTACCAGAATTATTTCGACTTTTTGTAACATCTGATAAATTTTGTGGTGGTTTAAATAATGGTAAGGTGTCAACTTAGTTCAAACTTCTACGTGTAATTCTCATACCTAAAGAGTACATATTAGCTTTTACAAGTCACAGTTGATATTTCAATGGACATTTTCCTTATAGGTACTGGTGCTGAATATGGAGATAATGGAGGAGGCTTAACGTTTGTTCAGGATGATTTGTACTATGTGTATGGAATTGCCAGTGATCTAATAATATGGAACGGCAACAACCCAATTATACCATTTACAAACATCACTAACGAGGACATACTCACCTGGATTATTTCTTCTAAGAACAAACTTGATAAAAAACATGATGAAGAATATCCAGAAAAGTAATTGACATTTGATTTCATTTAAATGTAGTTAAATATTTAAATATATTACAAACAAATACACACTACTTACTGACCAGTCATGTACATATAATGAACATTTTTTAAATTTGTTTACTTGGTCTATGGTTTATTCAAAACATAAACATTTTAAAAAACAAAAAATATTCTTGTTCTTGTTGTAGTTACTTCAAATGCTATAAAACAAGTCTTTCAACCATGCTCTGTATAAAGAAAGAAACACAACATAATTTCACATGTTGCAAGTAGAATTAAACATTTTATATAAAATGCAATCCTTAGAGAAGAAATAGAGGATTTTGCTTTTATTATTTTAAATTTACTTTTATCAAGAATAATTAATTTGTTTATGTAGACTGTACGATTACACCATAGCTATGAAAGGATTATTTCTTTATATGATTTTCTACTTGTAACTACTGTTTTTTGTTTACATACAACTGCACAGAAAACTTAATGCTATCTTATAGAAATTATTGGTTTGTCTTTCTAACTAATATCAATAACAGTTTTTTTAAATCAGAATTCCTAATTGTAAAATAAAGTACTATTTCTACAAATTGACTTGACATGAAAACTGATTTTTAAATATTTATTTTAAGGAATGAGTACTGTAAACAGTTTCAACCAATGAGCAGTGATTTGTTTGCAGCATAGTTCATTATCTTGGAATCCCGTCTTCTGATCAAATGATTTAAAAATGTTTGAAAGTACCAAGTTCAATCTAAAATTGGTTTGTTCATACTCTAGAACTATCTATTGTAGGAATAAAGTAAAAATTTTAAATTTCAAACTGAAAGAATTAATTGTCATAAATAACCTACAGTAACTTTTCATCAAATTGATTGCTTGGTTATTTTTAAAACTAACAAAATATTTTGCCTTTACCAATATTTCATAATGTGGAAGGTGTAAGGGAAGATAGCCGTAATATGAAAGATAGGGATACCTGTAACAAAGTAGAATATGCTCAGGAGATAACGATTTCTTTTTAGGCTGGCTAGTGCGAATTTTCTCTCATTTGTAATACATAGGCAATGATTTAATGGTCTCAACTAATGGGTGGAACAGGTATGGTTAAAATGAGAATAACAAAATATCAAAGAAAATTATGAAATTAGAACAGAAGGAAGAAATAAAGGGTGGTTCTGAATCCTATGGAAAGATAATATGAAAATATGGGATAGACCATGGAAGAAGTGAGATCATTACCTTGTAATAAGAACGCTATTAACAAAAAAAAAAAACAGGCTGAACAGGCTGAGGCCCAATGACATTTGGTTTTAGCTAAGACAATAATAAAAGTCACAGTTATTGCATCAATATCTGTGTGGGGTTTGAGGTTACCTGCTATAAATGTGAGTTTTGGTTACCTTGTTACTAACACCACGTAATGTTAATTTTATATTTTAATGTTATTTCCTCTTATGAGACTCGAGAAAATGGAAATTGTTTAAAAAAGATACAGCTCACTTTGTTCCATACAACTGCATGATCAACGATAAGTTAAAGGGGGAAAGCAAGACCATAAGGGAAAATGCCCACTGATTACCTGCATTGTGTAATTATAATTGTTGCACCTGGAGGTTTGAATCTTGGCTTCTGTTTGCAAAAATTTTTCATCTGACTTAAAGAGTCACTGAGCCACTTGTCTGAGTTAATGACTAAGTCCTGACTGACCATATATTGAGCACATAACCAGATGCATTTGTTAGGGTGTGCAAGTCGATCTATGCTTTCAAAAGTCTAGATTGAGTATGTAAAATTTTATGCAATTTAAAATATCAAACAATCTGTATTTAAATTTAAATACAGTTCATAATAACTGGAATATTGTTTAGTAAGGTAATTATTTTAAATAAGCTGCAAAAAGGGTACCACAGGAAAGCCTACTTCAATCGTATAATCTAGTAATCCAGTGGCAACAGGTAACACAAATCTGGAATATTGTATTTTCATTATAAAACTTTTCTCAATTTCTAATAAAATTTGAAGGTTAGTTTTATCATTTTAAATTAAGTCAATATTTAAAACAATAAAATATTTGATAGTAAAGTGTAGTCTTGTGCCAGTTCATAAATTAATCCAAACATACAAGAAACTATAAAAAGTATGCAGTTGCAGTTCCGACACAAAAGCAAGAATTAAGTGACTAAATTTCTTACTGGCCATTTGTCATTTTCACTGCATCTACTAAATCTTGGTTCCACCACTGTTGACTACTGTCTGAAGCTATGAACGTTTTTAGAATTCGTCGACAACTGTATAGTTTTTTTCTATATTACTACCAGGAGATAGAAGTCACTGTTACACATTTAAACTCTAATTCTACAACCTTTAAAAATCTTCTTTAAAGTGAGATGTGAGAGATGACACCTCTCACACTTTGCATTATTCATGATATGACTTTCAGGTAGCTTTTGAAAGAATATCCTATGATGGTAATGATAAATATCTTACACAGTATAAATATAATTAATTAACTACCGACTCGGAACACAAAGTTTTTTATTGGTAAAAGTGTAAATTTTTATACCTTATAGCCTGAACTTTTTCGCTTATTATAAGCTTTGTCAGAGCCTGCCACTAGGAGCTCTGTCCGTCTTGTTCTTGGTGACGGCGCCGTCATTTGAAAGATCAATGTTGTTTGTGTGGAGTGTGATATGTTCGAATAATGAATCTATGTTCAGTGTGATCTGAATTTTGTCTGTTCGTTTAGGATGTCGTTTTTATGTGTTTTCGTGTGTCTGTATATTTCCAGTTGTTCTAGAGTGTCTAGTTTTCGGCCTTTTGTGTGTACGTGTAGAATGTCCATGTTAGTGTCGATGTTTTTGTATGTGTGGTTTGCTTCAATGAGGTGGTTTGCAAAGGTGGATTCTGTAGCGGAGTTGAGTGCCTTTGTGTGTTCAATGTATCTTTGTTTGAAGCTACGTCCTGTGTGGCCTACGTAAAATGAAACACTAGGACTTCATAATAATTCAATGGACAAACAAGAAAGTTATTTTTTAACATTTCTATGAACATAAATTATAAATTATAAATTCTGTTGGAATATCAATTAATTTTTCCTTTCCATGAATGGATAGTTTGGCGGTCTTGAAGTTGTCTTCATTACACGGGTCTGAAATCCAGTTGTCTCCGTCTTCACGTTTAGGGAAATACTGTCTAAAAGAAACCATGAGGCCTTTCAAGTGTAATACTACATTATTTCTGACCTCTTGAGATAGGTTCAGGCTATTGACATTTAAGAAGCCGTGCAGTGTTTCAAAACTTCAGCTTGATTATTTTCAACGCATGTTTCCCAAGAGTCAAATTTTTTTAACATGGACTCAATTTTGTTTGAAACTTTAAGTATACAACACTATGGGGTTTTATGCTATTACGCTACTGTATTAACTAATCTGTGATTGCCGAGCCCTACGTTCTTTGAGAGCCAAATACTACACTTGCCACGTGTTGGGCAGTCATTAAGCAATTATGCTAACAATAATGGATTAATTAATCTGTGATTAAGTAATTATTGAATATATTAATTTGCATAATGAGCTCGTGTAATCAATAAATAACACGTTAATTACTTTACGTTAGCATAACTATTGCATGGAGACTCTAGTTGTTGCATTAATAAATAAAATAAAATAAACTACCATAAATCACTCAAATGCCATTACTTTCTCGTTCTGAGGTAATTTGACAATGATGAACGCATATTGATAAAATAAACACTTATTTATTAACATTATATCATTCATTAAATTCAATATATAAAATATGGATGATTCCCTGTAAATACATACATTCATAAACTCATGAAAAGAACATAAAAGAACACATGTTTATACATCAAATTACAAGGTAAATCCAATACGTTGTTTGCTGAAAACATACACATACATATGTAATGCAATCGATATATAGAAACACAAATATTCAAACAATAAATCCTATACTAATGCGTTCATCGTATGCCTCAGATGGATGGCGTTAATTATGTTTGTCATGTTTAATTTAAATGCTCAAGGGGTGTTTCTTGAAAAAGAGACAGGACAGTAGAGTTTCTTATGATAAGAATAGCATAAAGATTACTTGTTTAGATGAATTATCCGATATTTCCATCGGCGTAACTCCTCTCTGCTGGATCATGTGTGGGAAGCTGTGCGGTCACTGACACTTAACACACGCGAAACAGATTCACTCGCGCAGTGTGTGCGTATTCTGTTGATTCTGCTGTTATTGTTCGAGTCATGAAATTATGTGTCGTGAAGATAAGTTCATCGTTAACTATGGTGTATATATATATGTCTGTCTATTGATCAACATTTGGTATGTTCATTACTGTTAGTGTTTTGATGCCGCGGTGTAATTGTTCCACATGATATTGTATCGCTCCGCAGCACTGTATAATGTTATGATTTCGCCGTCCGGTATTACATCAACGATAGTTCTACGCGTCGATTATTGATGTAAGTGTGACTGGTTAGTTCAATTCTGAATTAGAGTATAATAAAGAATTCTATAATTGTTAAGCACTGGCGTATGTCGCATGTTTTTAGACACTGAAAGTACACTATTACCGGATACGCGCCAATATCGAAATGTCTAAGTCTCTTAGTTATATGACGCGTGGCAAAGTTTCAAAGTCCCACTACCGTCCGTATGTTAATCGAACTTTGACGACCGACTGTTGAAAGTGTTTGAGTGAAAAATTATGAAAGACTGTCCTCCCGCGTGCTCTGCAAACGGTTTTTATCAAACAGCGTGTACCACAATGCACCCTTCTGGAAAACACGCCTCAAGTTGAACATGATAGGACGGAAAAACTCCTACTCTTCTTTCAGACCATCGTTCTTCACTTCTCATTCGACGTTCCCGTTGCTATGCTGGCGACGGTCCTCTCCACCAGTTCTCTGGGTAGATGCTGGGTTGTGATTGGATATCCTGTCTCCCCACGAGTCCGCGTCGAAAGCCTCCGTACTCCTTTTCCTAGAACAGGAGCAATTTCATGGTTGTCTATCAAGCTATTGTCTAAGCGTACTCCGGATCTCACTGCAGTTCTCACGCAAACAATGTGTCGTATCTTGTTATTGTTCGCTGTGTTGACCCCTTTTTTCCAGAACGCTATCCTGGCGCAGCGTGACGTCGTTTCCAAAACGGCACACCTTCTGCCTGTCGTAAATATCCGTTGTCGCCAGTAAGTCGTTCCCCTGCTGTTTACAAGTTCGATTCTATTATTTTAGGTATCGATGTCCGTCCTCGTATAGGGTATATACTATTGTGTGACTTACACCCTTTTATTCTTTTTTATTACCGGTACTTTACAAATTAACCGGCAGTGTGTCCGTCACAGTTTCTCCTCTAAATTGGTACTTGACACAGTTTCCATTATCTTACATTTGCAGGCTGTAAATCTCGTGTTTGAGTTGAGTCTGTCACGGCCAACCTTGTTCCCTATTGTACAACTATGTGACACGTACTTGCATTGTCTGAAGTAAACGTTCACTTGACACTTCGACACACATTTCTTTATTTATTGCTCGTGGGCTGAGTAGGTGTGTCATGCTGAATGTAACGTCTTTTCAGTCATACTAAAAATTTTTAAATTTTTGGTTGTTACAAGTACTGTTATTGAGCTGTTCTGTAACCCTAAGTTGAGTTTATTTATCACTGAAAAAATATCAGATAAATAAGCAAGTTGCTGAAGCCAGTCACTGTCGTGAAACTTTGAAGCCAGATAAAATGGATGTTCTTCAAAAAAGACTTGTAGTTCATGTCTGAGTTCAAATAATCGTGTGAGGACTTTTCCTCGAGAAAGCCACCTTACTTCGGTGTGCAAAAACAATGTGGAGTGAATACCACACATCTCCTCACAAAGTGCTTTAAGGGGAGTCGTAAAGGTCGAAAATGAAAAAAATTTTGACATTTTTACTTTTTTTTACATATTGTGAATATATGGATCATTCTGGTTAGTTTGGTGTTTGTTTTATTAAAATATTCGAATATTTACTGTTTTAAATTAATTTTTAAACATATTGGTGCATTCCTACTTTTAAGAATAACGTAGTGCAACATTTCACAAAATAGCACTTATCTTATGAAGTATTTGATCTACAAGGCTGTGGTTTGACTTGTTTTGTACAGAATTTCTATTTCATATGTTGGCTATACTACACTAACCAAGATTGGGACAGCTGTTGTGGTAAATAATGTGTATGTTTGTCAACAAGAGTTACCTTTTTCAAATTTTGTGTGTTGTTTTGATGTTGTGGTGTATTGTGTGTCCATCTATATAATTTTCACAATAACTAAACCAAAGGGAATTTTTAAAAAAAGAAAGGACAAAGGTAATCAACATTACAGAACAAATATAGTGTTACAAAATGAGGTTAGTTTGAACAGTGATAACATAGTTGTAAATACTGAAAGTGTTACTACTCCTCCAAGTGGTTAAAAAAAAAACTACAGAAAATAGAAGACAAATACTGTGAAACAGGTGAAAGTGAATTAGATATCAAAATAATAATTAATTTTAAAATTTTGTGTTAATTCAGTGTTGTGTGATATAGTGTGTTGTAATATTTGTGGAGGAAAAATAACAATTTCTGAAGATGTGTCCCAACGGAATGGACTGGTGTGTAACCTGTCAATAAAATGTGTGAACTGTAAGAGCACAAAAACTTTCTGGACTTCAGAGAAAAGTGAAAAAAAACAATCTTTTGACACAAATTTGAGATATTACTATGGACTTCGATGCATAGGAAAAGGCTACTCAGCTGGTAGGGTCCTTTGTGGAATGCTCAACCTTTCTAACCCACCAACGAACACCATTCGCTACACATCTTTAGTTGGAAGTAGTGTGAAAACCTTTGCTGTAAAATCAATGAAAGCTGCTACAAGAGAAGCTGTAGTAGAGAATGAGGGAAACTCTGACATTGCCATATCCTTCGACGGATCCTGGCATAAAAGAGGGTTCCAATCTAAGAATTCCTGTGCGTCAGCCATTAGTGTCGACAATGGTAAAGTTGTAGATGTAGAGGTGTTGACTAAATATTGCCAAGGTTGTAGACAAGCTGGCAAAAATAATGAAAAACAAATAAAGCACGAGATTTCTTGTACACAAAATTATGAAGGAACCAGTGGGGTTATGGAGGTTGTTTCTGCAAAGAAAATCTTTCAGCGTTCCCAGCAAGACCGTGGTGTTTGCTATGTGAATTTACTTGGGGATGGACACTCAAAAACATATAAGGCTGTGACAGAGAGCAAACCTTATGGTGAGTTACCCATAACAAAGTTAGAATGCATAAATCATGTGCAGAAATGGATGGGCACACGATTGAGCAGACTGAGACAGCAGTTGGGTAGCACAAAGTTATCAGCTGGTCTGACAATAAAGCGTCGACTGACAGAAAAACATATAGATGATCTAACAGGGTACTATGGTATGGCTATTCGAGATAACACGGACAATTTAGATGGCATGAAGAAAGCAGTTTGGGCAATCTACTTCCACAAAGTGTCTTCAAATGCTGAACCAATGCACAAATTATGTTCAACAAAATGGTGTAAATATTTGAAAGCAGAAACAGAAGGTAGGCCTACACTAGAATCTTTCACACACAAGAATACCATATCAAAGGCTGTTATGCTTGCCATAAAACCTGTGTTTCAGGAACTAGCTCATCCGGAGTTGCTGAAAAGGTGTCTCAAAGGCAAAACACAAAATGCCAATGAATCTTTCAACAACGTCGTGTGGTCAAGAATTCCAAAAAATGTATTTGTTGGTAAGTCAACCTTGAAACTTGGTGTGCTAGATGCTGTTATTACATTCAATGATGGCTATTCTGGGAGACTACAGGTTTTGGAGGACCTCGGACTTCAAATAGGATTCAATACCATGAAAAGCGTGAAGGCCTTGGACAAAGAGCGAATCAAGAAAGCAGAGATAGCAGTGTCAAATATGACTAAAGAAGCAAGATCTAAAAGGAGGAGGGCAGCATTGGGTGACCAAGATAGAGAGAAAGATGAAGACTACCAACCAGGAGGGTTTTAAAGTATTTCTTCTGCAGTAGGTGAGTTTTTATAGAAATTTTGTACTTTAACGCGATTTACTCAAAACTACATTTTTCAACATAAATGACCCGTTTTCTCAGGAACTACTAAGTATATCTCCATCAAATTTTTACCACATACTTCACACAGTATAATAATGTCGTGGATCCTCTTGTGCTGAATTTACTTAAATAGTTTATTAAAAAAGAAAGTGCTAAAAATTTATGAAAAAAAGAGAGGTGTGTAAAAAAAATCATTACTTTTTTAATATTTTAAAGCGATTGAGGATCAGTGAATCCACAAGAAATCAATAAATATTGTGTAAAAAAAATTATGTTTCTATACCTAACAGTTTCTAAGAAAACGGGGCATTTATACAGAGGCGTAGCTAGGCGTCGGCGACGTCAGCGATCGCCGACGGCCTCGCACCTTAGGGGGCCTCGCAAAAAAATCACCATTCTAAAAAAAATCGTACAAGTCAGTAGCATTTATTAGAGTCATCTTTGACCCTTAACCTGTCTCTGAATATACTTATTTCTGGATTTTTTTTTTTTTTTTTTTTTTTTATTAATCTTGACCAGTTATTATTTGCTCGTCCAAAAAAAACTGTTGTTCGGTCTTATTTATATTTTTAATTAATTTTTAATGCAATCATAATCACTGTAATTTTTAAATTACAATAATTAAAATTGCGCATGCGCGGAAATTCAGCGAATTACGCGATTTTATTTAAATCTCATTTATAATATATTTATTCAATTAGCATTAAAATGAGCATTAAAAAATCATAATAATAAAAAGAGCAATAATTGATATAGTAATTGTATTAAAAAAAAAGGAAAACGAACAAAAAATCAATTTGATCGAACATTGAAGAACAAACGACGAACAATTGAATTAGCAAAACATTTTGCGAAAAAATCAATTTTCCCCCGTCATTTTAAGTTAGTTGAGTCGTCTGCAGACGACTCTAATAAATGGCAACACTGACATTTATGGAAATCCCCAGCCAAAGTAAATGACCAGTGTGCAAACCTAAAAAAACCTTCCAAGAAGTATGCGCCATGCCCGTATTCAGGCCAGAAACTAATTTAAAGAAATATATGGGATTCCCAGACTCGTTTAGTTCTGCTTATCAGCCTTATCGTAACGTTTTGTGGAGTTTTGTGAATTATAGAAATTTTGTAAGGTAAGCCAATACATAACATTATTTCAGAACCTATAACAACCTATAGTCTGTACCTAATCTGTAATAACCTATAATCTGTACATTATTACAGATTATGTAACATAACCTATATAACTTTGCTATTTTATTTTGTCAATAGAAATCCAAATCGTCATTAATCCTATACTAATGTTATAAATGAGCAATTGTGTTTGTTTTGTTTGTCCTTTATAACAATCTGGAAGTACTGTAGAAAGTATATGTAGCCTACTAAAGAAGGTGTTGTGATCGTGAAATTTTGGGGGTGCCTTACTCTAAGCCTACCGTTTAAATTTCTAAATGTCAAGTAACTAATTTTTACTGTCGGTATATTAAATTTTCGTTGATAATAAAGTGTTCTGCAGTATTAAAATATTTATAAAATTCAAACAATTACGAAGATTTTTATTTGTGGGATTATTTTTTTGTAAATAACAATGATTTATATTTTTTTTAAATATAATACTATTAATACTTAATTACTTTTTAACAATAATTTATAATAATATATATGTATTTATATTTTTCTTAATAATTAATTAATTGTAAATTATGTAGCCATTCAACAAATGATTGGTATAAACTGAATGTTATATTAGTAACAAATTAACTATATCAACATTTTGTTAATATCATTCAGTTTTCTGAATGATCAAACTTTGTTTTGAAGTTTTAAAATTTACATACTATTAAAAAATATATAAGTCTGGTGTTACCAAAATTCATGTAAACACATCAAACTATTTTATTAATTTTTGTAAATTTATATTTTTATTTCAATTGTATTGTACAGTTTATTCACTAGTCATATCCATTAATATTATTATTATTATTATCTACATCATTAATAGAAATTTAATGTGATTCGGTAAATTACACAATATAGTTATAAAATTAGTTAATATAATGAAAATCGTTATTATTAACAATATCATGAACTGAAGGCACTCCTATTGTAGGGCTCAGATTTAAAAAATTAATATGATGTATAAAAAACTAGGAAAAAACAAAGAGAAACATTTTTATTTTAGATATAGTGTAGTTTATACATAAGGTTATTAGTTACTTGACATTTAGACATTTAAACGGTAGGCTTAGAGTAAGTTTTAGGCTGTGGCTGCCGATCGTTTTTTTAACTGAAATATTTTTTTAGGTCATGTCAGGTGGGCCCTCTAGAGACAGAGATATAGGGAGGAAATGGGAATCCGGTGCATCAAAAAAACGAAGGAAAGCTGAAACGGTTATGTCCAACCAAACTTTGAGTTCCAGTATGATGAAATATCTTAGTAAGAAACCTTGTTCTGAAGTTACTTCTTTTGAGTCGGATGAATCGGTTGTCCAAATTGCTGAACCAGCTTCAGAGTCATGTGGATCTGCTGTAATCCAAGTTTCTGAACTCAATAAAGAATTCGAAAGTGAGAACATTTGTGAGACAGAAAATCAAGAGGAAACAATTCATTTACGAAGAGAGTCGTTTGTAGACTTGGACCCAGGGAAGTGGGTATTTCCAATAACGGATTTACAGCGTCATGACCTTATTCAAAATGGTTCTTATCAAAATCTGGAAATATCCGATGAAGAATATCCAAAAGGCGCTAGCAAAAGACGTTTTTCAAAATTTCATTTTACTCGAAAGTTGAGTAACGACGAAACGCAACATCGTAGATGGTTAGTTTACTCCATAACTCAAGACAAAGTTTATTGATTTCCATGTAGACTTTTTTCGCATTTACAAACACAGATGGTGCAAGGAGGATGTTGTGACTGGAAAGATCTTAGTCGGATATTGCAAAGACATGAACAAAGTCCAGGACACATGGGGTGCATGTTTAAATGGATGGAATTTCACAAAGGAATCAAACATGGAAAAACAATCGACATGGAAAACGAGAGATTAATTAGAGAATCGCAAAAATTATTAGTACAATTTGTTTGAAAGACTGATTGACATTATCAACTATTTAGCCTCACATAATCTTGCATTTAGAGGTCATCGAGAGTCCTATAAGTTAGACTATAGCGGAAACAGTGGCAATTTTATGGACCTATTTAAGTTGTTATCCAAATATGATCTGACACTGCGGGAACACTTGCAACGTATGAATGAAAAACGTCTTGCTCAACATTATTTGAGTCCTGATATCCAAAATGAGTTGATTACGTCAATGTCTCAATCAGTTATTGAGGAAATAATACAAAGAGTCAAACAAGCAAAATACTATGCGTTCATGCTCGATTGCACCAGGGATGTGAGCCGTGTTGAACAAATGTCAATAATATTAAGATTTTGCAATTCCTCGACTGGAGAAATAGAGGAACACTTTATTGAATTTATTGCTGTAGCAGAAACAACAGGAGAGTATTTGACAAATTCAATTTTGCAAGAACTAGAAAGAAATGGTTTGGATATCCAGAATTGTCGAGGACAAGGATATGATAACGGCGCTAATATGGTTGGCATAAATAAAGGCGTCAAAACAAGAATACTTAATATTAATCCAAGAGCATTCTTCACGCCTTGTGGTTGTCACAGTTGGAATTTGCTTTTGATAGATGCAGCAAATTCTTCTATAACAGCCAAAACATTTTTTGGCTTTATAAATAAAATCTATGTTCTCTTTTCAGCATCTAGTAAACGCTGGGAGCTTGTTAAATCTAAATTAAAATTGACGTTAAAAGCTCTGTCTGAGACGAGATGGGAGAGTCGGATTGCAGCAGTAAAAGCGATATTTTTGCAATTTGATGATGTCATCGATTGCATGAATGATCTGAAAGATAAAGATAAAGATTCCGATACTCTGAGTGACTGTAAAGCTATCTTGAATGAAATTTTCACTTTTGAGTTTGTTGTTGCAGTACACGTATGGTACGAAATTTTGCTGCGCGTCAACAATATAAGCAAACTATGGCAGTCAGTTGAAGTCAACTTGAATGGCGCCATTGACACTTTATGTTCTTTTTGTAACTGGATACAAGAATATCGTAATACATTTGATTTGAAAAAGCTGTCGCACAAGCTCGATTGTTTGTAGAAAAAAGTAGTTATGAAATCCCGACACAATTTAAAGAGAAAAGAATAGTGAGAAAGAAAAGAATGTTTGGGTATGAACATATTGATGAACCTATACAATCTGCAGAAATACAGTTCAAAGTTGACTTTTTTATAACAATGATAGATGCTATCATAGCCGACACTGAATGTCGATTCGAATCTCTCAACGAATATTTTTAAAGATTAGGCTTTATTTATGACATGAACTATTTGAAATCTCTATCAAAAGAAGACCTACAAAAGCATTGTAATGATCTTGACACAATACTACGGGAAGGTGAAAACACCGACATTCAGCCCTTCGAGCTTTTCGAGGAACTCCAGCTTTTCAGGTCTAATTCACCAGACTCTATAAAAGATGTAAAACAACTTATACGATACATTTTAGAAAATAATTTGCAAGAAATATATCCAAATGTTTACATAACGATCAGAATTATGCTGACAGTTCCGGTCAGTACAGCTTCTGCTGAGAGAAGCTTCTCAAAGTTGAAACTGATTAAGAACTATTTGAGAAGCACGATGAGCCAAGAGAGACTATCTGCATTGGCTGTTTTATCGATTGAAGCTGAAATAGCGTCTGGTTTAAGCTATGACTCAGTTCTGAAAAAATTCAGTGAAGCAAAAAGCCGAAAAGTGCGAATATTATAGTATGTTTGTTTAGCTTTAGATGTCTAGAGGTAATTGTTATTCAAGGGTTTGTTATTTTCACAAAGCCATACTGATGATGAGATATGTACTGTATCACAATGATACATAAGGTTAAGTGATATTGATTGATCTTTCTATTAATAGTCGTAGAATATCGTAATGAATGATAATTATATATTGAAATTAAATAAATATTTGGTTAATTAATTAATATATAACAAACCCATTCTTGTGACGTGTTGTAGTATAATTCAATTTATTAGCACTTTTCTAGCCGAGACATGAAAAGGGCCTCGCAAAGCGGATTTCGCCGACGTCCACGTTCGGTTTAGCTACGCCGCTGCATTTATATAGCTGTTTTAACATTGGTAAGATAGGGCTTTACGACTCCCCTTAAACAGTCTGGAGTTTGCTGCGTTGGCTTTGACAAAGTTTACAACTTTTACTGTTTCATTAAGAATGTCATTCATTTTAGTCGGGATTTTTTGGACGCAAGGCTTTGCCTATGGATACAGCAATGCCTCCATGCTACATGGGGAGCCACTTCTCTTATACGTCCACGAAGGCCTACGTTACAGCCAGACATTGAGTTTCCGCCATCAGTGCAAATGCCACAACAATTAGCCCAACTAATTTCCTTTTCTCATAAATAGTTAAAAATCACGTTGAACACGTCTTCCCCTGTAGTTCGCTCAGTCGACGCATGACGCAGTAAAAGATTTTCTTCAAAATCGTTATTGTCATTAAGATTGATAGGCCAGCAACGTCTGTGCTTTCATCAACTTGAATAGAAAAAGAATTAAGTTTACAATTTTTTTATTTTTTATTACCGTTTCTTCAATGTCTTTAATTCTTCGTGAAACCGTGTTATTTGGAAACGGGATTGTGTTAATTTTGCGAACATAGTCCTGTCCGAACATACACTGTACAGCATATTTTATACACGGAGCTATCAAATCCTCAGCAATTGTGTGGTTTTTAACGCGCTTAGCAATGTGATAGCTAATTCTGTAAGAGGCTTCAACAGCATTTTCATTGTCTTTATTGCCTGCCACTAGATATGATGAAACATGTGCACCTTTTTTATAGTTTTTTGACAGTCGCTCGAAAAAACTAACTTCTTTCTTTTTGTACTGAGCATGTTTAGTGTTTAAGTGGCACATAAGTAAAGAGGGTTTCATGCTACCGTTACTTAAAACCTCTCCGCATACAACACATAATGGATTCGGACTTTCTTCCTCCCTTGTAATTGAAAATCCATATTTTAAATACTCATCTGAATATTTCCGTTTCTTCTGATCAGCTCCAGTACTTGAAATGTGAGTTTTACTACTATCACTTACGTGCGTAACAACCATGTCCTGGGATGTGCCCTGGGAAACAGGTCTACTAGGTACCTGACCACTACACACTGCAGGGTGATCGTTTTTCAGAGTTCCAGTTTTTAACCACTTATCCATAACGGATTACACTCGGTAATAATGTATGGAAAAATCTCACAATAATGCCACCTTCTGTAAAATAATAGCACACAAAACTATATTCTCCACACACGAACACATAGGCTAATTATTATTCGACAACGAACATAACAACCTTCTAAAAATCTTAGCCGCTCAACATCAAATAGAAACAGGAACTACTGTTGAGTTGATGAGGTTAGCATTTATGTTTTCAAGCAGGTTGGGGCGGGGCTAGGTTTAACTAAGATGGGTGAAAACGAGGGGGTGTGCCCGCCCGTCCACGGCTACCACTGAGCGAGCACAGGCGCGTGGCTTGCGAGGAGTAGACGACAGGTTACCGGCGGCACGTTGTCAGAGACAAATACATAGCGTGCGCCATTACTGTTTATTTTTGGCCTACCTCCAAGGGGTACGCGTACCACAGGTTAGGAACCGCTGCCTTAAAGGATAACCACACACGTGCCTTGAAAAATCCATTTCAGCAGTTTGTATGGGCTGCTTTTCTTTCCCAGTTATCGTCCATGTTTCACTAGCAATGTAAGAACAATTATTGCCATTACTTATAGAACTTCATTTTAGTATCAATTCTTGTTTTGTTTCTTAGTGTTCATTGTATGTTTCTTAGTGTAGTTTTGTGATGGGGGTATATATAGAGGATGTATGTAAGCACAACATAAATTGGAGAATTTTATGGAGTTGTATAAAAATGTCACTGTTTATGGGAAGCCCATCTTATAAATATAGGCTAGTCCTAAAGATTTGGTTGTAGCTGTTGTTAGTGTCTTATTTTTGGGATTACCCTAACCCATGACCCACAGTTATCTCACCATATCTGGCTAGGGACAAAATGTTATGGCACTGTCTCCAACATCTACAGAGCTGTTATCCTTGGTTTCGGATAATAGGCTCCTGAAGTTGGGCAGGCATCAGCAAGCAGAGCATGCACCAGTGGCATATACAGTAATGGATGCTCATCACTTAGGTAACTTTGTTTTTGTAACTCACCAGTGTTCAGACAGCAGCAGGAAACAGAAACTTTATTAACAGTGAACACATAAAACACTTGTCTCAACTGTGACATACATTACTGGTACTGATACAAACAGTACAAGACTTTCAGAATCTGAAGTCTAACTCCCTACACTATGAAACAATTTTGTTGGTTAATTGAAAGTTGAACACAGATTGCTGATGGAGACACAGCTAAATAAATTGATTCATGTCAACTTCCGATTAGTTAAGGTGCTGGTCAATCTGTTTGCTAAGTTTTCTTTAATTGTTTAACTAACTGATTTTTATTTTATGTAGGCCTATGTTCTTAAAAAATTGTTATTTTTTGTTTCAAATTTTATTTAATATGACCAATACAATTTTTATCAGATGTCCACCAACATCATTCCAATGTGCCATTCGGACATGCATTGATGTAATAAGCAAGTTGATTGCACAGATGGATCAGATGAAGCAGCCCCTGAATGTTTCGGTTTCGTCGAAATTCTTTACGCACGCGCGCGCGCGCGCGCGCGTGTGTGTGTGTGTGTAAGGGAGAGAGAGAGACAGAGAGAGAGATTTTTTTCTTTTAACAGAAGTATTTTTTTAAAAGCATAAAAGGCACTTTGATTTATTTAAGTATGATTTTTTGAAATTAAATTATCAGTTTTTGTTAATAATACAAATGGAAGACAGTTGTTATTTAAATATTGTGTGCTTATTTTTAAGGCATTGGCATCCTTGAAATTTAATAATTAATTCTATATTATTTCCATTAAGCTACATAGTCACTGAATATTAGTTTACCATTAGGTTGTTGAATCTTTAGTCAAAGAATAAAAAAATCTAGATCTATTTTTTAATGTTATAAAAATTATAAGAAAGAAATTAACGTTATACCTAGACAATAAAATATAGGCTAAATTTTGTATGTTAAATTTCTAAATAAGCTTAGTTAGGCTTAAGTTACTCTACTTAAAAAATAAATTCATTTCCTCAATTCTTTTGCATGGTTCTTAATATTTTGAAAAAGTGTGCTAAATGAAGGGACGCTTTCTTATAGTAGCCTACTGGTTTTAAATTTGATAGTATTCATCTGACATCAAATTACTTCTGCAGTTCATATTGGTACGATGGTCTAGTGATCATCGTATGGTACAGTGGAAAACAATGAAGCAATGGTACAAGACACCAATGAAGTCATTAATAACCGCTTTAATTATCACAATTTGTAAATTAAAACCGTTTGTAATCAACAAGATCAACTCTTACAACAAATAAAATAAAAATTGTTCACACACAATAAAAATGTCAACTAATATAAAACACAATTGTATTGGGGCTACAATTGTCCTGCACAATTATAAAAGGCATAGCACTTTGCCACAATACTTCGAACCGCACTAGAAGAAATCGCCACAAAATTGAACTAAGCGCCGCTGTGGCCTGTGGCCTGGGTAGCTGGAATGACGCAACAAAGATCCGGTGCTTCGGATACTTCCAAATTACTAGAGGAACTGCAGGAATTATTGAACAAATCTTCTAACGACCTCTCAAATGGTGAGGTAAAAGAACTCAGACAGTTTTACATGAATTCAAAGATTGTTTTGCAGTTTAGGGACAGTCATTGGGAAGAACCTCTGTTGTACAACATCGCACCAATACCGGGGACACAACACCGATACGCCAACCTACTCGAAGGCCTTCATTAGGTAAGCAAGAGGAAATTTCTTGGTTAGTACAGGACATGTTGACAGAACGAATAATCGAGCCTTCGTCAAGTGCTTGGTCTTCTCCGGTAGTGCTGGTAGCAAAGAACGATGGTAGATTACGTTTTTGCATAGACTATCCGAGGCTGAATGACGTGACAAAGAAATATTGCTATCCATTACCCTGCGTTGACGATACACTCGATACACTGTACGGAGCACAGTGGTTTTCCACATTGGACCTGAAGGGTGGATACTGGGAAGTGGGTCTTCATCAAGAAGACATGGAAAAGAATGGTTTCTCGACCCCAAGTGGCTTATTCCAATTTAACGTCATGCCATTTGGACTCTGAAATGCACCAGCAACATTTTAAAGATTGATGAACCTGGTACGCCAAGGTCTGACGTGGAAAACTTGCCTTGTTTATTTAGACGATGTCATGGTCATTGGGAAGACTTTCAAAGACCATTTGGAAAACTAGAATTCACGGTGCCCAACTGAAGCTGAGCCCGAAAAAGTTTTCTCTATTCCAGAAGAAAGTACAGTATCTGGGCCATCTGGTTTCGGCAGCGGGTGTTAGCATGGATCCTAATAAAGTAGACACCGTAAGACACTGGCCAGTACCGAAGAGTAAACATGAAGTTCGGAGTTTCCTGGAGTTATGCTCATATTACAGACGTTTTGTGAAAGGCTACGCTACTATTGCTCTACATCCTCAGTCGGACGGAATGGTTGAGAGATTCAATAGGACACTTAAACAACACCTTTTGAAGGTTGTTGACGAGAACAAACATACTGTGGCCAACGTATTCCACTATACCTCATGGGGTATAGGTCATCAGTACACGACACAACCGGCATGACTCCAGAAAAATTGGTGTTTGGGGGGGATATTCGTCTTCCTGGGGACTTACTGTTCGGATCACCTGAGACTCAGTCCCAAGAGCCACAGAAATATTCCTCGCAATTGGAAAACCAACTGCGAAAATGAATTGCTTGGTAAGAGGACGGCTGAAGAGTGCCAGTGATAAAATGAAAACTCGGTATGACATTCGCAGCAATAGTGTGGGTTTCCAAGAAGGAGATCAGGTCTGGTTGTTCAACCCAAAGCGCCGTCGTGGTTGCTCACCTAAGCTTCAGTCTAACTGGGAAGGACCCTATGCTGTAAAAAAATAAACAACGATGTTGTTTATTGGATTCAACAGGAAGAACAGCGAAACTTCAAGGTTGTCCACCTAGATCGCCTGCCTAAGTATTACTTCAGAGACGGTTTGCCAGTTCGGGAAGAAGGCTTAAGAAGGGGGCAGTGTTACGACATTACAGAACAATCTATGTGTTTCTCTAATGTTCCAGAAGAGTCCAGATTATATGATACATAAGTAATTGTTATCTCAGAAATTATGTAAGATTAATTCAAATTATGCTTGAAGTTCAAATGTCAGAGTGTTAATACAAGAAGGATTGATAGAAGTAGTAGCGATGATGAGAAGTGTGTGGGAAGAAATGGGTGTCAGGGACACTGTATAATGTTGCAGTAGAAGGCATAATAAGGAACTGCAGAGTAGAAAAACTAACAAGGGTTAATATTATGGTGTATACAAATGATATTGCTCTAACAGTGATGAACAAGGGAAAGGTGAAAGAAGCAATAAGGCGTAGAAACAGAGAAGCTAAGGAAGCAGCTGTCTTACTGGGAGAAAACCAAATATGTAAGTCTGGGGAGGATAGAAAGCAAATGTGAGGTGAATTGTAGAATTTAGTGATTATAAACTTCAAAATGTGTACATTTTTAAATAGTTTGAAATAATGGTAAAAACAAAAATGTGGATGACTTAAACATTATGCACAGGATATAATCTGATAAACAGATCATATTCCTCCATCTCTCTTTATTGACACATGATGAACCCTGTATTGGAACTACAAGCCAAGGTCCATTGTTTACTCAGTGTCCTTCTAGAAAATCCCAAGACCTTATTATTGGAATTAATTATTACAGGAAACCTAATCTTGTATGAACCCTGATGGTGCCTGTAAGTGAAATGTAAAAAAATTGTGATAGTTCTTGTGCTGTTACACCTTACGATTCCAACCAAGGCACAAAATAATATTATCAGCATAATAATATCAAGGTACTCAGCATCATACAAAGTTATCTCAAACTGAAATTTCAATTCCCAGGGTTTCGAAAAGCACTACGGTTGGAGAAGTAGTGTGTCTGCTGTCAGTTGGTGGTGCGATCAATTTCAAGCAAACGTAATGCGATCGTTTGCGATCATTCTTTGCAAACAACTTAGATTCTGAGAGGCTCTCGCTATTATTGTTGGTGCTTGGGAGCATTGGTAGACAAGGAAAAGAATGTTAGCTACACTATGCAAATTAAGGAAGTTTTTGCTACAGGAGAATGTAGTGTGAAAGTTGCCAAATAAATCAAACTCTATGCCATACCTGCAAACACAGTGTCAGCTGAAAGGTCATTAGCTGCCTGAATACATAGGCCTACACTGAGGCAGAAGAGACTGAACAACACGGTACCCTTAACACTCACAATATAGACTTGATGCCTCTTGTACCTTATGAATATCTCATGAGGCATTCAGAAAGAGCAGAGCAATTTGTTGTACAACCTTTACCTCGTACTGAGTAGGGCCTACCTACTTTTAAGGCATGCAACTTATCTGAATTATAAGGCAACTCAATATTTTAAGGCATCATTTTTATCTGAATACAACTTTTTTCTGTTGTCATAAACTTACATGAAGGCACGAATAAAATATTATGATGTAGTAATAAATAATTTTACAATATTCTTTCACTTTCTAATTTTTAAATAATAATTTCTGTAATGTATCTCCATGCTCTCTTTATTTAGAGGGCTACTTATTCCTGAAAACATGCTACAGTAATATTTATAAGAAATATTGTCTTTGCTCTTTACTATTAAGGTAACCTTATTACAATGGACAGGTATGTCTGTGTATGTACATATATTTTGGTGATTACATTGAAATATGAGTGTTAGTTTAAGAATACCTTTAACAATGGAATGACTACTTTAAAAATTTTGTTTAGTCCTTCACAAACGGGAGGCTGTCTTTTTCCTCAGTCACCGGAATTTGGATCCTCTACTGCAGCAGCATGTGAATTTGAAAGTAATAATTCAGCTGCTTGTATTTGGGTACCTGGGACACCTGTTCCTGAACATTGGGCATTGTCAGTCAAATGCAGTAAAGGATATTATATTAAGGAAACTCAAGATGAAAATTTTTATAGTTTCTGTGAAAATGGAAAGTGGTCTCCAACGATTCCAGTCTGCAGAAGTAAGTTACAATTTGTTTTAAAGTTACTTATAAAATCATTAGAGAGGAAGGTAATAGTAAAATAGTAGTTTGCCTTTCGGATGTATATAAATAATCTATAGGAAAAAATGTTTTATTAGTAACATCAGTGGCAGACATTTAACTCATTTATGGTAGCTACGTTAGGGTGACCAGATTTGAAGTTGGAAAGTTAGACATTCTTTCTAAGTGTTCTGTCAACTGTTGTTTGTAGTGTTTTAATTTTTCATTCAAGTTAAAAACTTGTACCTCTTGTCTTATGGCCTCATTTCTCATACTGTCAAGTTTAGAACACTTTTTGAGTCCTTATGAGAACGGCATTTCCAAGGCCTGTATTTTACTCTCTTGTTTCTTGGTTGTTGTTCATAATCCACACCAATAGGACAGTACAGGGACTGCCGTAAGGTTGGTTGTTGCACATAATCCACACCCATAGGACAGTACAGAGACTGCCGTAAGGTTGTATCCCATCGTACCTTGTTTCTAGAAACATGGTTGACTGTTCCACAGATTCTTTCCACAAAAGTATTTAATAAAGTCATTGATATTAAGAAGGAGGAAATAAATAATAATTATAATAAATTAAACGATATAAATTTCAAAAATTGCCAAGAATTATTTGCTTGGCTGCTTCATCTTTGATGTAATTGTTCTTATATATTACTCTGATATTTAGAATATTATTCAAAATTTTTGAACAATAGATTTTATTATGTCTACATCATAATCACTTATTTATTTCATTATGTCTGTTGTAGTTTCTCGGATCCTAGCTTTAATCAGTGCCATCCAAACAGTCAACCTGCGTCAGGACTCTTGCACTCATTGTGTCATCTTTTCTCCAGAAATGTCTAGGCGTTCATTTGCTTTAGGTGCCCAAACCAATTTGACATTGTCACCATATCTATTATGTGTGCACTAATACTCACTTTTTCTCTTTACCTACAGTCTTAGTTCTGTCAATTCTAACTTGCCTGTAGCTGTGTCTATTTCCTTTATTTGCCTCCCACAGTTCTGTAACCCCATATAAGAGTGTGCTCTGTACTCTGGTTTTCTGTACTCTAAACCTGTTATGCTTTGTAATCCGGGTGCCCCATAGTAGGCTATTAGTTGCCTTGTAGCTGTTTTTGGTTGCTTCATTCTTGATATCACTTCTTGATTGCTATCACCTACAAACATTATTATTACTCCTCACCTCAGTACTTAAAGTTATTTGTAGCTCTTATAACATCTATGCCTAACTTAGCCTCACCATTTAGTGCCAGGTACTCTGTTTGGAATGAATTTATTTTCAGACTACATTTCATTTATTTTTCTGCAAGCTTTCTATACAAGTAACTACAATCCATCTTATCCTCTGTCTGTATACGTTGATCGTGAACAATGTATAACATAAAGAGGCTTCCATCTCCAATCAGTAGACTGATATTACATTTCTTCCTCCACACATCCGAGCTCCATGCAAATAGATCTAAAGCAATGTTGGAGATACACAACAGCGTTGTTTCTAACCATTACTAACAGTAACCTCACTGGTCATTCTTTTCCCCATTGTAATACAAGCTGCCATATCTGTATATAATTGCTTAGTTGCAATTACGTATTTACCATTTGTTCCTTGGATTCTCATAGTTCATACTAATGCAAATTGCACTCTATCATAAACTTTCATACTATCATAAAGTTGTTTTACGCAGCGAGAGATGTTGAACAGTATTAGCTCACCTATACTGCGGACTACTTCTCGAATTTGATGCTTAAATTACACTTTTGCGTGACTGAAAATTTCTGTACGTAATTTATACACGTCTAGCGCATCGAAGAGTGATGCTACCCCTCGCTTTGAGTTGGCGTCAGTTTTAGATACTGGATGCTGATTGGCTGTTCAAATAAATCATGCGTTTTTCCAGTTTTGACAATCTCGAACAGGTCGACAAAACACCCCTTGATAGGTTTGAAACGGCAGAGAATTTCTAGTTAAAATCGTACTTCCTGTGTTTGCAAATCGATTGATTACAGGTATTTGCAAACGTGTTTTCAAAGATCTGACCACAGAATATTGTTGCTTAGGTCTTTATCTGTGTGTGTGTGAAAACACCTAATTCCTACGTAGTATAATTCTCTCGTTATTCCTTTTGGCGTACGTCTTCCGTATAACTTCTTCAATTGTTAATTATATTAACTGAGATTGCGGCTACTTAGAAAGCTTCACTTGCTGAATACAATGCTGTTTTCAGAAATGCCGTATATTTACTAGTTTTTAAGTTATCACAGGTTGAACTGATAATTTGTATTGAGTAAAATTTCATGTTTGTACCAGTATCTGATGTCGCTGTGACGTGGTTAGAGTGAGATGGCTGCGATTGTACGCTCTCTCTATCTTGCTTACGCTGCTCTACTCCCTCCGTCAGACACTTCATATAACGATAACGCTCAGTTAGGACGCTAATATGAATCGTTATAATATATATATATATATATATATATATATATACGAGGTGTGTTCAAAAAAAGACCGAACTATTTGTGTAGCACGTCAACTAGCGCATAGAGCGAGCTGCAGAATTAAGTGCTGCTAGCGACAGGTTTTGACGCCTGAATGCCGTTTTCTCCGTCCCGTCATGATCTTCAGTCTTCGAGCTACACGCGCTGTAATGGGCACGGGCACACACCGTCCGGCGGATTTATAACGAAGTGAGAAGGAAGATCTTAATACAATGTGTGTGTATAAAATTGTGGTGCTAACTTCGTAAAATCTATTTCTGATCTATTTCCATTGCATTCCAAAATTATCATTACCATCTGGGTTGGTACGCAGTTGTTGATCGATTTCAAATCGGGTCTCTTTCTGATCGTCGTCAACAAACGCAGTAAGAATTGTTTTCTTACAAATGCAGTAATATCATTGAATTAAATTTATCAATCTAAATTTAATTTTACGATTTTATATTAATGTGCATTCTCTCAGAAAGTCTCGGTAATTAAAAGAATGAATTACAATTACCACATCGCGAGCTCTCTTCCCATGATCTTCGATATCGCTTTGATTGCACTGATAATTAGATTTTTGCTCTCTTTAAAAAGTCTTAAAATAATCGTTCGTCTCAAGCAGGCTGCCGCGTATGCTTAATTAAAAACCAGAATGTCTCTGAAAATTTTAACCTAGTTTTGCCGCAAAATTTCATGCGCACATGTTGTTCTTTGCGGTCTTTCTTAATCAGTTTGTCACTAATCGCCGGCCAGCGTGCGCATGTGCCCACTCAACCTGATATACCTCAAAGACTAGTGCTAATAGCGGAACACAATAAGTGGCAGTTTGTTGTCAAAAACTATCGCTAGATGCGCGCAAAGTCGCGGCGCGTCGTTTGTGCGGGTTGATGTGTTACTCAAAAAGTTTGGTCTTTTTATGAACACACCTCGTGTGTATATATATATATATATATATATATATATATATATATATGCACAGTATCAATGTACTGTACATGCATACATACATATACTAATATAATATATATGTATACATATATGTATTGCTAATGTTCACCTTTGTCCACATTAATAGACTCGGACACCCTGCCTCTAAGGAACAATGTAAATTTATATGTCAATCACTCCATCATATATGTGGGGTGCATGCTAAAATAGCTTGTTCAGAACCTCTTCAGGTCCAGTATATTTATTCTTATTCAGATTGTACATTACTTGCTTAGCTTCATCCACAATTATTATGTTTTCCATTACCAATTCTTCTTCATTAACATATTGTTCTTTGGGTATACTTATTTCTAGACACTCTGATCTGGTTTCTGCAGTGGTCTAGAGAACTATTTTTTTTGATCACTTACCTATATAATGTCTGACATATTATTTTTGTGTCTCTTAGTTTAGATACGTTTAATAGCCTTTCACACTGTTCTTGTTTTACTAATCTGACGCACGTATCTATGTCTTCACACTTAGTTTTCCACAGTTAATTCTTGGATTTTTAAACAAAACTTTTGACTCTTCTATTGTTTCCTGCCTTCTGTATGATTAATCATTAACCGTTTCTGATACATTTGCTTCTTGCTATGCATAATCCCTCTTGTTTTGTCAGACCAAGGAGGGTAGTTATTCTGTTTGATCTTTCCAATACAAAAAATACTAAAGCAATTTTATTAATTTTATTTTCTATTTCACAGTACATCTTCCAGATGACAAGAAGATTTCGCTCAATCTCTAACTTTAACCCAAATTGTAAATAAGAGGGTTTGCGTCATTGTCAAGCTGTAGTTTGTATTCAGCTCAATTATTATTGTTGTTTGTTAGTACTTATTATAACTTAGTGGTGATTGTTATGATAGCACACTGAGCATACAGTGTTGGACAGTGGAAACACAATAACTGACACCAATGAAGTCACTAATTACAAACTTTATTTAGACACAAACAGCAGTTAGAAATCAACTCTTATACAATAATTCAAGTTAAATTTGTTCAACACACAACAATAAACGTCACGTTATTACAGTTTGACACTAATTAACACAATAATCACTTTCCAGTAAATCACAACAGTAACTTCGATCCGCAGTTGTAAATTCGACACATCTTACTGAACTGGCTAAGCCTGCTGCTGACACATATAAGCCACAGTGGGTTTAGAGAAATGTACTGCATTCCAGCCAATGAGTCAAAAAGAGTTGCAAGAGCACTTTGGAATTTGCAAGAAAGCTTGAAACCTTGACCTTGATGCACTACACTGACCAATTGCAGTATAAATAACTGCAAACCTTGTCCCGATCCATGTGTTTTAAAGTCACATAGCTGTCCTTTCTTCAAAAATTAGCAATATTCTAAAACTCTAGTTTGATTGAGTTGTGATACAAATTAGATTATTTATGAATAATGATGTTTTTGTGGTTCACACAATATGACCAGTCTAACAAGAATAATTTATTTTCCTTCTCAAAGATTAATAATGTATAATTGTTCACATTTATTTGTTTTTTTTTTCAGAAATGTGTTCACCTCTTGTCTCATTAAGCGTTGCTATAAGATGTTTTAATAAAGATGATGACACTGACTGTAGCATGCCTGTGCGTCCCGGAACACGAGCAAAAGCTGAATGTAAACAATCGTATACTCCAATTCAGACTCATCGATACATAGAATTATTGTGCAGAGACGATGGCCAGTGGAATTATGACTTGTTTTATTGCCAACCAGGTAAAAGACTTATGTTTCAGACTTTTGTCAATGTGTCACTGGCCAAACCAAATGAAATTGCATGTATACAAGACAAATTTTGTAAACATATCTGAAAATAAATAATTAATCTAAACATTCCTGTTTTACATAAAATATTATTTAACTGGGTTTGATTAAAATTTCAAATAATAGGCAACACCAAGCATAATTTACTGACAGTGCTCAGAATGATTAAACACATTTCTTCATATTTCCTTTACGTATGTCAGAATTTCTCTGATCTGATTGGAATATTAGAAAATAAGAAAAAATCAAATAAATTAATATGTTAATATTATTATTTACAATAAAATTTTAGATCATTGCCTGAAACTTGCGCGCGCGCGCACACACATATTTACAATTTATGTAAACATAACACTGAACAGTATTGCAATGTTAATTTGATTTTGATTCTTCAAATTTTGAGTCAAGTTTTATAATTGCTTTCTTGTATTCTATATTGTATTAGTATACAAAGTACACTAAGAAAGTAACCAACATTATTATAGCCTAAACTATTCTACAAAAAACATCATTTATATTGTATAAAGGATTTTTAGTACTTACAAGTACACCTCTAGGTATTCCAGTCGGTTATTTTCTTAGTTTTTCAACCGAGATGCATTTCGGAACAGTTGTGTTCCATCTTCAATCGGAATCATTTAGTAAACTTACATATATAAAAAATTTCCACTCAGGTGAGCTTCGTCGACACAGGTACATAAAACATAACACTTACAAACACACAAAACACAACACTAAACAAATTTTTAAAAATAACGTTATCATTATAACAAAAACCGATTTCGAACGGACGATTTAAATAATCGTAGCTGGCCAGCATTTGTTGCCCGCACGTCATACGGAAACCGACGAACGATAAACTACCCGACGCGCGACCTTTGTGCGTACTCTTCGAGGTAATCTAATATTTTAAACGTAACCAAATCCCTATAATCCTCTTTTCTGTTAAGCAGTGTTTTTCCACCGGCTCCTCGTTTGTATTTGTAAATATGGTATTGCTCGTATATTTTTGATGCTTCTTTGTTTGACCTATACCTTAATACTCCTAATGAAGTGTTGAAATCGATGTTGTGTTGTGGGCTGCTTTTTAGGTGTTGCGCCACAACTGACGAAGGTTTACGGTAATTTCTGGCAGCATGTTCATTGAACCTTTTACGAAAGATGTGGTCAGTATAGCCATGTACTTCTTATTGCAAACTTCTTCCCCTGCATTACAAGTAATCATATAAACGCCTTTGGCTTCTTCTTTTGGTGTAACTTGTGTTTTCTTGTTTAAGTTGTGTTTTTTATTTTCTTTTTGACGTGCGGGCAACAAATGCTGGCCAGCTACGATTATTTAAATCATCCGTTCGCAATCGGTTTTTGTTATAATGTTAACGTTCTTTTTAAAAAAATTTTTAGTGTTGTGTTTTGTGTGTTTTTAAGTGTTATGTTTTATGTACTTGTGTCGACGAAGCTCACCTGAGTGAAAATTTTTTATATATGTAAGTTTACTAAATGATTCCGATTGAAGATGGAACACAACTGTTCTGAAATGCATCTCGGATGAAAAACTAAGAAAATCACCGACTGGAATACCTAGAGGTGTACTTGTAAGTACTAAAAATCCTTTATACATTATTAAAGGTATTCTTTTACGGTTTCATAAAAAAAACAATCATTTATATTACTACGTAATTTTTAACATAGTTAATTACTTTGCCATTTTATTTACATATACAATAGATTTTATAATTTAATTCTCATTACTGTTAAATTTATTCAAATAGCTTTATTTCTTATTATACGGACATTTTTTTACTTGATAGTCTTAAAATTTGTATTTCTTTGATGGAACCCTACTAACTGCATTTTATGTGGTTTATATGAATTTAGTTATGTCAGGTCTATTGTCTATTAACAAATCAAAGACTTAACACACACACACACACACACACACACACACCTGCCAAAGCATTAGAGTGTTAATTAAAAGCTTTTTATATAAAGTCTCACACATATATTGCAACAATACATATTTGCATAATTGCCCAGGGTAATTTATTTGAACTATAAATATTTGTATATATTTATTTGTAATATAAACAGTTGTACATAGTTTTAAAATTGTGCATAGAGGAACAGACAACTTTCGTAAATTGTTTTTAAACACCTGCTTTATGAACAATGAGTTTCTTGGATACTGATGGGTGGCAAACTGTGTATAGAGTGTTACTGACGTGTGTGTGTGTGTGTGTGTGTGTGTGTGTGTGTGTGTGTGTGTGTGTGTGTGTGTGTGTGTGTGTGTGTGTGTGTGTGTGTGTGTGTGTGTGTGTGTGTGTGTCACATCACCTGATTAAGGGAGGAGAACAACAGTCTTTAACTATTGAGAGAGGAGTATAGTGTATTTAACTATTGAGAGAGAGTACAGTGCATTTAACTATTGAGAGAGGAGTACAGTGTATTTAACTATTGAGAGAGGAGTACAGTGTATTTAACTATTGAGAAAGGGGTACAGTGTATTTGACTATTGAGAGAGGAGTACAGTGCATTTAACTATTGAGAGAGGAGTACAGTGTATTTAACTATTGAGAGAGGAGTACAGTGTATTTAACTATTGAGAAAGGGGTACAGTGTATTTAACTATTGAGAGAGGAGTACAGTGTATTTAACTATTGAGAGAGGAGTACAATATATTTAACTATTGAGAGAGTAGTACAGTGTATTTAATTATTGAGAGAGGAGTATAGTGTATTTTAGTTGTGGTAGTAAGCTCCCGTTCAGACAGGCAGAAAATGGAAGTAATTAAATACATTTATATGATAAAAATTCTCACGCTAACAATACAGAGAGCCAAGTAAATTATTTAATTTTAAGACATGGAAAATGACACATATATAGAAGATAAAATTTGTAGCTGAAAGGTAAAAGTGTAACAAAACTATAAACAAATTAATTAATTGCTAACTTAATTAATATTTCTTTTTAAATCTGTAAAGAATTTGTTCTTTCATGCCACATAATCTTTCTCCTCTCTTCTCACATAAAATTTATTACGAAACAAAATGGACTTAACGTAACGAACACAGAAATCCCACAACCTAGCTGGTAGATTATTATGTGGAGTACTCTTCCAATACCGGGTACCGTACATCATATATAAATTGTAATGTTGCAATATATATATATATATTGTACTGTAATTAATTGCAGGTATTGTAATTAAGATCTGCTCCACGTTGGATCAGCCATTTAATGTACTGTTATTTTTTTTATGAGTCTTGTATTTATTTAATAGTATAATATAATTAAGAAATGTACCTACTGTTATTATGTTTACCATAGTTTACATAGTATGTTTACCATAGTTTACCATATTATGTTTACTACTGTTTTTTTTTGTTTACCAGTACATGTAAAGAAACTCTTTCTCTCAGGGTTAATGATTATTAAGCTGTTTGATCGTATTTACGATTGTATCTAATATTTTCTTTTCTTTAAACCAAACCAAATTCAGTTAATATGTAGTATTTTGAGAATTAACCATGTAAAAAATAAATACCAGACTAATGTAACTTGACCGACTCTGAATTCTTCCAGCTGCCACGGGTTCACTTCTGGTTGTTGTTTACCTTTTTTCAAAAGCAATATCAGGCTTGGCAACCTGTTCCTTCACACAAATTTCTTATTGATCTCACCGTTGAATGCCGCTCTCCAGGACGACTGCAACACATGTCTCCTCGGAACACTTAATTATCCTTTATGGCCACTTAAACTCTTCTTCAGTCCAGGATTTCCCTCTTCTATCGTCGTTCTGTTAAGGATATTGTTATATTTCTCGTAATATTATTTATTTATTAAATATTATAATCAAAACTCTGGTATCACAAATTAAATTCCTTTACTGTATGTTCTTTTCCATATTACATTAACTTGATGATGTACAAATGTTACCTTATGAATTTAGACTCTTCAAGCTACTTTTAATAGATATAATTTTAGACTCTTCATGCTGTTACTATTCGATATAAAATTAGACTCTTCACGTTACTCTTATTGAAAATAAAATTAGACTTATAACGTTACTCGTATTGAATATAATTGAAGACTAATAAAAATTTCCTTCATCATTATACAATACAATTTGTTAACAATTTACAAATTTGCCACTATGATAATTCCCTAATTTCTTTACATCTGTTTATCATATACCTATTAAAACATATATCATTTTTCTATTTCTTATTAAACATCTTTATTTTACCTCTAATATTCGTAATTCTAGTTGTTATTTATTAAATTATAATTTTATTACTCTTTACTCTTATTATAACATTCATTCCAATTTCATATATTATTTTCTCAACATATAACTGAATATTGTTTTATATCATATAGGAATCGACCTCTATGTTGACTGGGTGAGTCGATAGTCCCAATGTTTTTTGTTTACATTTTAAAACATATGTTACATTCAATACAAAATCTGCATCCTTTCTCTTTTAAATTTTATTATCTCCTTATTATGTACTGTGTGCATTTTAACAGCAGTACAATATATATATATATTGCAATATATAGGTGTTGCATAGAAAATATAGTTGAGATATATGTTATTGGAATGAAGTGGATGTGCTTACATTTTCTGACAATCTACAGTGTTTTAATACAATTTATTTAAACAGTAATTAAACAGTCTCTGTTGACCTCCATAATACAAACTAAAATTTACTTTCTATACAATGAAATAAATTAAAATTTTAAAAAGTTTCATTTGTCTTACTTAAACTATCAGTCTTTACTGATAGGCCTATAATGTGTAAAAAGTCTTTCTTTTAAATAAGTTTTTATAAGTGTAATAAATAATATATGTTCAATTCCCTTTAATTTCGACTGCAGATCCTTCAGACAATGGGTTGATCCTATCCTATCTATGGTTTAGTTTTCTCTGTCCGGCTTTAGTGTCACCTTTGAGCGTATAGATATTTCTCACGGTTTCATATAATTTCAGTTACTTTTTAATTGGTGTATTGAGCTTAAACCTCTTCAGTAAGCTTAAAGTGTCTATACAGGCTACACTAAATAGGATTTACTCACATGGATAGCACTAAATGATAATATTTACTGCAGTCACTCAAAAGTTATTTTCTAACTTCCATTCATCGCAACTGGCAGACCGATCGGATCGTCATGGATCAAAGCAGCATCTACTTGTTATCGATTCTAAAGAGACATTGCTCTATATGTTGCAAGTCATTTTCTTGAACTGAGTTTCTCGTAATCCGATTAGTTCTTGCATAACCCTTCTCACGATTTTCTTACAGAAAACTAATGTTCTTTTCCAAGAACGTATTGTACAGAATAAATTTGTTCAAAAAAACTGAAATATTTTACAACCAATTTTATGGGCCGTAAAACCTTTTTACTACAAAAAAATGCATACATTCAGATACTAATTTTCCAAGTAATTACTGTCATCAGGTAGGTTTTTTTAATTACAAACATTCTGGTATAAGTCCTATCTCAGATTTTCATGTCTCAAAAGTTATTTAAATTGACGTGTTCTTATGACTATACCGTAACATATTTATATACTCTCGTGAATGTGTACTACACATGCTGCTCTAAGTAGTCTTACCCACTAATTCACTGCGCTTAAAGTTGTTTCACAGGTCTGAAGGTAGGTTCTTACCAGAACATTTACAATCTTGATTCCCTTTTTTACCTGCGGGAGAAAGTTTCTGCTTTCAAGAAGTCCCGCCCCATTTCCAAGCAGTGTTATAACTGCTAGCGGCAGAGGCACAGTAGTGTCTTCTGCCATTACCCGACTTGATGTGTGCGTTGTGGTGATGGACATTGCAAGGACACTTGTTTTCATGAGCATACCGCTACTATGATGTGTCCCAACTGTCAGAAATCCTGCTCGCTCTCGCGAGTGCAAATTCTACTTGGCAGCTCTCAAGAAATCTTCTAAAGCACAAAACCTGTCGATGCCTCCTGCTGCCTGGGAAACCTCTGACCCATCTTCTGCTGCTTCCATGGCCCCTTCAACGACTGCAGTTGCAGCTGCGACACCTGCCCATCCGGCTACCACCAGAGCATCCAACTACGCTAAAAAAACTGACGCCTTTAAACCTTCCTACCACGCACCAGCCCAGCGGCGTAAGCAAGCTGCGTTAAAGAAAACGAAGTCTTCCGTCCCCACTCCTTTGCAGCAAAATCCCGCTTTCAAAGAACCTTGACAATGGTATCAAGTTTCGGATCCGATCATCACTGATTGTTTACGTGAATAGGTAGAAGCCCTCATCCCCTCAGATTCTGGCTGTCAAGGTCATTTAGTCTGCGCTCATTACGATTCTTCCCTCCCTTATGACCCTCCTGACTTCCCTAAACTAAGCCTCTTTGGCTGTTGGCACAGAATGCCCGTGACGTTCTGCTTTTGGTACTGAGCAAATGTCATATACCTACATACCTAAACGCCGTACTCCTTTTTAAAACCTAGGAAGGTTTTAAACCACTGCTGTCTCCTTTCATGTTCTGGTGTTTATAAAATACTGCACAGATCGCCCTGTGCAGGACAACCCCGCTTGTCACAATAGTAGTACTGCTATTCTAGCCCACAGGCACATTGCCCACCATCAACTCCCTCTCTGGCGACTCGTCACCTAGAGGTAACGGCGGTGGCCCTCTTCGTCAGGGACAGGGAGGTCGCAGAGGGCCTCCACTACACGAGGAGTGACACATCCTCCTGGACCATTCTCTTCTGACAATAGCTGCCGGAGACTTCAACTCCAAGCATCCCAGCTGGTATAGCCATGTCCCTGACAGATACATTCAGCGTCATTCTCAGTTCTATGTTATTGGTCCTGATTCTCAGACCCACATTCCCAACAGGGGACTTCTTGACATCCTTGACATTGTTGTTGTCAAGGACCTGGCCTATGCCATCACTGTAAATGCCGTGTAGGACCTTTCGTCCAATCACGACCCGGTGCTAATAATACTAATAAATACTAATTGTCATTAAGTGTTAGTATTTCAGAATAACAAATATTATGTGTTAATTATTTAATTATAACATGTTATTGATCAGTTTTTTATTAATCTCTGTTTTGTTATGGTGTGCTCTTGTAGATGTTATCCTGTTCTGGTTCTTAGCTCAAGTTTCTATACAAATCTGTTTGACCTGACAAGTGGTTTTATATATACATATTGCAAGAATACATAAATTTGCATAACTATTGACCCAGGGCAGTAATTTTGTAAATAATTAGTGCATAAAGAATACAATGAATAGTTTAAAAATTTTAAACTACAGGCTTTGACGGAGCTTATAATAAATGAAATCCGGTTGAGGCTGTAAGGTAAAACTTTTACGTTTTTACCAATAAAACACTTTGTGTTCCGAGTCGGGAGTGATATAGGCCTACTAATATTTAGTTAATCAATGGGCACGTCATGGATAACAAAATCTAAGAAATTATAAACATTTTTAAAGTAAATATTAGTTTGATTAAAATATTAATAACAACAATTCAATTTTTATTTAGTAAAGTTTATACTATTTTTATAAATGAGTTGCTATTTTAATAATGATTCACAGTCAGACACCCATCATGTAATATAAAATAATTTTATAATTTGTTCATCATATATGTTTAGATATTTAAAACTATATGTTATTAATGTGTACTGAATAGCAAAGGTATGTTATGTTTTACAGATTGTAACCTTATAAAAGAGAAATTTGAAACTTCCTAACCTTCAAATTTTAATAATCAATTAACTTTCTTTGCAATATTTAATAAACCATTGGTTGATTTTTTTTACTGTGTTTTAAATTAATTATTTTGCGTCATCAAAGTCTCACTCCTCTTTTTAAAAAATAATTTTATTGTGTGACCACATATACTTAAAGCAAAGAACATACAAAAATCCTATGACCTAGCCGGTGTTTAACACTATATAGCTGCATTGGGAACATGGTCAGAAATGTATTCATTTTAAAACTCTTAAGTTGCATAATAAATTGGCGGAATGGATGCATAATAACAGAGATAAAGGAAAGCTCAAAATTAGAATTCAAAGGGTTGAAGAAGGACAATCCAATTGAATTCTTACTGAACTGTGAACAAGAAATGTAGTTAACAGGTACAAAGAGAAGATTGACTCTATTAGTAAACATTTTCAAGATTCTGTTGCACAATGGTATACTATTGTCCAAGATAATTTAATTACCTACAAACAATTTAACAAACATTTTGATGGCCACTATCGGAATATTTACATGCAAAGACAAATAAGAGACAATTAGAATTTGGTAAATATCAACCAAATGGTAAACTTACTCTTGAGGAATACGTCATTCAGCTTGTTGAAGGAAATAAACACTTATTTAAACAATATGTATTGGTACTTAAATTAGCACATGATTTTCACAGAGATATAAGATTGACCATACACACGCAAGGAATTATAACCGTTGTAGATTTATTGATTTTGCTGACGCAGTCCGAACATATGTTTCACACTGAGTACAGAAATAATACTAATTTTCTAGACACGAGAAAATATGCAACTAAAGGCAAAGAGGAGAGAGTGAGAGAAAACTTTGGGCAGAGTGAAATTAGAAGAGAAGACCACAAGGTTAAGAGTAAAATAGAGGGGAGTAATACAAAAGTGGATACACCTGGCTAAATTCAAATAAGAAATTCAGGAAACCTTATAACCGGAATAACCTATACAAAGAATAACTATGCCGCCAAAAACAGGATAGATATTAACTCTCAACATGGAATCAAAGTTGATTGCTACAACACAAAGGTATTACTGAACAGCCTATTTCCGCCTGATTTGTTCAACGACATAACACAACTGGATATTTCTATGAGAGGTGCGAATGAATTTAACTATTGTCCAACAGTTACTGTTCACATTAACAATTGTAAAGTACAAGCGTTGATTGACACAGGAAGCGATATTAGTAACACACAGACAACAAATTTGTTTGTAATATCA
The DNA here is from genome assembly GCA_034769895.1 of Magicicada septendecula. Taxonomy (NCBI): domain Eukaryota; kingdom Metazoa; phylum Arthropoda; class Insecta; order Hemiptera; family Cicadidae; genus Magicicada; species Magicicada septendecula. The sequence continues at coordinate 381,886,317 of CM068375.1, read as the reverse complement.
CCTACACAGCAACAAACAACATTTTAAATCGACATCCACTGTACCAGTTATTGATTTTTTATATAACCACTGCTAATTGTACCAGGGAACGAGTTATGCAAAATATATTTATAAAAATAACAAGTGGGAATGTACTAAATAAATATACAATATGAGTTACATATGCTAAATTAGTACAAAATAAACTAGACCATCACTGTATATTAGGAATGAATGCCTTAAGTAAGATGAAGGTTGTAATAAATATAGCACACCAAACAATGACGAGCACATTGAATAATGTCACACAAAATGTAAAATTCAATTTAACTGAGGAAGATCTAAATTTAGCAAAAAACCAATGGTGAACACCAAGTGGAAGAACAAATACATGCCTTAATTAAAGAGTATCCAGACATATTTAGCGAACTGCCTACACAAACTAATGTATAAGAACATCACTTCAAGGTCACAGATCTGTTAAAATTCGTAAGGAGGTCGTATTCAATTCCAATGAAGTATGTAGAACAAGTCGAGAAAAAATCAAAAGAATGCTGGAAAATGGCGGCCATAGACTGATCAAACAATAATTCCTTAAACCCGTTATTTGTGGTGAAAAAGAAGAATGATGAAATTTGACTGTGTATGGACATGAGGAACTTGAATAGCGTCATAGAAAAAGATGTTGACTGTGCACCAACGGCAGATGAGCTAATGCAAAAGCAGCTAAGTATTTAACTAAACTTGATTTAACATTCAGTTTCCGACAGATTCCCATTCGAGAAACTGATGGAGAATATACTGCATTTTTGTATAAAAGTAAATGCTACCAGAATAAGGTAGTACATTTTGGTTTAAGCACAAGCTTAGCAGCCATTGTAGAAACGTTTGGAAATTGCATTTTGTCCAGAAGTAGAATCTTACACCATGTTGTTTTATGTTGTTGATAACATATTGGTCATTATGCACATTAGAACATATAATCAATTTACCCACTATTTTTGAGAAGTTTCAGCAAGCTTGCATCTCATTAAATTTAGAAAAATGTGAATTTATACAATCGTCTATAACATTTTTGGGTCATATTGTATCTGATCAAGGTATACGACAAGATCCATGCAAAACAAGCAGTGGACAGTAGTGTGGTAATTTTTGCATTCATAGGTTGGCTAATCTGTACGCTTTCAAATCGTTCTTATCATGTTTTTACAACGATACAGTTCCACGAGCCTTGGCTGGCAGCGGACGTCATTACGTTTGCTGCCTGATTCTGTCTATTTCATTTTCTTGTTGTCGCGACAATTATTTAGGCCTTAGGCCTCAACGTTTTTCAATGTAGCTGAGTGGCACACATTTGTGCCTCATCAAAATGTAGCTTCATTTACAAATCGGTTTCTTCAAAATTAATCTTCAGAATTAGCCAATCTTAGTACTATGAGTTGAGTGTAAAAAAGGAAACTTAATAAATGTATTAATACAGTCCACTATCTTTATCATTCTGCATCCTGGCGATAACACACCAAGCTTCATTCTTTCTGATGGAAAAATCTTAGAGCACACGTGCCGACATTCAACACATTTTTATTTGGTCCACTTGGAACGAATCTCAACTTAACATTTTTTTTGGTCGCTCCGTGCCTAGATTCGTCATTCACCTTTTCATTATTTTTCTGCCCCAATTTCTGGCCATCACGGGGCACTCAGCATATTCCCTGATCCGACCGTGTCGTGACTTAACCAGCATTTCTTTCGTCGCCTTTGAGCCTCCTGACGACATCACTGCAAGACCATCCATGTGCTAGCGTCAGTACTCCAGTGTAAGCAGTCATCTCTCCGGTCTGTGTGTTTGCCATCTTCTCCACGGCCTCGACGCTTCAGGACATCGCATACCAGGTACCACATCATTAACATCATTATCAGGTGCGTACAATGGCTGAAGAAGGCCTCACAGTGTTGGTCAGAAAGAGAGGCGGCTTAAAGTCTGCCATAGTGCGTATTAATTCGGCTGTCAGCAACTTTGACAAAAACACTAACACCAAACATTTTTTAATAGTTAGACTTGGAAGTCTAAAAAGCTTGGCAACAAAATACGATGAGGTACAGTCCGAAATCGAACTTATTTCTAAAGACATAAACGCTGCTCAAGAAGACGTATATGTACTACTCACAAGCTGCTCGGACCCTACAATACTAAAAAATCAAAATCTACAACAATGAAAAGCGAAAACAACACCACCCTATCACACTCTATCATAACTTCTCAAAACAGGGGAAACTGACGATCTCCAAGACACCACAATCTAAGGGCACACACTCTAACTCTCCAACTCCTTTTTGATATTTTTTTCTTTTTCTAATTTTTTTTTTATTTTATTTTATGTTTTTCTAAGGGGAGGGGTAGGAAAATCAGGGAGATGAAAAGGGGCAAGGATCATTGAAGGTCAAGAGCTAGGACAAAGGGTAAGGACATGATTCCTTCCGAAAATGAGGATGACTGGAGAAAACCAAGGCTCGCGTTGGCAGGGGCGCAAACCTGAAGTAGACGAACACCACTGGGACTGTGGGGAACATCTACCCGCTACCCGTTAACCGCTTCTTCTCACTTTTCTGTGACGGACTTTAGGTACTCGTTCCTTTCGGACACCACTCTCTGAGAAATTATCTCGTGTTGAGCTGTACTGGTTTGTTTCTTCTGAATCAGAATCAAGGCAACTTACATCACTACTTTCACCCCGATTTGGATTATCCTCATCATCTAACTCCTCTGCTTCTCTCTCTTCCAATCCTTCCTTCTCTTCCTCATTCTCTTCCTACTCTTCTACAATTTCCCCCTTTTTATCCCCATAATCCTTATCAACCTCATGACACTGCACCTCCTCACCATCTCCCAGTTGCTCATCTGATCCATCTTCAACCACATCTTCACCCAGCTCCTCACCAAATTCTTCATTAACCTCTTCTCCAATCTCCGTTTCATCAACACATTCATCACCAACATCATCGCCATCACGTCCACTACCACCATCCGAACACTGCTCATCTTCATCAACCTCTAGTTGCTCCTCTGGTCCACCCGAAACTTCTTTCCGTTCCTCAGAATTCTCAGGACTACACACAGAAGGCGTCTGCACATCTTCACACACTACATCAGTCTCACTCGCACACTCCACAACGCTGCCACCAACTTCCTCCTCAACGTCTACCTCATCTCCTTCCACCACACTTGCAGCATGGACATCCCCTTGTCCACCCGCAACCTCAGAAACTTCTGCAGCCTGGACATCCCCGTGTCCATCCGCAAACTCAGACTCTTTAGTCTCCCTAACACTTACAACTATACTTTCCTGTGCAGCATCTGCAGACCGTTCTTCTGCCTCTTCCTTTGATTCCTCTCCTTCACCACTCTCAGCAACTACAACGTTCACAACATTTCCCACCCTGGAATCCAGTTGTCCAGGTCCATGTGCAATGTCTAAATTAAATTCTACTGGCGATGGTAAAGCTCCACCATTAAGTGACTTCTCATATCCCTGCGTAGGCGATGATGATATTACAGGATCTGGATCCACCATGAATCGAGATGGAGATACCGGAACAAATTCCGCGGCATCTGGATTCAACCATGACGTCCTCTCTGAGTCCTCTAATTCCGTATTAACAGACGTGTTCCTGTCCTCTTGTATTGATCCACAGAAGTGATTCCTCTTTTCTTCTTCCGCTTCACCTTCTTCATCCACTACTCTATTAGGCACTTGTAATTCCTCTGGAACCTTTAAAGTTTCCTTTTTCTCCGAATAGGAATAACGCCTTGCTACAGGCTCCCTACTTGCCGATGTTTGTTCCCTAACATAATTTCTTCTTCCCCTGTTAAAGTCATACTTATTTGTGTTCTCTACTGTAACGGTTGTTACCGTCCTCACACTTGCCACCCCCTTGTAGCCTCCATTACTTCCGGAATATTCAGTTTTCCTTACAGGTTCTTGTGTTCTCCACCAACCGCCATGTTTGTCCCTTTTAGCTCTTCCTGACAAATCACTGGAGTATTGGACATCTGTAGCAGCTCTTCCCCGTGACTCATCCCCCGCCTGGACAGTACTAGAAACCACACACAACCGGTCCAGATCCGCGAAACAACGTGGACGGTCCGCGAATATCAAACGAGATCTCTCTTGGGGATTCAGTCCTTCCAGAATTGCTTGTATAAACTCGCTCTCGCGCAACCCCAACCTTAATACCCAGGCAGCTTTCCGTATGTCGTGCACGAAGTCCCCCAACGCCTCTCCGTTGGCCTGTAGGCGATAGAATAAATCAAACTTAAGCTGGGCACGTCGTCGATGGGGTATGAAGAAATCCAACACTTCCCCATGGAAAGCGTCGACACTGCCGCCCCGACGCAGAGTGTTGGTGACCAGCCCTCCCAATGAACCCCGGCAATACGGGTATATAAGGGACAAGACCTCCCCATCTGACACCCCCGGGAAATCTGCCAACTGCAGGACCAGGTCCAAGAAGACCAGCTACCTGTCCTCATCTACTCCATCCGACACCGAAAGTTTCTGGAGAACCCCTGAAATGGGGTGGGGCAATTTCTAATAGCATACCGCCGCCAGAATTGCACAATTCACAACACACAACAATAAAACCTAAATCCCAATGAAACACCTAACACAAACATAACTTACAAAACATCGTCACAAGAATCAGGAAAAACTTGAGTACTCACTCTTCCATCAAGTGGACCCCCGGGTTTCCTAGCGCTGCGGGGACCCAACCCATTCCAGCTCTCTGTCGACATCATACACAAGAAGAGAAACAACAACAACTTTAACATAGACATGCAATGCACACCAAAGAACACCTATCACAACATATACATTTCAACAACACATAGCTAACCCTCAACATCTAATCGTCATAATGTCCAAAATTTTCTGAAAATAAGTCCAGTCGGAGACGACACCGACTGTCGGTCGGGCCATATCGCATCCCCCCAAAACACGCACGCAATTCTCCCACATCGATTAATTAACCAGCCGACTTCCCAGCCATGCCCCAGATCTCCGGTAAGTCGAAGTCGCCACAAAAAGAATCCCACCAAAACAACAAAATGCATCCCGCATGGCGGTGGCAGAATACCATTATACATACCCATGTACTTAACATAGAAGATAACATAACATCTACCTAAATTCGTTCTTTCAAAAATTGTTTGATGTTTGGCGTGTTTCAAAATATTTCCGAGTTTGCAAGCCCCGTCACACCCAAGGACCCAAGGGTTTGACCCTAGAAACAAGCACGCTCTGCTACCATTTGTAACCCCTCTTTTAAAAAAAAAAATTTTTTATAAAAAATTTGATTTTTTTTTTTTTTTTTAAAGAGGGCCCACCAGATATTTAAAACTAGGCAGAGGGCCTAGAGAAGCCAAAAATGCGCTGGGTCCAGTGAGACGGGACTTGCAATTAAACTCGGCTGTTAAACAATAAAAACAATCTTTATTTTAATTCTAAGTTGTCGTGCAAATTAGTTACAAATCTACTAATTCTATCTTAATACAAAATCTGAATTTTAAGTTTTAATAATACAATTGCAATACAAAATGTGACTTTAAACTTGAGTTCAATGTTAATATAAAATACAAATTTTAGATATTCCATAATTCAATTTTAATATAAAATAAAACCCTCGAATTTTAGTTCAACGCGACTACAAGTATGAGGTTTCGATTCTACATAGTACAATTCTAAATTCTGTAAAATATCACCTTTAAATTCATACAATGTTAAAACTCCGATTTAAGGTTTAGATTTTCATTACTTGATTTCAAACTTAAATGCAAACTTCAAAATTCTTAATTCCTCATCATTCTAACATCTTCTTGATATCTGCACATAGGTATAATCTCATAGTGATTTGAATATTCTCAACATCATTTACATAATACTATAATGATCCGAATTCCTTAAACCTATCATATAATTTATATAAATAGCCCTTTACACATACTCCATATTACAACACATACTTTTACATAAATACAGATATAAATACACATACAGATATACATAAATACATATCACAGACACAGCATGATATCATACATCATTTTAACTCAGGAAGCCAGCCTGAACATCCCCCACGTACCCATGTGTGAAAGGAGAGACATATGGACGGATCATCCGGACCCCCTTAACTCAGTAATCAGTGGAAAAATTAAGAGAAAATGACAGAATAAACTTCCGGAAAAGAGATACAAAAAAAAAAGAAACTCTGGAATAGTCCCCTCTTAGTAGGATACCGTTACAACGTTAACAACCGAAATGAATTATAAGATAGTAACATTTGTTACCTCCCTTTTGTACCTTTGTGAAAAAAGGTACAACATCTTGATGAAGTTCAGAGTGGAACTGACAACGAGAAAACTTATTAACAAAAACAGAAGCTAAAGTTATAACGCTAGAAAATTTAGAGTGAAGTGATAAGTAAAAAAAAAACTCTTATTAAAATATATGAAAATCTAACGCATCCGGAAGTGAAAATGGCAGTAAACAAAAAAAAATTTAAGTCGCGGCACTGGCAGAATAAATTAATAAACTGCTAAATTCCTTTGATTGAACCGTGCAAATATATATATATTGTGATGTTTTCAATTTGTTTCTTCTGCAAGTAGATAATATTGTATATTCTTTTTATTAGGTGTTAAAAAGAATATACAATATTATCTACTTGCAGAAGAAACAAATTGAAAACATCACAAATTATATAATTACTGCAAGAAATATCGAGTTACTTATATAGAAAATATATATATATAAAAAGAATATACAAAAAAAAAGAAAAAAAAAAAAAAAAAAGAATATACAATATTATCTACTTGCAGAAGAAACAAATTGAAAACATCACAAATTATATATATATATATATATATGCATATATATAAATCTATAGACATTTGCAGCAACCTGAGTTGATCTGGCCGATGACACGCGTCCGACCTGATCTGACACTACACAACACGTCCGGTACCTGAATAAAACTGCCCCGCCCAGGTGCCTGAATCAGCCAAAAAGCAAGAAAACAATATAATCCCTTAACACTACCAAAGGCCTATTAGGACGAACGCTTATTAATGAATAATACAAAAATAACCAACCCACCTACCTGACAAGATATCAGCTTTGTATACTTTCACTACTTCAACTTTTAAACTTATATAGAAATATATATATATATATATTAAAAAAACTGCCAGCCCGGATACGAGCTCCTCGGCCAGATCTACAATTACATTGAGACGTATTACATAGTGAATTGCTTGTAAAATAAAATTTATCACCCTGTCCCAAATTGTCTAGATAGACGCGAGCACATGTTAACTATCGTAGGACTTGTTACCTTCCGACATTGTCACGCACTGGGGATTTGTTGAAGTGGCCTTATGAAAATAAAAGTTTAAATGTCACCTTTCAATTGTCCGGAGTATGTCTCGTGGGCATCGCTGGCAGGTTATGTTAACGCTCCTCCAGCGGCAGCCAACATTGACTGGTTGTTTGTTGCATCATACCAGTTGGACGGCAGTGCGCTGGAACGGGTTGAGCCCCCGGCTGGACGAAAACCCGGGAATCTCTGTAGCCTTTACTCAAACATAGTTGAAATTAAGTAGATTACAGAAACTTGAAACTGAAGGCGGCCGGGAAGAGCGTCAGATCTGAACACAACAGCAGGCTAGTACCGAATGGTGCTCCTGCATTGAAACCACATGTCGAAAAACCGTAATTCCACGCTGCGCCGTCAGGCAGCGACAGTGTGCAGCGCAAACCCTTACGCGCAATCACCATACGTACGCGTACGCGTAGTTACTTAAACAAATTATTCGGCAGTTAGGGCTGCTTTTTATTCTATTCATGCTTATAGGCGGCCGGGTTTTTACCAAAACACGGCACACTACTAGCCCTAAAAAACTCTTTATGTCTTTCGCGTTCTTAGGTTTTGGATACTTATCTACAGCTTTCGTCTTCTTGGGATCTTGAGCTAACCCTTCTTCTGTATTTACATGACCTAAATAAATTATTTCTTTGCGTAAAAATTCGCATTTATCCGCGTTTAATAGCAACCTGTGTTCTCTTAATCTATCAAATATTCCGCGTAACTTAATTTGATGCTCCTCTAAATTCTGAGCGTAAACCACAATGTCATGTAAATATACAAAACACTTAATACCTTGTAAACCTGTAAGTACTGTGTTCATTAATCTTTGAAAAGTTGGCGGACCCCCCGAACGGCATCCTAGTAAACTCGTAATAACCATATGGCGTACTAAATGCGGTTCTTTCTTTATGTTCCTTATGCACTTTAATTTCATGAAACCCGCTAGATAAATCTAAAGTACTAAAGTATTTACTTCTACCCAATTGGTCTAAAATATCTATAATGTTAAATAACGGAAATGAATTACCTGTTTTCGCTTCTTTTAATTTTCTAAAATCAATGCAAGTACGCCATTTAATTTTACCCGACGAGTCCATTTTCTTTTGGTACAACCAAAAGTGGCGCGTTCCTAGGACTTTGGCTCTGTTCTATTATTTGTTGTTCTAACATAGAGTCTATTTGCTTTTGCACTTCCTCTTTATGTTGCTCCGGAATACGATACGGTTATATATTTATTGGGGCTGTATCTTGTTTTAATGGAATCGTATGTTCCAGCGTATCAGTCGCCGTTAATTTGTCTCCCGGCAAATAAAATAAATCATTGTACTCTACGCATATATTTATCAAAGCCTTTTTCTCCTCTTTATTTAAATGAATCTACCCTTAATTGTTTAATAACTTCATCTTCGCGATTTCGCGACAACTGTTTACATTCATACTCGTCAATTTTATGTATCTCCACTTCTGGGATCTCTATTTCAACTTTATATCATCATTTATATTCGTAACTGGAACTAAACATTTACCTTTAAATGCTTTAGTCAGACTACTACCTAACTGTACGCCTGGCTGTAACTCACACGAGTATACGACGCCTTCACCTACACTATGCGTTTTCGTAGAAATAACCGTTTCTGATCGCGGTTGTAAGAAAATTTTATTTATATACGGAACTAATTTCCATTTAGTCTTTCCTACCTGGACAACGCCTTTCTCAAAGTATATATTCGCTTTGTATTTTGACATAAAATTCTACCCAAAATACCGTTACTTCTTAATGGAAACTTATCATATACCACCTGAAATGGATGAACAATTTCTCTACAATTCATTTCAATATTTAAATTTATTAAGCCGATTGTTGTTACAGGCTCCTCAGAAATACCCGTAATTACTCTTTCGGTATTGGCATTATTTCAGCATCATCTTCTAATTGTCCTACTTTAATTATCGAAATATCCTCTCCCGTGTCTAAAAGTAAACAAACGTTTTTGTTTATTGTTTCTGATAATTGCATTTCTATGCATTCATGCTTACGGTCATCTGTAATACGACCTACTTGAATAGTTTCAAAATCACTTGCCTTCGGATGAGCATCCGTACTCTTCGGTTTAAAACTCGGTTTCTTATTATTTTTATTTTCTTCGTCTTTCTGCTTCTTATAGCACTTAGCAATAGCATGCCCTTGTTTACCACAGTAATGACACGTAATTATTTTAACATGTACGTCTCTATCTCTTTTACAAAATTATTTTTATTAAACCCGCTTTTACTTTGAAACGAGGTTTTCTTAAAATAGCAATTACTAGCTTCATGTCCTCTCTTATTACAATTAAAACATTTAGGGCGAGTATCTTTCTTATACTCCCTACAATCTTTTACTTTTAAACCGAAATACTCTCGAGTTTCCCTATCATTTAATATGTTTATTTCTTCTAAAACAGCTGCTTCAACAGCATCTTCATACGTACGAATATTTTTCGCTTTCATCAAAAATTTAATTGGTTGACGCAACCCTTCAATAAACGCGTTATGTCTCTGTTGCTCTAGCACATCATAAATCGCGCTTTTAACACTTTTATCTTTTTTTCCGTCATCTGAATAGCTAATGAACTCAAAATACTATTAACCTTTCAGAAAAGGCCCGAACATCTTTATCTTTATTTTGTCTTGCACTAGACATTTCTAACTGCAAATGAGCGATATTTTTCTTTTCACCGTACTTATCGTGTAATGCTACTTTAAGCTGCTCCCATGACTCAACATCTTTAAATCTAACAATACTGTAAGCATCACCAACTAACTTAATCTTTATAATTTCAAACAGCAAATACTTACATGAATTACTTAAATTCTCAATCGCAAAATCACCACAGCTAATAAATTTACTTAAATCATCTCTTTTAACATTAAACTCAGAACAAATTTAGCTGCTTGGTCAAGTTTTAATTTCTTATGATTTTCTTTATACACATCAAAGCTATTCTTTACTTTACTTTTCACTTTACTGCTTTTTCTATCACCACTATCTATCTTACTACTTGTGGCATAATCTTTCAATTCTAATTCAGAGTCGGAATTACTATAAGAGCTTTCAAAATGATTTAACTCATTTTGCAGTAGCCATTTCTCTAGAGTAAATAAAATGACGCTATTCACTTACTTCTACTTGAAGTCTTTTTTTCCAACGATGATCGCTTCCAACGACGATCTCAACTGCTTCCAGCGACGATATCAACTGCACTCTGTGTCCAGAGACGATCTCAACTGCTACACTGCTATACTGCTACAACTGCTCCTTGGTTCTGCAACACAACTGCTTGGCTCGTCCTAAGACTGCTGCTAGTCCAGTGAATGCCCTGAAGCTGCTTCACGATGCTGGACTCCAATGTCCACAACTGCTGATCACCTTCGTCCTCTTTGAGGTCCGTTGATCACCTCTTGAACCCAGCACAACTGACACCAGCTTTTAATGTTATAACCTATCGAGTGGCTGCTAAGTTACAACTGTTTGTTTGACGTGTTTCCGGAGGTGAAGTTGAATCATTAGAATGAACTGTCCTTCTTGAAGACAATTTATTCTGATTAGCAAAATACAAACGAACTTTTACAAGTTACAACTTTTCTTGACAAACTATAAGTCAGTTAATTCAATTACTGTTATAAATTCTAAGTAACTTCAGTTACTAGTACTTAGTTTACAAATTAATGTAACTACTTTTAGTTACTTCAAAAATTACAAAGGCAAACTATTGACAACACCTGGTTTTCCGGCTCTCTAAGAACACCTTCCAACTCAGATCAAAGTCGAAATAAAATTGAGAAACGATGTGTAAGTTCTCTTGGATCTCTTACAATCAGATCTGACTTCTCCAGCGAATGCTAGAGTTTTATAGTACATCATCGTGGGTGTAACACTTAGTTTTAGTGGTGGGACTGTTTCCTCCTCTTAATTCTAAAATCTTAACTATGATAGGCTAAAACTAGTTGAAGGAAGGGTAGTTTCATACAATTTTTATAAGACTTTCTACTATTCGTCAAAGACTGTATCATGTGACCCTACGTCACGATTTGGGGGTGTTTTACTACTTTAGATTAAAAGTCTTCACGGAATAAAACACCTGCTTTCACCAATGTTCACACGGAGTACACCTGGCTTCACACTTGTGACCTATTACTTGACTCTCCCAAAAGGATATCAACTTTATGTGACATTTTATATTTCCTGTCTGGACCTTGTCACCATTAATTCTTATTTGATGTGTCTCGCCAGATTTCTTACGATTATCACTTCCTGGACAGTCACGCGTATTGAGAAAGAGGGTGAGTTACCATTCACAAACCCTGGGAAAATTCCCTAAAACTATTGTTATGTTCAAAACATATGCTACAGTCTCCTATACACACCTGACACCTGTCTGTGTTTCTCCACACAACTAAGAATTTCTTATATTCTCACTTCTAAGTAACCGCTACAAGTACAGTAATTACAATTGTCAATTACAACAAAGTATTCTTAAGAAAAGGTCATAATAATCGACTGTAGAAAGGTAGATGAAATATCTATAAGTGAAAAAGGTAGTTAAAGGGGAAGGGGGTAATTTTCTAGAAATTAAAATGATAGTTGACGTTGGAGAAAGTGAATTTTATAAGTTTTATATGTGTAATACGTTATTGACAACAAAAAATTAATTTCTATGGAAACATTTCATTTAACTTTAACAAAATTCTATATATTTTTCATTTTAATTTAAATCATGTAGTAGAGAAAATATATCGTTCGTGGCAGGCAAGCATATCTCAATTATCTAATGTTTACGTTTCCATTTTATTATTATGATTACCGCAATAAAAAGCAGGCAAGACACACACACACACACACACACACACAAACACACAAACACACACACACACACACACACAATTCGCGTTATTTCTGGCCTCACTCCTGTTTATTTTCTTACATTTGCACGCTTTTGTTATCGATTTGCTTCCTGCGGATCGCTGGGCAGTGTAACAGCATGTGTTTACAGAGGAACGGTTCATAGACAGACTTTTCGTCTTTAGGGAATGAACCCTCTGCAAGATGCTCAAGGTCCATGAGTGACTTCGGAGCGCTTCGGAGGAGGGATGATTATCTTCGTAGTTCTGTTTCTTTATAATAATAAAGTAAGCCTACCTAATTTTTATGGATAAAGTGACTGAAAATAACATTATATTAAACGACTACCCCTTAGTAACAAAAATATCTATAAATAGTGAAATAAGTTTGTGAATGGACGATATTTTTTTAGAAATTACCGAACCAAATTAAAGTAAATTACTTTAAACATAAATCTTACAACATGGAATTCATGTATGGTTCTCTATACAGATTTTTATAAGTTTTATTTGTGTCCTACGATATTGACAACAAAGAAGTAGTTTCTATAGAAACATTTTATTTCACTTTGACAAAATTCTATATTTTTTTAGGAATTATCGAACCGAATTCAAGTAAATGATTGGAACTGTATGAGTACCCGCAATAAAGTTCGATGTTTTTAATATGCGATTGTATCGATATATTACGGTGTGGAAAAGAAGAAGTGTACTAATTGTAAATTGCCCTATTTTTTAATGTAAAGCAAAAATACGTGTTGTTTCCATTTCGTAGTTAGGTAATAATGGTTTTGGGTTTTTAGTTTACTGCTAAAATAAATAAAAGCTGTGGTTGAGAAAACATAACATTAAACGTGTAATACAACGCGTATAACAGAGTAACACTCAAAATACAGAACCTAACGTTTTTATGTTTACACACTGGAAAAAACAACAGCAAATACAAAATAATAAATACAATTAATTATGGTTAATGAAAAAACAAAAAATGCTGTGTTAAGGAATGACAACATATGCTCTACAAATTGTTCATAATGGATGATTGTTTTTTGTTAGTCACAAAACGAGTAGGCTACTTGTCGGAAAACGAATTTTACCACACAAAAAAATGAGTTCTGCCACAAAAAAGTGACATGTAGGCCTATAATAATAGGCAAGAGTTTCACCCTTGAGGCACTCCCGCCTGACTTCGAGTTGGGTTTTTCGTGGTTTTAGAAAAAAATAGTTTTACATTACACACGTACCGGTATTGGTTTCCAATTTTTACAATATTGGTATTGTATAATTTTCGTTTTCATATTAACCTAACATAATCAATTTTTGGTGTCACTGCCACGACCCGGTGATAAATTACTACTACAGTCATTTTCCATTAAAAAATTACAAACGAAATCAATTGCAATCACCAGCCAACTATTTGCAACATACAAAATTAAAATTTGTATAATTCTTTCACTACATAAAATTATGTGCGATATTCACTACATATCGAAGCCCAAAAATCGCATTATCGAAATAACTGCGGGTACGCATAAAGGCAGTACCAAATGATTTTATATATAATCTGAGAACATGGAAGTCATGTATGGTTCTCCATACCGATTTTTTTTTAATTTTTATTTTCAAATTTTAATAATCAATTAATTTTTTTTGCAATATTTAATAAACCATTAATTGATTTTTTATTTATATTTTAATTAATTATTTCTTGTTAAAAAATGTTTATTGTGCAACCACATTACTTGTGCAATCCTACGTCCTAGTCTGTGTTTAACATTTTTACAGTTGGGTTGGGGACATGGTCAGAAGTGTATTCATTTTAAAATACTTATAACGTTGCAACACACACACACACACACACACACACACACACACACATATAATTTTTTGAAAAAAAAGAACCTTTCCTTCTATAAATATTACTTTTGATGAAACTGTGAGTATATTTTTGGCATCTCTTTTAGTGTATGCTCTGATGTCTAGTATTGTCTCTGTTGTGAAGCAGAAACAAGAAAACAAGAAAAGAATTTATTGTTATTCTGTTGTGGCCTACCACAACAAAGGAACTTGAGTAGTTATTCTGTTTTGTTTGTACAGTCCTTAATTAGTGCTGTACAGGCAGGTTAACATTGTGCCTTATATAGCTTGCAACTTTCTGTTGTTATATTGATGTTACATCATTTTTTTAGAATTACGGTTAATGAATTTTTCGGTGAAGGGTTTGTGAGGATCGCTCAAAAAATATAACACAAATTTTAACTTATTTGTGTTGACGTTTCGACAATGTTTATTGTAATCATCAGGACCAGTGTATTAATACAAAAGAAATGTCAAACACAACAGAAAAATTGTTTGAGTAAACGTGTTTGTGTATGTGAGTGTGCGTATGTGTGTATCCTTGTATATGTGTAGGAGTTGAGATAGTTTGTTTTATATTATCAAATGCTTTCTTTAAAGACAAATTTCTTTAAAATTTGTGTTATATTTTTTGACCGATCCTCACAAAACTTTTACCAAATAATTCATTGATTGACCGTCACTATGAATTCAAGGATTTAGTTACAGTTAATGTTAAGAGTCTGTATTAAAATAATATTTAGATATTACTAAATTTATAATAAATATTTATTCTTTAGTGATAACACGTACATGACAATTTATCTGCATTAGTGCTTGTGCTTCTGTAAATTAGAATGTAAAATAATTCTCTAACTTGATAAAAACTAAAATTGTATTAAAAACTTATGTAGTAACTATACTTTATTTGGGCAATACTTTAAAATTTCATTATTTAAGAAGCTCTACATTAGATACTGTTATTATTTAATAACTTACCAATTTTTTGCTAATCCATAATATTAATATGGTAAAGGATTTTTCAAATACTTCTTGTAAAAATATAATGTTTTGCAATTTTGTTGATGTTTTCTGAACACTCTTCTACATGCCAGTTTCACTTTTAGTGTTTTTGTTAGAAAATATGAACATAATTTACAATTAAATATTTCATTACTCAGTGGCGGATTTATGCATAGGTAAAGTAGGCAATTGCCTATGGGCAAATAAATTTGAATGCAAATTTTGGAAAGGTAAAATTTGACAGCCGTTGTGCTGGTTTTAGGATATACTTAAGAGATGATTCAAAGGCTGCTCCATTTCATCCCAATATGATAAGAAACTTTTAAAAATATATATTGTTTAGTAGCTAGGATTATTAAATAAGGAGAACATAATTGCATGCATTATCTATGTGATATTTCCATTGTATTAATTATTTAACTATTACTTTGTTTACATTCAAATTTTGAACACCCTTTTACCTACCCTGTAATTTGACTTGAATGACTGTCGAAAAATGCCACTATAAAAGAGGCATAATTTCATGACTATAAAAGTCATAGACTGCTAGCGTAGCATAATTTCATACCCAACTCTGACTGGCATTATACATTTTTGGCATAGTGTGTACTTCTGCGTAAATTGTGAGTTGTCTGATCACTTTTTCTTAAATCCAGCACTGCCCCTTGTGTTTGTTTACTTATTAATATGTTTTCCTTCAGTTATTATTCTTTAGTTCGTTGATTCAGACTTCAGTTAAAATGTTTTGGGATTAATACGGCTACAGTAATTTGTCTTATTGTAGTCTTCCTAGTACGTTTTGTAAATTGTTGTATAGAAATGTATTTTAAAAAATTGCGGATAAAATGTTATACAAAAAACAAATTTTAGGGTAATTGATAATATGAAGGATTGAATTAAACACGTAAATGCACCCCCAATAGATTTTTGGGGGATGGGAAATTTATACTGCCAACGGGCGGCAAAAAGGTAAATCTGCCCCTGCATGTACTTTCATTTCTTAAGTGTTAAAGAAATTTCTCTGTTATTGCAGTGTGTGGCAAGAGAAACACACAAGGTGTAAACACACCCCTTATTACATATGGGTCTTCTACAAAATATGCTGAATTTCCATGGCATGTAGGCCTCTATATGAAAATTAATTCTAATAAGTGGGAACAAGCATGTGGAGGAACTCTGATTTCACCCCACATTGTTTTAACAGGTTTGTATGAATTTTACTATATTATATACTAAGAACTTTTATAATGCTGTATGTTAAATAATTGATTTTGATAGCAAATTTTAATGATTTATACACTTTTAATTAACTTGTGTTTATAACAGTTTTGTTTATGGAAAAGTTCATTTACATATTTGACATTTTAATATTTTCTATAAAGTAACAAGGAACTTTTTTGAATTTCAGCTGCCCATTGTGTCTTCTCAGAACTAGTAAAAGCGTTGTTACCTCCAGAAGCAATTAAAGTAGGGCTTGGAAAATATTACAGGGAGTGGACTCATGATGAGCCATATGCTGTACAAGCAAATGTAAGAATTCTACATTTCACATCTATTTACCTATAAAATACATTTGTATATCTTAAAATAAGTAAATAAAGGGAGATGTAGATTATGTAAACACACATGCGCATGCAAGGAAGTTGTGACACTTACTCTGAATGACATTTGCTCGTAGGCTGAATGTAGTGACATTTGTTTGGAGAAACAATGGTTCTAGGAAATTCATAACGATTCCAGTAAGTGTAGTATAGTATTAAGCAGTTACATTTTCACAGAAGCCAAAGACAACTGTTACCTGGTCAACCTGACTGCATAAGCCCAACAATAAGTCTTTTACTTCATCTAACACTTAATTAACAGACAGAACATTCATATTGATGACATTCAACTAATTATTTGAAAATATCATTTGTTGTTCTTTTAGTAAGCTTGATCAAATTCTCTGCACGTAAGTCCCAGATATTTTTATTTATATATTATATATATATTACTGATATCATTAATTATATTAATTAATTTTAATTATTATATCATATTACATTATAATTATAAAATTTAGTTAATTATAGACATTATTTATTATAACTATTACTCTTAACATTGAACATATCATGATTTGTTGTTGTTGTTATTATTACTGATATTTAATTCCTGTCACTATTATGTTGTTATTAAGTACATTATTTATGTAGACGCATGCACAACAGACACACACACAAACAATTACAATTTTGAAGCGTCTCATATATTAAGCTTCACCCACAAGTACTTTTTTGTGTACCAGCGGGTTTTTTTTAGAAGTTTCTTAATTTCAGAAACATTCCTAAAAAGTACTACCAATCGATTTGAATACTGAAAACTTGAAGAATCCTAACCAATATGTTAACTTTTAGACTGCTTCTGTTGTCACAACATTTAATTTGCAAAAAAATATTCTTTCCATGTTGTGACACGGTGAAATTGCTGTTTATTGATCTATTTTCACTATTTTCCATTAATTCTCTTTCACTTTAATTGCTGATGAACACTTTCTGAAAAGACACTGAATACTATGGTCACACATTTGTCAGAATATCTCTCAACCTTAAAGACTAGAAGAGAGGAACCCCTGTTGTGAAGATAATATCAATTCATTTCCAAAGCTTTTGGAAATATTGAGGGTTTGGGAAAACTTTCAAACTTAGCTTTCAGTCACAAATTTCAGTAAAAAAACTATCTCTGAAAACTTCGTATGGATTGTAAATATTGTAAAGAAAACAAATTGTAATTATTTTTTAAAAAACTCTTTGAATTGTATATCAAGCTATAAAAAAAATTAAGAAAAGTGCATAAATGTTTCCGGGATATATAAAAGACTACCTTTCTATGGTGTTCTCTAGAAACAGTACACTGAAGTTAAGTACCTCCTTAAAATAATATAATAATATATAATAATAATATTTATTACCAATTTTCCTTTACATATAATAAAAATTATACAATAAAGGACCTATAGGGGGCATAAATGCCCGTACATAGGTTGGTCCTTAGAATTAATATTTATATACTTAATACTAATTGTGAGTTTTACCTCACCGATCATAGTAATACTGTATATTAAAAATAAATTATTTTTCAATTTTAACAAAATTTTAGTTTGTACTATAATACAATTCAATAAATAAATGAAAAAAAAAAGAGAAAAAAGGTCCATATCATAATAGACTGTTTTTTTGATTATTCAATAACAACGTTCCTAATTTTTTCTTTGATTTTTTTTTAAGCACTTTTATATTTACACTTAGATTTTTCAGTTCATTAGGTGATTCATTAAAATATTTTATGCCATAATACACATAGCTTCTTTGCCCAATACTTAATAGGTGTCGCGGCAATATAATATTTTTATACCGTGTGTTGATTCGATTTTGTAAAAACTCACTTTTTAGATCATTGTATTGGTAAACTATAGAATTCACTACAAACACCTGTTTAATATTTAATGGTTTATTCGAATCTTGTTCATTGACTCCTATAATTTTAAGAATACACTTTTGCAGCCGATCCAATGCATCTAGAGATGATTTATATAGACCCCCCCAGCCTATGATAGCATACCCTGCCACACTATGGAATAGTCCATAGTATATTTGTAATAGTTGCTTTTTTGATAATTTTTGTTTAAGTCTGTAAAAAACGTAGACTAAGTATTTGTTTTTTTTTTTACAATGTTAGCCACATGTACATCCCACTTCATGTTAAAGTCATATGTTATTCCTAGATATTTACTACTTTTAACTCTTTTCAATTTTTGACCATTTATCTTAATTTCAAAGTCATGCGGAACAGAGTCTCTATAATTTCCAAAGGTGATAAAAACAGACTTGCTTATGTTGAGTACTAGATTATTGTGATAGAGCCAAGAGTATATAATATCTAATTTAGTTGACATATCTGTTGCAAGTTCAGGCCATGTCTTTGCTTTCATTGGTACTGCTGTATCATCAGCATATGCTATTAATACATCTTGTAACACTAGTAAGTCATTGATATATAAAGTAAACAATAAAGGTCCTAATATAGAGCCCTGGGGCACTCCAACATTTGTTTTAATAGGCTGACTTCTAGTCCCATTCACCTTTACAACTTGTGTCCTATCATGTAAATAACTGACTATCAGGGATAAGCTTACACCTCTTATTCCCATATTCTGTAATTTGGATATAAGTATGCAATGATCGACAGTGTCAAAAGCTTTGGAGTAGTCCAAAAAAGTTACAACAGTTGGTATGCTAATACTTAGATTTTCATAAATAAATTTGCTAAGTAGGGCTATAGCATCATCTGTACCTTTCTTCTTGAGAAAGCCAAATTGTTTAGCACTTAACAGGTTATGTTTCTTTACAAATTTAAATAATCTGGTAAAAATAATTTTTTCAAAAATCTTAGCTAAATTTGATATCAGTGCGATCGGTCGATAATTGTTAACCAAACTTTTTACACCTTCCTTATATATAGGACAAATTACAGCTTTCTTAAATTGATATGGACATGTACCTTGTATCATAGCAGTATTAATAATGTGAGTCAAAGCAGGAGGTTATGAACGGAGCAGCTAGCTTAACTGTATAGGCATGAATTTCATCACACCCACCAGGTTTATTTTTGAGTTCACGAATAGTTTGGTAAACTTCTGACTCATTTGTTGGTGTTAGAAACATAGTATGCTGATTAATTGATATATCTGGTATTTCATGCTGCAGAATAGGAGGAGTCGCACTTTCATTCAGCCTAGATACTATTGTGCTGAAAAATTCATTAAAATAATTAGCCTTTGTCCAATCATTGCTGTTTAGTTTATTATTAATCAAAATATCATTTATTTGTCTATTTTTTGAATTACGATCCAATTTTAGATGAACATATCTCCACATTTTTTTAGAATCAGCGTTTTGTAGTTGTTTTCCTTCATGCCTATTTTTAGCAGTCCTAAGTAATGATTTAAGTCGTTTTTCGTAATTTAAGTACAGCTCTTTTTTTAGCAAGTCGTCTTGACTATTCTTCCAGGCTTTATATAATTTGTTTTTGTTATTAACTGAATTAATGAGAGCAGGGGTAATCCAGGTCTTTCTAGGTTTTTGAATTTTTGGCTTAGTTTTGTGTGAAAGTTCATTGATAGTTTGAATCTTGTTTATTAGCAATTCTAATGCTTCATTGTTATTTGGTGTATTACAGACTTGTTGCCATTGTTCTGAAGCACACAGCTCCAAAAATCTTTTTTTGTTTATTTCAAAAGATACTGTAAGTTTGCATTTTATGTTGTTTCCATGTAGTGATATTAAAACGGGGTAGTGGTCTGTGATTGAGTCAATTAATTTACCAGATTTTGCTGTGTATATTCCTTTCATGAAAATATGGTCAATGCAAGTTCCATCTTTATAATTCTTTATAGGATGAGTACAAGTATTTATCATCGATCATAACCATTTTGCAGTAATTGGTAGAAATAATCCTCAGTTTTTTCATTAAACTCAATGAGATCTAAGTTAACATCACCCAAAATCATGTGGTTTGCAACAGTTTTGTTACTTAAGATAAATTTTTCATGATCTTTAATGAATTTGTCAATCTCATAATCATGACAACGATATAGTCCAGAAATTTTGAAAATACTTTCATTTGTTAATTCTATGAGCAGACTAGTGATTTTTAAATCATTAAATTGTTCATTAATGGTTTGATACTGTAGGTTACTTTTTACATAAATAATCACTCCATCTGCTTTATTTATTCTGCTGTTATTTTTAAAATGTGTATAACCTGTTATATTTATAAGCTTAATATTATCCATGAGCCAAGCTTCAGTGCATATTATCACATCTGGTTTATGTTTAAAAGAACTTAACATAGTTTCAAGTTTTAATATATTTTTCTGTATACTTCTGATGTTGACAAAAATAATAGTATAACAAAGAGTATAATAAAATAATAAATAATTAAAATAAAAATCTAGCACACATCATTCTCTACTATTTATTCTTATACGTAGCTTTCGCCTTAATAAAATTTAAACCATTATAATTTAAATTGATAATACAGGCCATTATACTAGATAATCACAGATGAAGAACCATGCAAGTAGAATAGAATTTAGCATTATATTTACACACATTTTTATGGAAAATCAGAATCTTCCTTGTCGGGCCAGTAAGATTCGAACTTTGTCTATATATTAATTAAACGGGACTGGAAGAATGAAGTGTAGACAAAGTACTTGTTTATTTGGTATACACCGCTGTCGTTTGTGTGTGCGTGTTCGTGTGCGTGTGATTTATCAGCTTGTTGATAACATATGTATATTCAGAGCAAATGTCACAAATAGCAAGTATCACTCCAAGAAAGTGTTCCAACCCCACATGCAAGTGTGAAGTTATATTATCTGCTTGTTATCTCTACATGTGTGTGTGTGTGTGTGTGTGTGTGTGTGTGTGTGTGTGTGTGTGTGTGTGTGTGTGTGTGTGTGTGTGTGTGTGTGTGTGTGTGTGTGTGTGTGTGTGTGTGTGTGTGTGTGTGTGTGTGTGTGTGTGTGTGTGTGTGTGTGTGTGTGTGTGTGTGTGTGTGTGTGTGTGTGTCATTTTTTGTTAACTAGTGATAAAATGTTATGGAAGGTTTGGGTATTAGTTTGACACAGTTCTAAAGCAATTGTATATTTCTTAACATTTTGGTTTAAGGATGAAAGTTTAAAATGTATTATAGGCAATACAGAAATAGTACACAATGTCGAGATTACATATCTGTAGAATTTTTTAATTCTTAACATATTAATAATCTGTTTACCTCTCTGTATGTACAAGGGCTACGTTTTTCAACCTCCTGTGAATTGGCAACCTGGTTCTGTTGTCATAGCAACAATCTGTTGTTGATTAATGTTTTTCATGCTTTCTTCTAACCTATAACCACTGGTTTTATAGTTATTTTGTCTATTACTGTAGTGACAACAGTTTAATTATGGCAACTTCAATTGAAATTGCCTCCAAGTGTGAGATTCAGTCTGTTATTAGATTTCTTCAAGCTGAAGGTCATAGTGCTGCAGAAATTCATCAAAGGTTGTGTAATGTGTATGGAGATAATGTGTTGAGTGATGGTTCAATTAGGGAATGGTGTCACAAATTTAAAGAAGGACGAGTTGATGTTCACGTTGAAGGAGGGCAAGGAAGAACGTCCTGGCTACTGATGATGTTGTTGAAAGGGTAGACAGGATGGTTCAAGAGCGCTGTCGTTTCACAATTACAGAACTTTCTGCTGATTTTCCTAAAATTTTAGGTCTGCTCTTTATGATATTCTTACTCGGAAGCTTGGGTATAGGAAACTCTGTGCTCGGTGGGTTCCCAAACAACTCACAGATGTCCACAAGACTCCAAGTTTGGGAAATCCCTGATCACCCACCTTATAGTCCAGACTTGGCACCAAGTTACTACCATTTGTTCACTGACTTGAAAAAGTGGTTAGGTGGGCAGCAGTTTGACTGCAATGATGAGTTAAAGTCCAGTGTGGGAGATTGGCTGACTACTCAGGAGCGAACATTCTACAACATGGGCATAGAAAAGTTGGTGCCTTGCTATGATGAGTGCCTCAATAATGGTGGAGGCAATGTAGAATAGTAGTTTACATACATATGAAACTTTTGTATACCTATAATAAAATTATTGATATGATTCATGTGTTTGTTCATTGGTCTATCGGAGGTTGAGAAACAAATAGCCCTTGTATTAGTATATGTGTGTGTGTGTGTGTGTTTGTGTTTTTATAACCTCCTCCTCCTTCTATGGTGCTACAGCCCAAAGTTGAGCCTTGACCTCCTGTATCCTGACCCTCCACCTTCCTCTACCTGTAACAAAGGACTTCCATCCTCGCATTCCCAACATATATATTGGGAGTACTATTAGACAATCCCCTATAAGTCATCTTTTACCTATCCTGCCGACCTTGCTCACCCATCCCTCCCACTTACACCTTGTCCATTCCCCAACATGGCAATAAACAGAGGGGAGTTGCGCTTGCCTTAGGTGTGCCTCGTGTCGAGTTTGTGAGTGTTTCATCCTTTTATGCTTTCTCCTGTGACTCGACATTGCCAAACGGTAGCTTCTGGAGACTTTTCATGAGTGGTTTGAGGCACCCTGGCCATTGTGGGTAAGCAATTCCTGCCCCTCCCTCCATCAAAAGTTTCTGAAGAATCCCCCTTTCCGCCTTGTGAGTCTCTTTGAAGTCCAGAGTCAAACAAAATTACATCATTCTGTCAATCCAAAAACCTAAATCAAACGAGGTTCCAATCCTGCAAAGTGAGATTGCTAATCAAGGTAACAAGCAACCAACAGGCAGACATCGGTTTCACCCAGACACTGCAACCACCAGAACATATCAAGCTGCTGCTCCCCAACTTGGATATGACTGGCCCTCTTTCTTATTCATGCTGCAGTCGCCAAGCTTGTATATTTCAACTGCCTTTCGGTGCAAGCAAGCAAAGAGCAAAGTACTGCCAACTCAAGGATAGGAAAGTGCTCCATAGTTGTCATTAGAAAGTGCATGTCCCAATATAGCAGACTTCTGTGTTTGTCCCAGGTGGCAGTCTCGCTTGTGCTCACTAAAACAAGTGTTGGTACTGCATTTTCTGATGCTGATATAGACTTTTCCACAAAAATACAGCACTCTGTATACCCCACATGAGGTTGGATCTCTAGTGAACTTCACTGATTGGATGCGTTGTTGGAATTTCTGTGTCGGCACACTCCACGTCGTTCGAGCAACTTACTGATGTGGTCCGTTACACTCATGACATAGGGTATTACTGGTTGAAAGATTGTTTGCCATCTTCATTTCAGGGTAGCTTACTTGACATGACTCTTTGCAGAGCATATTTTAAGGAATTTTCACTCGGCGACACTATACTCTGGCGCCCCTTCTACGCCCGCTGAGCGCCCCCCTCTCACAAAGTGTTCATCGCTTTAGGGTAAATGCCTCACCAGTCACCAATACATTTGTACAGTTGTAGTATTGCACTACGACATAACAAGAAAAATAAACAATACTAAAAGTAGTAATTTATAGGTAAGAAATAAAACTAAATTTGAAAGTAAGTATGGCTGCTTTATTAATTAGTGTTAGAGGTAAATTATCTCTTAAATAATATTTCATTGAATATGAATGAAATTCATAGACTACTAGCCGTGGCACCCTGTTCACCCAACCCTGGTTGGAGTAAAATAACCTGAACAAGAACCGTAAATTGCAACGATGAGCACCCTTTTTCGGTGCAGTAGGCTACTGCCGCTGCCGACGCCCCGCCCGCCCGGCGCCACAGCCCATCACTGGGCGACATTTATGTCGCCCAGTTAACATGTTAAAATATGCTCTGACTCTTTGGTACTAGTATGCGATGGTGATTGTATGCAATTTTGGAAATCCAAATATATTCTTAATGATGATCTATAAGCCAAAAGTGGGCACGTATAATTTGTCAAATTAGTAAAAATGAAAACCCTGCTGATTGCCTAATACTGTTTCTTGGGTTTTTCATTGCAAACTGAAAACGTTAAAAAATGATTTACTAAAATACCATGTATTGAGAGTTGTTCTTGTTGCGCGCATATGTGTGTGTGTGTTTGTGTGTTTCATTGAATTACAGAAATGTGAAATTCCACACTGACACATACTTGTTAGGCTCGACGACTACTCCACATCTTGAGAGGCCTTTGATATTGACCTACATCTGTGTGCTGAACTACCAGATCAAGTCTGTTTTTCAAAGCTTCGTAAAACATTGTCACCACTATGATTCATTGACCTTGTGGAGTTTCTAATCCCAATGCGCCTGGCATGTCAGCATTAGTTTGTTGTTTCTGCAAGCTAACATCACCATTTCACCTGCGGATGATTTTCAAAATCTCAATGTTGGAGAATATGGAGGCCCTTTAAAATTTGGCCTTTAAAACCATACTTAATTTAATCCAAAATATTCGTGCCAATGCCAATGAAAGAGGGTGGATACTTTGATTGGCAAGAGGTACTGTGCCGAACTGGCTTCGGCAACGTATTAGATTATTAGTATTTTAAAAACGAGCGCCGCTGACGTCACGCACTGCCACTCTGTTACGATTGTTTGTTGTCGGTCGGTTATACACACAAAAGGTTGTGTGGCTACGCAATACTGCTGGCGCTGCCAGCCAGCTGTGTGTCTGTACATTCCTGCTTTCGGAGGTTACTTGGCTGGAGCGAAACGTTGATTCGCTCTCATTTCTGCTTCATCCTCCAAGCTGTTCATCTGGTCTCGGCT
The DNA here is from genome assembly GCA_034769895.1 of Magicicada septendecula. Lineage (NCBI taxonomy): Eukaryota > Metazoa > Arthropoda > Insecta > Hemiptera > Cicadidae > Magicicada > Magicicada septendecula. Next base: position 381,860,861 of record CM068375.1, on the reverse strand, counting down.
GGCGGCGAACTTCTAACCAGGACTTCCGTACCTATCACTATGATAGGCTAGATAAAGCGTGCTCCAGGTGCTCGACCAAGGACGAGATGGGTGTCAGGGGCGAACGAACATCTGTTCCCCCTAATAGCAGAGACGATCTTTAGCCACAATGCCGTCAGTCGAGGACTTTTCGATGCTAAGCTGAACCAAGAACTTTTCCAACGCTAAGCTGCACCAGGGACGGGTGATATGACTGTGACATCACTGATCCTCGCCAATACGAACTAAGTACACCGGACTATCCAGGTGGGAAAATTCTGTTTATCTCTTTCTCTCTCTCTACAACATGTGAATGCACAGAAGCCGCCAGAAGCTCACTCGTGAAGTTCTGAAAATTAGACTCTAGCACAAACTCTCATGTTCAATTATGTGTGATCATCATGTTATTGCATGTGTGAACATTACCACAGTACACCTAATGAAGTATCTTATAACTGTATAATGTGTAAGAAGTTACACACATACACACACATCCGCAGTTTACTGTAAGATCTAACTTTCATCTAATTAAGACCATTAGGGAGTTAATTATCTCGTGCTATCAAGTCATCTGGTCATGGCAGAGTTTAATAACGTAGCTGGGGGTTGTCTGATGCTGTTGATGAGAAACGATTTTCTTTCACACACATACTTAATGCTTAATGATTAAGCTAAGGGTTCGTTTGGCTGTTTGAGTTTCGGGGCGGTAACTTACATTCTCTGGTGTGAACTATGCTTGTGAATATGCTGGCAAATCTATGCTTAGGAGCTGAGATATTCCATTTTACGTTGTTATTTATATTTGTACCTAGCTATACATATTAGGCTTCATTTATTTACTGTAGTGGGAATCGGTTTATGTGGAGGTTAGTGTTGAAATGAGGGATGTTTTGTTATTCATGTCGTATATGTGTTTGTGTGTGTAATTTTACTATATATATATATTTTTGGGGAATATGTAACTGATTTAAAAAAGAGAATAACCATAAATGTGTTTTTTGAGACAACAGGCTAGCCTAATTGATATTATACAACACTGATAGATTAGTATTGCTTTATGAATGAGATTATTACCAACTTTGACTCATGCATAATCAGGCAGAAATTTTTGCAATTAGTAATATCAATTCACTTACTTTGTGACATTATGAATTAATGGAAATACATAGATATATATAATTCTGCCTTAAATGGTGTGCTCACACAATTACGAACTTGTTATTTATGTAAAATCTTACAGGTTGAATAAAGCACACGCTTGTTGGTTAAAAGAGTTTTTCATTTGCAAGTCCTGTCATTCACCTGGGGGGACATGTCTGTAATTGTATTTGGGCCTTGCACACTTTTGCTTCCTCTAGGTTTCTCTTTACCTAGTTCTAAATATGATGTCTCTCCCCTTTTACAAAAAAAAAACTTAATAAAAATAAAATTAAATAAAATTCAAAAAAAAAAATTACAAAACTTAGAAAAATAAAAGGGGGGTTTCAGTACTCTTCTTATCGAGAAGCAAGACAAAACATTTATATTAATATTACCAGCAGATACATATGCTAGGAAAATTCAGTTGTTAATGATATCTTTGCTAAAATTCATTGGATGGAAATAATGTAGATGAATATTCAAACAAAACAAACATGACTCAACACCTAGGCTGTTTATAACGCAAAATATTAACAGTACAAAATTGGTACAATGCCTTCCGAGTTTACTGAAATATTATAGTACAGTAGTAGTAGTAGTAGTAGTAGTAGTAGTAGTGGTAATAGTAGCAGCAACAGTAGCAGCAGCATCAGTAGTAGTAGTAGTAGTAGTAGTAGTAGTAGTAGTAGTAGTAGTAGTAAAGTTATTTTCCTTTAACATATCATTCTAGTGACATAAAACACGTTGATATGTGTATAATTTCTGTATCATGTGTTCCAATCCTGATGGCGACAATATATTTTGTTGAATGTCAACAAAGTTGTTTAGGCCTAAAACTCTATCCAGTTAATGAATGAACGTCACAAAACCTAATACCGTTTATGAACACCTTGAGGACCAACCAACGGCATAATATTGCGCTGCTAGTGGACTTGGTATTTCCACACATGGCGCACATTTACGGCGTTCACTTTTCAATGCTTTCAAACTCTTTGCGTCTTACTATTACGCCACAGAACGAATGCAGAAGTTTTATTTGACATTTTAATTATTGCTTATGCCATCATATTGCAGCGCTGACTGAAGAAAATAGTTTTTAGGAAAACAATTTGTACAATTGGCAAATTTTGTTTACCTTTTGCGTGTTCAAGATGGAAGTTGTGGTTTTTGTTTACGTGAGGTTTACGGGTTTTCTGATGTTATTTCGTGTTTATTTTGCATGTTATTGATAGTAGTGAGTACGTTTGTTTTAATTACTGTATTTTTAGTTACAAAGTGGATAAACAATATTTGACAGAACTTTTGTTTGCTTGAAATTGCATGAAACGTATTTTTTAAGCAGCTTTATTTGCAATATATAAAATCAACAATAAAATTTTAAGAGTGTTTTCATAAGAGAAAAGTCTGGGAAAAAGTGGTATAATTATTTTTTTAGTATTAAATTGCATTAAGTATTTTATAAATGTTTAAACAACAGTGCTTATTATAAAAATACGCTGGTCATAGGGGATGATCTATGTACAAACACCATGGTACTTAAAGTGTTAATTCACGCTCACTACTAAAGCAAGGACAACTTCTGTGTCAAATAACCAATACCCACTCTGTATAGGTTTGTAAAACTAATTCAGTTTATTTAAATATTGTAATAAGAACAATTGTTTCTGCTGCAGGTCAGTAAAATTTTAATCCCACCTTGGTACTATGGATCTTCAACTAGTTATATACATGACATAGCTCTTCTTGATCTTACACACAGTGTACAAATAGATGCAAATATTATGCCTGCGTGTGTTGACTGGAACCGTGAACTCACAGTAACACCTGGAACGCTAGGAACGGTAATATGAATCAACAAATAATTTACATGTGTAAAAAAATATATGAATACTGAAATATTTTTGTGCAGTCTGTATGTACCATAAATATTGATATATTGATATTTATTTGTGTAATTACAAATGCGTCTTTAGACTTCTCCTTCTAGTTCCATGTAAACACATGTAGTAGATGCAGGAAATATATATGTTATTGTCATGGATGTCTGATATTGTATGGGCAGTTTAACCATACCAACCTACACTTATCTTATCTCACAGATTGGTACATAAATATTGGCAAAACGTTTTTAAGACAGTGGTCATAATATGTGTATAGATAGAAGAATTATTATATTAAATGTTTTATACCTATAAAAGAAAAGATTGTGAGTAACAAAAACCATAAGTACCGGTAATCAATTAGTTAAGGTAGTTTTTTTAATTAGTAATACAAGTACATGTCAAGTTAAAAATATCTGGATTTAATCAAAGCACAGTTGTATACAACACATTTTATAATGAATTATTTAAATAGTTTATTTAACATACAGGTACGATACACATTTTTATGTGGCACACGATAAGCATAGTATCTATTAGTAAACAATGCTATCAGTGTAAATCAATACAGCACTGTACAGTAACAATATAGCCGGCTACGCACTAACTATCCCCGATGGACATCATGACAGACAGCAAGTCAAAAACGACAGTGCGTAGCTTTGACATCCATCCTCACGTCGTGTTTTTTTTTAAGGATATGCACGACAAAAAATGAATCTAGCAACATCATCAGCTCAAGCCGCACAACATGCGGATGGATCGTGTGTAGTGTTGACTGATATCAAGGAATCGTGCATCATGCATGTTTGATCATGTGTACGCTTGCTATCTATCAACTCGTCATTTTCGAGCAAGTACAGTACATGTTTTTATAGCATATTTGTTAAATAAATGTTTACTGATTAATTTTACGTTACATTCATTCTTTAATGAAGAAATTTGTGTAATCAATTGTGCAATCAATTCATTTTGTTACAGAGCTCAGAAGTGTTTAAAAGAGACCGAATCAAAAGATAGGGAGTTAAAAAGGATAAAGGGAATTGTAAGGAATAATAATTATAACACCAACATAGTGGATAAAGTTATGAAAAGGGTCAACATACAAAAAGCTAAAATAGAACCAAAACAAAAGAATTGTGCAGGGTCATTGACATACATAGGTTCACATACTAGAAAAATTATAAAAAGGTTTAATAAATACGGAGTAGATATAGCTATTAAAAAATGTGAAACGGTAATTGATAAGATAAGGAATAAGAATATAGAAAAAATTCCAGTATTACAGAAAAGCGGAATTTATAAATTAAAATGTAAAGACTGCAACAAAGTGTACCTAGGTGAGACAGGACGAAAATTCGTATGCAGGTTGTCTGACCACAAACGTTATAATACTCCTCGTGTACCCGTAGTATCTTAATGGTATAATGATTTGCCCGTGTTAGTCCTTGTATATGTTAATTTGTAATAACTAGTTGTAAATAGTTTATCAGCTGATCGTGGAATATTTATGTTGTGTGTTTACGAATGTGATTTAAATATATAAGTAAAAGAATTGAATTATTCTGCCTTGGTTTCTGAATCAGAATTATAATTATTCCAGTTCAGTAGTTAGAACTCCAAAATCAATTCAAAAAATAGCGGTCGAGTCATCCCAAAATTTTCAAGTCACCTTCGATATTAGGCTTTAACCTATTATTTGAGGTTAATCTTGGTTTTGCAATTTGCGTACTTCCAATGACTCCCCGAATTCTTCTTATCCTGGTTAATTATAAAATAACTGCTGATAATATATTACTTTCCTGAAATAATAACGCATGGATATGATTTAATAACATAATGGTTTAATCTCTGTAACATAAATTCAAATTATTGAAAAATTCCATTCGATATATACGGTTGTCACAATCGATATTTATCTCAGGATTTAATAATTAAATAATTTTAATATATTTCGTGGGAATTCTTGTGGCTGCTACGAAAAGTTCCTTTACATGATAATTAATAATATAGAGTACCTTTACAAACAATATTACTTATAATCTAAAAAATTACAAAAATTATATATTAAGTAACATACAAAGTTGACGAGATTCAATGCTTCGTAAAAAGCATGTAGGTTAGAGTGATGTCAACATCATGGCTACTATATTGTCCGTCTCAGAAAATAATGAAGTTTATTAATGTGTGCAAATAAATGTTTCCTTGTAATCACTGTTCGCTTAGATATTGAATTTGTTTTCACTTAAAATGTTTACTAGTGTTAGTGTAAATTGTTATATTGTCTAGTGGTTGTTCCTTGTTGGATAAAAATATTGTCAAATTATACTTTACACATCTAGACGATATTGCTGAAGGTTTTCTGGTTTATTCTAGATGATTTCTTGCTTGTGTGTGTTACTTGTTCATGAAAATTGTAGTGGAGGGATTATTATCTTCGATGATGGTCATTCAGATCTTCTTTCACAAACGGGTTATCTATTTTTATATTTTTATTTTAATTACCTCTAAACACGCACTATTCAACTGTTTTCCATCACAATTAACAATTAAGTGTTATTTCTTCTTTTTTTAGTCACCGAACTCATACAAACTTCTTAAATTTTGATTGGCCATTTATGTACAGGTTAAAAGGTTATATGATCGATTCCCATTAATTACTTTACATTTTTCTAAATTACCTTTAATAGATAATTTTATTATTATACTCTAATGATACATGCACTGTTTACATGATGATTAATTATATAATTATAAACAATTTGATACTAAACATGCCTTAGTTTATAACTGTAAAACCTTATTAATTTGAATTTCTATGATATGTGGTGGAACAATTTGTTATGGTTGATTGTAATTTCTACTTTGACTCCCTGAGATAAATATATTTACATAAATTAACTGGTAACATAAACTATTATAACATATAACAAAACTCTTAATAATAATAATTGTTTTTGACAACTTTAATTATTTCATACTTTTAAACTATTGTCTGTATGATAATAATAAAAACACTTTTTATAAATAATAAATAACACTGTTTAACGGTAGTCTGTGTCACTATTTATATTATATCACTCATCACTGTAAAGGTCTGTGTCCCTTTTTCTATTCTTAATTATATGCCTATACAATTTTGTTAATACAATTTTAATTTATGAATAGGTACTCTTTATTGGGTTTGGTTGTTTTATTCAGGGTAAATTATTTAGGCCTACTAGGTTTATTTATTTAACTTTTGTCTGTTTACTGCCGTATTCTACTGGGTTATTTCTGGGTTTCTTGATAATATTAAATAAGTCAAACCAACTAGGTTTCCTTTAATTTGCTATCAATTATTATTTCTTGTTTCCTCTCTGGATCGGATTTCACTATTATTTACTATTCTTTTTGCAACATTTTGTTTCGTTACAACGTGGAGAAGGTAATAGAACAATGTTCCAATTCGTTATATGCAAGACATTTCATAGAAGACAACCATAAGTTTGTTAATCCTTTGGAAGAATACGAAATTGTAAAAGTAGTAAATAACACAGTTGAAAGGAAGCTTAGAGAGGAGTTAGAAATATTGAAAGAAAGAGAAAAAGGGTTAGACAATTTAATTAATATTAAAATTAAATTTGATAATGAAGAAATATTTTATAACATAATCAAGAAGTAAATGATAGAGGACAGATAGATAAGATTAAGAATTATATTGCATAGTACTAATTGGATGGTTTAAAATAAGGGTGTGTGACTGACCCACGTATGTGGAGAGGAAGAGGGTAAGTTTAAAAGGATACACACACACACACACAACACTGAAACACAAGGAATTTGCTAGAAAAATATGTAACTGTACAGATGGTCGGACAGGGTTTAGGGGGTGGGGAAGGGACATTAATTTATAGCTTGTTGTGTGTTAGCAGGGTGGGGTGAGAGGGTTGAAGGGTGTGTTTTTACATAATTTCTGTCTGTTCCGATCTGACGATGAGCTGTGAAGCTTGAAAGCGCTAATAGGGATAATTTTTATATAGTGGTGTGCAACAGTGATCATTCATTCTTTAGTTTATATTTAATAATCAAATTTCAGTTTATTATTGTAAATATACAAAGTTATTATCAATTATATGTGATTTTAGTGGTAAGCCCCACGGTTGTGCGGCAATTTGTAATAAACTAAGTTATTTTCAAATGAGTATAAAAACTGTTAAGAAAATTTTATTTTTATTTATTTTTTATATTAATTTAATTATCTAATTATTAAATTATGTTAAGTGTTTTTATTATTTTTATTATTATTTTTATTATTCAATTAACTAATATAATAATTAGTAATTAGGTATGACTTGGTGAAGAAATATTTGTTTCACCGCGTTAAATAGATTGTCGTAGCCAATTCGATGGAAGGTTCAGTCAATTCAGTGTCTTTATTTCTTTTCTGCTCGTCCTTTTCCCTCAGAAGTCGTCGTTTTTAAATTGAGAATTAATGTATTTTAATGTAGTTCTTAACTAATCAATAAAACGACAATTTAAAACAAATTATTAGGTTTATTATGATCAATGCGATTATTCGAATTGCGTCGACTATTGCTCTCGGAGTCGAGACTGGATCTCAAGTCGATTAATACATTTCGTTTAAATTATATCAAATTAATTTATTATTTAACATGGATTCTTTGAACTGTCGAAATAGTCAGGAAAGGCAAGTTAGAGAATTCAATACTTACAATTAGAAAAAAAAAACTTATTCATTAACAAATAATAATTAAAAATATAATATGTAGTAAAAGGACACACACACACACACACACACACAACACTGAAACACAAGGAATTTGCTAGAAAAATATGTAACTGTACAGATGGTGGGACAGTGTTTAGGGGGTGGGGAAGGGATATTAATTTATAACTTGTTGTGTGTTAGCAGGGTGGGGTGAGAGGGGTGAAGGGTTTGTTTTCACATAATTTCTGTCTGTTCTGATCTGACGATGAGCTGTGAAGCTTGAAAGCGCTAATCGGGATAATTTTTATATAGTGGTGTGCAACAAAAGATATTCGAACCGCAGGCTGAAGGTTCTGACGTCACGGGCTGTCTTCTTCGTCTCGGGCTGGTTGAAATTAAAAGATAGCTGCCTCCATGCGTTGTCCCAAGCTAAGAATCTTTTTCTGAGATTTTACTTCAATAAAGTGCAGTATTTAATGAAGAAATTTGTGTTATTGATCACAGTAAATAAAGTTATTAAGTTAATAAACGATAATAATATGGGAGAATACAGGTATAAAAAGCAGTTGATGAAAGTAATTAAAGAATGTGTAAATCAGAACTATTTTAGGTTTAATAACAAGTTTTATATACAGAAAAAAGGTTTACCTATGGGGTCTTCATTATCCCCTATTCTTGCTGAAATATACATGAATGATTTTGAAAAGCAATTAATAACTTCCACTAAGTATAAAAACAATATAAAATTATGGTCTAGATACGTTGATGATGTATTAGTAATTTGGGAAGGAAGCATAGAAGAAGTGCATGAGTTTATAAATGAGGTAAATAGTAAGGATAAAAACTTACAATTTAAAGAAGAGATAGGAGGTAAGAAAATAAATTACTTAGATTTAAACATAGAAATTAAAGATAATGAGAAACTACAGTTTGGGATATTTAGGAAAGAGTCGTATTCTGATATAATTATACCAAGAGAGTCTTACCACCCATATAGATATAAAATGGCGGCAATCAATTCATTTTGTTACAGAGCTCAGAAGTGTTTAAAAGAGACCGAGTCAAAAGATAGGGAGTTAAGAACGATAAAGGGAATTGTAAGGAATAATAATTATAACACCAACATAGTGGATAAAGTTATGAAAAGGGTTAACATACAAAAAGATAAAATAGAACCAGAACAAAAGAATTATGCAGGGTCATTGACATACATAGGTTCACATACTAGAAAAATTATAAAATGTTTTAATAAATATGGAGTAGATATAGCTATTAAAAAATGTGAAACGGTATTTGATAAGATAAGGAATAAGAATATAGAAAAAATTCCAGTATTACAGAAAAGCGGAATTTATAAATTAAAATGTAAAGACTGCAACAAGGTGTACCTAGGAGAGACAGGACGGAAATTCGTATGCAGGTTGTCTGACCACAAACGTGGAGAAGGTAATAGAACAACCAATTCGTTATATGCAAGACATTTCATAGAAGACAACCATAAGTTTGTTAATCCTTTGGAAGAATACGAAATTGTAAAAGTAGTGAATAACACAGTTGAAAGGAAGCTTAGAAAGGAGTTAGAAATATTGAAAGAGAGAGAAAAAGGGTTAGACAATTTAATTAATATTAAAATTAAATTTGATAATGAAGAAATATTTTATAACATGATTAAGAAGTAAATGATAGAGGACAGATAGATAATATTAAGAATTATTTTGCATAGTACTATTTGGATGTTTTAAAATAAGGGTGTTGACTGACCCACGTGTGTGGAGAGGAAGTGGGTAGTTTAAAAGGACACACACACACACACACACACACACACACACACACACACACTGAAACACAAGGAATTTGCTAGAAAAAATATGTAACTCTACAGATGGTGTGACAGGGTTTAGGGGGTGGGGAAGGGTCATTCATATTATAGCTTGTTGTGTGTGAGCATGGTGGGGGAGAGGGGTGAAGGGGTTGTTTCCACTTATTTTGTGTCTATTCCAATCTGACGATGGGCTGTGAAGCTTGAAAGCGCTAATTGGGATAATTTTTACATAGTGGTGTGCAACTGTGATCATTCTGATTGTAAAGTGCAGTAGTTGATAAATTCCTCTTCTGTGATGTAGTTATTGAAGATTTTCAAGTTGTGGTGTTTGATTTTCGTCCTCCACTGGATTTCGTTCGGTAATACGTGTGTAGTGTTGAATGGTATCTTCAATCAGTTCGCTGTTCATATATTAGGTTAGATTTATAATTCCATCGTGTCCATACGTTCTGATAGTTAAATTTAGTGGTTTTTAATTTTGCTTTATTATTCCAATGACTATTTAAATGGGATTCATTAATTTACTGTAAATTCTTCATTCCTTCAGAATTCCATAGTACCTCTTGGTTTGAATTAGTTAAAATTTAATTCAGATTTCTTCTCAATACTCTGACACGTCCGTTCTGCTTGGAGTTTAACAATCAACTAATTTTTATTTGTTCCCTCATGTAGAAAAATCTGTAAGATTTTGGTCCCATTTTTCATTGTTCACTATCAGCTGTTTGCCTAATTACCGATTCAATTTTATAGAAATAAATGACATTTTTTATATTTTACTGGCTATAACTTAGTTATTTAGTATTTTTATGAAATTTTAATTACATAACTATATTCCTGCTTTGATTTTATACAAGTTAATATTAAACATGACCTAGTTTGGTTTGAATTAAACTCAAAAGTTACAATCATTGAAATTTAATTCTAGGCCTTACCATGATTCACATAATTACCCATTAAATTGTTTACACTATGTTTTATGTTACCATTGTCCTCAAATAAGATCACTAATTAAATCATTATAATTTGCCTTTACTACTTTGTCAATATACTAAACATTTACTGATTTATTTACATTTTACTTTTACTTGGTTCATTGCCCAGGTATTATCTTGTAGAATCCTTATTTAAGTCCATTTTACCCTCTGACACTCTAATTACTACTATAGTTTGTTGTGATAATTATAATAAAGTATTTGTATGCTAAAGGGAATAATTTATATCAATTTGGTCTAGGTTTTCATTAATTTATCTCCTCTGATTTGATTACAGGGTCAAAGTTGAATTTGGCATGATTATCAATTTTCAGTTTTCCTAACAATATGATAATTATTTCACATTACTATTATTTTATTTTCTGAGTTACTAATTCTATGACATTTCAATTAATATATTGCCTTTCCTTCCTTAACACAACTCTGACATAAACTATCATTCTTTAAATACAATAAACACTTATTTTCTAACATCTAGTATATACCAATATCAACATGGTAGGTATTGAATACCCAGATAATAATTAAACATAATAATTGGATAAATAAACAAATTACGGTCTTAGCCTAATTACAGTCTTTTGCTGTCCTTTCAAAACTGGTTTGGGGTGTTTCCCTTTAATTATACACTGTTTTATTTATAACTACCTTTACATTAGATCAGACTACTGGTATTGTATTCTCTTACTTTTTTAGATGGGTTTATAATTTTTTGTTTAATAATCATTTTTTAGTTCATTAATTTATTTTGAATGACTCTTATAGAGGTGTTCTGTCTTTAAAATAGGTTTTGTCCCTTTGATATTTTATTTTAATTAATTTGTTCCTGGTTATAATTCCTTACTGCTCCTTATCTTACTGGGTATACTGATGATGTTACTGGGATAATAATCATCCTATATGGTGTAACACTTTTGTTCTGAATTGACTGTGCTTAATTTCTTTGGATTGAGAGTTTTTATAGTACTGTTAAGGCATTTTATTTATTATAGTGATTACTTCTTTTATGTTACTTTTATTTAGGTTTATTCTACTCATTCCAGATTGCTTCTTCCTTTCATTTTCTATGTGGTATTAATTTGTAAAATAAGCCAAAATTTCCATTATGCTACATATGGCCTCCTGTAAAAGTGATTAGTTCAGATCATACGTTTAGTATGGATGAAATAATTGCTTTTGACACTTGTCTTTATTATATTCTTGGTTTTGTATACACTTATATACCTGCCTGTTTATAGTTGAGCTCTAAGTTGACATGTATATTTCCTGTTTCATTTTTTATTTCACTCTCATTAGATAGTCATTTTAATCTGATTTATATTATTATTATTAATATTATATATTTTTCTTTTCTTACCTGGTGCTTCATCCTTGGGATATTCACTCCCTAACATTCCCTATCACGTGAGCTGGAACAGTTCAGAGTGGCACATTTTGGCTACATTCTCTGCTGGCCATACTTCACTTATTTGAGCTCACAGGAATTATCATCTCTGCTCAATTATAAAACTGGTGGAATTATCTACATCCAGTCATTAAAATATAAATTATAAAAAGTAGTCTATTTCGACTAATAATAAACAACCTTAGAATCATCACTTCATAATTGTTCAGAATAATTAATACTTCTATCCATATGGTTCTTTTTACATTTTAAAGCTCAGTTTATATTATTTATCACTAGCTATATTGCACAATATCCATTTCATCCTCTTTTTTGAAATTCTTTCTATTTTGTTAGTTGTTTGTATAACCTGCTTCTTGTTTTACATTGTGAATATTTATTATTATTATTTTTTTTCTATTTAATCAATTATTCTATTGCTCATGGCATAATGTCTGGCCTTAATACCTTATCCTTATTAGATTTGGTTGATTGGTTCTCCTCTTCATTCTTCTATAAAATTAATTTCATTGTGAGTTTCATCAAATTATAATATTTAAAACATATCAACGATCTGGTCTTTTATTCCCTTTTCACTTAAAAGTTCCGTAACATCTTTGTTTCAAGAATTATTTCATTTACATAGTTGTTGTGAGCTGTCACTATTTAGCCTTCAGAATGGTGATAATTATTTTCTATGCTTCCCTTCAGAACTGGTTCATTTAAATCACTGGTGTACCTTCTTCTTATAATGCTGATAATCTTCATGGATATATATTTTTTTCTTTGTAAAATTATTTCATTCAATTTATTGACCTAAGTTGTCCTTATTATTTTTAGACTTTTGATATTTTATTTTTATTCCTTCTTTCTATTATTTGATTCACAATAACTTTTCTGAAATGTACTGTAAGATGATCTTATTTGTTTTAGAATTTAGATGTTTTATTTTCCTTTCCTTTATTATTTGATTCAAAATCACATCTTTCTGAACTATAGTGTAAGATGGTCTTAATTCTTTTGGAATTTCGAAGATTTTTAGTATTCTTTCCTTTCTTATTTTGTTTCCAAAATAATGTCTTTCTGAAATATATTCTGTAAGATGTTCTTACTCATTTTAGAATTTAGATAATTTATTTATTCATCAAAATATATACATTTTTTATTATTTCCATAAGACATCGTGGTTTTGTTTCTTTATTCTTTATTCCTATTATTTTTTCTTCTCTTTTAAATGGTTTTTGCTGTAGTCGGTTATCATAACATTCGTCCCTTTCTTTGATGATGTGTGGTATTTATTTTATCCATGGTCCATAAACTCAGTTGCCCTTATTGTCCGGAATACCATTGTCTTCGTAATTATTTCTGTTCTGGTGACATCTCTAACTTCTCCCTTGTATTTAATTTTTTCTGCTGTTATTTTTTCACTTGTTTCAAGGATTATTTGCACCACTCTATCATAGCGTATAGTTTACTAAGCCTACATGTCACTGTTACATCCATGATTAATGATATCACTGATATTTTATCATATATTTCTATTTCGGGTGTTTTTTCTATTTACCTATAGTCTTTTTTAAGTTGTTACATACTGTTTTATTGTAAGTCATTTCCAAAATTTCTTTTGACCTCCTCCTATAATCTTTGAAATTCATGATTTCTTTATCGTCGGTAATTGGGATATTAAGTACATTAATTAGACCATTATACATCATTCCCAACTCTTCCGATGTTTTTATTAGTTTCCTTTGATGCATTTGTCTCATTTTCTTTGTCTTCATTTCCACGTGCTTAATATTCTCTTTGTTTCTGTTAGGTTTATTTTCAGGTAATAATTCACTTATGTTTTCTTTATTTTCTATTTCCTTCTTACTACCTTTTGTTTTCTGATTTACTTGTTCCGTGTTTTTATCATTGAGTATTTTTTCTATTTTCTTATTCATATTATTTATTATCTTACTCTGATCTTTTAGTTTCTCCATCAACCGTCGGTGGCAATCATCCATTTTCTTATGGAAGTCATCCCAGAGTTTCTTGTTATCTTTTTTCATTTCCTTATGGTTCTTTTCCATTTTCTCCATCATTAGCCTGAACATTTCTTGCATTATCGCATTCTCTGTTTGTGTGGGTTTTTCTGGTTGTTCCTCTTGTTGTATGGGTTGGTTCGGCTCCGCCGGAGGTAATATCATCTCCACATCTTCCACTGGAGTCGCCTCCTTGTCCTCCATGTCTATCTCCTTCTCGGCTTCTGCCGCCCTTTTCTTTGACGTCGCCCTCCTGTGCATTTTGATTACTTTCCTGACCTGTTAACAGCTGCCAGCTAAAATAGGAAATTGGGCAAATTATCTTTATTTTATAGGCCTATTAATCCCTACTTTTAGCCCCTAAAGTTGAGCGCCAATTTGTAAATAAACAAATTTATTTGTTTGTTTTGATGGCGTAAGTTGCCCTCTCTTAAGCCCCGCGATGGAAGCCAATTTGTAAATATACAAAGTTATTTTCAATTATATGTGGTTTTAGTGGTAAGCCCCACGTTTGTGCGGCAATTTGTAATAAACTAAGTTATTTCAAATGAGTATAATAACTGTTAAGAAAATTGTATTTTTTATTTATTTTTTATATTAATTTAATTATCTAATTATTAATTTATGTTAAGTGTTTTTATTATTTTTATTATTCAATTAACTAATATAATAATTAGTAATTAGGTATGACTTGGTGAAGAAATATTTGTTTCACCGCGTTAAATAGATTGTCGTAGCCAAATCGATTGAAGGTCGCGGTCAATTCAGTGTCTTTATTTCTTGTTCTGCTCGTCCTTTTCCCTCAGAAGTCCTCGTTTATAAATTGAGAACTAATGTATTTTAATTTAGTTCTTAACTAATCAATAAAACAACAATTTAAAACAAATAATTAGGTTTATTATAATCAATGCGATTATTCGACTTGCGTCGACTATTGCTCTCGGAGTCGAGACTGGATCTCAGGTCGATTAATACATTTTGTTTAAATTATATCAAATTAATTTATTATTTAACATGGATTCTTTGAACTGTCGAAATAGTCAGGAAAGGCAAGTTAGAGAGTTCAATACTTACAATTAGAAAAAACACTTATTCATTAACAAATAATAATTAAAAATATATTATATAGTAAAAAGATATTCGAACCGCAGGCTGAGTGTTCTGACGTCACGTCTTCTTCGTCTCGGGCTGGTTGAAATTAAAAGATGGCTGCCTCCATGCGTTGTCCCAAGCTAAGAATCTTTCTCTGAGATTTTACTTCAATAAAGTGCAGTAGTTGATAAATTCCTCTTCTGTGATGTAGTTATTGAAGATTTTCAAGTTGTGGTGTTTGATTTTCGTCCTCCACTGGATTTCGTTCGGTAATACGTGTGTAGTGTTGAATGGTATCTTCAATCAGCTCACTGTTCATATATTAGGTTAGATTTATAATTCCATCGTGTCCATACGTTCTGATAGTTAAATTTAGTGGTTTTTAATTTTGCTTTATTATTCCAATGACTATTTAAATTGGATTCATTAATTTACTGTATATTCTTCATTCCTTCAGAATTCCATAGTACCTCTTGGTTTGAATTAGTTAAAATTTAATTCAGATTTCTTCTCAATACTCTGACACGTCCGTTCTGCTTGGAGTTTAACAATCAACTAATTTTTATTTGTTCCTTCATGTAGAAAAATCTGTAAGATTTTGGTCCCATTTTTCATTGTTCACTATCAGCTGTTTGCCTAAATACCGATTCAATTTTATAGAAATAAATGACATTTTTTATATTTTACTGGCTATAACTTAGTTATTTAGTATTTTTATGAAATTTTAATTACATAACTATATTCCTGCTTTGATTTTATACAAGTTAATATTAAACATGACCTAGTTTGGTTTGAATTAAACTCAAAAGTTACAATCATTGAAATTTAATTCTAGGCCTTACCATGATTCACATAATTACCCATTAAATTGTTTACACTATGTTTTATGTTACCATTGTCCTCAAATAAGATCACTAATTAAATCATTATAATTTGCCTTTACTACTTTGTCAATATACTAAACATTTACTGATTTATTTACATTTTACTTTTACTTGGTTCATTGCCCAGGTATTATCTTGTAGAATCCTTATTTAAGTCCATTTTACCCTCTGACACTCTAATTACTACTATAGTTTGTTGTGATAATTATAATAAAGTATTTGTATGCTAAAGGGAATAATTTATATCAATTTGGTCTAGGTTTTCATTAATTTATCTCCTCTGATTTGATTACAGGGTCAAAGTTGAATTTGGCATGATTATCAATTTTCAGTTTTCCTAACAATATGATAATTATTTCACATTACTATTATTTTATTTTCTGAGTTACTAATTCTATGACATTTCAATTAATATATTGCCTTTCCTTCCTTAACACAACTCTGACATAAACTATCATTCTTTAAATACAATAAACACTTATTTTCTAACATCTAGTATATACCAATATCAACATGGTAGGTATTGAATACCCAGATAATAATTAAACATAATAATTGGATAAATAAACAAATTACGGTCTTAGCCTAATTACAGTCTTTTGCTGTCCTTTCAAAACTGGTTTGGGGTGTTTCCCTTTAATTATACACTGTTTTATTTATAACTACCTTTACATTAGATCAGACTACTGGTATTGTATTCTCTTACTTTTTTAGATGGGTTTATAATTTTTTGTTTAATAATCATTTTTTAGTTCATTAATTTATTTTGAATGACTCTTATAGAGGTGTTCTGTCTTTAAAATAGGTTTTGTCCCTTTGATATTTTATTTTAATTAATTTGTTCCTGGTTATAATTCCTTACTGCTCCTTATCTTACTGGGTATACTTATGATGTTACTGGGATAATAATCATCCTATATGGTGTAACACTTTTGTTCTGAATTGACTGTGCTTAATTTCTTTGGATTGAGAGTTTTTATAGTACTGTTAAGGCATTTTATTTATTATAGTGATTACTTCTTTTATGTTACTTTTATTTAGGTTTATTCTACTCATTCCAGATTGCTTCTTCCTTTCATTTTCTATGTGGTATTAATTTGTAAAATAAGCCAAAATTTCCATTATGCTACATATGGCCTCCTGTAAAAGTGATTAGTTCAGATCATACGTTTAGTATGGATGAAATAATTGCTTTTGACACTTGTCTTTATTATATTCTTGGTTTTGTATACACTTATATACCTGCCTGTTTATAGTTGAGCTCTAAGTTGACATGTATATTTCCTGTTTCATTTTTTATTTCACTCTCATTAGATAGTCATTTTAATCTGATTTATATTATTATTATTAATATTATATATTTTTCTTTTCTTACCTGGTGCTTCATCCTTGGGATATTCACTCCCTAACATTCCCTATCACGTGAGCTGGAACAGTTCAGAGTGGCACATTTTGGCTACATTCTCTGCTGGCCATACTTCACTTATTTGAGCTCACAGGAATTATCATCTCTGCTCAATTATAAAACTGGTGGAATTATCTACATCCAGTCATTAAAATATAAATTATAAAAAGTAGTCTATTTCGACTAATAATAAACAACCTTAGAATCATCACTTCATAATTGTTCAGAATAATTAATACTTCTATCCATATGGTTCTTTTTACATTTTAAAGCTCAGTTTATATTATTTATCACTAGCTATATTGCACAATATCCATTTCATCCTCTTTTTTGAAATTCTTTCTATTTTGTTAGTTGTTTGTATAACCTGCTTCTTGTTTTATATTGTGCATATTTATTATTATTTTTTTTTTTCTATTTAATCAATTATTCTATTGCTCATGGCATAATGTCTGGTCTTAATACCTTATCCTTATTTGATTTGGTTGAATGGTTCTCCTCTTCATTCTTCTATAAAATTAATTTCATTGTGAGTTTCATCAAATTATAATATTTAAAACATATCAACGATCTGGTCTTTTATTCCCTTTTCACTTAAAAGTTCCGTAACATCTTTGTTTCAAGAATTATTTCATTTACATAGTTGTTGTGAGCTGTCACTATTTAGCCTTCAGAATGGTGATAATTATTTTCTATGCTTCCCTTCAGAACTGGTTCATTTAAATCACTGGTGTACCTTCTTCTTATAATGCTGATAATCTTCATGGATATATATTTTTTTTCTTTGTAAAATTATTTCATTCAATTTATTGACCTAAGTTGTCCTTATTATTTTTAGACTTTTGATATTTTATTTTTATTCCTTATTTCTATTATTTGATTCACAATAACTTTTCTGAAATGTACTGTAAGATGGTCTTATTTGTTTTAGAATTTAGATGTTTTATTTTCCTTTCCTTTAGTATTTGATTCAAAGTCACATCTTTCTGAACTATAGTGTAAGATGGTCTTAATTCTTTTGGAATTTCGATGATTTTTAGTATTCTTTCCTTTCTTATTTTGTTTCCAAAATAATGTCTTTCTGAAATATATTCTGTAAGATGTTCTTACTCATTTTAGAATTTAGATAATTTATTTATTCATCAAAATATATATATTTTTTATTATTTCCATAAGACATCTTGGTTTTGTTTCTTTATTCTTTATTCCTATTATTTTTTCTTCTCTTTTAAATGGTTTTTGCTGTAGTCGGTTATCATAACATTCGTCCCTTTCTTTGATGATGTGTGGTATTTATTTTATCCATGGTCCATAAACTCAGTTGCCCTTATTGTCCGGAATACCATTGTCTTCGTAATTATTTCTGTTCTGGTGACATCTCTCACTTCTCCCTTGTATTTAATTTTTTCTGCTGTTATTTTTTCACTTGTTTCAAGGATTATTTGCACCACTCTATCATAGCGTATAGTTTACTAAGCCTACATGTCACTGTTACATCCATGATTAATGATATCACTGATATTTTATCATATATTTCTATTTCGGGTGTTTTTTCTATTTACCTATAGTCTTTTTTAAGTTGTTACATACTGTTTTATTGTAAGTCATTTCCAAAATTTCTTTTGACCTCCTCCTATAATCTTTGAAATTCATGATTTCTTTATCGTCGGTAATTGGGATATTAAGTACATTAATTAGACCATTGTACATCATTCCCAACTCTTCCGATGTTTTTATTAGTTTCCTTTGATGCATTTGTCTCATTTTCTTTGTCTTCATTTCCACGTGCTTAATATTCTCTTTGTTTCTGTTAGGTTTATTTTCAGGTAATAATTCACTTATGTTTTCTTTATTTTCTATTTCCTTCTTACTACCTTTTGTTTTCTGATTTACTTGTTCCGTGTTTTTATCATTGAGTATTTTTTCTATTTTCTTATTCTTATTATTTATTATCTTACTCTGATCTTTTAGTTTCTCCATCAACCGTCGGTGGCAATCATCCATTTTCTTATGGAAGTCATCCCAGAGTTTCTTGTTATCTTTTTTCATTTCCTTATGGTTCTTTTCCATTTTCTCCATCATTAGCCTGAACATTTCTTGCATTATCGCATTCTCTGTTTGTGTGGGTTTTTCTGGTTGTTCCTCTTGTTGTATGGGTTGGTTCGGCTCCGCCGGAGGTAATATCATCTCCACATCTTCCACTGGAGTCGCCTCCTTGTCCTCCATGTCTATCTCCTTCTCGGCTTCTGCCGCCCTTTTCTTTGACGTCGCCCTCCTGTGCATTTTGATTACTTTCCTGACCTGTTAACAGCTGCCAGCTAAAATAGGAAATTGGGCAAATTATCTTTATTTTATAGGCCTATTAATCCCTACTTTTAGCCCCTAAAGTTGAGCGCCAATTTGTAAATAAACAAATTTATTTGTTTGTTTTGATGGCATAAGTTGCCCTCTCTTAAGCCCCGCGATGGAAGCCAATTTGTAAATATACAAAGTTATTTTCAATTATATGTGGTTTTAGTGGTAAGCCCCACGTTTGTGCGGCAATTTGTAATAAACTAAGTTATTTCAAATGAGTATAATAACTGTTAAGAAAATTGTATTTTTTATTTATTTTTTATATTAATTTAATTATCTAATTATTAATTTATGTTAAGTGTTTTTATTATTTTTATTATTCAATTAACTAATATAATAATTAGTAATTAGGTATGACTTGGTGAAGAAATATTTGTTTCACCGCGTTAAATAGATTGTCGTAGCCAAATCGATTGAAGGTCGCGGTCAATTCAGTGTCTTTATTTCTTCTTCTGCTCGTCCTTTTCCCTCAGAAGTCCTCGTTTATAAATTGAGAATTAATGTATTTTAATTTAGTTCTTAACTAATCAATAAAACAACAATTTAAAACAAATAATTAGGTTTATTATGATCAATGCGATTATTCGACTTGCGTCGACTATTGCTCTCGGAGTCGAGACTGGATCTCAGGTCGATTAATACATTTTGTTTAAATTATATCAAATTAATTTATTATTTAACATGGATTCTTTGAACTGTCGAAATAGTCAGAAAAGGCAAGTTAGAGAGTTCAATACTTACAATTAGAAAAAAAACTTATTCATTAACAAATAATAATTAAAAATATATTATATAGTAAAAAGATATTCGAACCGCAGGCTGAGTGTTCTGACGTCACGTCTTCTTCGTCTCGGGCTGGTTGAAATTAAAAGATGGCTGCCTCCATGCGTTGTCCCAAGCTAAGAATCTTTCTCTGAGATTTTACTTCAATAAAGTGCAGTAGTTGATAAATTCCTCTTCTGTGATGTAGTTATTGAAGATTTTCAAGTTGTGGTGTTTGATTTTCGTCCTCCACTGGATTTCCTTCGGTAATACGTGTGTAGTGTTGAATGGTATCTTCAATCAGTTCACTGTTCATATATTAGGTTAGATTTATAATTCCATCGTGTCCATACGTTCTGATAGTTAAATTTAGTGGTTTTTAATTTTGCTTTATTATTCCAATGACTATTTAAATTGGATTCATTAATTTACTGTATATTCTTCATTCCTTCAGAATTCCATAGTACCTCTTGGTTTGAATTAGTTAAAATTTAATTCAGATTTCTTCTCAATACTCTGACACGTCCGTTCTGCTTGGAGTTTAACAATCAACTAATTTTTATTTGTTCCTTCATGTAGAAAAATCTGTAAGATTTTGGTCCCATTTTTCATTGTTCACTATCAGCTGTTTGCCTAATTACCGATTCAATTTTATAGAAATAAATGACATTTTTTATATTTTACTGGCTATAACTTAGTTATTTAGTATTTTTATGAAATTTTAATTACATAACTATATTCCTGCTTTGATTTTATACAAGTTAATATTAAACATGACCTAGTTTGGTTTGAATTAAACTCAAAAGTTACAATCATTGAAATTTAATTCTAGGCCTTACCATGATTCACATAATTACCCATTAAATTGTTTACACTATGTTTTATGTTACCATTGTCCTCAAATAAGATCACTAATTAAATCATTATAATTTGCCTTTACTACTTTGTCAATATACTAAACATTTACTGATTTATTTACATTTTACTTTTACTTGGTTCATTGCCCAGGTATTATCTTGTAGAATCCTTATTTAAGTCCATTTTACCCTCTGACACTCTAATTACTACTATAGTTTGTTGTGATAATTATAATAAAGTATTTGTATGCTAAAGGGAATAATTTATATCAATTTGGTCTAGGTTTTCATTAATTTATCTCCTCTGATTTGATTACAGGGTCAAAGTTGAATTTGGCATGATTATCAATTTTCAGTTTTCCTAACAATATGATAATTATTTCACATTACTATTATTTTATTTTCTGAGTTACTAATTCTATGACATTTCAATTAATATATTGCCTTTCCTTCCTTAACACAACTCTGACATAAACTATCATTCTTTAAATACAATAAACACTTATTTTCTAACATCTAGTATATACCAATATCAACATGGTAGGTATTGAATACCCAGATAATAATTAAACATAATAATTGGATAAATAAACAAATTACGGTCTTAGCCTAATTACAGTCTTTTGCTGTCCTTTCAAAACTGGTTTGGGGTGTTTCCCTTTAATTATACACTGTTTTATTTATAACTACCTTTACATTAGATCAGACTACTGGTATTGTATTCTCTTACTTTTTTAGATGGGTTTATAATTTTTTGTTTAATAATCATTTTTTAGTTCATTAATTTATTTTGAATGACTCTTATAGAGGTGTTCTGTCTTTAAAATAGGTTTTGTCCCTTTGATATTTTATTTTAATTAATTTGTTCCTGGTTATAATTCCTTACTGCTCCTTATCTTACTGGGTATACTGATGATGTTACTGGGATAATAATCATCCTATATGGTGTAACACTTTTGTTCTGAATTGACTGTGCTTAATTTCTTTGGATTGAGAGTTTTTATAGTACTGTTAAGGCATTTTATTTATTATAGTGATTACTTCTTTTATGTTACTTTTATTTAGGTTTATTCTACTCATTCCAGATTGCTTCTTCCTTTCATTTTCTATGTGGTATTAATTTGTAAAATAAGCCAAAATTTCCATTATGCTACATATGGCCTCCTGTAAAAGTGATTAGTTCAGATCATACGTTTAGTATGGATGAAATAATTGCTTTTGACACTTGTCTTTATTATATTCTTGGTTTTGTATACACTTATATACCTGCCTGTTTATAGTTGAGCTCTAAGTTGACATGTATATTTCCTGTTTCATTTTTTATTTCACTCTCATTAGATAGTCATTTTAATCTGATTTATATTATTATTATTAATATTATATATTTTTCTTTTCTTACCTGGTGCTTCATCCTTGGGATATTCACTCCCTAACATTCCCTATCACGTGAGCTGGAACAGTTCAGAGTGGCACATTTTGGCTACATTCTCTGCTGGCCATACTTCACTTATTTGAGCTCACAGGAATTATCATCTCTGCTCAATTATAAAACTGGTGGAATTATCTACAGCCAGTCATTAAAATATAAATTATAAAAAGTAGTCTATTTCGACTAATAATAAACAACCTTAGAATCATCACTTCATAATTGTTCAGAATAATTAATACTTCTATCCATATGGTTCTTTTTACATTTTAAAGCTCAGTTTATATTATTTATCACTAGCTATATTGCACAATATCCATTTCATCCTCTTTTTTGAAATTCTTTCTATTTTGTTAGTTGTTTGTATAACCTGCTTCTTGTTTTACATTGTGCATATTTATTATTATTATTTTTTTTCTATTTAATCAATTATTCTATTGCTCATGGCATAATGTCTGGTCTTAATACCTTATCCTTATTTGATTTGGTTGAATGGTTCTCCTCTTCATTCTTCTATAAAATTAATTTCATTGTGAGTTTCATCAAATTATAATATTTAAAACATATCAACGATCTGGTCTTTTATTCCCTTTTCACTTAAAAGTTCCGTAACATCTTTGTTTCAAGAATTATTTCATTTACATAGTTGTTGTGAGCTGTCACTATTTAGCCTTCAGAATGGTGATAATTATTTTCTATGCTTCCCTTCAGAACTGGTTCATTTAAATCACTGGTGTACCTTCTTCTTATAATGCTGATAATCTTCATGGATATATATTTTTTTTCTTTGTAAAATTATTTCATTCAATTTATTGACCTAAGTTGTCCTTATTATTTTTAGACTTTTGATATTTTATTTTTATTCCTTATTTCTATTATTTGATTCACAATAACTTTTCTGAAATGTACTGTAAGATGGTCTTATTTGTTTTAGAATTTAGATCTTTTATTTTCCTTTCCTTTATTATTTGATTCAAAGTCACATCTTTCTGAACTATAGTGTAAGATGGTCTTAATTCTTTTGGAATTTCGATGATTTTTAGTATTCTTTCCTTTCTTATTTTGTTTCCAAAATAATGTCTTTCTGAAATATATTCTGTAAGATGTTCTTACTCATTTTAGAATTTAGATAATTTATTTATTCATCAAAATATATATATTTTTTATTATTTCCATAAGACATCTTGGTTTTGTTTCTTTATTCTTTATTCCTATTATTTTTTCTTCTCTTTTAAATGGTTTTTGCTGTAGTCGGTTATCATAACATTCGTCCCTTTCTTTGATGATGTGTGGTATTTATTTTATCCATGGTCCATAAACTCAGTTGCCCTTATTGTCCGGAATACCATTGTCTTCGTAATTATTTCTGTTCTGGTGACATCTCTCACTTCTCCCTTGTATTTAATTTTTTCTGCTGTTATTTTTTCACTTGTTTCAAGGATTATTTGCACCACTCTATCATAGCGTATAGTTTACTAAGCCTACATGTCACTGTTACATCCATGATTAATGATATCACTGATATTTTATCATATATTTCTATTTCGGGTGTTTTTTCTATTTACCTATAGTCTTTTTTAAGTTGTTACATACTGTTTTATTGTAAGTCATTTCCAAAATTTCTTTTGACCTCCTCCTATAATCTTTGAAATTCATGATTTCTTTATCGTCGGTAATTGGGATATTAAGTACATTAATTAGACCATTGTACATCATTCCCAACTCTTCCGATGTTTTTATTAGTTTCCTTTGATGCATTTGTCTCATTTTCTTTGTCTTCATTTCCACGTGCTTAATATTCTCTTTGTTTCTGTTAGGTTTATTTTCAGGTAATAATTCACTTATGTTTTCTTTATTTTCTATTTCCTTCTTACTACCTTTTGTTTTCTGATTTACTTGTTCCGTGTTTTTATCATTGAGTATTTTTTCTATTTTCTTATTCTTTTTATTTATTATCTTACTCTGATCTTTTAGTTTCTCCATCAACCGTCGGTGGCAATCATCCATTTTCTTATGGAAGTCATCCCAGAGTTTCTTGTTATCTTTTTTCATTTCCTTATGGTTCTTTTCCATTTTCTCCATCATTAGCCTGAACATTTCTTGCATTATCGCATTCTCTGTTTGTGTGGGTTTTTCTGGTTGTTCCTCTTGTTGTATGGGTTGGTTCGGCTCCGCCGGAGGTAATATCATCTCCACATCTTCCACTGGAGTCGCCTCCTTGTCCTCCATGTCTATCTCCTTCTCGGCTTCTGCCGCCCTTTTCTTTGACGTCGCCCTCCTGTGCATTTTGATTACTTTCCTGACCTGTTAACAGCTGCCAGCTAAAATAGGAAATTGGGCAAATTATCTTTATTTTATAGGCCTATTAATCCCTACTTTTAGCCCCTAAAGTTGAGCGCCAATTTGTAAATAAACAAATTTATTTGTTTGTTTTGATGGCATAAGTTGCCCTCTCTTAAGCCCCGCGATGGAAGCCAATTTGTAAATATACAAAGTTATTTTCAATTATATGTGGTTTTAGTGGTAAGCCCCACGTTTGTGCGGCAATTTGTAATAAACTAAGTTATTTCAAATGAGTATAATAACTGTTAAGAAAATTGTATTTTTTATTTATTTTTTATATTAATTTAATTATCTAATTATTAATTTATGTTAAGTGTTTTTATTATTTTTATTATTCAATTAACTAATATAATAATTAGTAATTAGGTATGACTTGGTGAAGAAATATTTGTTTCACCGCGTTAAATAGATTGTCGTAGCCAAATCGATTGAAGGTCGCGGTCAATTCAGTGTCTTTATTTCTTCTTCTGCTCGTCCTTTTCCCTCAGAAGTCCTCGTTTATAAATTGAGAATTAATGTATTTTAATTTAGTTCTTAACTAATCAATAAAACAACAATTTAAAACAAATAATTAGGTTTATTATGATCAATGCGATTATTCGACTTGCGTCGACTATTGCTCTCGGAGTCGAGACTGGATCTCAGGTCGATTAATACATTTTGTTTAAATTATATCAAATTAATTTATTATTTAACATGGATTCTTTGAACTGTCGAAATAGTCAGGAAAGGCAAGTTAGAGAGTTCAATACTTACAATTAGAAAAAAAACTTATTCATTAACAAATAATAATTAAAAATATATTATATAGTAAAAAGATATTCGAACCGCAGGCTGAGTGTTCTGACGTCACGTCTTCTTCGTCTCGGGCTGGTTGAAATTAAAAGATGGCTGCCTCCATGCGTTGTCCCAAGCTAAGAATCTTTCTCTGAGATTTTACTTCAATAAAGTGCAGTAGTTGATAAATTCCTCTTCTGTGATGTAGTTATTGAAGATTTTCAAGTTGTGGTGTTTGATTTTCGTCCTCCACTGGATTTCCTTCGGTAATACGTGTGTAGTGTTGAATGGTATCTTCAATCAGTTCACTGTTCATATATTAGGTTAGATTTATAATTCCATCGTGTCCATACGTTCTGATAGTTAAATTTAGTGGTTTTTAATTTTGCTTTATTATTCCAATGACTATTTAAATTGGATTCATTAATTTACTGTATATTCTTCATTCCTTCAGAATTCCATAGTACCTCTTGGTTTGAATTAGTTAAAATTTAATTCAGATTTCTTCTCAATACTCTGACACGTCCGTTCTGCTTGGAGTTTAACAATCAACTAATTTTTATTTGTTCCTTCATGTAGAAAAATCTGTAAGATTTTGGTCCCATTTTTCATTGTTCACTATCAGCTGTTTGCCTAATTACCGATTCAATTTTATAGAAATAAATGACATTTTTTATATTTTACTGGCTATAACTTAGTTATTTAGTATTTTTATGAAATTTTAATTACATAACTATATTCCTGCTTTGATTTTATACAAGTTAATATTAAACATGACCTAGTTTGGTTTGAATTAAACTCAAAAGTTACAATCATTGAAATTTAATTCTAGGCCTTACCATGATTCACATAATTACCCATTAAATTGTTTACACTATGTTTTATGTTACCATTGTCCTCAAATAAGATCACTAATTAAATCATTATAATTTGCCTTTACTACTTTGTCAATATACTAAACATTTACTGATTTATTTACATTTTACTTTTACTTGGTTCATTGCCCAGGTATTATCTTGTAGAATCCTTATTTAAGTCCATTTTACCCTCTGACACTCTAATTACTACTATAGTTTGTTGTGATAATTATAATAAAGTATTTGTATGCTAAAGGGAATAATTTATATCAATTTGGTCTAGGTTTTCATTAATTTATCTCCTCTGATTTGATTACAGGGTCAAAGTTGAATTTGGCATGATTATCAATTTTCAGTTTTCCTAACAATATGATAATTATTTCACATTACTATTATTTTATTTTCTGAGTTACTAATTCTATGACATTTCAATTAATATATTGCCTTTCCTTCCTTAACACAACTCTGACATAAACTATCATTCTTTAAATACAATAAACACTTATTTTCTAACATCTAGTATATACCAATATCAACATGGTAGGTATTGAATACCCAGATAATAATTAAACATAATAATTGGATAAATAAACAAATTACGGTCTTAGCCTAATTACAGTCTTTTGCTGTCCTTTCAAAACTGGTTTGGGGTGTTTCCCTTTAATTATACACTGTTTTATTTATAACTACCTTTACATTAGATCAGACTACTGGTATTGTATTCTCTTACTTTTTTAGATGGGTTTATAATTTTTTGTTTAATAATCATTTTTTAGTTCATTAATTTATTTTGAATGACTCTTATAGAGGTGTTCTGTCTTTAAAATAGGTTTTGTCCCTTTGATATTTTATTTTAATTAATTTGTTCCTGGTTATAATTCCTTACTGCTCCTTATCTTACTGGGTATACTGATGATGTTACTGGGATAATAATCATCCTATATGGTGTAACACTTTTGTTCTGAATTGACTGTGCTTAATTTCTTTGGATTGAGAGTTTTTATAGTACTGTTAAGGCATTTTACTTATTATAGTGATTACTTCTTTTATGTTACTTTTATTTAGGTTTATTCTACTCATTCCAGATTGCTTCTTCCTTTCATTTTCTATGTGGTATTAATTTGTAAAATAAGCCAAAATTTCCATTATGCTACATATGGCCTCCTGTAAAAGTGATTAGTTCAGATCATACGTTTAGTATGGATGAAATAATTGCTTTTGACACTTGTCTTTATTATATTCTTGGTTTTGTATACACTTATATACCTGCCTGTTTATAGTTGAGCTCTAAGTTGACATGTATATTTCCTGTTTCATTTTTTATTTCACTCTCATTAGATAGTCATTTTAATCTGATTTATATTATTATTATTAATATTATATATTTTTCTTTTCTTACCTGGTGCTTCATCCTTGGGATATTCACTCCCTAACATTCCCTATCACGTGAGCTGGAACAGTTCAGAGTGGCACATTTTGGCTACATTCTCTGCTGGCCATACTTCACTTATTTGAGCTCACAGGAATTATCATCTCTGCTCAATTATAAAACTGGTGGAATTATCTACATCCAGTCATTAAAATATAAATTATAAAAAGTAGTCTATTTCGACTAATAATAAACAACCTTAGAATCATCACTTCATAATTGTTCAGAATAATTAATACTTCTATCCATATGGTTCTTTTTACATTTTAAAGCTCAGTTTATATTATTTATCACTAGCTATATTGCACAATATCCATTTCATCCTCTTTTTTGAAATTCTTTCTATTTTGTTAGTTGTTTGTATAACCTGCTTCTTGTTTTACATTGTGCATATTTATTATTATTATTTTTTTTCTATTTAATCAATTATTCTATTGCTCATGGCATAATGTCTGGTCTTAATACCTTATCCTTATTTGATTTGGTTGAATGGTTCTCCTCTTCATTCTTCTATAAAATTAATTTCATTGTGAGTTTCATCAAATTATAATATTTAAAACATATCAACGATCTGGTCTTTTATTCCCTTTTCACTTAAAAGTTCCGTAACATCTTTGTTTCAAGAATTATTTCATTTACATAGTTGTTGTGAGCTGTCACTATTTAGCCTTCAGAATGGTGATAATTATTTTCTATGCTTCCCTTCAGAACTGGTTCATTTAAATCACTGGTGTACCTTCTTCTTATAATGCTGATAATCTTCATGGATATATATTTTTTTTCTTTGTAAAATTATTTCATTCAATTTATTGACCTAAGTTGTCCTTATTATTTTTAGACTTTTGATATTTTATTTTTATTCCTTATTTCTATTATTTGATTCACAATAACTTTTCTGAAATGTACTGTAAGATGGTCTTATTTGTTTTAGAATTTAGATGTTTTATTTTCCTTTCCTTTATTATTTGATTCAAAGTCACATCTTTCTGAACTATAGTGTAAGATGGTCTTAATTCTTTTGGAATTTCGATGATTTTTAGTATTCTTTCCTTTCTTATTTTGTTTCCAAAATAATGTCTTTCTGAAATATATTCTGTAAGATGTTCTTACTCATTTTAGAATTTAGATAATTTATTTATTCATCAAAATATATATATTTTTTAATATTTCCATAAGACATCTTGGTTTTGTTTCTTTATTCTTTATTCCTATTATTTTTTCTTCTCTTTTAAATGGTTTTTGCTGTAGTCGGTTATCATAACATTCGTCCCTTTCTTTGATGATGTGTGGTATTTATTTTATCCATGGTCCATAAACTCAGTTGCCCTTATTGTCCGGAATACCATTGTCTTCGTAATTATTTCTGTTCTGGTGACATCTCTCACTTCTCCCTTGTATTTAATTTTTTCTGCTGTTATTTTTTCACTTGTTTCAAGGATTATTTGCACCACTCTATCATAGCGTATAGTTTACTAAGCCTACATGTCACTGTTACATCCATGATTAATGATATCACTGACATTTTATCATATATTTCTATTTCGGGTGTTTTTTCTATTTACCTATAGTCTTTTTTAAGTTGTTACATACTGTTTTATTGTAAGTCATTTCCAAAATTTCTTTTGACCTCCTCCTATAATCTTTGAAATTCATGATTTCTTTATCGTCGGTAATTGGGATATTAAGTACATTAATTAGACCATTGTACATCATTCCCAACTCTTCCGATGTTTTTATTAGTTTCCTTTGATGCATTTGTCTCATTTTCTTTGTCTTCATTTCCACGTGCTTAATATTCTCTTTGTTTCTGTTAGGTTTATTTTCAGGTAATAATTCACTTATGTTTTCTTTATTTTCTATTTCCTTCTTACTACCTTTTGTTTTCTGATTTACTTGTACCGTGTTTTTATCAATGAGTATTTTTTCTATTTTCTTATTCTTATTATTTATTATCTTACTCTGATCTTTTAGTTTCTCCATCAACCGTCGGTGGCAATCATCCATTTTCTTATGGAAGTCATCCCAGAGTTTCTTGTTATCTTTTTTCATTTCCTTATGGTTCTTTTCCATTTTCTCCATCATTAGCCTGAACATTTCTTGCATTATCGCATTCTCTGTTTGTGTGGGTTTTTCTGGTTGTTCCTCTTGTTGTATGGGTTGGTTCGGCTCCGCCGGAGGTAATATCATCTCCACATCTTCCACTGGAGTCGCCTCCTTGTCCTCCATGTCTATCTCCTTCTCGGCTTCTGCCGCCCTTTTCTTTGACGTCGCCCTCCTGTGCATTTTGATTACTTTCCTGACCTGTTAACAGCTGCCAGCTAAAATAGGAAATTGGGCAAATTATCTTTATTTTATAGGCCTATTAATCCCTACTTTTAGCCCCTAAAGTTGAGCGCCAATTTGTAAATAAACAAATTTATTTGTTTGTTTTGATGGCGTAAGTTGCCCTCTCTTAAGCCCCGCGATGGAAGCCAATTTGTAAATATACAAAGTTATTTTCAATTATATGTGGTTTTAGTGGTAAGCCCCACGTTTGTGCGGCAATTTGTAATAAACTAAGTTATTTCAAATGAGTATAATAACTGTTAAGAAAATTGTATTTTTTATTTATTTTTTATATTAATTTAATTATCTAATTATTAATTTATGTTAAGTGTTTTTATTATTTTTATTATTCAATTAACTAATATAATAATTAGTAATTAGGTATGACTTGGTGAAGAAATATTTGTTTCACCGCGTTAAATAGATTGTCGTAGCCAAATCGATTGAAGGTCGCGGTCAATTCAGTGTCTTTATTTCTTCTTCTGCTCGTCCTTTTCCCTCAGAAGTCCTCGTTTATAAATTGAGAATTAATGTATTTTAATTTAGTTCTTAACTAATCAATAAAACAACAATTTAAAACAAATAATTAGGTTTATTATGATCAATGCGATTATTCGACTTGCGTCGACTATTGCTCTCGGAGTCGAGACTGGATCTCAGGTCGATTAATACATTTTGTTTAAATTATATCAAATTAATTTATTATTTAACATGGATTCTTTGAACTGTCGAAATAGTCAGGATAGGCAAGTTAGAGAGTTCAATACTTACAATTAGAAAAAAAACTTATTCATTAACAAATAATAATTAAAAATATATTATATAGTAAAAAGATATTCGAACCGCAGGCTGAGTGTTCTGACGTCACGTCTTCTTCGTCTCGGGCTGGTTGAAATTAAAAGATGGCTGCCTCCATGCGTTGTCCCAAGCTAAGAATCTTTCTCTGAGATTTTACTTCAATAAAGTGCAGTAGTTGATAAATTCCTCTTCTGTGATGTAGTTATTGAAGATTTTCAAGTTGTGGTGTTTGATTTTCGTCCTCCACTGGATTTCCTTCGGTAATACGTGTGTAGTGTTGAATGGTATCTTCAATCAGCTCACTGTTCATATATTAGGTTAGATTTATAATTCCATCGTGTCCATACGTTCTGATAGTTAAATTTAGTGGTTTTTAATTTTGCTTTATTATTCCAATGACTATTTAAATTGGATTCATTAATTTACTGTATATTCTTCATTCCTTCAGAATTCCATAGTACCTCTTGGTTTGAATTAGTTAAAATTTAATTCAGATTTCTTCTCAATACTCTGACACGTCCGTTCTGCTTGGAGTTTAACAATCAACTAATTTTTATTTGTTCCTTCATGTAGAAAAATCTGTAAGATTTTGGTCCCATTTTTCATTGTTCACTATCAGCTGTTTGCCTAAATACCGATTCAATTTTATAGAAATAAATGACATTTTTTATATTTTACTGGCTATAACTTAGTTATTTAGTATTTTTATGAAATTTTAATTACATAACTATATTCCTGCTTTGATTTTATACAAGTTAATATTAAACATGACCTAGTTTGGTTTGAATTAAACTCAAAAGTTACAATCATTGAAATTTAATTCTAGGCCTTACCATGATTCACATAATTACCCATTAAATTGTTTACACTATGTTTTATGTTACCATTGTCCTCAAATAAGATCACTAATTAAATCATTATAATTTGCCTTTACTACTTTGTCAATATACTAAACATTTACTGATTTATTTACATTTTACTTTTACTTGGTTCATTGCCCAGGTATTATCTTGTAGAATCCTTATTTAAGTCCATTTTACCCTCTGACACTCTAATTACTACTATAGTTTGTTGTGATAATTATAATAAAGTATTTGTATGCTAAAGGGAATAATTTATATCAATTTGGTCTAGGTTTTCATTAATTTATCTCCTCTGATTTGATTACAGGGTCAAAGTTGAATTTGGCATGATTATCAATTTTCAGTTTTCCTAACAATATGATAATTATTTCACATTACTATTATTTTATTTTCTGAGTTACTAATTCTATGACATTTCAATTAATATATTGCCTTTCCTTCCTTAACACAACTCTGACATAAACTATCATTCTTTAAATACAATAAACACTTATTTTCTAACATCTAGTATATACCAATATCAACATGGTAGGTATTGAATACCCAGATAATAATTAAACATAATAATTGGATAAATAAACAAATTACGGTCTTAGCCTAATTACAGTCTTTTGCTGTCCTTTCAAAACTGGTTTGGGGTGTTTCCCTTTAATTATACACTGTTTTATTTATAACTACCTTTACATTAGATCAGACTACTGGTATTGTATTCTCTTACTTTTTTAGATGGGTTTATAATTTTTTGTTTAATAATCATTTTTTAGTTCATTAATTTATTTTGAATGACTCTTATAGAGGTGTTCTGTCTTTAAAATAGGTTTTGTCCCTTTGATATTTTATTTTAATTAATTTGTTCCTGGTTATAATTCCTTACTGCTCCTTATCTTACTGGGTATACTGATGATGTTACTGGGATAATAATCATCCTATATGGTGTAACACTTTTGTTCTGAATTGACTGTGCTTAATTTCTTTGGATTGAGAGTTTTTATAGTACTGTTAAGGCATTTTATTTATTATAGTGATTACTTCTTTTATGTTACTTTTATTTAGGTTTATTCTACTCATTCCAGATTGCTTCTTCCTTTCATTTTCTATGTGGTATTAATTTGTAAAATAAGCCAAAATTTCCATTATGCTACATATGGCCTCCTGTAAAAGTGATTAGTTCAGATCATACGTTTAGTATGGATGAAATAATTGCTTTTGACACTTGTCTTTATTATATTCTTGGTTTTGTATACACTTATATACCTGCCTGTTTATAGTTGAGCTCTAAGTTGACATGTATATTTCCTGTTTCATTTTTTATTTCACTCTCATTAGATAGTCATTTTAATCTGATTTATATTATTATTATTAATATTATATATTTTTCTTTTCTTACCTGGTGCTTCATCCTTGGGATATTCACTCCCTAACATTCCCTATCACGTGAGCTGGAACAGTTCAGAGTGGCACATTTTGGCTACATTCTCTGCTGGCCATACTTCACTTATTTGAGCTCACAGGAATTATCATCTCTGCTCAATTATAAAACTGGTGGAATTATCTACATCCAGTCATTAAAATATAAATTATAAAAAGTAGTCTATTTCGACTAATAATAAACAACCTTAGAATCATCACTTCATAATTGTTCAGAATAATTAATACTTCTATCCATATGGTTCTTTTTACATTTTAAAGCTCAGTTTATATTATTTATCACTAGCTATATTGCACAATATCCATTTCATCCTCTTTTTTGAAATTCTTTCTATTTTGTTAGTTGTTTGTATAACCTGCTTCTTGTTTTACATTGTGCATATTTATTATTATTATTTTTTTTCTATTTAATCAATTATTCTATTGCTCATGGCATAATGTCTGGTCTTAATACCTTATCCTTATTTGATTTGGTTGATTGGTTCTCCTCTTCATTCTTCTATAAAATTAATTTCATTGTGAGTTTCATCAAATTATAATATTTAAAACATATCAACGATCTGGTCTTTTATTCCCTTTTCACTTAAAAGTTCCGTAACATCTTTGTTTCAAGAATTATTTCATTTACATAGTTGTTGTGAGCTGTCACTATTTAGCCTTCAGAATGGTGATAATTATTTTCTATGCTTCCCTTCAGAACTGGTTCATTTAAATCACTGGTGTACCTTCTTCTTATAATGCTGATAATCTTCATGGATATATATTTTTTTTCTTTGTAAAATTATTTCATTCAATTTATTGACCTAAGTTGTCCTTATTATTTTTAGACTTTTGATATTTTATTTTTATACCTTATTTCTATTATTTGATTCACAATAACTTTTCTGAAATGTACTGTAAGATGGTCTTATTTGTTTTAGAATTTAGATGTTTTATTTTCCTTTCCTTTATTATTTGATTCAAAGTCACATCTTTCTGAACTATAGTGTAAGATGGTCTTAATTCTTTTGGAATTTCGATGATTTTTAGTATTCTTTCCTTTCTTATTTTGTTTCCAAAATAATGTCTTTCTGAAATATATTCTGTAAGATGTTCTTACTCATTTTAGAATTTAGATAATTTATTTATTCATCAAAATATATATATTTTTTATTATTTCCATAAGACATCTTGGTTTTGTTTCTTTATTCTTTATTCCTATTATTTTTTCTTCTCTTTTAAATGGTTTTTGCTGTAGTCGGTTATCATAACATTCGTCCCTTTCTTTGATGATGTGTGGTATTTATTTTATCCATGGTCCATAAACTCAGTTGCCCTTATTGTCCGGAATACCATTGTCTTCGTAATTATTTCTGTTCTGGTGACATCTCTCACTTCTCCCTTGTATTTAATTTTTTCTGCTGTTATTTTTTCACTTGTTTCAAGGATTATTTGCACCACTCTATCATAGCGTATAGTTTACTAAGCCTACATGTCACTGTTACATCCATGATCAATGATATCACTGATATTTTATCATATATTTCTATTTCGGGTGTTTTTTCTATTTACCTATAGTCTTTTTTAATTTGTTACATACTGTTTTATTGTAAGTCATTTCCAAAATTTCTTTTGACCTCCTCCTATAATCTTTGAAATTCATGATTTCTTTATCGTCGGTAATTGGGATATTAAGTACATTAATTAGACCATTGTACATCATTCCCAACTCTTCCGATGTTTTTATTAGTTTCCTTTGATGCATTTGTCTCATTTTCTTTGTCTTCATTTCCACGTGCTTAATATTCCCTTTGTTTCTGTTAGGTTTATTTTCAGGTAATAATTCACTTATGTTTTCTTTATTTTCTATTTCCTTCTTATTACTTTTGTTTTCTGATTTACTTGTACCGTGTTTTTATCAATGAGTATTTTTTCTATTTTCTTATTCTTATTATTTATTATCTTACTCTGATCTTTTAGTTTCTCCATCAACCGTCGGTGGCAATCATCCATTTTCTTATGGAAGTCATCCCAGAGTTTCTTGTTATCTTTTTTCATTTCCTTATGGTTCTTTTCCATTTTCTCCATCATTAGCCTGAACATTTCTTGCATTATCGCATTCTCTGTTTGTGTGGGTTTTTCTGGTTGTTCCTCTTGTTGTATGGGTTGGTTCGGCTCCGCCGGAGGTAATATCATCTCCACATCTTCCACTGGAGTCGCCTCCTTGTCCTCCATGTCTATCTCCTTCTCGGCTTCTGCCGCCCTTTTCTTTGACGTCGCCCTCCTGTGCATTTTGATTACTTTCCTGACCTGTTAACAGCTGCCAGCTAAAATAGGAAATTGGGCAAATTATCTTTATTTTATAGGCCTATTAATCCCTACTTTTAGCCCCTAAAGTTGAGCGCCAATTTGTAAATAAACAAATTTATTTGTTTGTTTTGATGGCGTAAGTTGCCCTCTCTTAAGCCCCGCGATGGAAGCCAATTTGTAAATATACAAAGTTATTTTCAATTATATGTGGTTTTAGTGGTAAGCCCCACGTTTGTGCGGCAATTTGTAATAAACTAAGTTATTTCAAATGAGTATAATAACTGTTAAGAAAATTGTATTTTTTATTTATTTTTTATATTAATTTAATTATCTAATTATTAATTTATGTTAAGTGTTTTTATTATTTTTATTATTCAATTAACTAATATAATAATTAGTAATTAGGTATGACTTGGTGAAGAAATATTTGTTTCACCGCGTTAAATAGATTGTCGTAGCCAAATCGATTGAAGGTCGCGGTCAATTCAGTGTCTTTATTTCTTCTTCTGCTCGTCCTTTTCCCTCAGAAGTCCTCGTTTATAAATTGAGAATTAATGTATTTTAATTTAGTTCTTAACTAATCAATAAAACAACAATTTAAAACAAATAATTAGGTTTATTATGATCAATGCGATTATTCGACTTGCGTCGACTATTGCTCTCGGAGTCGAGACTGGATCTCAGGTCGATTAATACATTTTGTTTAAATTATATCAAATTAATTTATTATTTAACATGGATTCTTTGAACTGTCGAAATAGTCAGGAAAGGCAAGTTAGAGAGTTCAATACTTACAATTAGAAAAAAAACTTATTCATTAACAAATAATAATTAAAAATATATTATATAGTAAAAAGATATTCGAACCGCAGGCTGAGTGTTCTGACGTCACGTCTTCTTCGTCTCGGGCTGGTTGAAATTAAAAGATGGCTGCCTCCATGCGTTGTCCCAAGCTAAGAATCTTTCTCTGAGATTTTACTTCAATAAAGTGCAGTAGTTGATAAATTCCTCTTCTGTGATGTAGTTATTGAAGATTTTCAAGTTGTGGTGTTTGATTTTCGTCCTCCACTGGATTTCGTTCGGTAATACGTGTGTAGTGTTGAATGGTATCTTCAATCAGCTCACTGTTCATATATTAGGTTAGATTTATAATTCCATCGTGTCCATACGTTCTGATAGTTAAATTTAGTGGTTTTTAATTTTGCTTTATTATTCCAATGACTATTTAAATTGGATTCATTAATTTACTGTATATTCTTCATTCCTTCAGAATTCCATAGTACCTCTTGGTTTGAATTAGTTAAAATTTAATTCAGATTTCTTCTCAATACTCTGACACGTCCGTTCTGCTTGGAGTTTAACAATCAACTAATTTTTATTTGTTCCTTCATGTAGAAAAATCTGTAAGATTTTGGTCCCATTTTTCATTGTTCACTATCAGCTGTTTGCCTAAATACCGATTCAATTTTATAGAAATAAATGACATTTTTTATATTTTACTGGCTATAACTTAGTTATTTAGTATTTTTATGAAATTTTAATTACATAACTATATTCCTGCTTTGATTTTATACAAGTTAATATTAAACATGACCTAGTTTGGTTTGAATTAAACTCAAAAGTTACAATCATTGAAATTTAATTCTAGGCCTTACCATGATTCACATAATTACCCATTAAATTGTTTACACTATGTTTTATGTTACCATTGTCCTCAAATAAAATCACTAATTAAATCATTATAATTTGCCTTTACTACTTTGTCAATATACTAAACATTTACTGATTTATTTACATTTTACTTTTACTTGGTTCATTGCCCAGGTATTATCTTGTAGAATCCTTATTTAAGTCCATTTTACCCTCTGACACTCTAATTACTACTATAGTTTGTTGTGATAATTATAATAAAGTATTTGTATGCTAAAGGGAATAATTTATATCAATTTGGTCTAGGTTTTCATTAATTTATCTCCTCTGATTTGATTACAGGGTCAAAGTTGAATTTGGCATGATTATCAATTTTCAGTTTTCCTAACAATATGATAATTATTTCACATTACTATTATTTTATTTTCTGAGTTACTAATTCTATGACATTTCAATTAATATATTGCCTTTCCTTCCTTAACACAACTCTGACATAAACTATCATTCTTTAAATACAATAAACACTTATTTTCTAACATCTAGTATATACCAATATCAACATGGTAGGTATTGAATACCCAGATAATAATTAAACATAATAATTGGATAAATAAACAAATTACGGTCTTAGCCTAATTACAGTCTTTTGCTGTCCTTTCAAAACTGGTTTGGGGTGTTTCCCTTTAATTATACACTGTTTTATTTATAACTACCTTTACATTAGATCAGACTACTGGTATTGTATTCTCTTACTTTTTTAGATGGGTTTATAATTTTTTGTTTAATAATCATTTTTTAGTTCATTAATTTATTTTGAATGACTCTTATAGAGGTGTTCTGTCTTTAAAATAGGTTTTGTCCCTTTGATATTTTATTTTAATTAATTTGTTCCTGGTTATAATTCCTTACTGCTCCTTATCTTACTGGGTATACTGATGATGTTACTGGGATAATAATCATCCTATATGGTGTAACACTTTTGTTCTGAATTGACTGTGCTTAATTTCTTTGGATTGAGAGTTTTTATAGTACTGTTAAGGCATTTTATTTATTATAGTGATTACTTCTTTTATGTTACTTTTATTTAGGTTTATTCTACTCATTCCAGATTGCTTCTTCCTTTCATTTTCTATGTGGTATTAATTTGTAAAATAAGCCAAAATTTCCATTATGCTACATATGGCCTCCTGTAAAAGTGATTAGTTCAGATCATACGTTTAGTATGGATGAAATAATTGCTTTTGACACTTGTCTTTATTATATTCTTGGTTTTGTATACACTTATATACCTGCCTGTTTATAGTTGAGCTCTAAGTTGACATGTATATTTCCTGTTTCATTTTTTATTTCACTCTCATTAGATAGTCATTTTAATCTGATTTATATTATTATTATTAATATTATATATTTTTCTTTTCTTACCTGGTGCTTCATCCTTGGGATATTCACTCCCTAACATTCCCTATCACGTGAGCTGGAACAGTTCAGAGTGGCTCATTTTGGCTACATTCTCTGCTGGCCATACTTCACTTATTTGAGCTCACAGGAATTATCATCTCTGCTCAATTATAAAACTGGTGGAATTATCTACATCCAGTCATTAAAATATAAATTATAAAAAGTAGTCTATTTCGACTAATAATAAACAACCTTAGAATCATCACTTCATAATTGTTCAGAATAATTAATACTTCTATCCATATGGTTCTTTTTACATTTTAAAGCTCAGTTTATATTATTTATCACTAGCTATATTGCACAATATCCATTTCATCCTCTTTTTTGAAATTCTTTCTATTTTGTTAGTTGTTTGTATAACCTGCTTCTTGTTTTACATTGTGCATATTTATTATTATTATTTTTTTTCTATTTAATCAATTATTCTATTGCTCATGGCATAATGTCTGGTCTTAATACCTTATCCTTATTTGATTTGGTTGAATGGTTCTCCTCTTCATTCTTCTATAAAATTAATTTCATTGTGAGTTTCATCAAATTATAATATTTAAAACATATCAACGATCTGGTCTTTTATTCCCTTTTCACTTAAAAGTTCCGTAACATCTTTGTTTCAAGAATTATTTCATTTACATAGTTGTTGTGAGCTGTCACTATTTAGCCTTCAGAATGGTGATAATTATTTTCTATGCTTCCCTTCAGAACTGGTTCATTTAAATCACTGGTGTACCTTCTTCTTATAATGCTGATAATCTTCATGGATATATATTTTTTTTCTTTGTAAAATTATTTCATTCAATTTATTGACCTAAGTTGTCCTTATTATTTTTAGACTTTTGATATTTTATTTTTATTCCTTATTTCTATTATTTGATTCACAATAACTTTTCTGAAATGTACTGTAAGATGGTCTTATTTGTTTTAGAATTTAGATGTTTTATTTTCCTTTCCTTTATTATTTGATTCAAAGTCACATCTTTCTGAACTATAGTGTAAGATGGTCTTAATTCTTTTGGAATTTCGATGATTTTTAGTATTCTTTCCTTTCTTATTTTGTTTCCAAAATAATGTCTTTCTGAAATATATTCTGTAAGATGTTCTTACTCATTTTAGAATTTAGATAATTTATTTATTCATCAAAATATATATATTTTTTATTATTTCCATAAGACATCTTGGTTTTGTTTCTTTATTCTTTATTCCTATTATTTTTTCTTCTCTTTTAAATGTTTTTTGCTGTAGTCGGTTATCATAACATTCGTCCCTTTCTTTGATGATGTGTGGTATTTATTTTATCCATGGTCCATAAACTCAGTTGCCCTTATTGTCCGGAATACCATTGTCTTCGTAATTATTTCTGTTCTGGTGACATCTCTCACTTCTCCCTTGTATTTAATTTTTTCTGCTGTTATTTTTTCACTTGTTTCAAGGATTATTTGCACCACTCTATCATAGCGTATAGTTTACTAAGCCTACATGTCACTGTTACATCCATGATTAATGATATCACTGATATTTTATCATATATTTCTATTTCGGGTGTTTTTTCTATTTACCTATAGTCTTTTTTAAGTTGTTACATACTGTTTTATTGTAAGTCATTTCCAAAATTTCTTTTGACCTCCTCCTATAATCTTTGAAATTCATGATTTCTTTATCGTCGGTAATTGGGATATTAAGTACATTAATTAGACCATTGTACATCATTCCCAACTCTTCCGATGTTTTTATTAGTTTCCTTTGATGCATTTGTCTCATTTTCTTTGTCTTCATTTCCACGTGCTTAATATTCTCTTTGTTTCTGTTAGGTTTATTTTCAGGTAATAATTCACTTATGTTTTCTTTATTTTCTATTTCCTTCTTACTACCTTTTGTTTTCTGATTTACTTGTTCCGTGTTTTTATCATTGAGTATTTTTTCTATTTTCTTATTCTTATTATTTATTATCTTACTCTGATCTTTTAGTTTCTCCATCAACCGTCGGTGGCAATCATCCATTTTCTTATGGAAGTCATCCCAGAGTTTCTTGTTATCTTTTTTCATTTCCTTATGGTTCTTTTCCATTTTCTCCATCATTAGCCTGAACATTTCTTGCATTATCGCATTCTCTGTTTGTGTGGGTTTTTCTGGTTGTTCCTCTTGTTGTATGGGTTGGTTCGGCTCCGCCGGAGGTAATATCATCTCCACATCTTCCACTGGAGTCGCCTCCTTGTCCTCCATGTCTATCTCCTTCTCGGCTTCTGCCGCCCTTTTCTTTGACGTCGCCCTCCTGTGCATTTTGATTACTTTCCTGACCTGTTAACAGCTGCCAGCTAAAATAGGAAATTGGGCAAATTATCTTTATTTTATAGGCCTATTAATCCCTACTTTTAGCCCCTAAAGTTGAGCGCCAATTTGTAAATAAACAAATTTATTTGTTTGTTTTGATGGCGTAAGTTGCCCTCTCTTAAGCCCCGCGATGGAAGCCAATTTGTAAATATACAAAGTTATTTTCAATTATATGTGGTTTTAGTGGTAAGCCCCACGTTTGTGCGGCAATTTGTAATAAACTAAGTTATTTCAAATGAGTATAATAACTGTTAAGAAAATTGTATTTTTTATTTATTTTTTATATTAATTTAATTATCTAATTATTAATTTATGTTAAGTGTTTTTATTATTTTTATTATTCAATTAACTAATATAATAATTAGTAATTAGGTATGACTTGGTGAAGAAATATTTTTTTCACCGCGTTAAATAGATTGTCGTAGCCAAATCGATTGAAGGTCGCGGTCAATTCAGTGTCTTTATTTCTTCTTCTGCTCGTCCTTTTCCCTCAGAAGTCCTCGTTTATAAATTGAGAATTAATGTATTTTAATTTAGTTCTTAACTAATCAATAAAACAACAATTTAAAACAAATAATTAGGTTTATTATGATCAATGCGATTATTCGACTTGCGTCGACTATTGCTCTCGGAGTCGAGACTGGATCTCAGGTCGATTAATACATTTTGTTTAAATTATATCAAATTAATTTATTATTTAACATGGATTCTTTGAACTGTCGAAATAGTCAGGAAAGGCAAGTTAGAGAGTTCAATACTTACAATTAGAAAAAAAACTTATTCATTAACAAATAATAATTAAAAATATATTATATAGTAAAAAGATATTCGAACCGCAGGCTGAGTGTTCTGACGTCACGTCTTCTTCGTCTCGGGCTGGTTGAAATTAAAAGATGGCTGCCTCCATGCGTTGTCCCAAGCTAAGAATCTTTCTCTGAGATTTTACTTCAATAAAGTGCAGTAGTTGATAAATTCCTCTTCTGTGATGTAGTTATTGAAGATTTTCAAGTTGTGGTGTTTGATTTTCGTCCTCCACTGGATTTCGTTCGGTAATACGTGTGTAGTGTTGAATGGTATCTTCAATCAGCTCACTGTTCATATATTAGGTTAGATTTATAATTCCATCGTGTCCATACGTTCTGATAGTTAAATTTAGTGGTTTTTAATTTTGCTTTATTATTCCAATGACTATTTAAATTGGATTCATTAATTTACTGTATATTCTTCATTCCTTCAGAATTCCATAGTACCTCTTGGTTTGAATTAGTTAAAATTTAATTCAGATTTCTTCTCAATACTCTGACACGTCCGTTCTGCTTGGAGTTTAACAATCAACTAATTTTTATTTGTTCCTTCATGTAGAAAAATCTGTAAGATTTTGGTCCCATTTTTCATTGTTCACTATCAGCTGTTTGCCTAAATACCGATTCAATTTTATAGAAATAAATGACATTTTTTATATTTTACTGGCTATAACTTAGTTATTTAGTATTTTTATGAAATTTTAATTACATAACTATATTCCTGCTTTGATTTTATACAAGTTAATATTAAACATGACCTAGTTTGGTTTGAATTAAACTCAAAAGTTACAATCATTGAAATTTAATTCTAGGCCTTACCATGATTCACATAATTACCCATTAAATTGTTTACACTATGTTTTATGTTACCATTGTCCTCAAATAAAATCACTAATTAAATCATTATAATTTGCCTTTACTACTTTGTCAATATACTAAACATTTACTGATTTATTTACATTTTACTTTTACTTGGTTCATTGCCCAGGTATTATCTTGTAGAATCCTTATTTAAGTCCATTTTACCCTCTGACACTCTAATTACTACTATAGTTTGTTGTGATAATTATAATAAAGTATTTGTATGCTAAAGGGAATAATTTATATCAATTTGGTCTAGGTTTTCATTAATTTATCTCCTCTGATTTGATTACAGGGTCAAAGTTGAATTTGGCATGATTATCAATTTTCAGTTTTCCTAACAATATGATAATTATTTCACATTACTATTATTTTATTTTCTGAGTTACTAATTCTATGACATTTCAATTAATATATTGCCTTTCCTTCCTTAACACAACTCTGACATAAACTATCATTCTTTAAATACAATAAACACTTATTTTCTAACATCTAGTATATACCAATATCAACATGGTAGGTATTGAATACCCAGATAATAATTAAACATAATAATTGGATAAATAAACAAATTACGGTCTTAGCCTAATTACAGTCTTTTGCTGTCCTTTCAAAACTGGTTTGGGGTGTTTCCCTTTAATTATACACTGTTTTATTTATAACTACCTTTACATTAGATCAGACTACTGGTATTGTATTCTCTTACTTTTTTAGATGGGTTTATAATTTTTTGTTTAATAATCATTTTTTAGTTCATTAATTTATTTTGAATGACTCTTATAGAGGTGTTCTGTCTTTAAAATAGGTTTTGTCCCTTTGATATTTTATTTTAATTAATTTGTTCCTGGTTATAATTCCTTACTGCTCCTTATCTTACTGGGTATACTGATGATGTTACTGGGATAATAATCATCCTATATGGTGTAACACTTTTGTTCTGAATTGACTGTGCTTAATTTCTTTGGATTGAGAGTTTTTATAGTACTGTTAAGGCATTTTATTTATTATAGTGATTACTTCTTTTATGTTACTTTTA
Organism: Magicicada septendecula; assembly: GCA_034769895.1. NCBI lineage: Eukaryota > Metazoa > Arthropoda > Insecta > Hemiptera > Cicadidae > Magicicada > Magicicada septendecula. The sequence goes on along the minus strand of CM068375.1, from coordinate 381,816,864 downwards.
TTTAGGTTTATTCTACTCATTCCAGATTGCTTCTTCCTTTCATTTTCTATGTGGTATTAATTTGTAAAATAAGCCAAAATTTCCATTATGCTACATATGGCCTCCTGTAAAAGTGATTAGTTCAGATCATACGTTTAGTATGGATGAAATAATTGCTTTTGACACTTGTCTTTATTATATTCTTGGTTTTGTATACACTTATATACCTGCCTGTTTATAGTTGAGCTCTAAGTTGACATGTATATTTCCTGTTTCATTTTTTATTTCACTCTCATTAGATAGTCATTTTAATCTGATTTATATTATTATTATTAATATTATATATTTTTCTTTTCTTACCTGGTGCTTCATCCTTGGGATATTCACTCCCTAACATTCCCTATCACGTGAGCTGGAACAGTTCAGAGTGGCTCATTTTGGCTACATTCTCTGCTGGCCATACTTCACTTATTTGAGCTCACAGGAATTATCATCTCTGCTCAATTATAAAACTGGTGGAATTATCTACATCCAGTCATTAAAATATAAATTATAAAAAGTAGTCTATTTCGACTAATAATAAACAACCTTAGAATCATCACTTCATAATTGTTCAGAATAATTAATACTTCTATCCATATGGTTCTTTTTACATTTTAAAGCTCAGTTTATATTATTTATCACTAGCTATATTGCACAATATCCATTTCATCCTCTTTTTTGAAATTCTTTCTATTTTGTTAGTTGTTTGTATAACCTGCTTCTTGTTTTACATTGTGCATATTTATTATTATTATTTTTTTTCTATTTAATCAATTATTCTATTGCTCATGGCATAATGTCTGGTCTTAATACCTTATCCTTATTTGATTTGGTTGAATGGTTCTCCTCTTCATTCTTCTATAAAATTAATTTCATTGTGAGTTTCATCAAATTATAATATTTAAAACATATCAACGATCTGGTCTTTTATTCCCTTTTCACTTAAAAGTTCCGTAACATCTTTGTTTCAAGAATTATTTCATTTACATAGTTGTTGTGAGCTGTCACTATTTAGCCTTCAGAATGGTGATAATTATTTTCTATGCTTCCCTTCAGAACTGGTTCATTTAAATCACTGGTGTACCTTCTTCTTATAATGCTGATAATCTTCATGGATATATATTTTTTTTCTTTGTAAAATTATTTCATTCAATTTATTGACCTAAGTTGTCCTTATTATTTTTAGACTTTTGATATTTTATTTTTATTCCTTATTTCTATTATTTGATTCACAATAACTTTTCTGAAATGTACTGTAAGATGGTCTTATTTGTTTTAGAATTTAGATGTTTTATTTTCCTTTCCTTTATTATTTGATTCAAAGTCACATATTTCTGAACTATAGTGTAAGATGGTCTTAATTCTTTTGGAATTTCGATGATTTTTAGTATTCTTTCCTTTCTTATTTTGTTTCCAAAATAATGTCTTTCTGAAATATATTCTGTAAGATGTTCTTACTCATTTTAGAATTTAGATAATTTTTTTATTCATCAAAATATATATATTTTTTATTATTTCCATAAGACATCTTGGTTTTGTTTCTTTATTCTTTATTCCTATTATTTTTTCTTCTCTTTTAAATGGTTTTTGCTGTAGTCGGTTATCATAACATTTGTCCCTTTCTTTGATGATGTGTGGTATTTATTTTATCCATGGTCCATAAACTCAGTTGCCCTTATTGTCCGGAATACCATTGTCTTCGTAATTATTTCTGTTCTGGTGACATCTCTCACTTCTCCCTTGTATTTAATTTTTTCTGCTGTTATTTTTTCACTTGTTTCAAGGATTATTTGCACCACTCTATCATAGCGTATAGTTTACTAAGCCTACATGTCACTGTTACATCCATGATCAATGATATCACTGATATTTTATCATATATTTCTATTTCGGGTGTTTTTTCTATTTACCTATAGTCTTTTTTAATTTGTTACATACTGTTTTATTGTAAGTCATTTCCAAAATTTCTTTTGACCTCCTCCTATAATCTTTGAAATTCATGATTTCTTTATCGTCGGTAATTGGGATATTAAGTACATTAATTAGACCATTGTACATCATTCCCAACTCTTCCGATGTTTTTATTAGTTTCCTTTGATGCATTTGTCTCATTTTCTTTGTCTTCATTTCCACGTGCTTAATATTCTCTTTGTTTCTGTTAGGTTTATTTTCAGGTAATAATTCACTTATGTTTTCTTTATTTTCTATTTCCTTCTTATTACTTTTGTTTTCTGATTTACTTGTACCGTGTTTTTATCAATGAGTATTTTTTCTATTTTCTTATTCTTATTATTTATTATCTTACTCTGATCTTTTAGTTTCTCCATCAACCGTCGGTGGCAATCATCCATTTTCTTATGGAAGTCATCCCAGAGTTTCTTGTTATCTTTTTTCATTTCCTTATGGTTCTTTTCCATTTTCTCCATCATTAGCCTGAACATTTCTTGCATTATCGCATTCTCTGTTTGTGTGGGTTTTTCTGGTTGTTCCTCTTGTTGTATGGGTTGGTTCGGCTCCGCCGGAGGTAATATCATCTCCACATCTTCCACTGGAGTCGCCTCCTTGTCCTCCATGTCTATCTCCTTCTCGGCTTCTGCCGCCCTTTTCTTTGACGTCGCCCTCCTGTGCATTTTGATTACTTTCCTGACCTGTTAACAGCTGCCAGCTAAAATAGGAAATTGGGCAAATTATCTTTATTTTATAGGCCTATTAATCCCTACTTTTAGCCCCTAAAGTTGAGCGCCAATTTGTAAATAAACAAATTTATTTGTTTGTTTTGATGGCGTAAGTTGCCCTCTCTTAAGCCCCGCGATGGAAGCCAATTTGTAAATATACAAAGTTATTTTCAATTATATGTGGTTTTAGTGGTAAGCCCCACGTTTGTGCGCCAATTTGTAATAAACTAAGTTATTTCAAATGAGTATAATAACTGTTAAGAAAATTGTATTTTTTATTTATTTTTTATATTAATTTAATTATCTAATTATTAATTTATGTTAAGTGTTTTTATTATTTTTATTATTCAATTAACTAATATAATAATTAGTAATTAGGTATGACTTGGTGAAGAAATATTTTTTTCACCGCGTTAAATAGATTGTCGTAGCCAAATCGATTGAAGGTCGCGGTCAATTCAGTGTCTTTATTTCTTCTTCTGCTCGTCCTTTTCCCTCAGAAGTCCTCGTTTATAAATTGAGAATTAATGTATTTTAATTTAGTTCTTAACTAATCAATAAAACAACAATTTAAAACAAATAATTAGGTTTATTATGATCAATGCGATTATTCGACTTGCGTCGACTATTGCTCTCGGAGTCGAGACTGGATCTCAGGTCGATTAATACATTTTGTTTAAATTATATCAAATTAATTTATTATTTAACATGGATTCTTTGAACTGTCGAAATAGTCAGGAAAGGCAAGTTAGAGAGTTCAATACTTACAATTAGAAAAAAAACTTATTCATTAACAAATAATAATTAAAAATATATTATATAGTAAAAAGATATTCGAACCGCAGGCTGAGTGTTCTGACGTCACGTCTTCTTCGTCTCGGGCTGGTTGAAATTAAAAGATGGCTGCCTCCATGCGTTGTCCCAAGCTAAGAATCTTTCTCTGAGATTTTACTTCAATAAAGTGCAGTAGTTGATAAATTCCTCTTCTGTGATGTAGTTATTGAAGATTTTCAAGTTGTGGTGTTTGATTTTCGTCCTCCACTGGATTTCGTTCGGTAATACGTGTGTAGTGTTGAATGGTATCTTCAATCAGCTCACTGTTCATATATTAGGTTAGATTTATAATTCCATCGTGTCCATACGTTCTGATAGTTAAATTTAGTGGTTTTTAATTTTGCTTTATTATTCCAATGACTATTTAAATTGGATTCATTAATTTACTGTATATTATTCATTCCTTCAGAATTCCATAGTACCTCTTGGTTTGAATTAGTTAAAATTTAATTCAGATTTCTTCTCAATACTCTGACACGTCCGTTCTGCTTGGAGTTTAACAATCAACTAATTTTTATTTGTTCCTTCATGTAGAAAAATCTGTAAGATTTTGGTCTCATTTTTCATTGTTCACTATCAGCTGTTTGCCTAAATACCGATTCAATTTTATAGAAATAAATGACATTTTTTATATTTTACTGGCTATAACTTAGTTATTTAGTATTTTTATGAAATTTTAATTACATAACTATATTCCTGCTTTGATTTTATACAAGTTAATATTAAACATGACCTAGTTTGGTTTGAATTAAACTCAAAAGTTACAATCATTGAAATTTAATTCTAGGCCTTACCATGATTCACATAATTACCCATTAAATTGTTTACACTATGTTTTATGTTACCATTGTCCTCAAATAAGATCACTAATTAAATCATTATAATTTGCCTTTACTACTTTGTCAATATACTAAACATTTACTGATTTATTTACATTTTACTTTTACTTGGTTCATTGCCCAGGTATTATATTGTAGAATCCTTATTTAAGTCCATTTTACCCTCTGACACTCTAATTACTACTATAGTTTGTTGTGATAATTATAATAAAGTATTTGTATGCTAAAGGGAATAATTTATATCAATTTGGTCTAGGTTTTCATTAATTTATCTCCTCTGATTTGATTACAGGGTCAAAGTTGAATTTGGCATGATTATCAATTTTCAGTTTTCCTAACAATATGATAATTATTTCACATTACTATTATTTTATTTTCTGAGTTACTAATTCTATGACATTTCAATTAATATATTGCCTTTCCTTCCTTAACACAACTCTGACATAAACTATCATTCTTTAAATACAATAAACACTTATTTTCTAACATCTAGTATATACCAATATCAACATGGTAGGTATTGAATACCCAGATAATAATTAAACATAATAATTGGATAAATAAACAAATTACGGTCTTAGCCTAATTACAGTCTTTTGCTGTCCTTTCAAAACTGGTTTGGGGTGTTTCCCTTTAATTATACACTGTTTTATTTATAACTACCTTTACATTAGATCAGACTACTGGTATTGTATTCTCTTACTTTTTTAGATGGGTTTATAATTTTTTGTTTAATAATCATTTTTTAGTTCATTAATTTATTTTGAATGACTCTTATAGAGGTGTTCTGTCTTTAAAATAGGTTTTGTCCCTTTGATATTTTATTTTAATTAATTTGTTCCTGGTTATAATTCCTTACTGCTCCTTATCTTACTGGGTATACTGATGATGTTACTGGGATAATAATCATCCTATATGGTGTAACACTTTTGTTCTGAATTGACTGTGCTTAATTTCTTTGGATTGAGAGTTTTTATAGTACTGTTAAGGCATTTTATTTATTATAGTGATTACTTCTTTTATGTTACTTTTATTTAGGTTTATTCTACTCATTCCAGATTGCTTCTTCCTTTCATTTTCTATGTGTTATTAATTTGTAAAATAAGCCAAAATTTCCATTATGCTACATATGGCCTCCTGAAAAAGTGATTAGTTCAGATCATACGTTTAGTATGGATGAAATAATTGCTTTTGACACTTGTCTTTATTATATTCTTGGTTTTGTATACACTTATATACCTGCCTGTTTATAGTTGAGCTCTAAGTTGACATGTATATTTCCTGTTTCATTTTTTATTTCACTCTCATTAGATAGTCATTTTAATCTGATTTATATTATTATTATTAATATTATATATTTTTCTTTTCTTACCTGGTGCTTCATCCTTGGGATATTCACTCCCTAACATTCCCTATCACGTGAGCTGGAACAGTTCAGAGTGGCTCATTTTGGCTACATTCTCTGCTGGCCATACTTCACTTATTTGAGCTCACAGGAATTATCATCTCTGCTCAATTATAAAACTGGTGGAATTATCTACATCCAGTCATTAAAATATAAATTATAAAAAGTAGTCTATTTCGACTAATAATAAACAACCTTAGAATCATCACTTCATAATTGTTCAGAATAATTAATACTTCTATCCATATGGTTCTTTTTACATTTTAAAGCTCAGTTTATATTATTTATCACTAGCTATATTGCACAATATCCATTTCATCCTCTTTTTTGAAATTCTTTCTATTTTGTTAGTTGTTTGTATAACCTGCTTCTTGTTTTACATTGTGCATATTTATTATTATTATTTTTTTTCTATTTAATCAATTATTCTATTGCTCATGGCATAATGTCTGGTCTTAATACCTTATCCTTATTTGATTTGGTTGAATGGTTCTCCTCTTCATTCTTCTATAAAATTAATTTCATTGTGAGTTTCATCAAATTATAATATTTAAAACATATCAACGATCTGGTCTTTTATTCCCTTTTCACTTAAAAGTTCCGTAACATCTTTGTTTCAAGAATTATTTCATTTACATAGTTGTTGTGAGCTGTCACTATTTAGCCTTCAGAATGGTGATAATTATTTTCTATGCTTCCCTTCAGAACTGGTTCATTTAAATCACTGGTGTACCTTCTTCTTATAATGCTGATAATCTTCATGGATATATATTTTTTTTCTTTGTAAAATTATTTCATTCAATTTATTGACCTAAGTTGTCCTTATTATTTTTAGACTTTTGATATTTTATTTTTATTCCTTATTTCTATTATTTGATTCACAATAACTTTTCTGAAATGTACTGTAAGATGGTCTTATTTGTTTTAGAATTTAGATGTTTTATTTTCCTTTCCTTTATTATTTGATTCAAAGTCACATCTTTCTGAACTATAGTGTAAGATGGTCTTAATTCTTTTGGAATTTCGATGATTTTTAGTATTCTTTCCTTTCTTATTTTGTTTCCAAAATAATGTCTTTCTGAAATATATTCTGTAAGATGTTCTTACTCATTTTAGAATTTAGATAATTTTTTTATTCATCAAAATATATATATTTTTTATTATTTCCATAAGACATCTTGGTTTTGTTTCTTTATTCTTTATTCCTATTATTTTTTCTTCTCTTTTAAATGGTTTTTGCTGTAGTCGGTTATCATAACATTCGTCCCTTTCTTTGATGATGTGTGGTATTTATTTTATCCATGGTCCATAAACTCAGTTGCCCTTATTGTCCGGAATACCATTGTCTTCGTAATTATTTCTGTTCTGGTGACATCTCTCACTTCTCCCTTGTATTTAATTTTTTCTGCTGTTATTTTTTCACTTGTTTCAAGGATTATTTGCACCACTCTATCATAGCGTATAGTTTACTAAGCCTACATGTCACTGTTACATCCATGATCAATGATATCACTGATATTTTATCATATATTTCTATTTCGGGTGTTTTTTCTATTTACCTATAGTCTTTTTTAATTTGTTACATACTGTTTTATTGTAAGTCATTTCCAAAATTTCTTTTGACCTCCTCCTATAATCTTTGAAATTCATGATTTCTTTATCGTCGGTAATTGGGATATTAAGTACATTAATTAGACCATTGTACATCATTCCCAACTCTTCCGATGTTTTTATTAGTTTCCTTTGATGCATTTGTCTCATTTTCTTTGTCTTCATTTCCACGTGCTTAATATTCTCTTTGTTTCTGTTAGGTTTATTTTCAGGTAATAATTCACTTATGTTTTCTTTATTTTCTATTTCCTTCTTATTACTTTTGTTTTCTGATTTACTTGTACCGTGTTTTTATCAATGAGTATTTTTTCTATTTTCTTATTCTTATTATTTATTATCTTACTCTGATCTTTTAGTTTCTCCATCAACCGTCGGTGGCAATCATCCATTTTCTTATGGAAGTCATCCCAGAGTTTCTTGTTATCTTTTTTCATTTCCTTATGGTTCTTTTCCATTTTCTCCATCATTAGCCTGAACATTTCTTGCATTATCGCATTCTCTGTTTGTGTGGGTTTTTCTGGTTGTTCCTCTTGTTGTATGGGTTGGTTCGGCTCCGCCGGAGGTAATATCATCTCCACATCTTCCACTGGAGTCGCCTCCTTGTCCTCCATGTCTATCTCCTTCTCGGCTTCTGCCGCCCTTTTCTTTGACGTCGCCCTCCTGTGCATTTTGATTACTTTCCTGACCTGTTAACAGCTGCCAGCTAAAATAGGAAATTGGGCAAATTATCTTTATTTTATAGGCCTATTAATCCCTACTTTTAGCCCCTAAAGTTGAGCGCCAATTTGTAAATAAACAAATTTATTTGTTTGTTTTGATGGCGTAAGTTGCCCTCTCTTAAGCCCCGCGATGGAAGCCAATTTGTAAATATACAAAGTTATTTTCAATTATATGTGGTTTTAGTGGTAAGCCCCACGTTTGTGCGGCAATTTGTAATAAACTAAGTTATTTCAAATGAGTATAATAACTGTTAAGAAAATTGTATTTTTTATTTATTTTTTATATTAATTTAATTATCTAATTATTAATTTATGTTAAGTGTTTTTATTATTTTTATTATTCAATTAACTAATATAATAATTAGTAATTAGGTATGACTTGGTGAAGAAATATTTTTTTCACCGCGTTAAATAGATTGTCGTAGCCAAATCGATTGAAGGTCGCGGTCAATTCAGTGTCTTTATTTCTTCTTCTGCTCGTCCTTTTCCCTCAGAAGTCCTCGTTTATAAATTGAGAATTAATGTATTTTAATTTAGTTCTTAACTAATCAATAAAACAACAATTTAAAACAAATAATTAGGTTTATTATGATCAATGCGATTATTCGACTTGCGTCGACTATTGCTCTCGGAGTCGAGACTGGATCTCAGGTCGATTAATACATTTTGTTTAAATTATATCAAATTAATTTATTATTTAACATGGATTCTTTGAACTGTCGAAATAGTCAGGAAAGGCAAGTTAGAGAGTTCAATACTTACAATTAGAAAAAAAACTTATTCATTAACAAATAATAATTAAAAATATATTATATAGTAAAAAGATATTCGAACCGCAGGCTGAGTGTTCTGACGTCACGTCTTCTTCGTCTCGGGCTGGTTGAAATTAAAAGATGGCTGCCTCCATGCGTTGTCCCAAGCTAAGAATCTTTCTCTGAGATTTTACTTCAATAAAGTGCAGTAGTTGATAAATTCCTCTTCTGTGATGTAGTTATTGAAGATTTTCAAGTTGTGGTGTTTGATTTTCGTCCTCCACTGGATTTCGTTCGGTAATACGTGTGTAGTGTTGAATGGTATCTTCAATCAGCTCACTGTTCATATATTAGGTTAGATTTATAATTCCATCGTGTCCATACGTTCTGATAGTTAAATTTAGTGGTTTTTAATTTTGCTTTATTATTCCAATGACTATTTAAATTGGATTCATTAATTTACTGTATATTATTCATTCCTTCAGAATTCCATAGTACCTCTTGGTTTGAATTAGTTAAAATTTAATTCAGATTTCTTCTCAATACTCTGACACGTCCGTTCTGCTTGGAGTTTAACAATCAACTAATTTTTATTTGTTCCTTCATGTAGAAAAATCTGTAAGATTTTGGTCTCATTTTTCATTGTTCACTATCAGCTGTTTGCCTAAATACCGATTCAATTTTATAGAAATAAATGACATTTTTTATATTTTACTGGCTATAACTTAGTTATTTAGTATTTTTATGAAATTTTAATTACATAACTATATTCCTGCTTTGATTTTATACAAGTTAATATTAAACATGACCTAGTTTGGTTTGAATTAAACTCAAAAGTTACAATCATTGAAATTTAATTCTAGGCCTTACCATGATTCACATAATTACCCATTAAATTGTTTACACTATGTTTTATGTTACCATTGTCCTCAAATAAGATCACTAATTAAATCATTATAATTTGCCTTTACTACTTTGTCAATATACTAAACATTTACTGATTTATTTACATTTTACTTTTACTTGGTTCATTGCCCAGGTATTATCTTGTAGAATCCTTATTTAAGTCCATTTTACCCTCTGACACTCTAATTACTACTATAGTTTGTTGTGATAATTATAATAAAGTATTTGTATGCTAAAGGGAATAATTTATATCAATTTGGTCTAGGTTTTCATTAATTTATCTCCTCTGATTTGATTACAGGGTCAAAGTTGAATTTGGCATGATTATCAATTTTCAGTTTTCCTAACAATATGATAATTATTTCACATTACTATTATTTTATTTTCTGAGTTACTAATTCTATGACATTTCAATTAATATATTGCCTTTCCTTCCTTAACACAACTCTGACATAAACTATCATTCTTTAAATACAATAAACACTTATTTTCTAACATCTAGTATATACCAATATCAACATGGTAGGTATTGAATACCCAGATAATAATTAAACATAATAATTGGATAAATAAACAAATTACGGTCTTAGCCTAATTACAGTCTTTTGCTGTCCTTTCAAAACTGGTTTGGGGTGTTTCCCTTTAATTATACACTGTTTTATTTATAACTACCTTTACATTAGATCAGACTACTGGTATTGTATTCTCTTACTTTTTTAGATGGGTTTATAATTTTTTGTTTAATAATCATTTTTTAGTTCATTAATTTATTTTGAATGACTCTTATAGAGGTGTTCTGTCTTTAAAATAGGTTTTGTCCCTTTGATATTTTATTTTAATTAATTTGTTCCTGGTTATAATTCCTTACTGCTCCTTATCTTACTGGGTATACTGATGATGTTACTGGGATAATAATCATCCTATATGGTGTAACACTTTTGTTCTGAATTGACTGTGCTTAATTTCTTTGGATTGAGAGTTTTTATAGTACTGTTAAGGCATTTTATTTATTATAGTGATTACTTCTTTTATGTTACTTTTATTTAGGTTTATTCTACTCATTCCAGATTGCTTCTTCCTTTCATTTTCTATGTGTTATTAATTTGTAAAATAAGCCAAAATTTCCATTATGCTACATATGGCCTCCTGAAAAAGTGATTTGTTCAGATCATACGTTTAGTATGGATGAAATAATTGCTTTTGACACTTGTCTTTATTATATTCTTGGTTTTGTATACACTTATATACCTGCCTGTTTATAGTTGAGCTCTAAGTTGACATGTATATTTCCTGTTTCATTTTTTATTTCACTCTCATTAGATAGTCATTTTAATCTGATTTATATTATTATTATTAATATTATATATTTTTCTTTTCTTACCTGGTGCTTCATCCTTGGGATATTCACTCCCTAACATTCCCTATCACGTGAGCTGGAACAGTTCAGAGTGGCACATTTTGGCTACATTCTCTGCTGGCCATACTTCACTTATTTGAGCTCAGAGGAATTATCATCTCTGCTCAATTATAAAACTGGTGGAATTATCTACATCCAGTCATTAAAATATAAATTATAAAAAGTAGTCTATTTCGACTAATAATAAACATCCTTAGAATCATCACTTCATAATTGTTCAGAATAATTAATACTTCTATCCATATGGTTCTTTTTACATTTTAAAGCTCAGTTTATATTATTTATCACTAGCTATATTGCACAATATCCATTTCATCCTCTTTTTTGAAATTCTTTCTATTTTGTTAGTTGTTTGTATAACCTGCTTCTTGTTTTACATTGTGCATATTTATTATTATTATTTTTTTTCTATTTAATCAGTTATTCTATTGCTCATGGCATAATGTCTGGTCTTAATACCTTATCCTTATTTGATTTGGTTGATTGGTTCTCCTCTTCATTCTTCTATAAAATTAATTTCATTGTGAGTTTCATCAAATTATAATATTTAAAACATATCAACGATCTGGTCTTTTATTCCCTTTTCACTTAAAAGTTCCGTAACATCTTTGTTTCAAGAATTATTTCATTTACATAGTTGTTGTGAGCTGTCACTATTTAGCCTTCAGAATGGTGATAATTATTTTCTATGCTTCCCTTCAGAACTGGTTCATTTAAATCACTGGTGTACCTTCTTCTTATAATGCTGATAATCTTAATGGATATATATTTTTTTCTTTGTAAAATTATTTCATTCAATTTATTGACCTAAGTTGTCCTTATTATTTTTAGACTTTTGATATTTTATTTTTATTCCTTCTTTCTATTATTTGATTCACAATAACTTTTCTGAAATGTACTGTAAGATGGTCTTATTTGTTTTAGAATTTAGATGTTTTATTTTCCTTTCCTTTATTATTTGATTCAAAGTCACATCTTTCTGAACTATAGTGTAAGATGGTCTTAATTCTTTTGGAATTTCGATGATTTTTAGTATTCTTTCCTTTCTTATTTTGTTTCCAAAATAATGTCTTTCTGGAATATATTCTGTAAGATGTTCTTACTCATTTTAGAATTTAGATAATTTATTTATTCATCAAAATATATATATTTTTTATTATTTCCATAAGACATCTTGGTTTTGTTTCTTTATTCTTTATTCCTATTATTTTTTCTTCTCTTTTAAATGGTTTTTGCTGTAGTCGGTTAACATAGCATTTGTCCCGTTCTTTGATGATGTGTGGTATTTATTTTATCCATGGTCCATAAACTCATTTGCCCTTATTGTCCGGAATACCATTGTCTTCGTAATTATTTCTGTTCTGGTGACATCTCTCACTTCTCCCTTGTATTTAATTTTTTCTGCTGTTATTTTTTCACTTGTTTCAAGGATTATTTGCACCACTCTATCATAGCGTATAGTTTACTAAGCCTACATGTCACTGTTACATCCATGATTAATGATATCACTGATATTTTATCATATATTTCTATTTCGGGTGTTTTTTCTATTTACCTATAGTCTTTTTTAAGTTGTTACATACTGTTTTATTGTAAGTCATTTCCAAAATTTCTTTTGACCTCCTCCTATAATCTTTGAAATTCATGATTTCTTTATCGTCGGTAATTGGGATATTAAGTACATTAATTAGACCATTGTACATCATTCCCAACTCTTCCGATGTTTTTATTAGTTTCCTTTGATGCATTTGTCTCATTTTCTTTGTCTTCATTTCCACGTGCTTAATATTCTCTTTGTTTCTGTTAGGTTTATTTTCAGGTAATAATTCACTTATGTATTCTTTATTTTCTATTTCCTTCTTACTACCTTTTGTTTTCTGATTTACTTGTACCGTGTTTTTATCAATGAGTATTTTTTCTATTTTCTTATTCTTATTATTTATTATCTTACTCTGATCTTTTAGTTTCTCCATCAACCGTCGGTGGCAATCATCCATTTTCTTATGGAAGTCATCCCAGAGTTTCTTGTTATCTTTTTTCATTTCCTTATGGTTCTTTTCCATTTTCTCCATCATTAGCCTGAACATTTCTTGCATTATCGCATTCTCTGTTTGTGTGGGTTTTTCTGGTTGTTCCTCTTGTTGTATGGGTTGGTTCGGCTCCGCCGGAGGTAATATCATCTCCACATCTTCCACTGGAGTCGCCTCCTTGTCCTCCATGTCTATCTCCTTCTCGGCTTCTGCCGCCCTTTTCTTTGACGTCGCCCTCCTGTGCATTTTGATTACTTTCCTGACCTGTTAACAGCTGCCAGCTAAAATAGGAAATTGGGCAAATTATCTTTATTTTATAGGCCTATTAATCCCTACTTTTAGCCCCTAAAATTGAGCGCCAATTTGTAAATAAACAAATTTATTTGTTTGTTTTGATGGCGTAAGTTGCCCTCTCTTAAGCCCCGCGATGGAAGCCAATTTGTAAATATACAAAGTTATTTTCAATTATATGTGGTTTTAGTGGTAAGCCCCACGTTTGTGCGGCAATTTGTAATAAACTAAGTTATTTCAAATGAGTATAATAACTGTTAAGAAAATTGTATTTTTTATTTATTTTTTATATTAATTTAATTATCTAATTATTAATTTATGTTAAGTGTTTTTATTATTTTTATTATTCAATTAACTAATATAATAATTAGTAATTAGGTATGACTTGGTGAAGAAATATTTTTTTCACCGCGTTAAATAGATTGTCGTAGCCAAATCGATTGAAGGTCGCGGTCAATTCAGTGTCTTTATTTCTTCTTCTGCTCGTCCTTTTCCCTCAGAAGTCCTCGTTTATAAATTGAGAATTAATGTATTTTAATTTAGTTCTTAACTAATCAATAAAACAACAATTTAAAACAAATAATTAGGTTTATTATGATCAATGCGATTATTCGACTTGCGTCGACTATTGCTCTCGGAGTCGAGACTGGATCTCAGGTCGATTAATACATTTTGTTTAAATTATATCAAATTAATTTATTATTTAACATGGATTCTTTGAACTGTCGAAATAGTCAGGAAAGGCAAGTTAGAGAGTTCAATACTTACAATTAGAAAAAAAACTTATTCATTAACAAATAATAATTAAAAATATATTATATAGTAAAAAGATATTCGAACCGCAGGCTGAGTGTTCTGACGTCACGTCTTCTTCGTCTCGGGCTGGTTGAAATTAAAAGATGGCTGCCTCCATGCGTTGTCCCAAGCTAAGAATCTTTCTCTGAGATTTTACTTCAATAAAGTGCAGTAGTTGATAAATTCCTCTTCTGTGATGTAGTTATTGAAGATTTTCAAGTTGTGGTGTTTGATTTTCGTCCTCCACTGGATTTCGTTCGGTAATACGTGTGTAGTGTTGAATGGTATCTTCAATCAGCTCACTGTTCATATATTAGGTTAGATTTATAATTCCATCGTGTCCATACGTTCTGATAGTTAAATTTAGTGGTTTTTAATTTTGCTTTATTATTCCAATGACTATTTAAATTGGATTCATTAATTTACTGTATATTATTCATTCCTTCAGAATTCCATAGTACCTCTTGGTTTGAATTAGTTAAAATTTAATTCAGATTTCTTCTCAATACTCTGACACGTCCGTTCTGCTTGGAGTTTAACAATCAACTAATTTTTATTTGTTCCTTCATGTAGAAAAATCTGTAAGATTTTGGTCTCATTTTTCATTGTTCACTATCAGCTGTTTGCCTAAATACCGATTCAATTTTATAGAAATAAATGACATTTTTTATATTTTACTGGCTATAACTTAGTTATTTAGTATTTTTATGAAATTTTAATTACATAACTATATTCCTGCTTTGATTTTATACAAGTTAATATTAAACATGACCTAGTTTGGTTTGAATTAAACTCAAAAGTTACAATCATTGAAATTTAATTCTAGGCCTTACCATGATTCACATAATTACCCATTAAATTGTTTACACTATGTTTTATGTTACCATTGTCCTCAAATAAAATCACTAATTAAATCATTATAATTTGCCTTTACTACTTTGTCAATATACTAAACATTTACTGATTTATTTACATTTTACTTTTACTTGGTTCATTGCCCAGGTATTATCTTGTAGAATCCTTATTTAAGTCCATTTTACCCTCTGACACTCTAATTACTACTATAGTTTGTTGTGATAATTATAATAAAGTATTTGTATGCTAAAGGGAATAATTTATATCAATTTGGTCTAGGTTTTCATTAATTTATCTCCTCTGATTTGATTACAGGGTCAAAGTTGAATTTGGCATGATTATCAATTTTCAGTTTTCCTAACAATATGATAATTATTTCACATTACTATTATTTTATTTTCTGAGTTACTAATTCTATGACATTTCAATTAATATATTGCCTTTCCTTCCTTAACACAACTCTGACATAAACTATCATTCTTTAAATACAATAAACACTTATTTTCTAACATCTAGTATATACCAATATCAACATGGTAGGTATTGAATACCCAGATAATAATTAAACATAATAATTGGATAAATAAACAAATTACGGTCTTAGCCTAATTACAGTCTTTTGCTGTCCTTTCAAAACTGGTTTGGGGTGTTTCCCTTTAATTATACACTGTTTTATTTATAACTACCTTTACATTAGATCAGACTACTGGTATTGTATTCTCTTACTTTTTTAGATGGGTTTATAATTTTTTGTTTAATAATCATTTTTTAGTTCATTAATTTATTTTGAATGACTCTTATAGAGGTGTTCTGTCTTTAAAATAGGTTTTGTCCCTTTGATATTTTATTTTAATTAATTTGTTCCTGGTTATAATTCCTTACTGCTCCTTATCTTACTGGGTATACTGATGATGTTACTGGGATAATAATCATCCTATATGGTGTAACACTTTTGTTCTGAATTGACTGTGCTTAATTTCTTTGGATTGAGAGTTTTTATAGTACTGTTAAGGCATTTTATTTATTATAGTGATTACTTCTTTTATGTTACTTTTATTTAGGTTTATTCTACTCATTCCAGATTGCTTCTTCCTTTCATTTTCTATGTGTTATTAATTTGTAAAATAAGCCAAAATTTCCATTATGCTACATATGGCCTCCTGAAAAAGTGATTAGTTCAGATCATACGTTTAGTATGGATGAAATAATTGCTTTTGACACTTGTCTTTATTATATTCTTGGTTTTGTATACACTTATATACCTGCCTGTTTATAGTTGAGCTCTAAGTTGACATGTATATTTCCTGTTTCATTTTTTATTTCACTCTCATTAGATAGTCATTTTAATCTGATTTATATTATTATTATTAATATTATATATTTTTCTTTTCTTACCTGGTGCTTCATCCTTGGGATATTCACTCCCTAACATTCCCTATCACGTGAGCTGGAACAGTTCAGAGTGGCACATTTTGGCTACATTCTCTGCTGGCCATACTTCACTTATTTGAGCTCACAGGAATTATCATCTCTGCTCAATTATAAAACTGGTGGAATTATCTACATCCAGTCATTAAAATATAAATTATAAAAAGTAGTCTATTTCGACTAATAATAAACATCCTTAGAATCATCACTTCATAATTGTTCAGAATAATTAATACTTCTATCCATATGGTTCTTTTTACATTTTAAAGCTCAGTTTATATTATTTATCACTAGCTATATTGCACAATATCCATTTCATCCTCTTTTTTGAAATTCTTTCTATTTTGTTAGTTGTTTGTATAACCTGCTTCTTGTTTTACATTGTGCATATTTATTATTATTATTTTTTTTCTATTTAATCAGTTATTCTATTGCTCATGGCATAATGTCTGGTCTTAATACCTTATCCTTATTTGATTTGGTTGATTGGTTCTCCTCTTCATTCTTCTATAAAATTAATTTCATTGTGAGTTTCATCAAATTATAATATTTAAAACATATCAACGATCTGGTCTTTTATTCCCTTTTCACTTAAAAGTTCCGTAACATCTTTGTTTCAAGAATTATTTCATTTACATAGTTGTTGTGAGCTGTCACTATTTAGCCTTCAGAATGGTGATAATTATTTTCTATGCTTCCCTTCAGAACTGGTTCATTTAAATCACTGGTGTACCTTCTTCTTATAATGCTGATAATCTTAATGGATATATATTTTTTTCTTTGTAAAATTATTTCATTCAATTTATTGACCTAAGTTGTCCTTATTATTTTTAGACTTTTGATATTTTATTTTTATTCCTTATTTCTATTATTTGATTCACAATAACTTTTCTGAAATGTACTGTAAGATGGTCTTATTTGTTTTAGAATTTAGATGTTTTATTTTCCTTTCCTTTATTATTTGATTCAAAGTCACATCTTTCTGAACTATAGTGTAAGATGGTCTTAATTCTTTTGGAATTTCGATGATTTTTAGTATTCTTTCCTTTCTTATTTTGTTTCCAAAATAATGTCTTTCTGGAATATATTCTGTAAGATGTTCTTGCTCATTTTAGAATTTAGATAATTTATTTATTCATCAAAATATATATATTTTTTATTATTTCCATAAGACATCTTGGTTTTGTTTCTTTATTCTTTATTCCTATTATTTTTTCTTCTCTTTTAAATGGTTTTTGCTGTAGTCGGTTAACATAACATTTGTCCCGTTGTTTGATGATGTGTGGTATTTATTTTATCCATGGTCCATAAACTCAGTTGCCCTTATTGTCCGGAATACCATTGTCTTCGTAATTATTTCTGTTCTGGTGACATCTCTCACTTCTCCCTTGTATTTAATTTTTTCTGCTGTTATTTTTTCACTCGTTTCAAGGATTATTTGCACCACTCTATCATAGCGTATAGTTTACTAAGCCTACATGTCACTGTTACATCCATGATTAATGATATCACTGATATTTTATCATATATTTCTATTTCGGGTGTTTTTTCTATTTACCTATAGTCTTTTTTAAGTTGTTACATACTGTTTTATTGTAAGTCATTTCCAAAATTTCTTTTGACCTCCTCCTATAATCTTTGAAATTCATGATTTCTTTATCGTCGGTAATTGGGATATTAAGTACATTAATTAGACCATTGTACATCATTCCCAACTCTTCCGATGTTTTTATTAGTTTCCTTTGATGCATTTGTCTCATTTTCTTTGTCTTCATTTCCACGTGCTTAATATTCTCTTTGTTTCTGTTAGGTTTATTTTCAGGTAATAATTCACTTATGTTTTCTTTATTTTCTATTTCCTTCTTACTACCTTTTGTTTTCTGATTTACTTGTTCCGTGTTTTTATCATTGAGTATTTTTTCTATTTTCTTATTCTTATTATTTATTATCTTACTCTGATCTTTTAGTTTCTCCATCAACCGTCGGTGGCAATCATCCATTTTCTTATGGAAGTCATCCCAGAGTTTCTTGTTATCTTTTTTCATTTCCTTATGGTTCTTTTCCATTTTCTCCATCATTAGCCTGAACATTTCTTGCATTATCGCATTCTCTGTTTGTGTGGGTTTTTCTGGTTGTTCCTCTTGTTGTATGGGTTGGTTCGGCTCCGCCGGAGGTAATATCATCTCCACATCTTCCACTGGAGTCGCCTCCTTGTCCTCCATGTCCATCTCCTTCTCGGCTTCTGCCGCCCTTTTCTTTGACGTCGCCCTCCTGTGCATTTTGATTACTTTCCTGACCTGTTAACAGCTGCCAGCTAAAATAGGAAATTGGGCAAATTATCTTTATTTTATAGGCCTATTAATCCCTACTTTTAGCCCCTAAAGTTGAGCGCCAATTTGTAAATAAACAAATTTATTTGTTTGTTTTGATGGCGTAAGTTGCCCTCTCTTAAGCCCCGCGATGGAAGCCAATTTGTAAATATACAAAGTTATTTTCAATTATATGTGGTTTTAGTGGTAAGCCCCACGTTTGTGCGGCAATTTGTAATAAACTAAGTTATTTCAAATGAGTATAATAACTGTTAAGGAAATTGTATTTTTTATTTATTTTTTATATTAATTTAATTATCTAATTATTAATTTATGTTAAGTGTTTTTATTATTTTTATTATTCAATTAACTAATATAATAATTAGTAATTAGGTATGACTTGGTGAAGAAATATTTTTTTCACCGCGTTAAATAGATTGTCGTAGCCAAATCGATTGAAGGTCGCGGTCAATTCAGTGTCTTTATTTCTTCTTCTGCTCGTCCTTTTCCCTCAGAAGTCCTCGTTTATAAATTGAGAATTAATGTATTTTAATTTAGTTCTTAACTAATCAATAAAACAACAATTTAAAACAAATAATTAGGTTTATTATGATCAATGCGATTATTCGACTTGCGTCGACTATTGCTCTCGGAGTCGAGACTGGATCTCAGGTCGATTAATATATTTTGTTTAAATTATATCAAATTAATTTATTATTTAACATGGATTCTTTGAACTGTCGAAATAGTCAGGAAAGGCAAGTTAGAGAGTTCAATACTTACAATTAGAAAAAAAACTTATTCATTAACAAATAATAATTAAAAATATATTATATAGTAAAAAGATATTCGAACCGCAGGCTGAGTGTTCTGACGTCACGTCTTCTTCGTCTCGGGCTGGTTGAAATTAAAAGATGGCTGCCTCCATGCGTTGTCCCAAGCTAAGAATCTTTCTCTGAGATTTTACTTCAATAAAGTGCAGTAGTTGATAAATTCCTCTTCTGTGATGTAGTTATTGAAGATTTTCAAGTTGTGGTGTTTGATTTTCGTCCTCCACTGGATTTCCTTCGGTAATACGTGTGTAGTGTTGAATGGTATCTTCAATCAGTTCACTGTTCATATATTAGGTTAGATTTATAATTCCATCGTGTCCATACGTTCTGATAGTTAAATTTAGTGGTTTTTAATTTTGCTTTATTATTCCAATGACTATTTAAATTGGATTCATTAATTTACTGTATATTCTTCATTCCTTCAGAATTCCATAGTACCTCTTGGTTTGAATTAGTTAAAATTTAATTCAGATTTCTTCTCAATACTCTGACACGTCCGTTCTGCTTGGAGTTTAACAATCAACTAATTTTTATTTGTTCCTTCATGTAGAAAAATCTGTAAGATTTTGGTCCCATTTTTCATTGTTCACTATCAGCTGTTTGCCTAATTACCGATTCAATTTTATAGAAATAAATGACATTTTTTATATTTTACTGGCTATAACTTAGTTATTTAGTATTTTTATGAAATTTTAATTACATAACTATATTCCTGCTTTGATTTTATACAAGTTAATATTAAACATGACCTAGTTTGGTTTGAATTAAACTCAAAAGTTACAATCATTGAAATTTAATTCTAGGCCTTACCATGATTCACATAATTACCCATTAAATTGTTTACACTATGTTTTATGTTACCATTGTCCTCAAATAAGATCACTAATTAAATCATTATAATTTGCCTTTACTACTTTGTCAATATACTAAACATTTACTGATTTATTTACATTTTACTTTTACTTGGTTCATTGCCCAGGTATTATCTTGTAGAATCCTTATTTAAGTCCATTTTACCCTCTGACACTCTAATTACTACTATAGTTTGTTGTGATAATTATAATAAAGTATTTGTATGCTAAAGGGAATAATTTATATCAATTTGGTCTAGGTTTTCATTAATTTATCTCCTCTGATTTGATTACAGGGTCAAAGTTGAATTTGGCATGATTATCAATTTTCAGTTTTCCTAACAATATGATAATTATTTCACATTACTATTATTTTATTTTCTGAGTTACTAATTCTATGACATTTCAATTAATATATTGCCTTTCCTTCCTTAACACAACTCTGACATAAACTATCATTCTTTAAATACAATAAACACTTATTTTCTAACATCTAGTATATACCAATATCAACATGGTAGGTATTGAATACCCAGATAATAATTAAACATAATAATTGGATAAATAAACAAATTACCGTCTTATCCTAATTACAGTCTTTTGCTGTCCTTTCAAAACTGGTTTGGGGTGTTTCCCTTTAATTATACACTGTTTTATTTATAACTAACTTTACATTAGATCAGACTACTGGTATTGTATTGTCTTACTTTTTTAGATGGGTTTCTAATTTTTTGCATAATAATCATTTTTTAGTTCATTGATTTATTTTGATTGACTCTTATAGAGTGTTCTGTCTTTAAAATAGGTTTTGTCCCTTTGATATTTTTATTTTAATTAATTTGTTCCTGGTTATAATTCCTTACTGCTCCTTATCTTACTGGGTATAATGATGATGTTACTGGGATAATAATCATCCTATATGTTTTAACACTTTTGTTCTGAATTGACTGTGTTTAATATCTTTGGATTGAGAGTTTTTATAGTAGGCCTACTGTTAAGGCATTTTGTTTATTATAGTGATTACTACTTTTATGTTACTTTTATTTAGGTTTATTCTACTCATTCCAGATTGCTTCTTCCTTTCATTTTCTATGTGGTATTAAATTGTTAAATAATGCAATATTTCCATTATGCTACAATATTTAGTTTAGTTTAATCTTCGTTTACATAATACATTCAAATATTATTAGCAATATATAAAATAATATTGTTACAATACATTATTTTAAGTATTGTTATTATTAATTTGTTTCAATTACAATTCATAATGGCGCATGAAATACCATCAAAATTTATCGATAAATATAAATTAAATAGATGTCTATGTGACGTTTCCTCGGCAGATTATATGAATAAAAATAAAAGAATGACAAAGAGAACTAAAGAACGTCTGGCACGCTGGACGAGTTGCATGACAGTGTGGTGCGCACATCCATCACCAACGTCGGGCATGCTGGACAGTGGCGATGGGTAGTGCTTGGACAGCTTAACGTGTAGCAGCACACAAAATCGTGAGATGATGTATAAAAACAAGTCATATAATTTAGTCTGTTCATTGAATTATTGAAATTATTGATATTTAGCAATTCACAATTCTTAAATAATTACAACAATGAAATTAAGTAACAATAAATTAAATGTACATAGTGGTAATTTTGCCAAATTACTGTTCAGTATAAACATTTGTGCTTTTATTGCATTTTATTGATAAACATAAATACTTATTATTTTGACAACTGTCTGATGCTCAAAACAGTTTATTTCTTTCATGTTGAAACAATTGCATTAAATGTACTATTGTCTGACTCAGTTTGATTCTGATTCATACGTGTCATACAATTCTCTAGGAAAAGAGAGCGAAAAAGAAGAAGTAGGATTTGCTATAACTATAGCCCTTGTAGTAAAATCACTCACTATATATATATATATTGTTACATGATATTTTTACCATGCCCTTGTAACATAAATGTACTTTGATTATCTTAATAAAAGTACCAAGAAACATAAGATTTTTAGAAATCAGTAAAGAAAGACTTGATTGAATAGGGTTTATTTTAATTGTTTAATGTATGTTAACGAAGAATGTGATAGTTGTGTTTATTATAGTTAAAATGATGTCAATGATGATAAGTAAGAAGGACAATGTTAATGAACTTACTTATGGAATTTTGGTTTTATTTGTGCTGACTATAAATTTATAAATACAGTCAGTTAAGGAGAATTATAATATATTACTAACAGTTATTAGTAATTAGTTTGGGTCACATTAATTAATATTATACATGATAGTGTTAATAACACTAATGTTTTTCTTAACAAGAAAGTACCAAAATATAGTCATAGATTTTTTGTAAAACTAGGCATATTGGGCTTAGACAGTTTAGTTATATGGATATGAATTTCTATTAAAATAATAATGAAACAATGTCAGGTTATGTTAAAGGATTACTAAATGTGTCAAATAAATTTAAGATAGTGAAAAGTACAAAAAGAAGTAATAATAAATAAGTTTGGAACAAATAGAATAAAAAGTGTAAATTAATAACTCAAGAAATATAGAACAGAAGATAGTCAAAAGTGGTGTCAAAATGATCAGTGTTTCGTCAGAAGATCATAGAAACCAATAAAGTGAAGATTAAAGCTCTTATAAAAAAGGTATATCCTTTTAAAGAGAATGACAGATAAAATAGTAAGAGTTTGTTTGTGTTATTACTATGATATCACCAGGGTGACAAAAAATGTTACATTGGAAACCAATAAGATAGCTGATATAGGCCTTAGCAACTAATATTTTAATAAAATAAAATAGGATTGTATTATTGGAATCTGAATGAAGAAAGGTTTAATTAAACAACACATAGTGACAAAAGTAAATTATGAGACATTTTATATCAGTGCATCTAAATAAAACAAATAATTATCCTCATCAAGATTAAAATAGAAGAAGGAAGTGCTACAGGACTCTACAGAATTAAACCAGGATACATCTGAAGAAATTGAATCAATTGACACAGGAAGAGAAGTATTTTTGATATAAAATTAATCTGAACCATTCCCTGTTAAGCCTAGACTATACGTTTCAAAGACATTGATTACACTTTTCATAAAAATCATTTTTGAAATTCCATTGAGAACAATATTAATGAATAGTATTACCATAAGCACAAAAAACCATTGATGTATAGTGTTATTATAATCTAAGCTAATTAAGTCTAAAAAACATTTTACTAACATAACCTAAACACTGAACTTTGTTACACTATTTATATAATCCTGTTAAGGCACATTGTAACTACTTCTAATCACCTGTATTTTGGTACTTTCCCTATAAAAACTGTTGTTTATATCGTAGCCAAAAGGACCTAACTTAACACATTATATTTGCATTTTATTCATTAAATATAAAATATGAAATGTTTATGCCCTGAGGTATAAGAGTTAATATTGCTACTGCTGCCACTCTGAGCATATTAAAATACAGCTGGCCAAACTTTGTTAAGAATTATATTTGACTTTTAAAACAAGTTAAAGAATAAATCAAGGATTTGAGTTTACTGAATACAGATAAAAAGTTTATTCGTTTCTTTATTTCATGAATACAAAATGGGTATGATATACTAAACAAGATATCTGGTACTGTGAATTGACTTCAGTAATTAGATTAAGTTGGCAACACTCATCGTTTGAAAGTCATGGCAGATTTTTCAAATCTGTTTTGATGAGCACAAGTTATCACATTCATTGCTGAAAGAAAAGATTAAAAGAGATTTAATTACAGCTGACAAAGAAACCATATAATATTTTTTTTAATAAAAATTTATAATTGATATTTTACAAATAAATTTTATTTGCAACCAGTGATTGAAAATTGGCGCTCAACAAACATTCCCCTGAACAGATACTCATCCTTATAAACTAATAACAAAGTATACACATTAAACACCCAAGATATAAGCAAGATACAATATTAGAAAGTACGGTTATTAGTGTCGTTACAGAAATGACGCCAACAAAGTGGGGCTGTAAAATTATAAGAGTAAACATTTTTACACGTTACAATATATATATATATATTGTAACAAAACTTAAAAAATTGTGTTTATTTTTAAAAATATTATTACATTTTTTCTTATTTAATATTTATTAGTTAATTAATTTTTGTATTGTATTCGTGTAAATTTTAATTCGTTTATTTAATTTTTTATCATCTTATGTCATTTTGTGAAATTGGAATTATGATTCTGCGTTAAATGGATTGTCTCCAGTCTCAATCGATTTTCGCTTTTTTTTTGTTCTTCGAAGTGTGTCCTCCTTTAAAGTTGTTAAATTCAGCTGTTCTGATAGTGAAGTATCAAATATTGTTTTATATTATTCTATTTGCAAGTTTAGAAATAAATAGAATTCAAAATTATAACATTCAATGGTTTTTATTAACAAAATATAAAATAATCGATTTTATATCGATTGATGAATCGACTCTCTCAGGGCGAGCGAATGCTTTTATACAAATTATTAATATTAATTCTCAGGTTCTTTAAACTGTTATGTTAGAATAGTCAGAGAAAGGGCAAAGTCTAGAAAGTACAACACTTACAATTACAAGCTTAATGATTTAAAAATACAAAGATATTATTTAATATATAATGTTTAGTAAAGTAAGTTGTTCGAACCAATCGTTATGATGACGAAGCTAGCGGTGGACTGCAGAGGATCATGGGATTTCAAAGATGGCTGCTTCGTATCGCAGATGTTGACGAAGGCTGTTTGTCAAGGAATTCTCTTCAAATAAATGTTGCTTTTCCAAGTTTTCCTCGTCCCAGCAATAGTGATTAATCCCTCTGGTGATAGTGTAGTTGTCCTGGATCAGTTTTCAGTGATTTGTTTCGGTAATTTGTGTTGAATAATGTTTTTATTTCACTTCATACCATAAGGTCGATAATGGCAGATTTTGTTTTAATATTCGGAATTATAGTTTATGTGTGTTAATTCGGTTATTGCACATTTACTGTTCAATATTAGTTCACTTTAATAGTTATACTGGTTTAATTCACTGAATTTAGTAGTTATTTAAAGTTTGTCAAAATTCGCGATTTTACATAGAATAGGCTTGGTTGATGTTCGCCATCTTTCTTCTTCCTTTGCTTTAATTGAATATATCGCGAGCTCTCTTTCTGATGTGCACTACTCAACGTCTAATAATCAACTGTTCAACTTTCTTCTTTATTCGAAACGTCTTAGTCAATTTAATATTAAAAAGACATTGTTTTAAATCTCTATCATGTCCGCTTACATGGTTGACTTTTACATTATATGAATGAATACATTTTTACTATTAATTAATTTTATTAAATACCTAATACATAATCTCTTTTTTTAGTTAATTCTACGTGATTTAATACCAAATATGATACTTTTACAATGTTTTCCATCTCAAAAGGTCCTATTTACACTATTTTTACATGTAGGCCTAATATTTTACTTCCTGTCATTTTAAATGGTTTACAATCCTTATGAAGTTATAAATATTATTGAACAAGATCCTTGATTGAAATAAAATGTTTATTTTTCCTTAATTCCTTGTAATTTTATGAATTAGTTATCTTTTTTAAATTATATCTTTAATTTAAATCTTCCCCTTAGGTTACAGTGTTATTACACTTGCATTTTTTCTAATAATCTATTATACATTTCTTCAATACCTTTATAAAATATTGGTAATGTGCGCACTTACCCACATCTGGGAGGTATTCTCTTCTTCTGCAGTATTTACCTTGATGTTCCCCGGCTGGGTCGCAGGCTTTGGTCGTTTATTGAGTGTGGATAAGCACGTGAATATCGTTATATCAGTTTAATACAAGTAAAGAGTTCAGAGGATTTAGTACTGGTTGTGAAATTAGTACGACTGTTTTAATAAAATCATATTTATTTGGTTTATTCTTTAAAAATTCAAATTACCATCTTATTAATTGTTTTGTGTGGGTTAATTATTATTTGAACTCTTATATTCAATCTGAATATAATGCAATTATAACGTGTTTAAATCTTATTTCTTATACTTCTAAGACAAAGTAAACACATACATAAATCATATATGACCTGAAATATTACACAGACATATGATATATAACATATATAATTATTATAAAACGTGATTAATACGTATAAAATTTAATATTCATCTTGTCTTTGCAAGTGTGGTTTTTAATATATACCACTTAATGAAAACTTTTAATTAATTACATTTATTAAAATATTAATAGAGAACATTTATTACTTTAATTGATTCTATTATTTAATGTCTCAATTAATTAACAATCTTCAAATTACGTAACTCTCATATTTGAATTTAATTCTCTAATCAACTACAACAATATAATAAAAATATGGTTCTTCCTTGACCATTTATTTATGAGATTACTAGAGTTATATTCTCTATTATCAATAAATTATACTTTGAACATTTATTTATTCATTATGGAAATTTAAAAATATGCTAATGTTCTTTGTAAACTTGTATATGGAAACTAGTGCTTCTTTCGATAGACCTCAGGGTCATTTATAATATTAAATAAATGTCTGACTTCACCTGCATTTTTCTGCAACCATTTAACTTTGTCTGGACTCTCGAGTTTGTTGATCCTCTTCGGTATCACCTTCTCTGTCTCTGCGTCGTTGAAATTCCTCGCTCCGTCTCCTGGATGCTGAGTTCTGATGTGGACCTCTGGTTGTGATGATGTACGGCTGGATGTAGCTGCATGTGCTGTCCCTGCGTCCTCTCGTCTTCTTGTTCTAGTTCCTCTCCTCTTCTTATCTTGTCCCTCGTAGATGTCTAGAAGTTCTATGTAGACTTCTCGAATTTCATCGTAGTTACAACTCTCGTAGATTCGTTAGTATAGTCTTTTTAAAATCACTCATGTTCATTAATACTTGCACCGACGTAATGCCGGTTCCATCGCATTTCACGTTATTGAATACTGTTTAAAAACCATACATGATTTTGTAAAACTCGCGGTTGTGAGATGCGTGGATCTTACGTGTCAAAGTGAGTTCATCTGAGAAAGAGTGTGTCGCTCGCTGGGGTTTTATACTGCTGCCGTCGTTGAAATTCCTGTTGGAAACTGTTTTGACAACATTGAACAGGTCGGCGCGTCGATTTAATTGTTACATTCAACCTACGCGTCTTTCTATGAAGCGCACACTTTTTTATAAATATTATTTCACCAATCGTTCGGTATAATATTAAACCTTGTTTATGCAAATTATGAATGTTAAGGTGTGTAAATTATGGCAGTTATGGCAAACTTTCACACGGTGGTTCAACGGTTCCCACGATTAATGACCACTTAACGCCAAATTGAAGCACCAGGCGTCAGCTATTTTTTACATATGTCGCTGATTCGTGTGACTTCTGGTTATCGTTCAGTATTTAAAAAACTGTGTAAAATCTTCCACCCTCGTTTGCATAATTCAACCTGTCTGTCCTTTACACATGTACACATACACACACACTGATACACAAGCGGCGGCAGGTCGCTCTGACGTCACCTCTGCCGGTCAGCGCGTGTCAATTTCTCCCCTTCGTTACGTTTAAAACTATCTAAGCTACTTGATTCCATATGCAGGCTTACTTACAATATGTGATTTATTTAAAATTAAATACTACGTTTATTTCTTACATTATTTATTGTATCTAACGTATATTTATTACATTATTTTTTATTATTTACATTTTATATATTTCATACGTGCTTTCGTATGCTATCATACCTCAGTCAGGGGTTGATACATATACTTATGCTAAACGTATCGTTGCAATATATATATATATATATATATATATTGCAACTGGATTTTGTTGGTGTGTTTTACTGGTATCGCCAATTTTGGGCAACAGCAAGTATTAATACTGTTCAGGTTACACACTCAAAGACCAATGCAATTTTAATTAGACTTACCTTAACTGAATTTACTTTTACTTCTCTGCTATACTTATATTCTGTAGACCTGTGTGTGAGAATGTGATGGATGGGTGTTATTTTTGAAATAATTACTTCTAACTCTTTAGTTATTATAAGAATTGTGTTTACTGTTTTTTTTCTTTTATTTTACTTTAACTCTTTAGGTCCTAATGCTAGTTCTAAACATCTTACCATAGCTGCTAGGCTTGTTACCAATCCAAATGGTACTACTTTGAATTGATAGCACTTGTTTCTGTACATGAAAGCGGTGTATTTTCTACTGTGTTGTTCTAGTGGAATTTGCCAGAAACTTGCTGTGAGGTCTAATTTACTCATATACTTAATCCATTGACACTTTATAAACAATTCATCTGCGTTTGGTGCACAATCAAAATTTTCTGCGTAATACTGTTTAAATTTCGCATGTCAAGACATAATCTAATTTCATCGTTCTTCTTTTTAACTATAACCATTGGGTTTATAAAGTTACTGTTTGAACGTTCAATAATTTGGTGTTTTAACATATCGTTTATTTCGATGTCTACCTGATTATATTTTATCGGTACTGGATATGTTCGACGCACAAATTTATCTTCATCGGTCGTTTTTATCTGGTGTTCGTACACATTTGTTATTCTTGGTCTTTCACTGAATATATCTTGATTTTGTTGTATTATTCGTTTTAATTCACTACTCTTGTGTATATTGAGTGTGTCATGTTTTGTTGCTGTTTTACGAGTTGGTGGTGCTACTTTTATTTCCGGCCTCTGAATCTTCATAGTACTTTTATTATTCTCATATTTATTTAAATTCACATTTAGTTTTATTATATATGTTGTCTTTTTTATCTCCCACTGTATGGTGTCTTGTTGTATGTTTATTATTGCATTTATTTGTTTAAGTTGATCCATCCCAATAATTGCATCATAAATTAAATTCTTTATAATAATAGCTGGTATTTCTAAATTCATCTCTTCTTTATTTATGTTTATAACATTTGCTGAACGCCTTTGTCTTTCTGGGTTACGGCCGTTTGTGCACACATATTATTTAATGGTAGCACTGGTGCCTTATTAAATTGTTTTTTATTTGTGTTTATAAATGTCTGGCTTATAGCTGACAGTTCGGCTCCTGTATCAATTAGTATATTGGCTAACACATCATTTATATATGCTATTATGCATGAGCACTTACGTTTCACTGTATCGCTAGGTTTGTAGTCTATTCGCAATATTTCATCCCTAATTTCCGGTGGATACACATTGTTTATTTGCACACATATTTCATTAGTCTTAATTTTATTTTTACATTTATAATTATTATCACTGGACGTCTTGTGAACGCCCCTTACTGTCCGTTTTTTGAAGTTGACTGTACCACCTCACTTATCTCTTCTTGTAGCGGTCTCGTTTCCGTTCGTATTGTTGTATGCAGTCCCCTAGTATATGCGTCCGTCTGCGTCGGTGTTATTGTTTGCATTTGAGCTGACTTATTCCAATTCTTATTTGTAAATCTTCGTTCATTATTATTACTATATTTATTTCGTAGACCTAAATACGGTTTCTTTGTATAGGTGTTTTGTTGTTGTCTGTTTTCGTAATAGTTTTCGCGACTTGGACCTGGTCTAGGTTGCGCGTCTGAACTTGGTTGTTGTTTTAGCGAATATCTTATCTCTCCCCACTGTGCCAGCATGAGTAGGAGTTCTTCAATCGTTTTAGTTCCCCTCGTCATTACTGCAACATTGATATCGCGGTCAAAGTGATAAGACAGTTTATTTACGAGTTCACTCTCCATCAACTTAGGTTTTAAATGTTTCGCTCTAGCTACAATATCATTACATATGTTTCTCTGGACTTATCTTTTGGCATGTATTCGTATTTATCAAACTCTAACTGGTTTCGAATTCTTCTTTGGATATGGTCGCTCCAGTATCTTTGTTCAAATTTATTTTTGAAATCCTCGTAGGAAGTAACGTTTTCTCTTATTATCGAATACCACTTTACAGCTGTGTGTTCTAATCGACGTGATATCCATTCCACGCGTTCGTTATCGTTTAGGTTATTTCCTACCATCTCCATATTTCTTTCACATTCTATTAAAAATTCTATTGGGTTTTCACTTTCCCATCCACTAAATTTCTGCATTTTCGGCATATCTTCAGCACTCCTGTAGATGTACGTGATCTGTTCTGCTTTCGTTTTCTTCATCTGTTTCTGCAGCTGTGCTATCTGTTCTCGTAAGTGTTTGTCGTTCTCCTCACCTTGTTCCTTATTTGTTATTATTGTTGTTTCGTGCCTAGCGACGACTTGGTCTAATATTTTTATATTTTCTTTCACCTCGTGTATATTTCCTTCTGTCTCCTGAGTAAATTTAGTTAGTTTCTCTTCTTGGGCCTGTACCGTTGTAGTTATCTCTTGTTGCTTCTTGTTTATAGCATTTGTCCATGTTCGCATATTTTTGCTTAGTTTCTTTAGTTCATTCCTATTTTCTCCATGTAGTGCTCCGAATTCCTCTCGTAATTGTATCCTTGCCTCTTCTCACCATTCTGGTTTTTCTTTTCGTAGTCTTTCTTCATGCTCTTTTCTTCGTTTTCCTTTTTCTGCTTTCTCTTCTTCTCGTTGTTGTTGTAGCATTTGCTGCATTGCTGCCATTATATCGGTAGGTGGTTGCGATTCTGCCATTTTCGTGGTTTAATTATTGACCTAGTATTTCAAAATTACACATCTAATAGTCTATAAAATATTTTCTCAGCGTTGACAATTTCCTCCCCTTACAACTAACAATGGTTATACAATATTAACAATAGGTCTTTGTTCAGACCGGAACTTTTTTAGATCTAATTCACTGTACTGTTCTACTGATACTTAACTTGAAATCTTTAAATTTATTACTACTCCGGTATAACCTCTCCTCTTGAGTTATAACGTAGGGAACCAGTAATAATTGGATGTGCCAATTATACCGGCTGCCTTCGTTGTGAAGCACTGAAAATAATCACAACAAATAAACAATTTATATAGCAGGATATTAGGAAGGGGAGACTGTTGATTTATGCACTCAGTTTACTTGGTACTTAGATGACATCTCTTTATTACATTTGGTGATTAAGTTCTCTATTGAAAGTTCTCAAACAATATAGTTTACTATATGATTAAATATATAAATTACTACTTTACAAAGGGGCCTCAAAACATGATGTACATCTTATTGATTAATTCCACGGATCCGGGATTAAATATATTAACTGAATTATGGTCACCTTGCCATGTACAATATTGAAACTCTAACCATTTGAAGAATGGTTTTTTATTAATCTTCTAAAACAACAAAACTTTTAATTTAAACTTTACCTTTTTTGCTATAACTAGCGTTATTAGATTTTATACTACATGTTACCTAAAATGTCTGGTTTCTAAAGTCTTTAATGTTATTACATTTAAACATAAGTTTTAAAGTCTTTAATGTGATAATTTAAATTGTCTTTTGGGGTTTATAATTTTGTAACTCTTAACCATGGAAGACAAGCCTCCATGTCACCTGTGTTTTTCCTGAAGTTGCTGCAGAATTAGTTCTTCGGTCCTCCTGATGTTTCTTGAAGTTCAGTCGTTACCTTATCATACTGTGATGGTGAAGTTCTAGAAGTATGTGAAATCATTCCTGGTGTGGTACATTCATCTCCGGCGACTGTAGTTACTCTTAATAATTCTTGTAGTTAGAATACATAGATAGAAAGTTTGTTTCACTGTTACACACTTCACATGATGATAGATTAGTTTACTATCACCTTCTTGGTTGTAATACTGTATTATTTACATAGTCCGTTATTTTATAATATAGAGAGATGTCATCACCACACAAATTTACTCATTTAAATAGTCATAGTATCAACCCTTTCACATTTTTATTTATATACGTAGCGAAACAACGCTTTACGCTGCTTACGGCGTGAGCGCTCCATTACAAGTGGCAGAAAATAGTTAAGGGGAGCGTAGTAATCTCAAGACAATTACTAGGCAACATAAAAGTAGTTCCGTGTTTCTAATTTTAATTAAAGGACTACGGTTGATTAAATAATTAAATCGTGATATTCTTAGTTGCAGAAGTTATCAAAGTACGTAACAATGGTCTTAATTAATTATTTAAATAATAATAAATTTACAATAATACTTAGTTTATTTAGGGGTCAGAAAACAAGTTAATTCTGGTCAGTTCTTGTTTATGCAGGATAAATTAATAAGCTTTACCCTTTCTGTACAATTCCATTCCCTTTTAATTTTATTATTAGACTTATATTAAATATTATTATTATTAAATGATTGCCATAAGATTTAGTTTACAATGTGAGATTTTATTAAGAATTTAAAATTTCTTCACTTATATATTATCAGCTTAATTAATTAACATATTTTTATTAATGAAATCGTCACATACTCCGCCGCTTAAGCCACAGACGCCGGTATAATTTTTTGAATATACCGAGAGTATGTTTAGGGATTTCTGTGTGTAATTTCTCTCACCCGTTTCTCTCTGTATGTAATTATGAGTTACACACGTCAGTCTCGAATTGATTCTTCTTACTATCTACATATCATACTTTACAGGCTAATTCTACTACTACATAAAATTCACACATTATAAAAAACATATTGTTAACATTCTAAATTTTCTTAACACTACTACTTATGACTACTACCGGGTTTTTCTTTAGTTGGGAGTTATTCTAGTGATAGAATTACTCATTAAGTAATTTGTTACTTAATTATTTCTCATATTTGCTGTCAGCTGACTTCTTCCTTTGCTCTACTTTTGAAGAATAGGATTCAAGGGTGATCAGGCCTCGTACCTATCTATACCATTAGCTAGCTAAACGTTACTCTGGTGCTCCTTTGCAGTTGAGTACAAAACATATACCTTTCTTTTTTCTTTACATTTATTTAACTTGTACTCTACCATTACCTTCTTCGTGATAATGTTTTATCTGAGAAATATGTGTCCTTCGTACATATTTTTGAGTAGAGGGTTCATACAGTGCTACGGTTACTGGAGTTAAATATTTGTGAATTTGATAAGGACCGCACCATCGGTATGATAGCTTGGAAGTGGTCTTATCGATTGCACTACTCGTAGGATGTGTTTTACACATAACTAAGTTACCGATTTGGTACTTTACTTCATTATTTTTATTTCGCTCGTGATATTTCCTTGATTTCGCTAAGTTTGTTCGCAAATTAGCGCGCGCTTCATTCCATAATTTCCTAATATTTTTATCCCTAATTTCAAGGGGTAACAATTCATGTATTTTCCACTTAGTGGATAATGGGTGGTTGGGTTTATATTTGAACAATAATTCAAATGGGGTCGACTTATGTCCTTCATGATATGCAGAATTAAAAGCGAACTGTATCCAGGATAAGTTCTGGTCCCAAGAAGTATGGTCGTTAGCATGGTAGGCAATTAAAGCAGATTTTAGGTTTCGCAAATACCTCTCAGCTATATTACCTTGCGGACGATACTCTGTAGTGGTAATATGGTTTATACCTAGTTTGAAACACATGTTCCTGAATTCCTTGGACTTAAACTGTGGTCCGTTATCCGACACTAGATGGACAGGAATACCGAATTCTTTAAATAATCTATGCTGTAAAATATTTACTGTGGTTGTAGCTAAGGCTCGCCGCATGGGGTACATCCAGACGAATTTGCTAAAAGAGTCTACACAAATTAGTAACATTGTATTTCCTGATTTGGAACGCGGGTATGGTCCTGAAAAGTCTAAATAAATTTTGGAGAATGGGGTAGCAGGAATCTCTGAGATTAACTGACTTATTTGGCTGTTTCTCGCTGGTTTGCTGAGTGCACACAACTTACACCTTTTCACAAAATTGGCGATCTCACTGTTCATATTTTCCCAGTGATATTCTTTACGAATTCGGTGTATAGTTTTATTTATTCCCATATGTGCTCCAATGGTGGAAGAGTGATAATATTCCATCAGCATAGGTTTAATAATATCAGGGGCAATTATTCGTAGATATTTTCCGTTCGCTATTTTACAACATAATACTCTCCTACTTAATATGTATTTCTCTGACTTATTTCCTTTTGCAAGTTGTTCAATAATTGGACTCAAACGTGGGTCTTGTATTTGATACTGGGCTAAATCCGTAAATGCAAGAGGAAATTCGGTAATTAACGTATTAATAATCGGCGTTTCTCTACTCTTGTTTTCGTAAGTATTACTACTAGGCTGGAACATACGTGACAGTGTATCGGCAACTACGTTTTGGGTGCCTCTAATATGTTGTACTTTGAATTTAAAACAATTTAATCTTAATACCCATCTTCCGATACGGCCTAACTGTTTTGGGTGATTTAGTAGCCAAGATAACGCTTGATTATCTGTTTCTAATAAAAACTCCTTATGTTCTAAGAATGGTTTGAACTTCTCAAAAGCGAAATCTATAGCTAAACATTCTAATTCGTATGCGGAGTATTTCTTTTCTTGCTCAGTCAGGGTGCGAGAAGCGTAACTAATAGGTAACCTCGAGTTATCTACTTCCTGATATATTACTGCACCTAGTGCGACACTAGAACTGTCAGTCTGCACTACAAATGGTTTTGTAAAGTCGGCTAATTGTAGTACGGGGGGTGATATTATGCTTTCTTTTAATTTCTCGAATGCGGTTTGGTGTTGCTCATTCCATTCAAATTTAATTCCCTTCTTTCTTAAGGTATTTAGCGGTGCTGCAATTTCGGCTAGATGTGGGATGTACTTATGGAAATAATTTATCATTCCCAAAAATCGAGCTATTCCTTTCGCATCCCGCGGCGGTAAAAATTCTCTGATGGCACGGGTTCGCTCTGGGTCTATGCTTACCTTTCCGTTGGCTTTTACGATGTGACCTAAAAATGAGAATTGTGTCACAGCAAAATTTACTTTACTGGGATTTACGGTTAATCCAGCTTTCTCCAATCGGGTTAGTACTTCACGTAGATGTTCAAGATGTTGCTCAATTGACTCGCTGTAAATAGCAATGTCATCTAGGTAGTGGTACACATATTTAAACTTTATGTCATGAAATAATTTTTCTAATAATCTGCTACATACTGAACTACCTTGGGATATACCAAAAGGTACCCTTGTAAATTGGTATAGGTTGAAAGGGACGGCAAAGGCGGTAAGACGTTTTGATTCTTCCGAAAGAGGTATCTGATGAAAAGCTTGATTTAAATCCATAATGGTAAAGATTTTTGCTTTAGTAAAATAATGAAATGCACTGTGGATGTCGGGAAGTGGTATAGATTCAAATTCGATCCGTTTATTTAGTTGTCTGTAGTCCACCACTAATCTATGTTTGTCGTTACTTTTGGGTACTAAAAACGCGGGTGATGAATAAGATGACGTAGAGGGTTCGATGACTCCTTGTTCTAACAATTTATTAATTTGGTTCCTCATCACTTCCATTTTCGGTGGTGATAATTTGTATGGGGCTAAACGAATTACTTTGTTGTCACTCAAATTTATTTTGTACTCTATCAGATCCGTCAGTCCTAACTTTGGGGTGAGGACGTTGGAGAATTGTTTTATTAAAGTCTGTATGTTCCGTCTATCTTTACTTCCTAGATGACTTAATTCAGGTTCGTGATGCTTTATATGTGTAGAAGTGGTGCTAGTACTTTCTCTGTTATTTGCATTATCATGCAAGTTATATTTCCGTGAACGATCGAATCCAAAGTAAAATATCTTCTCGTGAATGTCTAAAATTATTCCTGTTTTACTGATAAAATCAGCTCCCAATATTAATTCGGGTCCTAATTCGTCGCATACCAACATTGGAAAATACCACGTTAGATTTTTAATTTTTACTTTAAACGTGATGATAAGTTTTATCATTAAGTTTTGTTTATTAGCTGTAGCGCATCTAATATTTACTGATTGACTGCGTTTAACTAAATTGTGTTTAAATAATTGATCTGCTAGCTCTTGACTAATTAAACTTCGCGTGGATCCGGAATCAATTAATCCGAGGGTGGATGTAACACCAATGTCAACTTGTATATATGGTAATTCACACCTATTGTAATCACATTTACTAATAGAGTTACATTTATCGATAAATTTCCTAACATAGGGGTCTAATTTTCTTTTGTTATTATTATTAGTATTTTGTTTTAACTTGTGGTTTCTCAGGGGTTTACCTGTTTTCACGATGCTGCGGAAGACACAGGATTTCGGATCTCCCTGCCTTACATGTTTTTTGGATAATGAGTTTTCTGATGATACTGTTTCCGTTTACAGTTTCTACTGAGGTGTCCAGGTTTTCCGCAGTTATAGCATATATATTCTTTACGCGGGGTCTCACTGGTTTCGTGTCTAGGTGGTGGCTCTTTGGACTTACCGTGGCCATGAACATAGGTTGGTCGCCGAAATGGGCGTCGTTCTCGTAGACTTCTTGTATCTGAGGATAGGGCTTGCGTTTCCTTTCTATGTGGTGTTATGGATACCGGTGCATGTCGATGCTGATCTGCATACCACACATTTGAAGAGTGCACACTACATTGTTCAAGGTCAGCGAAAGTAAGGGGTCTACTTATTAGAGCTAAACGAGAGCGTTCTTCAGGAGATAAGCCTACCAATATAGTGTCGACCAATTGTTTTTCAGTCCAGTCGACTTGCAGTAGACGTGAAGATTCTCTGATGTCTGCGATATAGTGGGCCAGTCTTTCTTGAGCTCTTTGTACTCGAAGTACAGTATTTCTTTTTATCTCCTCATATATTCCAGTGGGAATAAAATATTTGATTATATTTGTATGAAGTTCTTCTGCCGGAAGATTCGAGTTTAATGATTCGAGCACACGATCTCGTAAAGGTGGTTTACATTTGGGTAAGATTACCTGCAGTATTTGCCAATCGCTCAATTGTTGTAAATCTTTTATTTGCAGTAGATATCTGATAAAAGTCAATAGAGTCGTGATGCTTAAGCCATCGGTGTAAGGAATATCATTAATTATTTTCTCTACTGGGTGGGAAATCTTTCCATAGAGGTCTACATTAGAATATACGTTAGGTATACTTTTCGAAGGATTGGGGTTTGCATTAGGATTCGTAATCGCATATTTACTAGTGCGAGTATGCTGAACATTTGGCGGTGGGGGTTCTGACATAGTGTGGGTATTTAATTCTCTACTAGGTAATTGTTCATGACTCTGTGGTATCTTCGATACGGTGGGTGATTCGGGGTTCGAGGTGGAGGGAGGGTGTTCTAAAGTAGGGGATTGAACTGGGGAGATATATAATTTTTGTAAGTAGTGCTCAATTTCCTCCATTCTCGATGAGTCTGATTTTCGTCGTAAGTCGTTGATAATTATAGGTAATTGGCTTAATGCCTCCTCCGCAAATTTCTGCACATCGGGGGGATTATGGTGACGTCGGGCCAGCTTAATAAATTATTTAACCGGCGGGTTAAATGTTCTATACGTTGCGTAACGCGCAAAAATTCCGTAGGTGATTTCTTGTCCTCAAGGTTCTGAGATAATACTATCAATTCCCTATATTTCGCATAACAGGTTTCTCGTTCTCCGTCATAATCGAGTTCACGCAATTTATCTAACTGCGAGGGTGTATCTGATCCGGTTTGGCGTAATGATTTTCGTAACTCCGACACGGTTACATTTACGTGTTTTAGGCCTCGTAAAAGTGCCTCGTAGCATAGCTCATCTTTTAATAACAGATCAGGATTAAATTCTGCCATTTTTGTAAAGTGAGCGGCTATAACAAATTATTCTACTATTTGCATTAATTGTTATACAACGCTTCCTTTTTCTTTTACACAAATAAACACTTAAAATGTTATGACAACCTTTATCGTTTTACTTTGAGAGAGAGAGAGAAATTTCACACATGCATGAATATGCGTACTACAAAAGATTCCCCCTTCGGTTACTAACACATGAACAGACACGCTTCTTATAACAATAGACCACACTTTGGAGGGTGACTTATTGTCAACTCAACTAAACAATGACAATTTTAAACAAACGGCGGCAGGAAACTACACGTCCGAGATTGTCGAGAATGTGGCACGTTTATGAATGGGACTTTTAACAATTACCGACATGGTTTGTTTACATGGGATTATATGCTAATATTACGTTACACATATTATATTTACTAATAAAGTTATTTATACTATATTACTATAATATTAATTACTATTTTTATCTTATTAAAACTCTGACACATATTGAAATACATGAGTGTATAGATCAACAGCTTTTGTGCATGGGATATCGGGACGCAATTACTTCTTTCTTTTTTTTCTTACGCAAAATAGCAAATTAGCAAAATAAGCAAATAGAGCAGCAGAGTGGCGCAAATTATAACCTCTCCTCTTGAGTTATAACGTAGGGAACCAGTAATAATTGGATGTGCCAATTATACCGGCTGCCTTCGTTGTGAAGCACTGAAAATAATCACAACAAATAAACAATTTATATAGCAGGATATTAGGAAGGGGAGACTGTTGATTTATGCACTCAGTTTACTCGGTACTTAGATGACATCTCTTTATTACATTTGGTGATTAAGTTCTCTATTGAAAGTTCTCAAACAATATAGTTTACTATATGATTAAATATATAAATTACTACTTTACAAAGGGGCCTCAAAACATGATGTACATCTTATTGATTAATTCCACGGATCCGGGATTAAATATATTAACTGAATTATGGTCACCTTGCCATGTACAATATTGAAACTCTAACCATTTGAAGAATGGTTTTTTATTAATCTTCTAAAACAACAAAACTTTTAATTTAAACTTTACCTTTTTTGCTATAACTAGCGTTATTAGATTTTATACTACATGTTACCTAAAATGTCTGGTTTCTAAAGTCTTTAATGTTATTACATTTAAACATAAGTTTTAAAGTCTTTAATGTGATAATTTAAATTGTCTTTTGGGGTTTATAATTTTGTAACTCTTAACCATGGAAGACAAGCCTCCATGTCACCTGTGTTTTTCCTGAAGTTGCTGCAGAATTAGTTCTTCGGTCCTCCTGATGTTTCTTGAAGTTCAGTCGTTACCTTATCATACTGTGATGGTGAAGTTCTAGAAGTATGTGAAATCATTCCTGGTGTGGTACATTCATCTCCGGCGACTGTAGTTACTCTTAATAATTCTTGTAGTTAGAATACATAGATAGAAAGTTTGTTTCACTGTTACACACTTCACATGATGATAGATTAGTTTACTATCACCTTCTTGGTTGTAATACTGTATTATTTACATAGTCCGTTATTTTATAATATAGAGAGATGTCATCACCACACAAATTTACTCATTTAAATAGTCATAGTATCAACCCTTTCACATTTTTATTTATATACGTAGCGAAACAACGCTTTACGCTGCTTACGGCGTGAGCGCTCCATTACAAGTGGCAGAAAATAGTTAAGGGGAGCGTAGTAATCTCAAGACAATTACTAGGCAACATAAAAGTAGTTCCGTGTTTCTAATTTTAATTAAAGGACTACGGTTGATTAAATAATTAAATCGTGATATTCTTAGTTGCAGAAGTTATCAAAGTACGTAACAATGGTCTTAATTAATTATTTAAATAATAATAAATTTACAATAATACTTAGTTTATTTAGGGGTCAGAAAACAAGTTAATTCTGGTCAGTTCTTGTTTATGCAGGATAAATTAATAAGCTTTACCCTTTCTGTACGATTCCATTCCCTTTTAATTTTATTATTAGACTTATATTAAATATTATTATTATTAAATGATTGCCATAAGATTTAGTTTACAATGTGAGATTTTATTAAGAATTTAAAATTTCTTCACTTATATATTATCAGCTTAATTAATTAACATATTTTTATTAATGAAATCGTCACACCGGATGTTGTTTCCGGTTTAAACTTCACCTCTCATCCGTTCTCACACTGGTCTGACTCTTACAATTCAGTTAAGGTTTCTATCGGTTTTTATATTTTTACTTCAAATAATTATTACAATTTATTTTAATTTTATATTTTCTTGGTTTGTTATTTATCTGGGTTTGTTATTTATCTGGGCGCCAGTCATAAACAAATATAATATTTTCACGCAACTATTTATTTTATGACAATTATTAGATTTTTAATTTTATTTATTTTATGTAAATTTAATTAATCGCGCCCCACGCTTTGGGCCGCCATTTGCAACTGGATTTTGTTGGTGTGTTTTCCTGGTATCGCCAATTTTGGGCAACAGCGAGTATTAATACTATTCAGTTTACACACACAAAGACCAATGTAATTTTAATTAGACTTACCTTAACTGAATTTACTTTTACTTCTCTGCTATACTTATATTCTGTAGACCTGTGTGTGAGAATGTGATGGATGGGTGTTATTTTTGAAATAATTACTTCTAACTCTTTAGTTATTATAAGAATTGTGTTTATTTTCTTTTATTTTACTTTAACTCTTTAAATGACTCTACTTCAATTTGCTCTGTTATCTTACTTTACTAATTACATAAATTTGTTTTTTATAGTCTCTGAAATTGTTCTCTTTCTTGTTTACTGTCTTTTTGAATTCAAACTTAAATGTTTAATACTCTACTTGTTACTGTAGCTGCGGCGTCTATCTCATGGGCGTTTCTGGGTTTGAATGTTCCAATTGTTCCTCTTCTTGTTCATCCAGTCTCCATGGTGTGGATATGTGTACAGCTTCCCTGATGTGGAGTGTTGTCAGCTTCCCTGGATTCTGGTGTGAACAGCCTCCCTGTTGTGCATATGTCCTCAGCTCCCTGTTGTGGAATTGTACTGCTCCCTGATGTGGAATTTTTACGTTCAGATGCTATGTTTACGCTATTGTTGATTTATTTGAACGGAGTCGCTTTCACGTTAAGTTCGAGAGTTTTTAAGTTTACTTGTCGCGTGATTTTACTCACTACGCGCTGCTCGGGCTAGTAATTCAAAACCGATGTCCCGTACTAGCGTTTACTGCAAACTACTCGGACTGGTTGTTTAACATAGACTTTCCGAACTAGTGTTTTAAAGCTGACTACTCGAACTGGTGGTTTAATGCAGACTGAAGTGCTTTGAGCGTGTTAGCGACGTCGCCCTGTATTTTCCCGCTAGTTTAATGACACTCTACCCTTATTGGTTTATCAACTGTCACGGGTTGTTATTCACGCTCTGATAGGTTCTTTTTAAACTGTTTTTACATTTGAAATATTGATACACCATTAGACAATTATTATTATTATACTTTCTTAACTCTATTTACTTAATGTTATACATTGTTTCTTATTATACTAAGCAGAGCATTGCTTTATGCACTGTATTTTCTATTTTGCTATACGCATATGTGACGGTTGTCATATTGTGGCTATTCGTCCTGTCACTATATATACTCAAACACTTTTTACTACAGTATATTTCTTGATGTAGCCTATGTAATGTATTGTTACGACGGTCTACTCGATCGTCGTAGGTACAGTGGAAACATAATAATTACAAGACACCAATTAAGTCACTAATCACGCCTTTAATTTTTACAGTTAAACAGTTCGTAATTAACAACACTGTCTTTTACAACAAATCAAATGAAAATTGTTCACACGCAATAAATTGTCCACTAAAATTAAACACAATTGTATTACAGTTATACCGTCTGATTATAAAACACCACTCTTAACTAATAACCACTTGAACGCGCACAGTAATATCGCTACTATAACTCTCGAACCGCACGGTCAATAATTCTCACTAATACTGAACTGATCGTCGTTGAGTACTGGTATTAATACCGCCCCAAATTACTAGATTATTCCAAAATGTGTCCCATTTTTTATTGTTGTTATTATTTTCGTGTTGTCCATTTTTATTAATTCTTAATTGTTCAGTTTTTATTTTATATTTGATTTTATTTTCTATTTTGTTTACAGTATTTTTATTGTATAGTATTTTTGTCCATTTTCATAAGCAATTTGGTATACTATTTCTTTCTTTGTCTGTTTCTTGTTTGTTTAGGGTTACTTTGTATACTCTGTTAAATAGTGAATAGAATGCTGTCATTTTGTGTTATGGTGGGTGGTCAGAATGGTTAGGTATAAGGTCCGCGCACACTACGCCAGCACGGAGCGGCACGGACCGACACCGGTCATGAAGGTTTCCATGTTTTCAAATACAAGCGCGCACACTGGAACAGCACCGGCATGGACCTGCAACCAGCAGTGACTGGCAGTGCAGGTCGTGACGGTCAGTTTAGAATCTTGACTTGCACTGACGGTTGCATGTTCGTGCCATGACGGTGTAGTGTGCGCAGGTGGCCAACAGGGACCAGCAGCAACCAGCAGTTTTTAACCAATTGCTCGATCTTGATCACAGTTCGCCGCGTGTCTGCAGTTCTTGGGTTCTTGCTTTCGCGGTATTCTGTAACGAGTAGAGTTATATTGTGCAACTACTGATGCCTACATTTACTTTCGTTAAAACTGTGTACTAGACATGGATGAAGAAAAATAATATTGATTGTACATGGTTATCCAGAACTGTGGGACATGAGCAGTGGTATTGCCAAATTACCTTACCTTTATGATAAAATCTAGTTTCAGATTCAAAAACTATATTTCTAAATTTGACAGTAATTTGCATAATAACTCTGTTCTGTCCCTGTTTTGTCAGAGGTATTTTAGTTTTATTAAAGCCCAATATTTTGATTAAAAAAGTAATGATAAAAAAGTTTTTGCTAAATTTATCATAATAAATTGTGTAATATATTGTATTATGTAATTTAATAATGTAATTTTTTATTAAGTATTTCTGTAGTAATATTTGTTTTATGAATTTTTTTCCTATTTGTATCATAATAGTAGCTTCAAATAACTTACTAATTTTTCGGTTACTTTGCCATTTAATGTGTGATTAATTTTTGTTAGTAATTAAGTTTTGATGAAAAATGGTAATAGCAGAAATATTATATATTCTAATTAATTTTTAAATGCATTCTTTAATATTGTGATGTTGTATTTTTAATACATTTGTTATTCAAACACTTTTTCAGATTATTGCCAAATTATCTAACCCTACTGCCAAATAACCTCACTGTCGCTAAATAACCTTAACTAAGAGAGGGGGCTACGAAAAGTCCTCTCCCTCCACCAATTTGAAAATGAAAAATATGAATTCCTGTTTATCTCAAAGATAAAGAATATAGGAAAGTAATGAGATATGTAGACATAGTTTTTTAATGAGTAAATGGGAATGGGCTGGAAATTATTTTTTCATAAATCACTGCCAAATTACTTACCTTACCCTACTGTTTAGATTCATTAATAAAACTCACAACGTGGCTAAAACACATGAAAATAAAACTCGAAAGATGCAGGTTGGCACTGGTTGGTGCAGGACAAGTGAGCGAGGGTGTACTGTTTCCAGGTCCGTGCCGGTACCTGCTGTGCTGGTCCGTGCCGGCGTAGTGTGCGCAAACCTTAATGATGTTAGTGGAAGTTAGTTTTCTGTATATTGCATATTGTAGATGGTTATTGTTTCCTGTGATGGCTGTATCTAAATAGTTGATTTTGTTGTGTTTTTCTTTTCCTTCTGTGAATTGTATATTAGGATGTATGTTAGTGACTTGTTTTAATATGTTATCTGCATTTGTGTTTTTGTTATTTGGTAAATATAGTCCAACATCTACATATCTTATCCATATGCTATTTGGATTAAA
Source organism: Magicicada septendecula (assembly GCA_034769895.1). Lineage (NCBI taxonomy): Eukaryota > Metazoa > Arthropoda > Insecta > Hemiptera > Cicadidae > Magicicada > Magicicada septendecula. Next base: position 381,772,607 of record CM068375.1, on the reverse strand, counting down.
TGAATTTATAATATTTTGTGTTTTGGTGTCTATGTGTCGTAAGAATATTTCTGCTATTATGCTAGATAATAGAGATCCCATTGCTAAAACTTCTTGCTATTGATAAATTTTGCTATTAAGTTCAAAGTAATTTTGTTTTAGTATTAGTTGGAGGCTATTTTGTATTTCAGTTATATATTGTGTGTCTTCATTTTCTTCTTTAAGATTGTTTATTATTATGCCTATTGTTTCATCTACTGGAATGTTGGTGTACATGTTTGTGATATCATATGATGTGAAAAATGTATTTTCATTTATATTTATTATTTTTAGTTTGTCTGTTAATTAGTATGTATTTTATGTTATGATAATTATTTGTTAGATGGTTATTTTTAGTTTTTCTGCTATTATTTTTGCTATTTTGTATGTAGGTGCTTTTTTGAAGTTGATTGATGGTCGTATAGGGTTGTTTAATTTGTGTACTTTTATTAGGCTATTCATTTCAGGTGATTCTGGATTATTATTTATATATAAGTCTGCACTTTTATTGTTGAAAATGTTTTTAGCTGTTTTTACTAGTTTTATTGTTTGTTTAAGATATTTTTCTGTTGGGTCTTTATTTAGTTGTATCCATTTATTATTGTTGATGAACTCTTCAGTTTTTCTGATGTAATGTTTTGTCTATAATTTAATGTTGCTTGACTTTTGTCAGCTTTAGTTATGATTCACTTGTTGTTATTGTTATTTAATTTTTAATTTTTTTTTTGTTGTATTATCTCGCTTCTGTTGAGATCTGTTTTTTATTTCACTAGTAATTATTTTTTTAAATATACTGTATATGTTGCTTCTGTTCGTTTTTCTTCTTGTATATTGTCTTGTATTAGGTTAATGGCATACTCTGTTTCTACTATTAAAGTTTTTACAAGCAGAATGATCACTGTTGCACACCACTATATAAAAATTATCCCGATTAGCGCTTTCAAGCTTCACAGCTCATCATCAGATCGGAATTGAAAGAAATTATGTGAAAACAAACCCTTCACCCCATCTCACCCCACCCTGCTCACACACAACAAGCTATAATTCGAATGTCCCTTCCCCACAACCTGAGCCCTGTCACTCCAACTGGACAGTTACATATTTTTCTAGCAAATTCCTTGTGTTTCAGTGCTGTGTGTGTGTGTGTGTGTGTGTGTGTGTGTGTGTGTGTGTGTGTGTGTGTGTGTGTGTGTGTGTGTGTGTGTGTGTGTGTGTGTGTGTGTGTGTGTGTGTGTGTGTGTGTGTGTGTGTGTGTGTGTGTGTGTGTGTGTGTGTGTGTGTGTGTGTGTGTGCATTCCTTTTAAACCTACCCGTCTCCCTTTTCACACACGTGGGTCAGTCACACACCCTATTTTAAAACCTCCAATTAGTACTATGCAATTTAATTCTTAATCTTATCTATCTGTCCCCTATCATTTACTTCTTAATTATGTTATAAAATATTTCTTCATTATCAAATTTAATTTTAGTATTAATTAAATTGTCTAACCCTTTTTCTCTTTCTTTCAATATTTCTAACTCCTCCCTCAGCTTCCTTTCGACTGTGTTATTTACTACTTTTACAATTTCATAGTCTTCCAAAGGATTAACAAACTTATGGTTGTCTTCTATGAAATGTCTTGCATATAACGAATTGGTTGTTCTATTACATTCTCCACGTTTGTGGTCAGACAACCTGCACACTAATTTTCGTCCTGTCTCACCTAGGTACACTTTGTTGCAGTCTTTACATTTTAATTTATAAATTCCGCTTTTCTGTAATGCTGGAATTTTTTCTATATTTTTATTCCTTATCTTATCAAATACCGTTTCACTTTTTTTAATAGCTATATCTACTCCGTATTTATTAAAACATTTTATAATTTTTTTATTATGTGAACCTATGTATGTCAATGACCCTGTATAATTCTTTTGTTCTGGTTCTATTTTAGCTTTTTGTATGTTAACCCTTTTCATAACTTTATCCACTATGTTGGTGTTATAATTATTATTCCTTACAATTCCCTTTATTGTTTTTAACTCCCTATCTTTTGATTCGTTCTCTTTTAAATACTTCTGAGCTCTGTAACAAAATGAATTGATTGCCCCCATTTTATATCTATAAGGGTGGTAAGACTCTCTTGGTATAATTATATCAGAATACGACTCTTTCCTAAATATCCCAAACTGTAGTTTCTCATTATCTTTAATTTCTATGTTTAAATCTAAGTAATTTATTTTCTTACCTCCTATCTCTTCTTTAAATTGTAAGTTTTTATCCTTATTATTTACCTCATTTATAAATTCATGCACTTCTTCTATGCTTCCTTCCCAAATTACTAATACATCATCAACGTATCTAGACCATAATTTTATATTGTCTTTACACTTAGTGGAACTTATTAATTGCTTTTCAAAATCATTCATATATATCTCTGCAAGAATTAATAATGAAGACCCCATAGGTAAACCTTTTTTCTGTATATAAAACTTGTTAATTAACTTAAAATAGTTCTGATTTACACATTCTTTAATTACTTTAATCAACTGCTTTTTACCTGTATTCTCCCATATTATTATCGTTTATTAACTTAATAACTTTATTTACTGTGATATTGGTAAACATGTCCTTAACATCCAGTGATATCAATTTTGTATTTACATTAATTCTAATATTTTCTATCAATTTTACATTATTCTCTATGTTGTATTTTGTCCCAAATTCATATTTCTCTTTCAGTACTCTGCTAACTTCCTATGATAATTTATAAATAGGTGCATTAATAAAAGAAACAATCGGTCTAATTGGTTTCCCTTCTTTATGTATCTTAACCTGACTTTTAAAAGTTGGTGCTGTTGGATTATTTTCTAATAAATACTTTTTCTTATTTTCTTCTATAAATGTTATCTGTTTCATCATTTGTTTTATCCTTTACTGGTACTTACTTGTATAATCATACTTTATTTCCTCATATGGTCCTTCACTTATAAATTCTTCCGTTTTCTTTATCTATTCTTCTTTTCTCAGTAGTACCATTGTATTTCCTTTGTCCGCCTTCGTAACTATAATATCATTTTTTTATTTTATTCTTTAGTTTAGTTACAGTTGATTTGATTTTTTGTTCATTTTTTTAATTATATAAATTTTTCTTAAATATTTTATCTACTACATTCCCTACTTCCCACCTTATTCTTTTTTTATCATCTTCATTTCCTAGTTTTTGTATTATGCTTTCGCATTCAATAATCGTTTTTTCTTGATTTAATCCTGGTGGCGGCGCGTATTTTAAGCCTGTTGCTAACATTTCTTTTTCTTCTGTATTGAAAGTTATCTCTGTAAGGTTTATTACTCTTTTTTCATAGTTATTCTTAGAGAGGTGTTCCTTTTTTACTTCGTTCTTTCTTACTAATTTATTTAACTTATCTACCATTTATTTATTTTTATTTTCCAATTTCTTTTCTACGTACCCCAAACCAAAATTATATAATATTTCTTCTAACTCTACATACGAGTATATTCTTAACAATTCTATATGTCCGTCATATAATTCCCTATTATATCTATTGATTAAGCCGTAAAGTGTCCTTATTTCTAATTTTATCCACAACTTCTCGCTTTGTTCTTTTACTCTTTTGGCTACACTGTTCTCATTTTTAATTTTAACTTGCGCGTATTTTGGGATGATATTATTATCCAGACATTGTTTATTACACCATACTTTACTTAAAACCCTCTTCAATTTAACTTTTAACTTAAGATATTTAAAAACTTTGCTTACCTTATTGTTGTCGTTTATTACCTCATTGTTGCTGTCCATTACCTGTCGTCGATTGCACATCTTAACAGAAGTTTAATGAAGAAAGTTGTGTTACTGGTTGAAATGACAAGCAGAATGATCACTGTTGCACACCACTATATAAAAATTATCCCGATTAGCGTTTTCAAGCTTCACAGCTCATCGTCAGATCGGAATTTAAAGAAATTATGTGAAAACAAACCCTTCACGCCATCTCACCCCACCCTGCTCACACACAACAAGCTATAATTCAAATGTCCCTTCCCCACCCCCTGAGCCCTGTCACTCCATCTGGACAGTTACATATTTTTCTAGCAAATCTGTAATTTGAATTATAGCTTGTTGTGTGTGAGCAGGGTGGGGTGAGATGGCGTGAAGGGTTTATTTTCACATAATTTCTTTCAATTCCGATCTGACGATGAGCTGTGAAGCTTGAAAGCGCTAATCGGGATAATTTTTATATAGTGGTGTGAAACAGTGATCATTCTGCTTGTGATTTCAACCACTAACACAACTTTCTTCATTAAACTTATATTAAAGTTTTTATTTATATTTTGAGTTAGGTTAGTTTTTGCCATATTCTTTAAATATTTTGTTTCTTTTTTGTTAAATCCTGTGTTGCTTAGGTTAATAGTGCAAGGATAAAATGTGTGTTTATTTTTGTTTTTTGTTCTTGATTTTTGTTGTGTTGTAGAAATGTGTTGAGTTTTTTGTTGATTGTTATTGTCTTTTTGTTTTCCCAAATTTAATTTATTTTCTATGTTATTGTATTTGTTATTCTAAGTAATTGGATGTAACGAACTTGTTTGTTCTAACTGTAATTTATGTATGTTTAGTCTTCTGCTGTTTTTCTTACTATATAATTGATTTATACTATTTGGTATCAACAATTTTTGTGCTTGTTTTATTGGGTTTTGTGCAGTTATATTTTTGTTGTTTGCATTTATGTTAATGTAATTAGGTGTCAATTTGTGTTTTTGGCATTTTCTGTTGAACGATATATTCATGTTTGTGTTCATTAGTTGTTTCTTTTGTGTTTGAAATTTGTTTAATAATTTGGTGATGTGTATAATATATTGGAATCACAGCCACTACAAAAAAATTAGAAAATGTACAATTGTTCGCTCCAACAGCCTGGTTTCATACAGGCTTATTGCATTAAGCCCACGATATTGACGGCTCATTAGAAAGTGTACAGATAATAAGAATTAATTATACATGAATGGAAAAAATGTAAATTAAAAATTGCATGACAAACATTTATGTTTAACTTATTATTGTTAAAAAGTAATATTGTCATTTTTCACATAATTAAGTCGTTAATATAAAAATAGTGACATAATCAATATTAAATAGTTCAGTTCGAATAACACCAATTCACGCTATACACACTAATATTAACTGTGTAATCATTTAAAAAAAGAAAAAATTGCAATGAAAACTAACTTAACTGCTAAATTACAAAAAATTGAATTTATAAATTAACAAAAACAGTAAAAATAACTAAATTGTAAATTGTAAAAATTGAAATTATATAATTTATAATAAAATATTAACTGTGCAGTGATTTCCAAAAAGACAAAAATGTCAATGGAAAACAACTTAACCGCTAAATTATAAAAAATTGAAATTATATAATTTAAAATAAAATATAAACTGTGCAGTCATTTCAAATAAGACAAAATATCAATGGAAAACAGCAACTGTTAAATTACAAAAAATTGAAATTATAAATTAAAAAAAGGCAATGAAAAATAATTTAACTGCTAAATTATAAAAAATTGAAACTTTAAATTATTCCTTAATCATCAAATATCTCAAGAAAATCTTAAGGATTTTATATATTTCCACATGGTGAACTCTTGTGACACTTCACTTCGATGAACACAGTTGGTTTGACTTTTTACACACGCACGTTTTCGTTTGACACTGAACACTTGCAACTGCTATATCCCTGGCCACCAAACATAGATTCGTTCGCTACAGCTTCACGAACAGATAGATATTTTTCTGGGATGTCTTCAAGGATTTGTGCACCAGAAATTTTGAAGTCACATCTAGCGAACCATGTTTTAATAATGCCACTTATTGATCCTATCTGGTAAACGATATTTTCCATTTTAAGAATCTTCCCAATTAAATTTGGGCAGTCTAAAGGCCCACGGTCTACTTTTGGAACATTTAACAAAATTAAATCTCCAACAGCAACCGGGTTAAGTTTTTGCCCAGCAGATTCAATCATTTTATCTGCTCCTCTTTTCTGGCCTTTGTATGCTTTTTGATGCTCGTCTAATATTTTTTCTTGTCTTTTGCAAATATCACAATGGTAAACAGCATTAATCTCCTCAGAGGTTGAGCCACCGCTTTGACAGCAAGTTGTGTGACTCTTCAATGAGCATGAAGAGCATGATTACACTACTTACTTTACTTTATCCAACGCCCGTCCTTGGTGCTTCCACCATTCGACGTCGAGCCTCCCAGTAGCGATTGATTGTGTCATCGTTCGGGTAAGTCAGCGACTGGCACGTCTGCAGGTGGTCGCCGTCCATCCTGCCAAGACCACAGAGAGGGCATGTTTCATCAGCAACAAGACCGATACGGTAGAGGTGCGCTTGGAGGTAGTCATGTCCAGTAGCAAGACGAAATCGTGCTACTGCCTCAGCTCTCTCAAGATGCTTTGGAATCGTTCCCGCTGTGGCAAGGCTTTCCCACTTTTTGCCAATGCTAAGGTCCTTCAGAGTTTTGAGCGTGGCGTTGTTGATGGTGTTGGTTATGAGGTTGTTTGCTCTATTGAGTGTGAAAGGTATCTCAGGCTGGTCAGTCTCTGCGCCGCGTTTTGCCATGATGTCCGCCCTTTCATTGCCTGGCATTCCAACATGGCTTGGAACCCATTGAAGAGCTACAACCCAGCCATTCTTGATGAGTTCGGCCAGTTTCTCGCGGCACTGGATGGTACGGGGGCAGTCAGTTGAAGCGTTGCTACTCATAGCTGATATTGCTGCCTGTGAGTCAATGAGGAAGGCTGCTTTGGAAGGAGTTAGGCCATGTGTGCTTAATTGGTTGGAGGCTTCGAGCACCGCGCAGACCTCCCCGTCGTAGTTGCTAGCATTTTTCCCTACAGCCATTGAGCCCTCAAACATGCTGCAGAATCATCCTACGCCGGCCCCTTTTGTGTCAGAAAGATATGAGCCATCGGTATAGATGTGAATCCACTCGGTTGACGGATATCTTAAGTTAATGGTTTCGAGAGCGCAAGCTTTGAGTTCGAGAGGGGTGGCTTCGGCTTTGTTTGTAGTTAGGCTTATGAGATCAAGCCGCTTGGAAGGTAGTGCAGGCACTATAGAGGTAAAGTGTCTTAGAGGAGCTGGGCTGTCCATTGCCAGATTATATTTGGTAATTAGGGACTCAGCATACGTCAAGGGTGAAGTTTGGGTTTTGAGTCGTTGGTAAGCATGGTTGTACCCATTCCAGTAATTTTTATCCACTCTCTTGGCCCTTTCCCAGAATTTCAATGTAGATTTTTCTCTCCGACTGTAGAGGGGCTCGATGCCAGTTTGCAGGAGCATAGCTGGGATTGGAGTCGATTTGGCTCCTCCGGTAATCAGTCTAAGGGCATTGTTTTGCACGACGTCGTATTTAGCTAGGCTTGCTTTGCTTGCTAGGGAGGTTACCTCGCCTCCATACTCCAAGACGGGACGGACATATGTTTTGTATGCTGTGGATAACACGTCCTGCGTAGCTCCCCACTTGTTTGCAGATAGTCTCTTCAAGAGGTTGATGCGCTTTTGACTTTTCTCGGCTACCTCCGTGATGTGGGCACCCCAGGATAGTTTGGTGTCAAGGTTGATTCCGAGGTATTTGGATAAGGATACTTGCTTTAGGGGTAAATTTTTGTACACTAGGTTGACTGGGTGGGTCCTGGTAGACATTGTGAATAGCTGTGCAACTGTCTTATCAGCGCTTACTTCCATTTTGTTCAGATCCGCCCATTCTTCCAATTTAGCAAGTGCCTTGTTCAAAGCTTCTTCGAGGGCGAGGATGTTACTTCCGGATTAGGACATCGTCAGCAAAGAATAAGCAAGATACTCCTAGGATCCTTTGGATAGCTAACATCAGGTCGTCAATCATGATGTTGAAGGGCAAACAGCTTAGGACGGCTCCTTGAGGGAGACCTTGGCGCAGCATCATGTAAGGGGAAGTGGAGTTTTGAAATTTGCACAGGATATAGCGTTGCGAAAGGAAGCTGCATATATATTTTAGCATTTTCCCATTCACGCCAAGTCTCTTTAGCTTGGATATAAGCATACGGCGCCATACTGTGTCGTATGCGGCTTTGAAATCCACCAGAACAGCCAATGTGGATTGCTTTCTGTGGAAACCGTCCTTGACGGCTTGTGTGAACTTCACAACTTGATCCATCGTGGATCTATGTTTTCGGAATCCCGCTTGACAGTCGCTGATGGCGCCCTTCTTTTCGACGAACTCACGGAGTCTACGTTCAACCATTTAAACTGCGGTGCTCTTCGCGGTCCAAACCCTATCTCCCTCTTAGAGGATTCCAGGGTTCCCGACCGCTTATAGAGAAAAGAAAACTCTCTCCGGACCTCCCGTCGGCTTCTCCGGGTTCGTTTGGGTTACCCCGACGAGCTCTCATGCGAGGGCCCGCATCGGAACGGTTCCGCTGCCGGGTTCCGGAATAGGAACCGGATTCCCTTTCGCCCAGGGGGCATGATTACACACTCGATGTTTCATTCAAATTACGTGAACAAATAGAACACATCTCTTTCTCCAAGTTAGCAACCTGATTTTCTTCTCCTTCCTTCGCAATTTCTCTTTCTGGGCTGCCCTCTCTGAACCGTTCTAAATCTTCTTCGCTGTGAAGTTTTTCTAATATATTCGGTGAAATAATTGTTGACGCTAATCCAAATTTTGGTTCTCTTCCAAAAAGTGCTGTGTACGGACTTCGTCCTACTGTGTTTTGAGGCGTTTTTTTGCCACTGAACGAAACGGCACCCTATTACCCAATCTGTACTTCCATTGTCGTTCATCCAAGCACGTAACATATTTTCAATATCTTGGTTGCAGCGCTCTACGCTCCCTTGTGATTGTGGATGCCGTGGTCTTCCATGTACTATTTTGCAATCAGGCCACATAGCTGAAAGTTCCTGAATGACGCAAACTGTAAATTCACGTCCATTTTCGCTCTCCAAAATGTGAGGTGCACCAAAGTCTAAAAATACCTTCAGCAATTATAGGAAACTTCAGCAGCACGTTTTATTTTCAAAGGGCGAAGCGTACAAAATTTGTTGCATGATCTTGGTAGTCCATTAACCATTTGTATTCTCCACAGGGAGTCGATTGAAAGTCGATCATAGCAACTTGACCGCGAAGATTAAAATCTTTTGTAGTAATTGGTCGTACAACGATGTTGCGGTATTGTTGAGATTCTTTCGTATTGCACATTCTACAAAGCGATACAAACATTTCAACTGCTGATCTAGGAATATAAAATTTATTTTTCAATGCAAACAGCATTTTATTTATTCCGCCATGTCCAATGGCACCGTGACATCGAAGAAGCGTGTCAAAATATTTTTCAACAGGAATTATTACTACAACAGAATCCTCATTACTTTTGTTTTTAATTAAAACTCTTTTTTCACCTACTTCCATTGTGTCGTATTTTTTAGTTACTCCATATTGTCTACTAGTCTTCTTTTTTTTCGGGATTATTTGAGTCTAAAATTTCACGGATGGCTTCTTCTACGGTTGAATTAATCCACGGCTTTTTAACCATATCATCACTCTTGCTACTGTATTCTTTCATTTTTTCATTGACGTTTACTTTCATATTATAAATTTCGTCACATAAGGATCACATAAACCACTGTTACTGTTCTGCGCATTTTTATCCGTTGGAGTTCCCGAAACAAACTCCATAATTTTTAAAGAATTTTTTTAAAAATTGTTAGATTGCGATGACCGCACACAACAAGACAAAATAAAAACGTCCGCGGTTACGAAACAGAACTGTATCGAAGGCAAACACACGTACGTTGAGAAAATCAAGCTGCTACTGAGCTGTATAGAAGAAAGGGATGGAGGGGTGCTCTTCTCCACCGTTTATCACCGTGCAGGTTTCAACAGGCATTTGATGACTCACAGCCGCGCCGTTGTTTTCAATACGCCGGCATCTGATAAGGCTTATTGCAATAAGCCTGGATAAAACCAGGCTGTTGGAGCGAACAATTGTACATTTTCTAATTAGCCTAAAGCTGTATGGGCTCATTGTAATAAGCCTAAAAATTATCAGGCTGATTAGAAAATGCTAGGTTATTTTCCAGTCAGCCGGGTGCATGGCAAAACGACGGCGCTCTTTGCAATAAGCCGGAAATTTCAATTAGCCTACGACATTTACACCACAATCACACACAATAATACCAATTTAAAGTGCCAAAGGCCAACAGGTGACCACAACAACAACCAACCAACACACAAATGCTTCACAAGATACAAAATTAGGAAGCCTGAGGATGGCAACACAAAGCGTCCCGAAACATGTTCCAAATAAGAAAAAACATCTTGAGGCAAAATTGTTATAAATATTAAATATATTATATACATCAAGAAATTAATTCTGTTAACCTGAAACTGTAGACTTTGCCCCATGTAGAGGGAGAACACCTATCGTAACTGGCAAAAACTGTTAACACAGAAAAGCTTACTAAGCGCAAACCTTAACTGTTTTAATAATTGACATTATAAAGAGTCTGTAATTGATTACAATCATGTGGATACTATTAATATAGTAACTGTGTATTACAAGGTTTACATGCTTTATACTGCAGTGACTAAACGAATTAAATTACAGAGTAATTATGAGTTGTTATTATGTCAGCTTACCCTCAAATTGAATATATGTAACTAATAACATGTTAATTTAAAATGAATAAACAATGTCTGAAATAGTATAAACATTAAAACATCTAAATTAATAATCATCAGAGTTGCTGCTGGATTCAATATTCAAGGTGGCCGTACATTCTCCTCTGTACATCTGGGTAATTGCTGTAAATAAGAGGTTGTAATTTATGTTTTATTATTTACTGTATTGTTTTTTAAATGCATTCAGCTAAATGTTCAATATAAGATTGTGGTTTGTGTTCCTGTACTTAGGAAAGGCGACTTCTACCAAGGCCCACAATTGTACGAATAATTGTATCAACGTCAACAAAATAGTATGAATAATTAAATGACAGATAGATGTAAATAGCTTTCATATTGAAGGTAGTTTTATGTTACAATCAATCACTATTGGTGAACCTGGCAATACGTAGCCTGTGATAGTTGGCAGCAGTGGTTGATTTCTAAACTTACAGGTGCCGGAACGCATCAATTCAAAAGTTGTACAGACACAAATATAATTATATTTTATATTAGCTTGAAATCTTTTTTCACTGAGCAGTCTGTTTTCAATAGATTTTCTCAGTGCCTTATAAAATTTTTCAGGGTCTACGGGATTATTGTTTTTCCTACCTTCCTTTTTTTCAAGCGGAACTCCGAAAAAAGTTAAGTTTTGTACTGCTTTCAGGGCCATAGAATAATGGGGGCCTGGTACTGATTTTCTACTTTCAAATGAAGAAGCTGCAATTTTCAGTTTTTCATTGGCAAAACTCAGACCAACATTGCAATTCTGAAAAAAAAATGAACGATAGTAGTTAAGATAAAGATTATTGCTGGTGTTTGATTTTGAGAAATGTTTAGTTTTTTAGTAGGGCTGATAAGGGGCACAAATTTTAAAAGTAGTAGTAAATTTTTGTAATAATTAGGTTTTTCTGTTCATACATTTCTTTTTCTAAGTTGTTTTTGGTGCAAACAGTTTTGGAACGCCATTCCCCATGAAATCAAGCCCTGGTTGGCAGAGAGTTTTGCGACCACAAGTATCCACAGGAGTGAGTAAAAACCCTTTAGTGTCCTTCTCATATCCAGTTAACATCTAACAGCCTATAATAATATGTACTCTATTATATTTCCATTACCTGATTTTGACCACTCTCCCTAAACCACCAATTCTCTCAGACTGCTGACTAATTAATTATAACTATGCACACTTTGTTGCAATGTGGTTGGACAAGTCTAACTCATTCAACACTATCTCATATTGTGGTGGTTTTAACAAAGGCAGTGGCCAACACATTTACAAATAATATTATGTAGGAAAGTATGGTTTAAAACCATGTACACTTCAATTGTTACATAGCACTCATCTATTTTCTGGTATTTATTTAATTACTGTTTCATCTTACATAACGGAAAATGTACTTGTTATCATTTAAATACGTTAAAATATTACAACTCAAAAATTTAATGCATAACGTAAAACACCAAAAATAATATACAATCTTATATTATACTGTAATCATTATATATGATACACCATAATATGTATGATGTAATGGTACTCTCGAAAGTGTCACAGAAGTCTGATGTGCTCGCCATTACATATTCATGTGATTATCATCTGTTGGTAATGAAGAAAATGCAACTTCTCATCACTTGCTAAGACTAGCAAGTTTGAAAATTCTTAATTCTTGATGGCCTGCTCCGTATTCTTTATGACAATATAATTCTATCGTATAGCTTTCAGTCTTCTAAAACAATGTTTACAACCAAATTTTTTGTATTGGTGTACATAATGGTGAGCACATTGAACTTTAGGAATGGTTGTGGTGATACTATTGCATGTGTCACCTGCTGAATTAGCTCTATGAAACTTACCTGCCAATGAAAGAAAACTGTCAGATTCTATGTATGTTCATGTAAAAAACAGAAAGTGCAATTTTGTAAATTTTTGTAAAAATTAAAGAATAAGTCAATATATGTATAATTTTATGTACTTGTAAACAGAATGAGCTATGTACGCTCTTCCTATCTCTTTCCACTCTTCAGATATACGTATTAATTTAAGGTTGAATAAAATTATTTATTGAAATAGATTTTGATTTCAGTGCCTCTCCCATTTCTCTATTACAAGGAAGTGTTAAAGCCTACTTTTCAGAAAAACAGAAGCTATTTAAAAATGTTAAATAATTATTTTTGAAATGTAAAATGTCAAGGAAGTTGAAGTTTCAAAAATTTGAAGAAGTGAAGAAAAGCATTTGTGATAATTTAATTCACAACTGAACAAAATGAATAATACAGCTCTTAATGTGTGCCTTTCCAATCATGAATTATTATAAAAAACGGTGGCTTGATATAATTTGGTTCAGGGTAACTTCTGATTCATAATCTAAGTTATTTAAAATATAAAATAAATGGTATTTTGTTTTTTTATTGCCTTTATCATATAAAGAAAATGGTTAGGCGAGGAAAATGAAGAGTTGCAATTTTGAAAATCTTCCAAGTTATAATGAAATGACTTTGCCATCCTGCCAATGAAAGATCTTAGTTCTTAGTTGTGAATCAAGCCATCATAACATGAATAACAGCTGATCATTTTGTAGTGATCTTGAGTTGTTATACTGTAGGTAGTATCACAAAAACTGTGACAGTATGAACATTTATGATCAAAATGGTTTCATATGAATTTTACAACTTCTGTAATTTAATATACCAGACTACAATGAATTAATGAGGTTGTCTTGTATTTTTACATAAATTACATTAAAATTAGCCTTTGCCACTTTGACTCCAAATTAGCTAAATTTATCAGACAATCCAAATTAGGCAAAGTCATTTCTTAGGCTAAATAGAGTTGAATTTAGTACTTATTATTCTGTCTACTGAACCAGGTTATTCTTTATTACATCTTAGATAGAGCTAGTTTTCAAAATTATATAGTCCTATACTCTTCCTTACATTAATGTCATAAAACATTTTATTAAAAATAACATGATGGAATGTTTCAGTTGGCAGGCTGGGGAGTAACAGAACATAAAACAACCAGTGATGTCCTTTTACATGTTGACTTGCCGTATGTAGATTATTATACCTGTCTCAATGATGTACAACCAGTATTTCAGCATTATGTAACACCTGATAAATTTTGTGCTGGTTATAGAAATGGTAAGGTATCAACTTATTTCAAATTTCTAATACTTAAGTATATACAGTAAAGTTTTACAGGTCACACTTGATATTTCAATGGATATTTTTCTTATAGGTACTGGTGCTGCTAAAGGGGACAGTGGAGGAGGCTTAACGTTTGTTCATGATGACTTGTACTATGTGTATGGAATTGTCAGTACTAAAGTACATGAGGTCAACTCATTTATAACGTTTACAAACATCAGTAATGAGGAATTATTCAGCTGGTTTAATCGTGCTAAGAGGACGTTTGATGAAGCACATAATATAGAAACATGAATGACTATTTCATTTAATTGTATTTAACTATCAAAATAGATTAAAAATAAGTAGACATCTATATATCAACATAAAAGATACTTACTGGCAAATCTGTGTTTATCTAACACACAATATATTTACGGTCTTCCATTTTGTTACTTATGTTAAGGTTTGCTCAAAACCCAAATGTTTTAAAACAAATATGACAAATATTGCATATTTTGATTACTTCAAATTACAAGAAAACAGATCTCCAACATGATTCGTTTTTAAAAAGAAGAAAAATAAAAATTTATACATTTTCATGTATATAAAGTGTAATCAACAATTAATGTAAAATGTGCTTATTAGAGGATAAGAATTTAATTATATACCAGCTTATTATTGTTCCAAGTGTTAGTTGAGACCATTCACTAAATGTGATAAGGCTGACTTCTCACTATTGTTGTAGCTCCACTACAAAACCTTGGATTGTTTAGTTTCTTTCTGTTTACCACTATAAGAGAAACGTAAGTTATATGTATCATGTTTTATTTATTATCAAAATACCCTTATACCATATTGGTGTCGGGTTACATCAACTACACTCTATATACAAATTGTTTTCATCTAATTCTATCCATTGACAATATCTTCGCTTCCCTCCAGCCCAAGTTTCTTTCTCTCAAAATGTTTCCCATAATTCCATCCCAAGTCAGTCGGGGTCTTCCTCTCTTCTTTCTTCTTCCTGATTTTGCCTCCCAAACCTGTTTTACCATTCTATCACTACCCATTCTCCACATGTTTCCCCACCTGCATAGTTGTCTCTGTTCAATAAAATCCAGAATCGATATCACTTCTAAATCCTCTCTTATTTGTGTATTCCTAACTCTATTCTTCCTTGTTACTCCTACTACTCTCCTAAGATGTTTCATTTCTGCCGCCTGGATTTTACTTTTTTGGCTTTTGGATAGCACCCACGTCTCACAGCAGTATGTTAAAACCGGTCAATACACTGTTTTATACACACTCATTTTCGTTTTTCTTGATATCTGCTTCTTATTTATAAATCCATTGTTTAATGCATAGTATACTTTTATTGCCTTTTCAATTCTTTTATTTAATGCTGCTTCTTGTTTCCCATTACTGTCTACTAAAACCCCTAGATATTTATATTGTTTGACTTGTTCTATCTTCACTCCTCCAATCTCTATATTTTTTTTATTATTTTCTCCCCCATTACCATTACCTTTGTTTGGTCTTAAATATTTTCATCCCTTTTTTCTGGAGAACTTCATTCCATATATTCAAATTACCCTGTAACGCCCTTTAACTTGTAGCCATTAGCACTACATCATCCGCAAAAGCCCCTTCAGCTACTTCTATACATCGCAAGTTCCTGTATCCAACATGCATTTTCTTAACTTCCAGTGAACACTTCTTAATAATCTCGTCCATGTATAAGTTGAATAATGTGAGACTCAGTCTACCTCTTTGTCTTAATCCATAATTTGTTGTAAATCCTAACGACCTCATATTTTTTCCCAATTACATAATTAACATTATTTTTATATAACCTCTGTACTACCTTAATTATTTTACTCCTTATTCCTGTTTTTTTAAACTTTTCCATATTTTTGTTCTAGGCACACTATCGAAAGCCTTCTTAAGATCAATAAAAGCCAAACATACCAATTTATCTTGTTGCATCGACTTCTCAGCTATATGTTGCAGATTAAATATGTGATCCTGCACACTTCTCCCTGATCTAAAGCCACTCTGCGATTCCTCCAAACTATTTTCTAAAATTGGGACCAATTTATTATTAATTATCTGCTCATAAACCTTAACAATTGTATTTAACAGATTGATACCCCAATAATTATTACAATCTCTTGCGTTACCTTTCTTAGAAATAGGAACTGTCAATGCTTCCTCCCATTCTCTTGGTATGTCTACACCTGTCCACGCTTTATTGATAATTTCTAAAAGTATTTCTTTCCCCTTTTTCCCCATATTCTTTATCATTTCTGCTGTAATTTTATCTGTTCCAGGTGATCTCCCACTTCGAAGTCCTTTAATCACTACTTCTAATTCATGGATCGTTATTTCTTCTTCTTCTGCAATGTCACCATCCTCTCTATCTTCTTCTTCATTAATATTGTCTTTATGATCATCTTTGTTGAATTCCTTACCACCTAGTAATCCTTGAAAGTATTCTTTCCATCTATTCATTATATAGTTTATTTCTGTCAGTATTTTCCCATTAGCATTATATATACATATATCATTCTCAGTTTTTTCTTTTCTAAAAGATTTCAATACTCTGAATAAAAGCTTTTGATTTTCCCACCTATTTCTTTCCAATTTTTTCCAAAATCTTTCCATGCACTCTCTTCCGCTTTTCTAACTAATTCTTTAACAATTTTTCTTTGTTGCTTATATGCTTCATAGTTATCCACAGTTCTAATTGCTGTATACTTTTTCCATTCCCTTTTCTTCCTTTTAATCTGCTCCTTTATTTCATTAGTCCACCATATCGTCTGCTTTCTTTTATTATTCATTCTAGTAACACCACAAAACTCCACAGCTGTATCTATAATTATATCTTTCATTACTCTCCAGCCTTGATGTATATTAGCATGCCTTACATTTTCACTTACCTCTTGTAATTTTTCCTCGATCACATCTTTAAACCTATTACTTACATCTCTACTTTTCAGTTTATACGATCTGATAGATTTATATTCTATTCTTCCTTCTCTATTGTTTATCTGCTTTTTATCTAATTGTTCTTTATATTTGGTCATTACTAAATAATGGTCGCTATATATTTCAGCACCTCTCCAGACTCTAGTGTCCATTATCATTTTCCTGTTGGTCATTTCAACTAGTATATAGCCAATTATCGACTTCTCTCCCCTATTTGGTTGTTCCCTTGTGAATTTATGTGTATTTCTGTGCTGATAAAAAGTGTTCGTCACAATAAGATCATGTAATAAGCATAAATCCAACATTCTCCTACCGTTATTGTTTCTCATTTCTTCTCCATATATTCCTATTTCTCTTTTATATATCTCATCTCTTTTACCCACTCTACTCTTAAAGTCACTGGTAATATATTTATTTCCTTTGGTTTCCTCTGTTACTTCCGATAGTTCTTTCCAGAATTTATCTTTTACTTCCACCTTCTCATCCTCGCTTGGTCCATATACTACTATATTTGTAAAATATTTTCCCTTTTGACTCTCCAGCTCCACCAGTAGTAATCTTTCTGATAATGCTTCCCATTTCCGTATCTATCTTACTAAGTCCCTGTGTATTATGCATCCCACCCCCGCTGCAGCTATCTTATCTTCATCTACTCCACTATACATAAGTACGTGATCACCATTCATAGTTATCTTATCCCTTCCTTTTTTATTAGTTTCGCTTAATGCTAAAATTTCTAATCTATATCCTACCAATTCTTTAATTATTTCTTCCTCCTTATCATATTAACTTCTGATATTCCGCGTTTCTAAATTCCATTTACGTCTATTTACTTCATGTGCTCTCCCCTTTATCCTATCCATTTTCTCTGCTCTGTCTGTTCCCTTTATGCCCGTCCTCTCATAACTACTAAGTTTTTTGGTTTAGCTATGTCCAACTTCCCTTTACTCTTATTCCATCTCCATTCTATTCCATCTATAATACATTGTTAATAATACATTGTATTTATAATACATCTATAATACATTGTTGTACCCTTTTTTAACTTCCCTTCCTTTTTCCTCTCTTCTTTTATCATCTTTCTTAACTGTCTTTGTATTTCTCTTTCCTGCTTCGTTAAATCGTTATTAATGTATATTCCTTCAGTACCTGTATCCTTTTTTAAATTATATTTATTTTCTAGGATTTTCATCTTATCTTCCTCCTTTTCTAATCTAACTACCCACATTTTTACCCCCTATTTTATACACTTTGCTGGCCTGCATATTTACCTCCAGGTACTGTCCTATAAAATTCTCTACGTTATTTTTAATCCCCCTTTCGTTATCTGCATCTATTTTTAATCCACTTATGATTCCATTATACTTACTTCTATCTTTCTCCAAATATTCCACTGTATTTCTAACCTCAGCCAACTCGTTCTTATTGTCCATGTTTTCTTTCCTGAGCGCTTCATTCTCATCTTTTATGTTTTCCATTTCTTCCACATATTTCCTTTGGTCCTCTCTTACTTGTTTAATTTCTTCAGTTAATTCATTTTTCATTTCTTCTATAGTTTTCAATATTATATCTAACTTGTCTTCACTTGCACTAGACGTCTTAACTGGTGATCTCATCGTTTTTTTACTTCTTCCGAATGCTTCCTCATAACCAGATCCAACTGGTCTTCTTTTTTTTGTCCGATCGTCTGTACTATACTCATCACTATCCATTTATAATAACCTTCTTACGGCTGTTGGCCGAGCAAAAAGCAGGACCCCAGTCGACCCGTCGGAAGTCCACACTTCTATCAGCCAACCCGCCTTCCCAATTAATTAATACAATAGATTAATTATTAAATACAATACAAAAAACTATAGTGATATAATATACAATAAAATAACATAACAATACAATACAATAATACTATATAACAACTCGTCTACACCATTAATTAATACAATTTAAATAAAATATAATAATATAAAAAACAAATAAATTCATAAACAAGTTCCACTATAATTTCAAAGACAAAAACAACAAAAATCCCAAATAAAAATTTTCAATTCCTCAGTCAGAACCGAACCCTTAAACTCCGAACAAAAATCCGTCGCGCTACCGACGTTGCTATTTATCTTGATTATACTGCATGCCGCCCTTTGTACATATTACTCTTTATCAACAGTGTTGATTCAACACTTATAATAAAACAGCCTTATCAGTTGTACTTAATTTCGGCCCTACTTCTTAAGTTTATTTAAATTAAATCCTACTTCTTACTTATTGCCTTAAACATACCACACCTATTAACTATATATATTTTTAACACTTAAATAACGTACACTCCCTATAACAATTAACCAACTAATCTTGCAAACTCATTAATATCTCTAATCATGACACATAACCTACTCCTGATTTATATCACTATACCCATTCACAAAAATTTCTTTTCATCCAATAGACTGTTACACCCACATTCACCCTTCAACATTTATCTCTATACCGTCGTTTATTATTCTTATCTTGCAAATAATTCAAACTTTTAACAAGTATAACGATAAAACTATATATTTATATATTTTAATGATATATTATATCATTAAACACATATGTTATATATTTAATGATAGATAAAATGTTACTTACCCGTGACTTTTACTTTACCTGGGCGCCAGAACAAATCCCAGATACAAATGACACGGATTCAGCTTAGCTCAGAGCATAGAGACACACTATCTCAGGATTCGTTCAGTGAATGTGGAATTCAAGGGGAATCGTTACAAATAACACATTAAAATTTGCTTGAGTTTGTATAATTATCGATTAAATGTTATTTTATTAATGTTCTTTCAAAGCTAAGTTAAGGACTTATTGCTAACCTAACTCTTGTTATTAATGAGTGTGCGTGAAAAGTGAAGATTAAAACGTCCAAACGACCAATTGTTCTTATCTGGTTTAATTAGGAAAATTTATATCTCCCAAACCAGTGCTAAAGAACGTTCAATACTACACCTCACTCTCCATTCAACACTCCTATATTAATTTATAGTTAATCTTACTAATTAAATACAAATTATGAATTTACTTAGTGTCTTTTAAAAAATTGTTTATTGCTTTTTATTATTTATTTTGCTTCTTAATTTCATTGATCAATGAATCTATTTCTTACTGATTGATGCGTCGACCGTAGATAGAAATCCGTAGAGATCCTCCTTTGATGGTTCGGCTCAGAAGAAATTGTTGCTGACCAATATCGTTGATCGATGACCCTGAGCGCTTACACATGCTGTAGCTACTCTGGTACACAGGTCACTTCACAATTAATGAATAATTTAATTAATTATTGAGTTGTTACACAGCGAGAGTATTTATTACTGAACTTGGTTGTTCCAAATAAATCATGCGTTTTCCATTTGAAACAATATCGAACAAGTCGACAAACGCCCCTTAACAGGTTTGAGATGGTAGAGAATTACTGGCTAATTTCATACTTCCTCTGTTTGCAAATCGTTTGATTATGGGTATTTGCAAACGTGATTTCACAGATCTGACCACAGAATATTATTGATTAGGTCTTTCTCTGTAAGTGTGTGAAAACACCTAATTCGTACCTAGCCTAATTCTCTAGTTATTTCTCTTGGCGTTCTTCTTCTGTATAACTTCTGTAAATGTTAATTATATTGGTTGATATTTTGGCTACTTATAGAGCTTTAATTGCTGAACACTATGCAGGTTTCAGAATTGCTGTATGTTTATTAGTTTTGAAGATATTGCAGTTTTAACTAATAAAAATAATTGAATAAAAATTCATGTCTGTGCCGGCAACATTCGTAGCAGTGGCGATGTTAGAGATAGCTGTGATTATACCCTCTCTCTCTTGCTTACGCTGCTATACTCGCACAGTATGACACTTTCATATAACGATCTGATGGGTCGGCTTTATGAATCGTTATTATATATATATATATATATGTGTGTGTGTATCATGTACGGAATCTAAGAGAACATTTTACAGAACATAATATCGGTAGTAACTATTCTTATCAAGGCAATAATGCTTTTATGAGTGTCATACATAACATGATACTTTTAAAGCCCAAAGAGTGTGTGTGTGTGTGTGTGTGTGTGTGTGTGTGTGTGTGTGTGTGTGTGTGTGTGTGTGTGTGTGTGTGTGTGTGTGTGTGTGTGTGTGTGTGTGTGTGTGTGTGTGTGTGTGTGTGTGTGTGTGTGTGTGTGTGTGTGTGACTTACTACAAAATTAGTAAGCAATCTTTTTTTTATTTTTTGAGATTGATGCTTATTGTAATACAATTACAAAGATAAAACTAATTTTCCCCACTGCTCTAGTGTCTAATGTCTGCTAGCTTTTGAAATTTCTATAATTATGGACTAACTATATTTATCAACTACTGTTTATCTGCTTATGTAAATGAGCAAGACATGAGTTCAATTCACTGTTGTATATTAAACTGTTGTATTAAAGTGTTGATAATGTACATTGACAACCATAAATTCAGTTCTGAACGTTCCACCATTTGACAGAATACCAGTACCCTCTGATAACAGTAAGTCCTATGGCTTAAATTTATGGCGCCTATATTGATATAGTTCAACATTCATTTGGTATAAGTAAATAACTCACCACCAGTTACCGTACCCGGGGGTTGGTGAGGAAAATTGAGTTTGAAAAAAATATTTTTCAAATGATTGGCTTATAGGATAAGACTGTCTCTTGAAGTGCAATCCTCATTTTGTTTTCAAATTACAAAAAAAAACTATAAACGAGATGTCATTTTTAATGATATACCTTATAAAACCTTCCATTACTTTTAAGCATTGAAACAAATTCCTAAATTTGTGCTTAACAGTTCAGTGTACCCGCATGCCCTCAAAGAATTTATGAAAATTTGCAATTTTGTAGTTGTTTCAAAACAAGTTGACATTTACTGATTTTGTGTCAACAAATTAAAGTAATACTGGGAATTTTTGAACGTATTCAAGATTTTATTATAAATAAAATAGTTTAAAACCTTTTGTAATCATTTTGTATTTTACGTTTCATTTTCTCCTTTCAAATAAATTGTAATGTTTTTTACTATTTTTTGCTTGTATTTACAAATAAAACTATTTGCCGATAATTATTTTTGCAGTTTGATGGTAGACTCACACTGACATTTTCCATCATAACTCGGTTTTTTGAGATCACATTGCAAAATGTAAGGTATCAGTTTGTTTACGAAGTAATGCTTAAGATTTTATCTAATGAAACATTATTCCATAAAATTAATATTTTGTGAGATATGAATGATTTAACAATTAAAACAGCCGCCATTTTAAAATTTGTGAATGTAAAATTTTGAAAATATTTCATTTTGTAGATTACGTTACTGGAGTAACGCGTACCAGATTTCATTAGAGTATCTCACTCCATTCTTGAGAAGTAAAATTTGCCTTAAAAAATACAAAATGGCGGACAGATAGAAAACTATACGTTTTGGAACTATGTTTACAGGGACTTTTTACTTGTAATTATGTAAGGAACACGTTACCGAAATATTGGACGACCATTTGTGAACACTCTGTATACAGCCTATTTAGTATTTACTAATAGAGGAAAGCGAAGGAGGTTAATGTAGAGGCGCGCCGTGCGGCAACTGACTGACGGGACGAGTAGTAGGCTATTGTCATTTTTGTTTGAATGTCATTACAGCATTCAGGGCTGGGGTCCGAAGTCCTGGGAGTCCCTCAGGGCCTTGTGTCAAGATTTAAAAGGGGGCCTATGCTATAAACTATCAGGAGGGCCCGGTTAAAAAATAACGCTACTGGCGCTATGGATTGGTGGGACGGAGTGAGAATGGACCAGGGGCCGAGCTCAAGGGGGCTCTACCGCCATAATACACTGTGAAATATTTTTAATTGATATTTATGTAGATTTGTAGGGTACAAATGTTCTTCACATTAGAAACAAAACATCAACTCTTTAAGTAAATGGAAAACAACAACAACATAGAGAAACATGTATAGTGGGTCTAATGTTATTACAGGTCTACTATTTACTTTGAAAACTAAACGCGTCAAGGTTGTTTTATTTTATCGTCAGTAAGCTTATCGCTAGGTTGGAGAGCCACAGTGAGACTAGGGTCCCACACCTGAGTGTTTTTCCCCGGAATCCAAATAAATGAATCTAGTATGTGGTAACTCACTGTTCACTCAACTCACATAACAGGTAAGTGGTGCCCAGCGAGCAATGTTTGTTTTTGTTGGAACGTGGCCTGCACAAGATAGTTTTTGTTTTTTATTCGAATCAGTCGTAGCTAGACATTAAAATATCAATACTAATCGAATAATTACATTTTTTGGATTTTTGTATTAAAGTAAAGGTTTCTTTATATGTATTTCAAGTATTTTGATTAATTTGTTGATTAATTATAATTTTTGAGCCAAATAAAGGTGTAAAATCACTTTAAGCAGTTGGCAACCCTGACGAGTAGTACGCTTGACCGTGTTCTTCCCTACCAGGGAATCCCCGGGATGGAGGCAGGCATCTGACGTCTTATGTTTTCGTCTGCCCCCACTCCCAAGCCCCTGCGCTGTGTTGTAGTCGTGTGCGTGTGGTGTGTTTGGTTTCACAGAACGCCTAAATCAAAGTAGGCTAATATGAAACATATATACCAAAGTGGTGCTCAAAAAAGAAAAGAATAGAAGAGAAAATCTTCAGAGGCAGCTAAAAGTTAAGATAGTTTAAATTCTTGGCTAACTAGTTCCAGTTCTAAATTGCAGGATCAGTCTTCGAAGGACAATAACAATGCAGGTAAGGGGGATTTAATTATTGAGGCTACACGGAAAAAACGACCTGGTTAGCATTACAAATAAATTCGGAAGTCATACAAATTTCTTTGCAAATCTTGTAAGTCTTTCTAAATAATATTGTAACCTGTACAAAGTATGATTTTGTAAGCTTTAAAAAATTTCAAACGAATACAGTAATTAGAATTTTTAATTGTAGCTCTCGTCATTAATATTGTATAGATCTACAACATTTCTTTTTAGTAACAGAAAAATTTCATAAAATGTATTCTTAAAATATTTTGTAAATACTCTTAATAATTCTGATTAGAAATACTGAAAATAATTTTAGCTATAACTCACTTTTTTGTAATGTATTTAGGTATATGTTGTTAAATTTACTGTGTACAGATGAGTCATGATTACCAACATTATTTGAAATACATACGAAGACATACTTTTTACCTTTGTTCACTAAAATAGTCGATAGAATAAATTTGTTTTGTTTTTACAGCCACATATTTTTCATCATCTTAGCCATTTGGATTTATTATGATCATTTAAAGTAATTGTTGCTTGTGCGAAAATTTTTGTTGAGTTAACAATATTTTATAGTTATTTAAAAAATGCTAAAACTAAATTTTTCACTATCCACCTCGTTCTTTTATTAACTACACACTTCTCTATATTTCATATTATTTATTATACAAGTACTTTTGCAATTTTTTACACTTAAAACGCAGTTCTCGTACGCCTCGGGATTCGAACTTAAGCCGCTCGCATGACTGTTACACTACGCTGCTGTTGGCGTCGCTCAGTGTTGTTTGGGTCATCACCGCCTTGTGCGTACAATGACTTTGCAACATTACCTGATCTCTTTTAGTGTATATATATATATATAACGATGGTTTAGACCCTGCAGTCGTTCTCAACTTTTTAGTTTAAAGAATATGATAAAAGACGTACGTGATTATATAGAAAGGTTAGAGTTACACTGTCACACACACACACACACACACATATCACGGCGTGTATGTATAAACAAATACAAACGTTCCTTTGTTAGTTTCCTGTATTTCTTCACTTTGGCCATCTTTTAACGAATTACGTCAAAGTTTCAATGTTTGCATTATACCGTAATTACTTGAAAATGGAACTTCAAAATATTGCCTTTTTTTGATTTATTATATTAGTTTTATTAATAATAAAAAGCATTAGTAAGTTTATTTTCGTAATGTTGAAAATTTAATAAAAGAATTAAAAGTAAATTTTACATTACACTAAACAGTTAAAGTCACAAACGGAAGCGTAGCTAGGGGGGGGATCAAGGGGGCAGCCGCCACGGGCGGCATAGCCAAGAGGGCGGCAAAGTGAGCATAGACTTGAACAAATTGTTTTTACTTTTCTTTTATAAAATTGCTAAACTGTTATATTTGTTATTATTTAGACAAAGCTTTTCGTCATCACTGACATCTTCAGGTCTTAAACAACCAATCGTTCTTTAAACAATACGAAGAATAAAATTGTTTTTAGTTTATAAAAGTACAAACAACTTGTTTCTTTGATATGACTATTCCTTTCATAAAAGAAGCATAACCAGCCAGCTTGCTGTTGTCATACCTTTCGTAATAAACAGTATTATATATTTGTACTCATGAATTGTAATTACGGTTCATTATCACCACAAATTACGCTGTAACAGAGGCTCTTTGTCCCTGCCTGTACAATAAAGTATTTCATTCCCCGTGTTCATAATATCATAGTTTGCAACGGATGTTTAGTCTACGCAGTTTCCTATCTCGGTGTTTTTAAACAGTGCACACTGTTTTAAATGAGTTTTATTATCTTGCGTGCGAGTGATGAGTAGACATTTAATCAGTACGGTTTCTTATCAGTGTTCATGCTGTTTGTATTCACTTCCTGTCTCCAATATTTTTTGCGACTTTGTAGTGAGATATGCCGCAAAGGAGAACTGATAATCTTGCAGTATTAGCTTTGTTTGTATAGATATTCTTAATGTTATTCGGATACAGACGAATTTATTATTTGTAAACGTATAAAAAAACGTTACGTGGGCTGCGTATGTGCAGTTCTTCCCGGTTCGACGCAGAGAACGTGTTGATTATCAGTTGTTTATGAGTATCTTGAGTGTGCGTCTTGGGTATAAACAGTAGTCTTGTGCGTACTGGGTGTATCTATAATACTATACGTGTATGTCATCATACTAATACTATTATTGAAAATCAATTTTTTTTTAATTTTTTTTTTTGAAGCTGATATGAAACGAAGTAAACTCAGTGGCGCCCAGTTTTTCGGGAGAGGAGGGAAGAAAGATTAAGAGCTACAACAAGTTCCAAAGAGTTTATTCATTTTTTATTCAACGAAAATCGAACCATGTGTGTCAAAATATTACAATTAACAAGGAATCAACTAGCGATCATAAAACGGATGTTGTTAGCGACGAGGCTGTTGATAAATACAGTAAAGTTAACGACGTGAATACTTCAAACTGTGAAAGTGTCAAAGCACAGTTACAAGATTCAGCTGATTCTAGTACCATGGTTGATGTTGCATCGTGCAGTCTTGAAATTACAGGCGATGAAGGACAGAACGTTACTAGCAATAATATAGACCGTGTTCTCGGTGCTGCTCTACAAGATATAGGACTTTGGCCAAGCGAGGTATCTCAATCCTTCCGAGATATAATGGTGACTAGAGGAACATGTCAGTTGCAGAACAAGGACGATGTTCTTGACGATGTTCATTTGTCCTGAAGATGAAAATGGACGATCCTTAAACAAGTACGGGTTTGATAAAACCTTGTAAAATGGCGAAAAGGTAAATCGCACTTGGATGTGTTTTTCTCCAACTAAAAAATCCCTATTTTGTTTTTGTTGTAATTTATTTCCACAAAAAAACTGTCAAAAAAGCGAGTTCAATAGTGAAAATAGGTTTTCGTCGTGACGAAAGTTAAATCTCCGTATTCGGGATCATGAAAATAGTCCTGCACATCGGTCTGCGTTTTTGGAATGGAAGGAATTGGAACGTTCTTTAAACAGAGGGGGACTTATTGATGATCTACTTCAGGAAGACATTAGTAAAGCAGTTAAGACATGGAAAGAAATCCTTGAACGGGTCACTGCCACAGTACAAACTCTTGCACAACAAAATCTGACACTGAGAGGACATCGAGAATCAATTACAAACGATCCAAATCCTGGAAACTTTCTGGCTCTGTTAAAATACTTGGCTAAATTTGACCCTGTCATGAGATCTCATTTGGATACAGTTTCTCGTAAATCTGGGTGTATATCGTATCTTTCGCCAACTATTCAAAATAAAATAATAAGCCTGTTAGGGGAAAGAGTGCGCAAATATATTATTACTGAATGTAAGAAGGCGAAGAACTTTAGTTTTATATTTGACACAACATCAGATGTTGGACATGTAGAACAAATGTCTCAGATTATAAGATTTGTTGAAATTAAATGCAACTCTGTTGATATCAAGGAAGCCTTTATAGATTTTATTCCTTTAGAAGTAAAAACAGCCGAGGGGATCACAGAAGCTATTACAAGTACTTGAGAGAGATGGATTGAATCTTAGCGATTGCAGAGGTCAGTCGTATGACAATCAAGCAACAATAGCTGGTATCCATTCAGGAGTTCATTTAAATTGTACATCAAAATTCATGGCCAGAAATTTGATTAGTCAATGGTCCAAATTTGAAAATATTTTCATGACCTTTCTTATGCTTGATATTTTTGTTGTTACATCTCCTGTTTCTAAATATTTATAACGTAAGAATTTAGACTACTCTGCGGCCTGCAATTTGGTACAGATGTTGTTGCAACAAATCAGTACTAAAAGAAGTGATAAGCACTTTAAAGTTCTGTATGCAAAATCTAAAAAGTATGCAAGTGTAGTTAATAGTACTCTTGATGACGTGATTGATTTAGAAGTAGAACTGGAATTTGAATAAAAAAGAACTTCAAAGAAAAAAGCAATGCTTGGCGAAGACCCCAAAAACGAAGCTCCTGAAATCACCACTGCTCAAAAATATAAATTGATCTATTTCAATATTGTCGATTGTGCCAGAACAAGTATTGAAGAAAGGTTTAATCCCAACAAAGAAATTTTGAAAGACTGTTCCTGACTGGGCCCTAAAAAATTCCATGAAATCGTAAAAGTTAATAGTTACCCTACCGAAGTCCTATGTAGCCCTATGAATGTAGTCCTATGTCTAAACTATCTAAAGTCCACAGAAATCTTTTAGTAATAGAGCTGAAACAGAATGCAGATCGGTATGAAAATTTTTTAAAGACTGAAAGGGATGAAAATTAAAAAAACAAGATAGGTCTAAGCTGAACAAAGGCGAAGAAGACAATGAGGATGATGATTTAGATTAAGAAGAAGAGGAAGATTATGTTTACTGCTCTGAGAAGAAAAAATGTTTTAGATGTTTAGCATGTGCCTTTTCTGTTGTTTTTGAATTATCTCAGTCTGGGCTCTTTACCAGTCTTTACATAGCCTACAAGTTTGTGTTAACTCTTCCTTGTACTCAAGTAATCTGTGAGAGTGTTTTATAAACTTAAAATTGTCAGGAATAGACTTAGGTCAAATTTAAATCAAAAGTTAATGTCTAATCTACTGTTTATGAATGTAGTACGAGACTTATTTGTCAATTTAGATAAAAATGAAATTATAGATGAAATAGTAATGACCAGTGAAGAAAGAGGAAAAAGGTGTCAGATTAATGCCATATTATATGTAGGATAAAGATATTAAAGTCATTGTATCAATCCTTAAATTTATGAAATCGTACTGTTGCTATTAGAATATTAATCTTCTGTTAGTTTTCCAGCATAAAAGTATTAGATTTTATAATTTTATGGATGATGATTTCGAAATCCCTAAGTTGTTTTTTCTGTAGGGATTCAAGTACTTTATATTGTTTGTTCTTTGAGTTAAATTACATTTTAGGTTTAATTTTTTACGATTTTATATTACTTCTAATTCTGTATTGCAAGTGTCACTGAATAAATAGCGTATTTCTAGTAGTATTTATTGGTAAGTTACTCTCTCTCTCTCTCTCTCTCTCTCTCTCTCTCTCTCTGTCTGTCTGTCTGTCTCTCTCTCTCTCTCTCTCTATATATATATATATATATATATATATATATATTTCATTCACTTTCTGCTACAGTCCGTTTCTTGATGTATATAATACTATAATACTTATAACTATTTTACCTCAAGATGTATTTTTTCTTTAGGGACATGTTTCGGGAGATCCTGTTCTCCCATCTTCAACCTTCGCCATCTTGCTTCTGGTGCAGTATTTGTGTGTTGGCTTCTGGATGTTATTATGGTGGTTTGTTGGTCTTTGGTCCTTCAATGTTGCATTATTGTGTGTGGTTGTGGTATCTGTTTTTGTATTTTGTGTATTTTCGATGTTGAGTGCTTTGAATATTGTGTCATGTTTTGTATTGATTTGTATTTGTTCTGGTATTAATTTGTTTTGTGTTTTATGTTTGTAAATCTGTAAATTTTCCCAAATGTTCATTATGGTGCCTTTGTGTGGTATATGTTTTATTAGTGTTACATTGGTTATGTCTGGGAATTCATGTCCTGTGTTTATTGCATGTGTGGCTAAATTGGATTTATATATGTTTGGTTTTTTGTATGCATTTAGGTGTTCAAAATAACGTTTTTTCAGCTGTTTTTTTGTTTGTCCTATATAACATTTATTGCAATCTTGGCATTCAATTTTGTATATACCGTTGGTTGTCGTATTATCTTTGTTGTGTGAGTTATTTATATTTTGCAATTTATTTTTATTAGTTTTGTATGCTATTTTTATATCTGTGTTTTTAAATAGTTTTGTTAGTTTTGACATTTTATAATTTATATATGTGAATGTGGCCCATTTTTTGTTGTTGTTATTATTTATGTGTTGTTCAGTTTGATTAATTCTTAATTGTTCAGTTTTTATTTTGTATTTGATTTTATTTTCTATTTTGATCATAGTATTTTTATTGTATCCATTTGCATAACCAATTTGGTGTATTATATTTCTTTCTTTGTCAGTTTCTTGTTTGTTTAGGGGTATTTTGTACATTCTGTTAAATAACGAATAAAATGCTGCCATTTTATGTTGTGGTGGGTGGTCAGACCAAAAAAGAAACAGAATATTTAAACAATATGTCAAAAACTAACATAACCCAAAATGCAAACAAAAATCTAGAAAATTTAATAGTAGAAACAGAATTTGCCATTAACCTAATAAAAGACAATATACAAGAAGAAAAAAGAACAGAAGCAGCACATATAATTAAAAAAATAATCACTAGCGAAATGAAAAACAAAGATAAACAAAAGAAAAACAATAAAACAATAAAAGAAATTAAAAATAAAGTAAAGAACAATAATTTAATAATAACTAAAGCAGACAAAAGTCAAGCAACAGTAATCATTGATAAAACAGACTACATCAAAAAAACCGAAGACTTCATCAACAATAATAAATGCGTACAACTAGATAAAAACCCAACAGAAAACTATCTTAAACAAACAATAAAACTAATAAAAACAAATAAAAACATTTTCAACAATAAAAACATAGACATATATATAAACAATAATCCAGAACCACCTAAAATGAACAGCCTAATAAAAATACACAAATTAAACAACCCAATACGTCCATTAATCAATTTCAAAAAAGCTCCTACATACAAAATAGCAAGAATAATAGCACAAAAACTAAAAAATAACCAACTAACAAATAACCATCATAACATAAAAAATACATACGAATTAATAGACAAACTAAAAATAATAAATATAAATGAAAATACATTTTTCACATCATATGACATAACAAACATGTACACTAATATCCCAGTAGAAGAAACAATTGACATAATAATAAACAAACTTATAGAACAAAATGAAAACAAACAATATATAACCGAAATAAAAAATAGTTTCCAACTAATACTAAAACAAAATTACTTTGAATTTAATAGCAAAATTTATCAACAGAAAGAAGGTTTAGCAATGGGATCACCATTATCAAGCATAATAGCAGGAATATTCCTACAACATATAGACACCAAAATACAAAATATCATAAAAACACATGACCCAGATGGCATATGGATAAGATATGTAGATGATGGACTATATGTATCAAATAACAAAAACACAAATGCAGAGAACATACTGAAACAAATCAATAACATACATCCCAAAATACAATTCACAGAAGAAAAAGAAAAACATAACAAAATCAACTATTTAGACATAACCATCACAAGATACAACAAACACATACAATATGCAATATATAGAAAACCAACTTCCACTAACATCATTATACCTAACCATTCTGACCACCCACCACAACATAAAATGGCAGCATTTTATTCGTTATTTAACAGAATGTACAAAATACCCCTAAACAAACAAGAAACTGACAAAGAAAGAAATATAATACACCAAATTGGTTATGCAAATGGATACAATAAAAATACTATGATCAAAATAGAAAATAAAATCAAATACAAAATAAAAACTGAACAATTAAGAATTAATCAAACTGAACAACACATAAATAATAACAACAACAGAAAATGGGCCACATTCACATATATAAATTATAAAATGTCAAAACTAACAAAACTATTTAAAAACACAGATATAAAAATAGCATACAAAACTAATAAAAATAAATTGCAAAATATAAATAACTCACACAACAAAGATAATACGACAACCAACGGTATATACAAAATTGAATGCCAAGATTGCAATAAATGTTATATAGGACAAACAAAAAAACAGCTGAAAAAACGTTATTTTGAACACCTAAATGCATACAAAAAACCAAACATATATAAATCCAATTTAGCCACACATGCAATAAACACAGGACATGAATTCCCAGACATAACCAATGTAACACTAATAAAACATATACCACACAAAGGCACCATAATGAACATTTGGGAAAATTTACAGATTTACAAACATAAAACACAAAACAAATTAATACCAGAACAAATACAAATCAATACAAAACATGACACAATATTCAAAGCACTCAACATCGAAAATACACAAAATACAAAAACAGATACCACAACCACACACAATAATGCAACATTGAAGGACCAAAGACCAACAAACCACCATAATAACATCCAGAAGCCAACACACAAATACTGCACCAGAAGCAAGATGGCGAAGGTTGAAGATGGGAGAACAGGATCTCCCGAAACATGTCCCTAAAGAAAAAATACATCTTGAGGTAAAATAGTTATAAGTATTATAGTAATATATATATATATATATATATATATATATATATATATATAGTAACGTGACGTTGCTTCCCATTACATTTAGGAAATACATACCCAAATAAACAAAATAATATAGAAATAAGAGTAAACCCATTATACATATAATAAAAAGTACAATACTATTAAAGAATGAAACAACGTACCTTAGATTAAGGAAAAGTGTTAGATATAAGACTATGTAACTAAAAATGGAATCATAATTACACAAGGAGGTGACCAGGAAGAGGCCAGATAATAAAAAAAAAATGAATGAACACATTTATCTAATTGTGTGACAAACAAAATCACATCAGTGAAATGTTAACTAGTGATAACACAAGAAACTAAGTGTTTTTCCTTTTCCTTTAATGTCACCAGTAAAATGCAAATATAAAGCATGTGAGAAACTAGTATTACAATGGGAATTTATATTCCAAGTCCCCAAAACCTATAGACCAATAACTATATACAAGGTAAGGGGATGCCATCAGTGAGAACAAAACAATAGTGAATGAAATGATACAAAAACAATGTGAACTGAATAAAAGATTCTAATTTAATGTTAATTAATAGTATAGTTTTAGTAGGATTTGTGTCTTAGCTACTTGTATGTTCAATCAAACTTAGAGCCATGGGCCTGAAAGTACACTAATAGGATAAGATATAATTTGTTCTGTTAATCTATTGTTATATAACATTAAGTTGGTTCTCATAGTTATTATGGTTATTAATGTAACAACTTAACTGTTAAAGGGTTCTTAGTAAATCAGTCAGGAAGGGTAACTGTAATTAGAAATGATTGTAAACTTGTTCATGAAACTAATACCAGTACATAGGCCAATAACAAAACCCATAACTATTGTAAATAAATAGTAAACAAGGGGATAAAATAATGTAAATCCATGCAATATTATATAATAACTACAACTTAGTAGACAATTAAAGAAATTTAGAATAATTCTATATAAGTCAAATGACTAAAAAAGCCTATAAGCAGAGTCTTTTGTAAAAGGGGTAAATCACTTAATATTGAGGCTAATGATATAATGTCTAGTATCAAATTGTTCAGAATAAAATAAGGAATTTAACTAAATAGACTAAATTAAGTAATATTATATTATAACTAGAGAGTAAATTAGACTGGGAGGTGAAGGGTCACTTTATTTAGAACAAACACAGTCCCATGAGCACAATCCCATGAACCAATCAGATTTGACAAAAACTGGTCAAATCCGTTTGAATGATGAAGAAACAGAATAGTTGATTGTTAGACATAAAGACGAGCGGGTCAGCTCTGTACAGCGAAAAGCTAAGATGTCAAAGTATCAGATCTAAGTGAAATAAACAAAAATATATGTTGAGAAGAAACCATCCGAAAAATAATAAAAACAAGTCTAATATGAATTTGAAGGTATAATAATTCCTTAAATCAAGAACGCAAAAGAACACGTAAAGTATGATTTGAAAGTGAACATTCCTACATATATTTGGTAAGCAGAACTATCTAACCTAAAGCACTGTTAACCTAACACCACACTATAATAAACTCACAACACCATTTCAATTACAATACAACAAAGAAAAGTAATTAACAACTATTGTAACTGTGGTCACTCAATTTAAGAATCATTTATTTTTGACAAAAACTATTAACATAAAATGTGAGGTGTGACATGGCAGCCATTTTCTCAACTGATCGAGTCCTTCCACTGACGCCATCTTTAAGCTTTGGTCACATAAACGTATAATTACTGTTGTATACCTACTAACAAAAAAATCAAGTAAAATTAAGAAGTTATTTGTAAGTATTGTACTTTTTAGAAAAATTTCCTTTCTGACTTTTTAGCAACAGTTCAAAGAACCCGAATCAATTATATTAATTTTATTTAAATTACATTGACCTGAGATTGAGGAGTCGAGCCGGGAATCACAATATCGACCCGAGAGTCGATTAATTGCTCAATTTGCATTAAATGAGATTAATTATCAATTAA
Source organism: Magicicada septendecula (assembly GCA_034769895.1). NCBI lineage: Eukaryota > Metazoa > Arthropoda > Insecta > Hemiptera > Cicadidae > Magicicada > Magicicada septendecula. The sequence continues at coordinate 381,738,669 of CM068375.1, read as the reverse complement.
TTGCTTTTTATTTATAAAAATAAGTAAATTAGAAGAATTTCAGGTATAGAAGAAGGAACATTTGCGAAGAATACCATCGGCTGGGCGAAACGAAGAAGTAGGTAATTCTTATATTACGAATCTATTGTCAAATCGAATCAGCTAACGCAAAACATTTCTTCAGATTAAATTCTACTACACGATTGAGATTAAGAGGAGAGAAAGAAATAATTAAATGTGGATGGTTATAAATTTTCAACCCGAAGCCTAATTAAAAATAAAGTAAACAAAAATAAAAATAAAATTTTAAATATAAATTAACACAATAAAAACGAAGTTAATTAACGGTAATACGTATCGTCTGGTTACAAAGTGATGCAACAACTTGGGGCTTTCACGGGAGACACGCGTTTGGTTACAATATATATATAATTGACAAATGTAATTATGGTTTTAAAGCTGGTTATGTTAAAGTGTAAATAATCAAAAAAACTGTCCTGTTTGTTTTGGATTAAAACGTTCACTTACGTAAATACTGTATATACCATGTACCTATAAAGAGCAAATAAATAATTTAAAAAAAGTATACACAAATACGCACGTGCACGTATGTGTGTTTAGCTGCAGGGGGCCTCTTGACTACTTCCAGCCAGGGGCCCCCAGGGATGCCAGTCTGCACCTGAAAACGAGTAATGTGTATGTTTGTTTGGGATGTGTTACGTATGCCAAAAATGGGGAGGAAGTGTTGTTTCCCACGTAACTAGCAATTTGAATTGTCTACTGCGAGAGCGGCAATCAGACGATACTTATTGTTTGGTACGTTACCTGGGATGTGTTACGTATGCCAAATATAGGGAGGAAGTGTTGTTTCCCACGTAACTAGCAATTTGAATTGTCTACTGCGAGAGCGGCAATCAGACGATACTTATTGTTTGGTACGTTACCTGGGATGTGTTACGTATGCCAAATATGGGGAGGAAGTGTTGTTTCCCACGTAACTAGCAATTTGAATTGTCTACTGCGAGAGCGGCAATCAGACGATACTTATTGTTTGGTACGTTACCTGGGATGTGTTACGTATGCCAAATATGGGGAGGAAGTGTTGTTTCCCAAGTAACTAGCGATTTGAATTGTCTACTGCGAGAGTGGCAATCAGACAATACTTATTGTTTGGTACGTTACCTGGGATGTGTTACGTATGCCAAAAATGGGGAGGAAGTGTTGTTTCCCACGTAACTAGCAATTTGAATTGTCTACTGCGAGAGCGGCAATCAGACGATACTTATTGTTTGGTACGTTACCTGGGATGTGTTACGTATGCCAAATATGGGGAGGAAGTGTTGTTTCCCACGTAACTAGCAATTTGAATTGTCTACTGCGAGAGCGGCAATCAGACGATACTTATTGTTTGGTACGTTACCTGGGATGTGTTACGTATGCCAAATATGGGGAGGAAGTGTTGTTTCCCAAGTAACTAGCGATTTGAATTGTCTACTGCGAGAGTGGCAATCAGACAATACTTATTGTTTGGTACGTTACCTGGGATGTGTTACGTATGCCAAATATGGGGAGGAAGTGTTGTTTCCCAAGTAACTAGCGATTTGAATTGTCTACTGCGAGAGTGGCAATCAGACGATACTTATTGTTTGGTACGTTACCTGGGATGTGTTACGTATGCCAAATATGGGGAGGAAGTGTTGTTTCCCAAGTAACTAGCGATTTGAATTGTCTACTGCGAGAGCGGCAATCAGACGATACTTATTGTTTGGTACGTTACCTGGGATGTGTTACGTATGCCAAATATGGGCAGGAAGTGTTGTTTCCCAAGTAACTAGCGATTTGAATTGTCTACTGCGAGAGTGGCAATCAGACGATACTTATTGTTTGGTACGTTACCTGGGATGTGTTACGTATGCCAAATATGGGGAGGAAGTGTTGTTTCCCAAGTAACTAGCGATTTGAATTGTCTACTGCGAGAGTGGCAATCAGACAATACTTATTGTTTGGTACGTTACCTGGGATGTGTTACGTATGCCAAATATGGGGAGGAAGTGTTGTTTCCCAAGTAACTAGCGATTTGAATTGTCTACTGCGAGAGTGGCAATCAGACGATACTTATTGTTTGGTACGTTACCTGGGATGTGTTACGTATGCCAAATATGGGGAGGAAGTGTTGTTTCCCACGTAACTAGCAATTTGAATTGTCTACTGCGAGAGCGGCAATCAGACGATACTTATTGTTTGGTACGTTACCTGGGATGTGTTACGTATGCCAAATATGGGGAGGAAGTGTTGTTTCCCAAGTAACTAGCGATTTGAATTGTCTACTGCGAGAGTGGCAATCAGACAATACTTATTGTTTGGTACGTTACCTGGGATGTGTTACGTATGCCAAATATGGGGAGGAAGTGTTGTTTCCCAAGTAACTAGCGATTTGAATTGTCTACTGCGAGAGTGGCAATCAGACGATACTTATTGTTTGGTACGTTACCTGGGATGTGTTACGTATGCCAAATATGGGGAGGAAGTGTTGTTTCCCAAGTAACTAGCGATTTGAATTGTCTACTGCGAGAGCGGCAATCAGACGATACTTATTGTTTGGTACGTTACCTGGGATGTGTTACGTATGCCAAATATGGGCAGGAAGTGTTGTTTCCCAAGTAACTAGCGATTTGAATTGTCTACTGCGAGAGTGGCAATCAGACGATACTTATTGTTTGGTACGTTACCTGGGATGTGTTACGTATGCCAAATATGGGGAGGAAGTGTTGTTTCCCAAGTAACTAGCGATTTGAATTGTCTACTGCGAGAGTGGCAATCAGACAATACTTATTGTTTGGTACGTTACCTGGGATGTGTTACGTATGCCAAAAATGGGGAGGAAGTGTTGTTTCCCACGTAACTAGCAATTTGAATTGTCTACTGCGAGAGCGGCAATCAGACGATACTTATTGTTTGGTACGTTACCTGGGATGTGTTACGTATGCCAAATATGGGCAGGAAGTGTTGTTTCCCAAGTAACTAGCGATTTGAATTGTCTACTGCGAGAGTGGCAATCAGACGATACTTATTGTTTGGTACGTTACCTGGGATGTGTTACGTATGCCAAATATGGGGAGGAAGTGTTGTTTCCCAAGTAACTAGCAATTTGAATTGTCTACTGCGAGAGTGGCAATCAGACGATACTTATTGTTTGGTACGTTACCTGGGATGTGTTACGTATGCCAAATATGTGGAGGAAGTGTTGTTTCCCAAGTAACTAGCAATTTGAATTGTCTACTGCGAGAGTGGGAATCAGACGATACTTATTGTTTGGTACGTTACCTGGGATGTGTTACGTATGCCAAATATGGGGAGGAAGTGTTGTTTCCCAAGTAACTAGCAATTTGAATTGTCTACTGCGAGACTGGGAATCAGACGATACTTATTGTTTGGTACGTTACCTGGGATGTGTTACGTATGCCAAATATGGGGAGGAAGTGTTGTTTCCCAAGTAACTAGCAATTTGAATTGTCTACTGCGAGACTGGGAATCAGACGATACTTAGTGTTTGGTACGTTACCTGGGATGTGTTACGTATGCCAAATATGGGGAGGAAGTGTTGTTTCCCAAGTAACTAGCAATATGAATTGTCTACTGCGAGAGTGGGAATCAGACGATACTTATTGTTTGGTACGTTACCTGGGATGTGTTACGTATGCCAAATATGGGGAGGAAGTGTTGTTTCCCAAGTAACTAGCAATTTGAATTGTCTACTGCGAGAGAAGCAATCAGACGATATTTATTGTTTGGTACGTTACCTGGGATGTGTTACGTATGCCAAATATGGGGAGGAAGTGTTGTTTCCCAAGTAACTAGCAATTTGAATTGTCTACTGCGAGAGTGGCAATCAGACGATACTTATTGTTTGGTACGTTACCTGGGATGTGTTACGTAAGCCAAATATGGGGAGGAAGTGTTGTTTCCCAAGTAACTAGCAATTTGAATTGTCTACTGCGAGAGTGGGAATCAGACGATACTTATTGTTTGGTACGTTACCTGGGATGTATTACGTATGCCAAATATGGGGAGGAAGTGTTGTTTGCCAAGTAACTAGCAATTTGAATTGTCTACTGCGAGAGTGGGAATCAGACGATACTTATTGTTTGGTACGTTACCTGGGATGTGTTACGTATGCCAAATATGGGGAGGAAGTGTTGTTTCCCAAGTAACTAGCAATTTGAATTGTCTACTGCGAGAGTGGCAATCAGACGATACTTATTGTTTGGTACGTTACCTGGGATGTGTTACGTATGCCAAATATGGGGAGGAAGTGTTGTTTGCCAAGTAACTAGCAATTTGAATTGTCTACTGCGAGAGTGGGAATCAGACGATACTTATTGTTTGGTACGTTACCTGGGATGTGTTACGTATGCCAAATATGGGGAGGAAGTGTTGTTTCCCAAGTAACTAGCAATTTGAATTGTCTACTGCGAGAGTGGCAACCAGACGATACTTATTGTTTGGTACGGTACCTGGGATGTGTTACGTATGCCAAATATGGGGAGGAAGTGTTGTTTCCCAAGTAACTAGCAATTTGAATTGTCTACTGCAAGAGTGGGAATCAGACGATACTTATTGTTTGGTACGTTACCTGGGATGTGTTACGTATGCCAAATATGGGGAGGAAGTGTTGTTTCCCAAGTAACTACCAATTTGAATTGTCTACTGCGAGAGTGGGAATCAGACGATACTTATTGTTTGGTACGTTACCTGGGATGTCTTACGTATGCCAAATATGGGCAGGAAGTGTTGTTTCCCAAGTAACTAGCAATTTGAATTGTCTACTGCGAGAGCGGCAATCAGACGATACTTATTGTTTGGTACGTTACCTGGGATGTCTTACGTATGCCAAATATGGGGAGGAATTGTTGTTTCCCAAGTAACTAGCGATTTGAATTGTCTACTGCGAGAGCGGCAATCAGTCGATACTTATTGTTTGGTACGTTACCTGGGATGTGTTACGTATGCCAAATATGGGGAGGAAGTGTTGTTTCCCAAGTAACTAGCAATTTGATTTGTTTACTGCGAGAGTGGGAATCAGACGATACTTATTGTTTGGTACGTTACCTGGGATGTGTTACGTATGCCAAATATGGGGAGGAAGTGTTGTTTCCCAAGTAACTAGCAATTTGAATTGTCTACTGCGAGAGTGGGAATCAGACGATACTTATTGTTTGGTACGTTACCTGGGATGTGTTACGTATGCCAAATATGGGGAGGAAGTGTTGTTTCCCAAGTAACTAGCAATATGAATTGTCTACTGCGAGAGTGGGAATCAGACGATACTTATTGTTTGGTACGTTACCTGGGATGTGTTACGTATGCCAAATATGGGGAGGAAGTGTTGTTTCCCAAGTAACTAGCGATTTGAATTGTCTACTGCGAGAGTGGGAATCAGACGATACTTATTGTTTGGTACGTTACCTGGGATGTGTTACGTATGCCAAATATGGGGAGGAAGTGTTGTTTCCCAAGTAACTAGCAATTTGAATTGTCTACTGCGAGAGTGGGAATCAGACGATACTTATTGTTTGGTACGTTACCTGGGATGTGTTACGTATGCCAAATATGGGCAGGAAGTGTTGTTTCCCAAGTAACTAGCGATTTGAATTGTCTACTGCGAGAGTGGGAATCAGACGATACTTATTGTTTGGTACGTTACCTGGGATATGTTACGTATGCCAAATATGGGGAGGAAGTGTTGTTTCCCAAGTAACTAGCAATTTGAATTGTCTACTGCGAGAGTGGCAATCAGACGATACTTATTGTTTGGTACGTTACCTGGGATGTGTTACGTATGCCAAATATGGGGAGGAAGTGTTGTTTCCCAAGTAACTATCAATTTGATTTGTCTACTGCGAGAGTGGGAATCAGACGATACTTATTGTTTGGTACGTTACCTGGGATGTGTTACGTATGCCAAATATGGGGAGGAAGTGTTTTTTCCCAAGTAACTAGCAATTTGAATTGTCTACTGCGAGAGTGGGAATCAGACGATACTTATTGTTTGGTACGTTACCTGGGATGTGTTACGTATGCCAAATATGGGGAGGAAGTGTTGTTTCCCAAGTAACTAGCAATTTGAATTGTCTACTGCGAGAGTGGGAATCAGACGATACTTATTGTGTGGTATTGAATTGTCTGCTGCGAGAGTGGCAATCAGACGGTACTTATTGTTTGGTACTGAATTGTCTACTGCGAGAGCGGCAATCAGACGTTACTTATTGTGTGGTACTGAATTGTCTGCTGCGAGAGCGGCAATCAGACGGTACTTATTGTTTGGTACTGAATTGTCTACTGCGAGAGCGGCAATCAGACGGTACTTATTTTTTGGTACGTTACCAAACAATAAAGTTGAAAAATCGTTTTAAATGTGTATTTATAATGTTTGGTTTATCAGAAATGAACGGACGGAAGAACTCGCTGGACAACACACCAATCTTTGTGTGAACAGATAAGTAACCAAACGGGATGAAGTTTAGCCAAAAAAATATGAAATAAGCAATTTGGAGTGTTGGAGAGTATGTGGGAGGGCGAGAGAGTCAAGAGGGGGGTAAGTAGAGGCAGATTTACAATTTTGCCGCCCGTAGGTAACATAAATTTGCCACCCTCTAACAAATCCCTGTTGCGGGTGTAGGTGCGTTTATGGGTTAAATTCGATCCTTCATACTTTCAGTTGCCCTAAAATTTGTTTTTATTTAATTTTTTTTTCCAATTTGTCTTAATACATTTCTATAGAACAGTTTATATAACGCACTAGGAAGAGTACAATAACACATTAAATTACTGTAGCTGTGTTTATTCCAAAACATTGTAACTGAAGTCAAAACATAGCAGTTTAATACAATTTTGTATGCAAGTTGGTACAGAATTAAAAAAATAAACAGAGTAGTAGTAATAGTCTTTGAAATAATTTTTAAACTTTATGTCGTGGGTTTTTATGTGCAAAATTATAATAATATGTGTTAGGTACATCTCCTTTAATAACTCTCCTACAATGGACAATATAGCCAATGCATTCAAACCATCTTCTCCCATGTTTGTTCAGAGATAATTCTTTACTCTTCCTTGTCACGAGAACGCTCGCCCAGCTGAGCAGTTTGAGGCCGCTGTACGTACAAACATCCGGGAAGCAATGTCCACGTTGGGATAGACAGACTGCAGCCCATCCTTCCTTGTCACGAGAACGCTCGCCCAGCTGAGCAGTTTGAGGCCGCTGTACGTACAAACATCCGGGAAGCAATGTCCACGTTGGGATAGACAGACTGCAGCCCATCCTTCCTTGTCACGAGAACGCTCGCCCAGCTGAGCAGTTTGAGGCCGCTGTACGTACAAACATCCGGGAAGCAATGTCCACGTTGGGATAGACAGACTGCAGCCCATCCTTCCTTGTCACGAGAACGCTCGCCCAGCTGAGCAGTTTGAGGCCGCTGTACGTACAAACATCCGGGAAGCAATGTCCACGTTGGGATAGACAGACTGCAGCCCATCCTTCCTTGTCACGAGAACGCTCGCCCAGCTGAGCAGTTTGAGGCCACTGTACGTACAAACATCCGGGAAGCAATGTCCACGTTGGGATAGACAGACTGCAGCCCATCCTTCCTTGTCACGAGAACGCTCGCCCAGCTGAGCAGTTTGAGGCCGCTGTACGTACAAACATCCGGGAAGCAATGTCCACGTTGGGATAGACAGACAGCAGCCCATCCTTCCTTGTCACGAGAACGCTCGCCCAGCTGAGCAGTTTGAGGCCGCTGTACGTACAAACATCCGGGAAGCAATGTCCACGTTGGGATAGACAGACTGCAGCCCATCCTTCCTTGTCACGAGAACGCTCGCCCAGCTGAGCAGTTTGAGGCCGCTGTACGTACGAACATCCGGGAAGCAATGTCCACGTTGGGATAGACAGACTGCAGCCCATCCTTCCTTGTCACGAGAACGCTCGCCCAGCTGAGCAGTTTGAGGCCGCTGTACGTACAAACATCCGGGAAGCAATGTCCACGTTGGGATAGACAGACTGCAGCCCATCCTTCCTTGTCACGAGAACGCTCGCCCAGCTGAGCAGTTTGAGGCCGCTGTACGTACAAACATCCGGGAAGCAATGTCCACGTTGGGATAGACAGACTGCAGCCCATCCTTCCTTGTTACGAGAACGCTCGCCCAGCTGAGCAGTTTGAGGCCGCTGTACGTACAAACATCCGGGAAGCAATGTCCACGTTGGGATAGACAGACTGCAGCCCATCCTTCCTTGTCACGAGAACGCTCGCCCAGCTGAGCAGTTTGAGGCCGCTGTACGTACGAACATCCGGGAAGCAATGTCCACGTTGGGATAGACAGACTGCAGCCCATCCTTCCTTGTCACGAGAACGCTCTCCCAGCTGAGCAGTTTGAGGCCGCTGTACGTACGAACATCCGGGAAGCAATGTCCACGTTGGGATAGACAGACTGCAGCCAATCCTTCCTTGTCACGAGAACGCTCGCCCAGCTGAGTAGTTTGAGGCCGCTGTAGGTACAAACATCCGGGAAGCAATGTCCACGTTGGCATAGACAGACTGCAGCCAATCCTTCCTTGTCACGAGAACGCTCGCCCAGCTGAGCAATTTAAGGCCGCTGTACGTACAAACATCCGGGAAGCAACGTCCACGTTGGGATAGACAGACTGGAGCCCATCCTTTCATATTAGGCGGCAGAGCTTCACAGGTGTATACCTCTTATTTCTCTCCTCGACAGGTCGAAGATCAACTGGCATAGTAATTGAGCAGGTTGAATCTGTTGACCTTTTCCTTTTCATCCACTTCCTGTCTTTCTCCGGGTCAGAATAATCTAACGTGACTGTGTGTAGCTAACATTTAAAATGAAAAAATTTCGTCGCAGAAAGATTCCTTGAAATCATCAGAATGCTGTTTTACGTGGTGCTCTCATGCTTTCCTTAATTTGCCGTGATTTAATTCGCCAATTTCACTTACAACCTTGAACGTTTCGTTTATATCAACATATGCATTCCTCCGTGTTTCCAATTCAAACTTTAGATTGTCCATAATAATGATGAACACATTTACTCTTAGATTTTTTCGAGGACTATAAAACCAATGCTTCAACATTACCCCCTTCAATGTGGTTCATCATCGTGCTTCTTTCTCTTGACCCGACGTTGTCCTCTTTGTGTGTAATTTTTTTTTATAGTTACTGAGCCTTTTATCAATATAATCGTAGTGATTACGTGTTGACTCGAGGAGTTTGATCAATGAGTCGTGCAACTATACCACAGATCTCAGGTCAATGTCAATACTTTGTAATTTCTTATTTGTGTCGTTGAGTGTTTGAAGTATGAAACCCCATAATTCTGCCTATAACGCAGTTTCTAGGATGTTGATTTTGTAATTAGACCCCTTGCCTCGGCGCGACTGATAGATTTTTGCGTCGTATCTTGTTCAATTGATTGCAAAGTATGAAGAATATTTTGCCAGTTATTTCGCAGTGCTTGGCAAGCGTCATCTCGTGCAGACTTTCGTGTAGAGCTGAGGTTCATCAGTATAGAACGTTAGTGTTGAAGTTCTGGTTCTGCAGTGACTGACACTGGCAAGCGTCATCTCGTGCAGACTTTCGTGTAGAGCTGAGGTTTATCAGTATAGAACGTTAGTGTTGAAGTCCTGGTTCTGCAGTGACAGACACTGGCAAGCGTGATCTCGTGCAGACTTTCGTGTAGAGCTGAGGTTCATCAGTATAGAACGTTAGTGTTGAAGTTCTGGTTCTGCAGTGACAGACACTGGCAAGCGTCATCTCGTGCAAACTTTCGTGTAGAGCTGAGGTTCATCAGTATAGAACGTTAGTGTTGACGTTCTGGTTCTTCAGGGACAGACACTGGCAAGCGTCATCTCGTGCAGACTTTCGTGTAGAGCTGAGGTTCATCAGTATAGAACGTTAGTGTTGAAGTTCTGGTTCTTCAGTGACAGACACTGGCAAGCGTCATGTCGTGCAGACCTTTGTGTAGAGCTGAGGTTCATCAGTATAGAACGTTAGTGTTGAAGTTCTAACTCTTCAGTGACAGACACTGGGTTTTGAAATATTTTCCACCTATTGGTAGACAAACTGGGAAAGTTGTACAATTCTTGCAAAAGAAATCAAAAAAATTACAGCCCACATTACAACATTCATCTGCATTTGTTCCCAAAAGATTGAGTGAGTGAGCAGAACAAGGAATAAATTCAGTGTGACTATTCAGTTCTTTGATTCAGGTTTGGGGACCTGAATATACTCCAGACATATTACTCGCATTGTCATACGACTGTCCCCGAAAATTTTTAATCTCCAAGTCATGAGAGTTATGAACTTTACAAAGAGCATAAAGCATTTCTACTGCTTTGTGGCCTGTATTGGGAAGACATGTGAGAGGCCTCTCACCAGGTGAACCAGCTTCTTTAACATACCTGACAAGTATAGCCAGTTGGTATGTATGTGAAGGTCAAGCGTAGAATCTACAATTAGTAAAAAGTACTTAGCTTTTTTAATTTCATAAATAATTCTACTCTAACTACCTTAGCTATGATAAATAAAAATTCTTCAGCAACGTTGATGATAAATAAAAAAGTTTACCACTCCCAGGATGGCCAAACTTTCGCTATATGAGAAGCAAGGAACGTTTCAAACTCTGCTACGGCTTCAAATAACATCGTATAGTTGCCATTGCGACAACGTCCAAACTTTTCTTCGTGACCACGCAATGACATGCTACGTGATACTAATGCTTTGCCTACAACGACAACACGATAAAGAACGTTCTTCTAATAATTAGTTTCCACTTCCAACTGTTCTGCCAACTCTTGTCTATGGGGCCTGTTAAACGCCCTCTTTCTTTAAGTGTGGCATGACTCTTCATATGGTTTACAGAATTTTTGTGCTCTATAAGTTAAGAAAAACCGTTCTTCCAATCAGTACGCCCTCCTGCAAAAACCTTTGTCCCGTTAACAAGTCTATGCTGAAACACATTTCAGGTAACGTATCTAACCCTACCATCATTATATTCCCTCTTTGATTTTTTAAAGACCGCACAAGTGTACTGTTTACATGCAAACTTTGCTACATAATCACGTGTGCAGATCTTCCCTACCTGATTTGATGATATTGCATCATGAATTTTTTACGTGAACTGACTCATCATTCTTCATAAATGAAGTTTCCTCCACAGCGAACCTCTCAGGCTGAACACTGTGAACAATATCTTCAGCTTCACTACTGACACAGTTATTATTCGTATCACTAGAATATCTTGATTCCTGAAATATTATACTTGCCTCGGTTTCTGGAACCAATCCACAATTCGGTATTACATGTACAGATCTACATTTATCAATTTGTTCTGGATTCCCCACAACTAAAGTCTCTGGGTGATCACTTTCAGTAATATTTTCACTACCACTATTGACACTAGATGTACCAACATCAATAAACTTCAAATAAGAAATTTCACATGCTTGTGGTCAGTTGTGCGGCACCAAAACTACATGCTTTGAATACACTATCAATTTTATGGGTTTTACCTATAATATTTTCCACTTTACCTACTTTTCCTTTTTCGATTTTAAATATTGTCTGCAAACTAGCGCTTTCTTCTGTCAGCCATTTTATAAATATTCACACTAAAAACAATGTTTATTATATTTTTAAATAAGATATTCTTCAATATCTACACTCATATTATGAAGAGTGTTAAGAATTGTAGTTGATTAATAAAGATGTTAAAATAAAAATTTTGATATGTAGATGCCTAGCTAAGTATTTTAATAATGTCGCGGAGTTAAATTGGCTAGAAACATGAAAATAATGGTAGATAAATGGACTGTATTTAAACACATTTATTGTACGTAAATTAGTACAAATCGATTTAAATTTGATGAAGGTTAGCTAAGCCTTCAGGCATCATGATGTATAAGAAAAAATTATATTTAAGAAATGAACCGCAATTATGCAACACTAAGACAAAACATGAAATAATTTAGGCCAAAGGCCCTACATAATATGTCGCGACATGAAAATAATTAAGCCGATAGGCGAAACGCAACGAATACCAACATTATTGTACATAACTGCCCGCAAAAAATCGAGCGATTTTTTTGTAATACATTGTTAACAATCTATATTATAAAAAGAAAACACAAGCATGTATGTTCTTACTAATAGAGATTAACCATTAGTAATTTGATGTCTTAATTATCGACATTGGAATGTCAGATAACAAAGATTATAACATTAAGTTGTCCAGAAATAAAACCTTGGATTGGTAGATAATGATAAAGCTTGATAGGTTTTAATTGAATATTGCTACTTAATGTCTGAGATTCAGTCTGGATGTTAAAAGTGTCTAACAGTTGTAAAATCTTAGCCTCGGTTGAATACAAAAGCTCTTCAACCTCGACTCTGTCCTGATGGGCAGTATCTATGTCTCTAGAAATTAGTTCGATCTCAGACTGGACCTCATCGTATTTTATTGACAAACCTTTTAAACTTTCAAGTCTTACACTTAAAAAATGCTTGGTATTGCTATTTTTGTCAAAGTTAACTATTGCAGAATTAATTCTCACTATGGCAGACTTTAAGCCGCCTCTCTTCCTAACTAACACTCTTACACTTTCTTCCGTCATTTTTTACGCACCTTTTATTAATGATATTGATGTCGTGTATTCGGTGAGGCGTCTTGCAGCGTTGAGGCCGTGCAGCAGAAGGTAGTGACACGCACGGACTGGATGGATGAATACTCTCACAACTTGAAACCGCTCAAAACCTGGCGTGTAGGCGTGGACACGTGGATTTTTTATATACTATGGTGCTGTCCATGAAGTCCAATCTCAGCGACGAAAGAAGTGTTGAATAAATACCGACACGGGCGGATCAGTGAACATACTGATTCGCCCGTGATGGCCAGAAATTGGATTAAAAAATAATTAAGTGAGAAGCAGCTTCGCGAGGTATAAAGTTGTAAAAGAAGGTTGAATCCAGGCCCGGAGTGACCAAAAAATGTTAAGAATTGTAGTTGATTAATAAAGATGTTCAAATAAAAATTTTGATATGTAGATGCCTAGCTAAGTATTTTAATAATGTCGCGGAGTTAAATTGGCTAGGAACATGAAAATAATGGTAGATAAATGGACTGTATTTAAACACATTTATTGTACGTAAATTAGTACAAATCGATTTAAGTTTGATGAAGGTTAGCTAAGACTTCAGGCATCATGACGTATAAGAAAAAATTATATTTAAGAAATGAACCGCAATTATGCAAAACTAAGACAAAACATGAAATAATTTAGGCCAAAGGCCCTACATAATATGTCGCGACATGAAAATAATTAAGCTGATAGGCGAAACGCAACGAGCGTAGATAAACGACTGTTGTGTTTGAAAGCTCAGAGCACTGAGTCCGTGATATCTGCCAGAAGCAGCAAAATTAAATTATGAATCAGATTAGCCAACCTTCCATCAATATAATTCCAACATTACAAATACCAACATTATTGTACATAACTGCCCGCAAACAATCGAGCGATTTTTTTTGTAATACATTGTTAACAATCTATATTATAAAAAGAAAACATAAGCATATATGTTCTTACTAATAGAGATTAACCATTAGTAATTTGATGTCTTAATTATCGACAGTGGAATGTCAGATAACAAAGATTATAACATTAAGTTGTCCAGAAATAAAACCTTGGACTGGTAGATAATGATAAAGTTAAACAGGCCAAAGTTGGCTTGAAAACTGATTCATACATGATTATAAACATGCATGAATCAGCAGGCATGCTTACAATGCAGAACATGATAGCTTGATAATGAATAATCTGTGACTCATCCTTTGATGGGCCAGATTTAAATTGCAAATATATATGCAAATCATGATTAATAATTTAAGCCAGTCAAAGCCAGCTGATTTATACATAATAAGATTGCATATTATATGATATGAATAAACAAAGATTATTACAAAACGTTACATGCATATAGAAACATAGATTAAGCATAACGCTGTAGTATAATAATTAAATAGCGCATGCTATACCAAACAATTGCAAGAATGCACAATACATTGACATGCGAGAATAGATGATACATTGTTGCATAATTACAAAATACATGAATACAAGGCATAAAATACAATATAATAGTACAAGTGACAAATGCAGCAAATATGTTCATACAAAAATGTAATGCATGTGTTGAGCAATTACAAGTAACACATGGAAATTCATAGAATAATGAAATAGCAATGCACAAATATCAATAAAAAATGTGCAGCAAATATGCATATAAATATGGTACATGGTTTGTATAGTTACAAAATACATGTGAATATTATACAACAAGATACATAACATAAGAATTAATACCATCAATAGACATAATACATAAACCACTAACAATAGCAAATATGAATATAAAAGGATATGTGTTTTACAGAGTTATCAATACATGTAAATACAAGAATAAGTACAGTACACTACAATGACAATATAATAAAGTATAAATATAATAATATAATGCATGTTTGTACAATTACAAAATACATGCGAATTTGATATATGAGATGCACTACAATGAGATATCATTATATAGCGTGTTAAAAAATGTTTGTGACAGCACATATCACCATACTTGAGGTCAGCCAAACTATAATAAAAAATTAAGTAATGAAAAAAGCTCGTGGCCAAATAAAACATAACGTTTTGCTAAGTAGTTACATTGATATGGTGTCTACGGTTCGTCCCGCGCTGGCAACAAACATAACATGTGAATTGGTCTGCGAAAGGTGCCAACAGGCGTGCGAATGTCAACTACCCTAACTAAATTGTCTGGTCCGGGAAATGTGGCTGTGATTACCCCAAATTTCCATGCTAATGGAGGCAAGTTATCTTCTATTAGAAGGACCAGGTCACCAATGGAGACGTTTTCTTTAGCGAACTTCCATTTGTGACGCTGTTGCAATTGGTGTAGGTAGTCGCGCGACTGTGATTTCCAGATAGCTCGGACAAACTTCTGGAGAAGTTGCCAACGGCCGAGACGAGAGATAGGAACGTGTGACAGATCAGGATCAGGTATTGCCGTTAATGGTGCACAGATTAAAAAGTGGCCAGGGATAAGTGTCACTGGATCGTTTACATCCGATGAAACGGCAAATAATGGACGTGAATTTAGACAGGCCTCTACCTGTGATAAAACAGTAGTAAACTCCTCAAATGTGAGTATAGACTTGCCGACAACGCGGCGCAAATGATATTTCAAGTTCTTTATACCGCTTTCCCAAAGCCCAACAAAATGAGGTGACGAAGGAGGAATGAATGACCACTTAATACGGTGAGAAGTTGCAAATGATTGAATTGTTAAAGTGGCATCCTTGTTATGCCAAAGCTTGTAAAGGTCACGCAAGACGTTGCGGGCCTTCCTAAAGTTCGTGCCATTGTCAGAATACAATTGGCTAGATATGCCCCTACGGGCCATGAAGTGACGTAAGGCGGCTATAAAAGCATTGGCTGTGAGGTCGGAAACCAATTCCAAATGAATGGCCCTAGTGCCTAAGCAAATGAATAGAGCCACATATGACTTGGACAGAGTCCTAGATATCTGCCCGCCATGACGGATCATGAAAGGACCACCATAATCCACTGCACAAAATACAAAAGGCCTGGAGGGAGTAACCCTAGGAGATGGCAAGACACCAAGCCTTTGAGCTTGATATTTAATATTGAACATGAGACATTTGACACAGCTACGAATGATGGAACGAATCACTATCTTGGCGTTAACAATCCACCAGCGTTGACGAAGTGAATGATGGACAAGTTGAGCGCCAGCGTGGAGAAGTCGAATATGCTCACTCTCAATTATGAGGCGAGTGATGTGAGCCGAAGGATGCAAAACAGTAGGATGCTTATTATCATAGGGTAGCTGCGACTGCTGTAGACGTCCGCCGACACGCATGATGCCGAACTCATCAAGAAATGGGTCAAGAGAAGACAGTTTACTCCTTATAGAGACAGAAGCTCCATTTCGAAGGCAATTAAGCTCAGTAGCGAAATGGATCGACTGGGATTGCTTTATGAAAAAGTTAAGTGTAGAATGAATTTCAGTGGGGGTGAGAACTCCAGAAATTTTCTTTGCCTTTAAGGATGTAGCATTTTTGATAAATCGAAAACAATAAGTGTACACGCGGGTCAGTCGGTGCAACGAGGAAAAGTCCTTGGAGAGTGGAGAGATCGATGGGTAAGATAGAAATTAGAGAAAGCTTGGAGGTTTGTTTCTCCTCAACGGAACATTCAAGAAGCGGCATATTAGAAGGTGAAAAAGGTGAAAAAACATTGGGCTCAGAAGATTGAGACAGACAAGTAGGACCATGCCACCAAAGCGAACAATCGCGCAAAACGTCAGGGTGACATCCTCTAGAAATAATGTCCGCAGGATTATTCTGCGAATCAATATGATGCCATGTGTGGGTTTCAGTGAGACGCTGAATCTCAGCAACACGATTAGCGACGTAGGTCTTCCACCTAGAAGACTGAGCATGAATCCAATAAAGAGATACCTTTGAATCGGAGTAGACGTGTATGCTATTGACAAAGGAACGGAGAGCAGAGGTGACCTTGAATAGAAGTCGCGATAACAACAAACAAGCACAGAGCTCATTGCGGGGTAATGAAACCTGTCGAATTGGACCCACACGAGATTTAGAACACAAAAGGTGACAAGAGGCCAATAAAACTTGATAAATAACTCTAATGTAAATGCAACATCCATAACTCTTTTCAGAGGCATCCGCGAATCCATGTAATTCAATTAACATGGGCTCAGACTTGCTGCGTGTGGAGCGTGGAACAATAATTTCACCAATTAAATATAACTTGTCGCATAATGAACGCCAATACGAATATAATTGCTCAGACATTGGCTCATCCCAACCAAGACTGCACAACCACAGTTGCTTCATAAACTGTTTGTAAAGGAAAACAATTGGGCCAATAAGTCCCAATGGGTCGTAGATACCCGCTATAATTGACAGGATTCTTCTCTTAGAAATACTTGAATCAACTGGAAGTGACTTGATGTCAAACATAAATGAATCTGCAGCGTTGTTCCAAAGAATGCCCAACGTGCGCACATTGCCTTGTTTGTTTAACGGAAGTGATGAATTACCATGATTAGTGACTACATTTGGCTCATTTGAGGCCCATTGATGTAGAGTAAAGCCATATTGACTCAACAACGTACTTAAGTCAGATTTTAATTTGATCAAATTAGAAATGGTTTCTGCACCGGTCAACAAATCGTCGACATAAAAATCATTAATTATAGCTGAAGCAGCGTCAGGAAATGAAGCTTCACTATCCTTACCAATCTGAATGAGGCAGCGAGTTGCCAAGAATGAAGCGCTAGCAGTACCGTATGTTACAGTACGCAGCACGAAATGTTTAAATTGTTCAAGCGAAGAATCACGCCATAGAATACGTTGTTAATGACAATCGTTATCAGAAACTAGAATTTGCCGATACATCTTCTCGATGTCAGCGATTAGAACATAATTGTGTGTACGAAATCGTAAAAGAATGGAGAAAAGATCTTGCTGGACATTTGGGCCCACTAACAAAATATCATTGAGAGATAGACCATTGCTAGTTTTAGCAGAACCATCAAAAACGACGCGAAGCTTCGTCGAGGAACTAGAATATTTAAAAACGGCATGATGAGGTAAATAGTAGGTATTTGAAACCTTGAAATCAACAGAACAATCTTCAACCAGCGTCATGTGGCCAAGATCCTTATATTCCTGTATGAAAATTGAATATTCACGCGCAAGATCAGCATCACGCTTGAACCTGCGTTCAAACTTAAAAATCTCGCTTCAGCGGTAGCATAGGAATCACCCAGCTGGGCATTATCAGAAACAAATGGCAGTGAAATGACAAATCTGCCTTCATTATTACGATTAGTAGATTTAACAAAATGTTCTTCGCAAACTGAGTCATTAACAATGGGTGCATTATCAAGAACGGTTTCAGTCTCCCAAAACTTCTTAAGAGACGCTAGAATTTGATCATCGTCGTTTCTTGCCAAAAACGAAACAGCAGCACCCTTTAAATGACAATGCTTAGGCAAATTGCCTGCTAGAATATAGCCTAACGTAGTTTCTTGTATGACAGGAAAGTTAGGACCACGAACATATTTGTTTGCTTGAATCAAATCTAAATAAAACTGCGCTCCCAACAATATGTCTATGTCAGCTGATACATTAAAATTTGGGTCAGCAAGGAAAATATTATCTGGGATATTAAAATGTTTTACGTCAAAAGATTGTGCTGGAAGCTTATGGGTTACAGTAGATAACACTGCACATTGAGCATTAAAAGTAAAATTTTGATAACGGGAAACAATACAAACTGATACCAAATTATTAGCGCAACATGTTGCATTATTAATACCTGAGATTGGTATATTAGATTTGGTTAAATTAAGTTGCAATTTTTTTGCAAATGATGCAGTACAAAAATTAACTGCGATCCTGCATCTAGTAGAATTCGCGCAAGTTGCTTGTTACCAGCGCGGTCGATAACAAATGCGACAGCTGTAGATAAAATAACATTGTTCACTGATTGCAATTTAAATGAGCAGTAATTACTACTGCTGGCAGGACTGTAATTTAGTTCCTCATTTATATGAAGTAGTGTATGGTGCCGTCTGGAACAGACCTTACACGAATGCTTGACTTTACAATTAGGAGAAAAATGATCTGGTCTCAGACAATTAGTGCAGCATTTGTACTTTAGTATAAATTGCCTTCGTTCCGATACGCTCAAATCGCGAAAAAATGTCACACATATAAATTGGGTAACTTGCCTTGCAGTATAGGCACGAATAATTATTTGAAGTAGAATGATAGCTTTTAAATACAGTGCTTCCAGCAGAGTTTCGTAACTTAGATTTTTCAGACTTATGGTTAAATTTTAGAATCGGTTTGTTAAGCTGCTGTCCAGCTTCCAGCGGTAGCGTGTTTTCTAATAGTTGCCTACGGGCATTTAGAAATTGTACAAAATTCTGGAAATTGGAAAGATTTTCAGAATCTATAGATTCTTTCCATAGTTTAAAGGTGGAATGATCAAGTTTTGTTGACAATAGCTGTATGACAATAAGTTCAAATGAATCTACTGACAATTGCATGGCTGTCAGAGAATTGACAGAAGACGTTATGGCATTTGTAAATCCTGCTAAACTCTGTACAGAGTTCTTAGTTGTAGATTTTATTTCTAATAAATTTTGAATATAGTATTTGGCTAATATAAATTTATTGTCATATCTAGCGGACAGCAAACTTAACGCTACTGAACAATTTTCGTGACGAATAGGCAAAGCCTTGATTAAATCTAGTGGTTCATTTTTAAGAGATGAATATAAGTAGTGTAATTTTTGTACTGAGGTTAAATCGGATCTAGCATCTACCAAGTCTAAAAATATCGAATAGAAGTGCTGCCATTCGAGAATGTTACCTGTGAAGTAGGGCAGCTTGATAGGTTTTAATTGAATATTGTTACTTAATGTCTGAGATTCAGTCTGGATGTTAAAAGTGTCTAACAGTTGTAAAATCTTAGCCTCGGTTGAATACAAAAGCTCTTCAACCTCGACTCTGTCCTGATGGGCAGTATCTATGTCTCTAGAAATTAGTTCGATCTCAGACTGGACCTCATCGTATTTTATTGACAAACCTTTTAAACTTTCAAGTCTTACACTTAAGAAATGCTTGGTATTGCTATTTTTGTCAAAGTTAACTATTGCAGAATTAATTCTCACTATGGCAGACTTTAAGCCGCCTCTCTTCCTAACTAACACTCTTACACTTTCTTCCGTCATTTTTTACGCACCTTTTATTAATGATATTGATGTCGTGTATTCGGTGAGGCGTCTTGCAGCGTTGAGGCCGTGCAGCAGAAGGTAGTGACACGCACGGACTGGATGGATGAATACTCTCACAACTTGAAACCGCTCAAAACCTGGCGTGTAGGCGTGGACACGTGGATTTTTTATATACTATGGTGCTGTCCATGAAGTCCAATCTCAGCGACGAAAGAAGTGTTGAATAAATACCGACACGGGCGGATCAGTGAACATACTGATTCGCCCGTGATGGCCAGAAATTGGATTAAAAAATAATTAAGTGAGAAGCAGCTTCGCGAGGTATAAAGTTGTAAAAGAAGGTTGAATCCAGGCCCGGAGTGACCAAAAAATGTTAAGAATTGTAGTTGATTAATAAAGATGTTCAAATAAAAATTTTGATATGTAGATGCCTAGCTAAGTATTTTAATAATGTCGCGGAGTTAAATTGGCTAGGAACATGAAAATAATGGTAGATAAATGGACTGTATTTAAACACATTTATTGTACGTAAATTAGTACAAATCGATTTAAGTTTGATGAAGGTTAGCTAAGACTTCAGGCATCATGACGTATAAGAAAAAATTATATTTAAGAAATGAACCGCAATTATGCAAAACTAAGACAAAACATGAAATAATTTAGGCCAAAGGCCCTACATAATATGTCGCAACATGAAAATAATTAAGCCGATAGGCGAAACGCAAAGAGCGTAGCTAAACGACTCTTGTGTTTGAAAGCTCAGAGCACTGTGTCCGTGATATCTGCCAGAAGCAGCAAAATTAAATTATGAATCAGATTAGCCAACCTTCCATCAATATAATTCCAACATTACAAATACCAACATTATTGTACATAACTGCCCGCAAACAATCGAGCGATTTTTTTTGTAATACATTGTTAACAATCTATATTATAAAAAGAAAACATAAGCATATATGTTCTTACTAATAGAGATTAACCATTAGTAATTTGATGTCTTAATTATCGACAGTGGAATGTCAGATAACAAAGATTATAACATTAAGTTGTCCAGAAATAAAACCTTGGACTGGTAGATAATGATAAAGTTAAACAGGCCAAAGTTGGCTTGAAAACTGATTCATACATGATTATAAACATGCATGAATCAGCAGGCATGCTTACAATGCAGAACATGATAGCTTGATAATGAATAATCTGTGACTCATCCTTTGATGGGCCAGATTTAAATTGCAAATATATATGCAAATCATGATTAATAATTTAAGCCAGTCAAAGCCAGCTGATTTATACATAATAAGATTGCATATTATATGATATGAATAAACAAAGATTATTACAAAACGTTACATGCATATAGAAACATAGATTAAGCATAACGCTGTAGTATAATAATTAAATAGCGCATGCTATACCAAACAATTGCAAGAATGCACAATACATTGACATGCGAGAATAGATGATACATTGTTGCATAATTACAAAATACATGAATACAAGGCATAAAATACAATATAATAGTACAAGTGACAAATGCAGCAAATATGTTCATACAAAAATGTAATGCATGTGTTGAGCAATTACAAGTAACACATGAAAATTCATAGAATAATGAAATAGCAATGCACAAATATCAATAAAAAATGTGCAGCAAATATGCATATAAATATGGTACATGGTTTGTATAGTTACAAAATACATGTGAATATTATACAACAAGATACATAACATAAGAATTAATACCATCAATAGACATAATACATAAACCACTAACAATAGCAAATATGAATATACAAAGGATATGTGTTTTACAGAGTGATCAATACATGTAAATACAAGAATAAGTACAGTACACTACAATGACAATATAATAAAGTATAAATATAATAATATAATGCATGTTTGTACAATTACAAAATACATGCGAATTTGATATATGAGATGCACTACAATGAGATATCATTATATAGCGTGTTAAAAAATGTTTGTGACAGCACATATCACCATAATTGAGGTCAGCCAAACTATAATAAAAAATTAAGTAATGAAAAAAGCTCGTGGCCAAATAAAACATAACGTTTTGCTAAGTAGTTACATTGATATGGTGTCTACGGTTCGTCCCGCGCTGGCAACAAACATAACATGTGAATTGGTCTGCGAAAGGTGCCAACAGGCGTGCGAATGTCAACTACCCTAACTAAATTGTCTGGTCCGGGAAATGTGGCTGTGATTACCCCAAATTTCCATGCTAATGGAGGCAAGTTATCTTCTATTAGAAGGACCAGGTCACCAATGGAGACGTTTTCTTTAGCGAACTTCCATTTGTGACGCTGTTGCAATTGGTGTAGGTAGTCGCGCGACTATGATTTCCAGATAGCTTGGACAAACTTCTGGAGAAGTTGCCAACGGCCGAGACGAGAGATAGGAACGTGTGACAGATCAGGATCAGGTATTGCCGTTAATGGTGCACAGATTAAAAAGTGGCCAGGGATAAGTGTCACTGGATCGTTTACATCCGATGAAACGGCAAATAATGGACGTGAATTTAGACAGGCCTCTACCTGTGATAAAACAGTAGTAAACTCCTCAAATGTGAGTATAGACTTGCCGACAACGCGGCGCAAATGATATTTCAAGTTCTTTATACCGCTTTCCCAAAGCCCAACAAAATGAGGTGACGAAGGAGGAATGAATGACCACTTAATACCGTGAGAAGTTGCAAATGATTGAATTGTTAAAGTGGCATCCTTGTTATGCCAAAGCTTGTAAAGGTCACGCAAGACGTTGCGGGCCTTCCTAAAGTTCGTGCCATTGTCAGAATACAATTGGCTAGATATGCCCCTACGGGCCATGAAGTGACGTAAGGCGGCTATAAAAGCATTGGCTGTGAGGTCGGAAACCAATTCCAAATGAATGGCCCTAGTGCCTAAGCAAATGAATAGAGCCACATATGACTTGGACAGAGTCCTAGATATCTGCCCGCCATGACGGATCATGAAAGGACCACCATAATCCACTGCACAAAATACAAAAGGCCTGGAGGGAGTAACCCTAGGAGATGGCAAGACACCAAGCCTTTGAGCTTGATATTTAATATTGAACATGAGACATTTGACGCAGCTACGAATGATGGAACGAATCACTATCTTGGCGTTAACAATCCACCAGCGTTGACGAAGTGAATGATGGACAAGTTGAGCGCCAGCGTGGAGAAGTCGAGTATGCTCACTCTCAATTATGAGGCGAGTGATGTGAGCCGAAGGATGCAAAACAGTAGGATGCTTATTATCATAGGGTAGCTGCGACTGCTGTAGACGTCCGCCGACACGCATGATGCCGAACTCATCAAGAAATGGGTCAAGAGAAGACAGTTTACTCCTTATAGAGACAGAAGCTCCATTTCGAAGGCAATTAAGCTCAGTAGCGAAATGGATCGACTGGGATTGCTTTATGAAAAAGTTAAGTGTAGAATGAATTTCAGTGGGGGTGAGAACTCCAGAAATTTTCTTTGCCTTTAAGGATGTAGCATTTTTGATAAATCGAAAACAATAAGTGTACACGCGGGTCAGTCGGTGCAACGAGGAAAAGTCCTTGGAGAGTGGAGAGATCGATGGGTAAGATAGAAATTAGAGAAAGCTTGGAGGTTTGTTTCTCCTCAACGGAACATTCAAGAAGCGGCATATTAGAAGGTGAAAAAGGTGAAAAAACATTGGGCTCAGAAGATTGAGACAGACAAGTAGGACCATGCCACCAAAGCGAACAATCGCGCAAAACGTCAGGGTGACATCCTCTAGAAATAATGTCCGCAGGATTATTCTGCGAATCAATATGATGCCATGTGTGGGTTTCAGTGAGACGCTGAATCTCAGCAACACGATTAGCGACGTAGGTCTTCCACCTAGAAGACTGAGCATGAATCCAATAAAGAGATACCTTTGAATCGGAGTAGACGTGTATGCTATTGACAAAGGAACGGAGAGCATAGGTGACCTTGAATAGAAGTCGCGATAACAACAAACAAGCACAGAGCTCATTGCGGGGTAATGAAACCTGTCGAATTGGAGCCACACGAGATTTAGAACACAAAAGGTGACAAGAGGCCAATAAAACTTGATAAATAACTCTAATGTAAATGCAACATCCATAACTCTTTTCAGAGGCATCCGCGAATCTATGTAATTCAATTAACATGGGCTCAGACTTGCTGCGTGTGGAGCGTGGAACAATAATTTCACCAATTAAATATAACTTGTCGCATAATGAACGCCAATACGAATATAATTGCTCAGACATTGGCTCATCCCAACCAAGACTGCACAACCACAGTTGCTGCATAAACTGTTTGTAAAGGAAAACAATTGGGCCAATAAGTCCCAATGGGTCGTAGATACCCGCTATAATTGACAGGATTCTTCTCTTAGAAATACTTGAATCAACTGGAAGTGACTTGATGTCAAACATAAATGAATCTGCAGCGTTGTTCCAAAGAATGCCCAACGTGCGCACATTGCCTTGTTTGTTTAACGGAAGTGATGAATTACCATGATTAGTGACTACATTTGGCTCATTTGAGGCCCATTGATGTAGAGTAAAGCCATATTGACTCAACAACGTACTTAAGTCAGATTTTAATTTGATCAAATTAGAAATGGTTTCTGCACCGGTCAACAAATCGTCGACATAAAAATCATTAATTATAGCTGAAGCAGCGTCAGGAAATGAAGCTTCACTATCCTTACCAATCTGAATGAGGCAGCGAGTTGCCAAGAATGAAGCGCTAGCAGTACCGTATGTTACAGTACGCAGCACGAAATGTTTAAATTGTTCAAGCGAAGAATCACGCCATAGAATACGTTGTTAATGACAATCGTTATCAGAAACTAGAATTTGCCGATACATCTTCTCGATGTCAGCGATTAGAACATAATTGTGTGTACGAAATCGTAAAAGAATGGAGAAAAGATCTTGCTGTACATTTGGGCCCACTAACAAAATATCATTGAGAGATAGACCATTGCTAGTTTTAGCAGAACCATCAAAAACGACGCGAAGCTTCGTCGAGGAACTAGAATATTTAAAAACGGCATGATGAGGTAAATAGTAGGTATTTGAAACCTTGAAATCAACAGAACAATCTTCAACCAGCGTCATGTGGCCAAGATCCTTATATTCCTGTATGAAATTTGAATATTCACGCGCAAGATCAGCATCACGCTTGAACCTGCGTTCAAACTTAAAAATCTCGCTTCAGCGGTAGCATAGGAATCACCCAGCTGGGCATTATCAGAAACAAATGGCAGTAAAATGACAAATCTGCCTTCATTATTACGATTAGTAGATTTAACAAAATGTTCTTCGCAAACTGAGTCATTAACAATGGGTGCATTATCAAGAACGGTTTCAGTCTCCCAAAACTTCTTAAGAGACGCTAGAATTTGATCATCGTCGTTTCTTGCCAAAAACGAAACAGCAGCACCCTTTAAATGACAATGCTTAGGCAAATTGCCTGCTAGAATATAGCCTAACGTAGTTTCTTGTATGACAGGAAAGTTAGGACCACGAACATATTTGTTTGCTTGAATCAAATCTAAATAAAACTGCGCTCCCAACAATATGTCTATGTCAGCTGATACATTAAAATTTGGGTCAGCAAGGAAAATATTATCTGGGATATTAAAATGTTTTACGTCAAAAGATTGTGCTGGAAGCTTATGGGTTACAGTAGATAACACTGCACATTGAGCATTAAAAGTAAAATTTTGATAACGGGAAACAATACAAACTGATACCAAATTATTAGCGCAACATGTTGCATTATTAATACCTGAGATTGGTATATCAGATTTGGTTAAATTAAGTTGCAATTTTTTTGCAAATGATGCAGTACAAAAATTAACTGCGATCCTGCATCTAGTAGAATTCGCGCAAGTTGCTTGTTACCAGCGCGGTCGATAACAAATGCGACAGCTGTAGATAAAATAACATTGTTCACTGATTGCAATTTAAATGAGCAGTAATTACTACTGCTGGCAGGACTGTAATTTAGTTCCTCATTTATATGAAGTAGTGTATGGTGCCGTCTGGAACAGACCTTACACGAATGCTTGACTTTACAATTAGGAGAAAAATGATCTGGTCTCAGACAATTAGTGCAGCATTTGTACTTTAGTATAAATTGCCTTCGTTCCGATACGCTCAAATCGCGAAAAAATGTCACACATATAAATTGGGTGACTTGCCTTGCAGTATAGGCACGAATAATTATTTGAAGTAGAATGATAGCTTTTAAATACAGTGCTTCCAGCAGAGTTTTGTAACTTAGATTTTTCAGACTTATGGTTAAATTTTAGAATCGGTTTGTTAAGCTGCTGTCCAGCTTCCAGCGGTAGCGTGTTTTCTAATAGTTGCCTACGGGCATTTAGAAATTGTACAAAATTCTGGAAATTGGAAAGATTTTCAGAATCTATAGATTCTTTCCATAGTTTAAAGGTGGAATGATCAAGTTTTGTTGACAATAGCTGTATGACAATAAGTTCAAATGAATCTACTGACAATTGCATGGCTGTCAGAGAATTGGCAGAAGACGTTATGGCATTTGTAAATTCTGCTAAACTCTGTACAGAGTTCTTAGTTGTAGATTTTACTTCTAATAAATTTTGAATATAGTATTTGGCTAATATAAATTTATTGTCATATCTAGCGGACAGCAAACTTAACGCTATTGAAAAATTTTCGTGACGAATAGGCAAAGCCTTGATTAAATCTAGTGGTTTATTTTTAAGAGATGAATATAAGTAGTGTAATTTTTGTACTGAGGTTAAGTCTGATCTAGCATCTACCAAGTCTAAAAATATCGAATAGAAGTGCTGCCATTCGAGAATGTTACCTGTGAAGTAGGGCAGCTTGATAGGTTTTAATTGAATATTGCTACTTAATGTCTGAGATTCAGTCTGGATGTTAAAAGTGTCTAACAGTTGTAAAATCTTAGCCTCGGTTGAATACAAAAGCTAATACAAAAGACAACACGATAAAGAACGTTCTTCTAATAATTAGTTTCCACTTCCAACTGTTCTGCCAACTCTTGTCTATGGGGCCTGTTAAACGCCCTCTTTCTTTAAGTGTGGCATGACTCTTCATATGGTTTACAGAATTGTTGTGCTCTATAAGTTTAGAAAAACCGTTCTTCCAATCAGTACGCCCTCCTGCAAAAACCTTTGTCCCGTTAACAAGTCTATGCTGAAACACATTTCAGGTAACGTATCTAACCCTACCATCATTATATTCCCTCTTTGATTTTTTAAAGACCGCACAAGTGTACTGTTTACATGCAAACTTTACTACATAATCACGTAATTACTACATAAGAACTTCCCTACCTGATTTGATGATATTGCATCATGAATTTTTTACGTGAACTGGCTCATCATTCTTCATAAATGCAGTTTCCTCCACAGCGAACCTCTCAGGCTGAACACTGTGAACAATATCTTCAGCTTCACTACTGACATAGTTATTATTCGTATCACTAGAATATCTTGATTCCTGCAATATTAGACTTGCCTCGGTTTCTGGAACCAACCCACAATTCGGTATTACATGGACAGATCTACATTTATCAATTTGTTCTGGATTCCCCACAACTAAAGTCTCTGGGTGATCACTTTCAGTAATTTTTTCACTACCACTATTGACACTAGTTGTACCAACATCAATAAACTTCAAATAAGAACTTTCACATGCTTGTGGTCAGTTGTGCGTCACCAAAACTACATGCTTTGAATACACTATCAATTTTATGGGTTTTACCTATAATATTTTCCACTTTACCTACTTTTCCTTTTTCGATTTTAAATATTGTCTGACACCTAGCGCTTTCTTCTGTCAGCAATTTTATAAATATTCACACTAAAAACAATGTATATTATATTTTTAAATAAGATATTCTTCAATATCTACACTCATATTATGAAGAGAGAAACTTTGTTTGCATCTTAAATTGTAATTCAAATTAAGTTAGAAAACTTTAACCTATTCTAAGATCAGTCGGATAGATAAATATAAAGAACAGACACACATGCGGTATGATGTTTTATTAAATTACACATAAATTATAATTATTCAGTGTTATTTCCTGCATCGCATAAAAAACAAAATTAAGTACCGTCAAGTAACATCAAAATTATGTCCAACTACACCGTGTTGTGTTGAACGATGATTACATATTACACTTTTATGATGAATATTAGTGTATATACCAACGCATATTAAACCACGTGCACAAAAGCAACTTTTAATGTTACTTCCGATGTTTCATCTTCAATCCAAATCGACAAACTAAAAAATAATAACTACAGGAAAATATATTAATAAGTACACAAAGACAAGAGGAGCAGCGGTGGGGTAAAGAAAAAGTGATCAGGCGACTCGCACTTTATGCAGAAGTACAAACCATGCCAACAATTTTTTTGTGATTGGTTACGAAATTACGCTACGCTCACAGTCCATGATTGCTAGCAGCTAGTAACATCAACTCCATTGTCTCACATCAAATTACGCTACGCTCACAGTCCATGATTGTTAGCAGCTAGTAGCATCAACTGCATTGTCTCGCATCAAATTATGCTACGCTCATAGTCCATGATTGTTAGCAGCTAGTAGCATCAACTGACATTGTCTCGCATCAAATTACGCTACGCTCACAGTCCATGATTGTTAGCAGCTAGTAGCATCAACTGCATTGTCTCACATCAAATTATGCTACGCTCACAGTCCATGATTGTTAGCAGCTAGTACCATCAACTGCATTGTCTCACATCAAATTATGCTACGCTCACAGTCCATGATTGTTAGCAGCTAGCAGCATCAACTGACATTGTCTCGCATCAAATTACGCTACGCTCACAGTCCATGATTGTTAGCAGCTAGTAGCATCAACTGACATTGTCTCACATCAAATTACAGAGCCGGTAAACGATGTTCGAAATTTGAATGTAAACGAATTAATAGTTAAATAATTAAGTTATATAATGGAAGTATCACGTAGATAATGCTAATATTAGGGTGACCAGTTTTGAAGTTGGAAAGTTGGCACTCTCCCTCTGCCCAATCACTATCTGTCTGTCTATCTGCCTGTCTGTCTTTCTGTTTCTCTCTCTCTCTCTCTCTCTCTCTCTCTCTCTCTCTCTCTCTCTCTCTCTCTCTCTCTCTCTCTCTCTCTCTCTCTCTCTCTCTCTCTCTCTCTCTCTCTCTCTCTCTTACCGTCCCCACTAATCTTCCCTGAAATCTTATACCGACTGCAAAAAAGAATGTGCTCTACAGTAATTAAAGATGAAATTAAAATTATTTAATAATTAATTACTATTGATACTGAAAAGAAAGAAACTTACAATCAAATTAAACAATAGCCTATAAATTTCATAAATTGCCTAGAAATATTTGCTAGGCTCCTCCATCTTAGATGTGTCTGTTCAGCTGTATTTCCCTAATATTCAGAATATCATTCAAAATATTTTGCTTTTAATAAGGTGTCTGGCGCCTATGTGCAGAACTCTAGTTGGCATCCCTATACCTCCTCCGCCCCAATACCAATGTATCAGTGAGTACAAACGATAAACAATTAATCTTGTATACACAATGCTATTCCCTTTAGTTATAGCCATAGGCATATGTAACTGTTCTAAACACTTTACCAATTTAAAATGATGTGAGGCTTGACATGTTAGGAGTACCACACAATCACAAAAATTTGGCGAAAAGTTTAATACAATTAACTTAATGAATAATAATTTTTTTAAGTATTTTGTCCTCATCTGAAATTCTTGGCGCTTCTAATATCCTGGCATCTGCGTGCGCCGCACATTTCGCACACTGTGTTGGCACGCCACTGAATGTTATGAAACTCTGTACAATAAATGACTTTGAAATTAGTCTTAATAATGGAAAGTAAATTTTCTTGTGTCTACATCATCATTTAGTGTTTTTGTTATGGCTGATGCTGCTTCTCCATGAACTTGGAGACAAAGAATTAGAAAACAGGGATGATGCCTGGAACTAAAAGTACTATGGTGATTTATCACTTATAATTTCACCTTGAATGTACAATAGCCATATTTGTTTAATTTTACCTAAAGGTATGGTATTCAGGCCGTTCAATTATAATTATCTTTCACATAGACATCCTCAAAAACTCATGGTTGTCTTATAGGTGAGGCCATTTTATATTCGGTCCAATACAGTATACTATTAATATCCTCCTTCACATTATGATAAATACTCTAGACGCTGTATTGTATCTATACAAAACAACAGAATTCAATAAAATTTATAGAAAAATAGAAATCTATAAGAGAACTTGAAGATCAGAGTTGGAGGGTGCATGCTCCAATGGTGATCATCGAGTTCGTCTTTGAGGATACAAAGATCTTATCCTCGGAGAGTACTTATTACCCTCGGCTGCACATGGATTCCATAGACTTCTTTAATGAATTGTGATGAATGAAAGAGGAGGAAGCCTCCTGTTAAACAGGATTTGGCATGCTATGTTCTCAAACCAATCAGATAGCACTTGATGCTGTTTTCCAGTTTAGATCGTGCTGGCATGAAGGTCTATGTAAGTGCGCCTTGTTAAACAAAATACATAGTCTCCCTCATCACAGGGGTGAAATGGTGGACATCATGCCGATTGTTACCGACACTGATGATGACCTCCGATGGTGAGGCCGAAACGTCCATCAGTATAGACTATAGACCACGTCCTCACAGCCCGGCCGGACATCATGCCGATTGTTACCGACACTGATGATGACCTCCGATGGTGAGGCCGAAACGTCTATCAGTATAGACTATAGACCACGTCCTTACAGCCCGGCCGGACATCATGCCGATTGTTACCGACACTGATGATGACCTCCGATGGTGAGGCCGAAACGTCTATCAGTATAGACTATAGACCACGTCCTTACAGCCCGGCCGGACATCATGCCGATTGTTACCGACACTGATGATGACCTCCGATGGTGAGGCCGAAACGTCTATCAGTATAGACTATAGACCACGTCCTTACAGCCCGGCCGGGCATCATGCCGATTGTTACCGACACTGATGATGACCTCCGATGGTGAGGCCGAAACGTCTATCAGTATAGACTATAGAGCACGTCCTCACAGCCCGGCCAGCTATGTGGAAGCCCTAGAAACTCTGATATAGGCATTAACTTCAAATGTTTATAGTTGGATATATCAATCGACATCATCATCAACCTCAAGGATTAGGCTTTCATATCAATCTTAACACACATACCTTTTGATTCTTCTAATTCTTTACATACTTGTTGCATTTCAGAAGGAACAAATACATGAACAGCAATTGATTATCATTTTGTTCTTGAACAAGTCAAGTGTTTTCTTGAAGTCTTCTTATGATAGATGATATGCGGACCAATGAATGAATGTGTTTCACAGTATGTAATACAAACATTCCCCCTCAGAAGAAACTAGTTTTACAGCATTCATGACGTTTCTATTTACAAGAAAAGACTTAATACTTTGAGAGGAGATTCTACTTAGTTCAACAAATTGTTTTTTTTTTGTTATTGAAGCATCCTGTAATGGATCCAATCTTCTGTCATGTTCAATACTCAAAACACTTTTCCAGGTCAAACGTAGTAACATTTTTGCTTCTTTTTGTTAAAATAAATTACTACTTTAGGCAATTGTATTGTAGTTCTCAATATAGCAATCCATGCACAGTTCTCACTTATTTTGTTATTCAGAAAACACAATCTACACAAGCATGAAACAACGTTGATAAGAAAGAAGTTTACAATTTATGCTCATGGTACTTACTAAGGTTACGTTCATGAGCATCCCTCATTGACTGACTAATGAAATTGATGATGTATGCCTATAGATTAATAAATTCAGTATGAATTGCAACTAGTGTCGACAGAGCATGAAACACGCCTCAGGTTGATACAGTTCAATGTAGAATATTCTAAATGGTTACTATTTTTATGACATTACAGATCATTCTACATGTTTATCGGCTATTAACATGCGTTAACGAGATTGTTCAAGAACCACTGGTCCACGCGCTGTGTCCAAGGCCACAATCAATTATGCTCTAGTGATTTCTAGTAGCGCTGAAGCATAGTCACTAGATTACGATTATTCATACTACGATTATTCTGGAATTTCAGTGGGGTATAAAAATTGGCATTCAGTGGTGCTTAGTTTCAGTTTTAGTAGCGATTTATTCCACTGATATTTAAAGTATTGTGGTGAAGGGGTATGTGTTTTATAATTGTGCGGGACTCTATTAGTTGACATTCTTATTGCATGTGACAAATGTTTATTTGATTTGTTGTAAGAGACTACCTTGTTGATTACAAACTGTTAAAATGTGATAATTAAAACTGGTGATTAGTGAGTTAATTGGTGTCTTGTATTTTGTTTTCCACTGTACCATACAACAATCAGTTAGACTGTCGTAACAGTCGGTCAGAAGTGCGACAGAATCGTTGACAGTGGATATTTTGTACAAGACTAGTGTAATTTGTAATTAATTGGTAAACAATGGATGCCAATCAGATGATGAAAGCTTTTCAAGCTCTGCTACGGTAGACACAAGAACAACAAAATTTACACCAACAATGGGAGGCAGTGTGCCGTAACTATGGAATTTCGTTACGGCAACATACGAATTTTGTTTAAGTCAAATTTATGGCAATAGAAGTATTCGTTTGCCGTGGTGGCCGTAGCTACGTGATATATGGACACCTGCACGCTATCTAGTAGCGATGCATCGCGACTTGAGTTTCACTGCGCCGCTGTGAGGGGCCGGTGCTGGTTGTTGCCTTATACACGTGTTGTGCTCTCTCCGTTTTCAGCCTTCGAACCGGCGAGACGTTGCTGGTCCGGCTTCTGAAGAAAGTTTGAATTCTTTTTTAAATACCGGGCGTTTGATTTTTATTATGGCCGGCTGAGTAAAGAGGTGTGACCTGGGGTGTCTGCGGCCCGTTCATCCGTTCCCCGAGCGTCAGACCAAGATGAAATGTAAGAAGATCAAGGAACTTATACGGGGCTAATGTGCTAATGCCAATCTCTACAGGTATGTCGGGAGAACAATGTTTCTCGTGTGCAGTGGAAGTGAATTTTTGCAAAAAGAAAATTATTAACTTATTCCTATGTGTGCATTTGGCACTAATTGATTTTATCGTCAAGTGAGGTCCTGGCTAGTTATCTTAACACACACAAAAAACTTTTGCTTTAATTCTTGATATGTTTATTTACTTTACTCAATATCTGGAATACCCAGGTTATTTTAATGATTGCAAATTCATTTCTGAACTCAAGTTTTTCTTTTAAGAAGAAGGCACTTCCCGGCTTACTAGAGTGAAACATGCCTAGTTCCTTTATTTTCTCTGAGAAGGTCTCTCAGTATTTATTAGTGTTATCCATGTAACTGTCTTGTGTGAAAATTGTGAAGTGCATGTAAGTAAAAGAAAATTATGAAGTCGTATTCTTGAGTGCAGCTCCTTGTCAGTACGGGTTGTGAACTGTCCATCACATTGGTTCAAACTACGTTATATCCCTACACGTTTTGGGATTTAGAATTTATTTTAATTCTCTGTGAATTTCACATCAATGTTAAAATTGATGTGAAATCAATTTTTTGTATATACATATATTCATAAATCTAATGGAACTTAATCATGTTGGCTCAGTTTAAAACATGTTGAATGACTATATTAATTAATTGTTGAGTGATGAGTATATATAAATAGTGTTATGGATCTAGTCATTCGTATACACACTGAAACGTTTGGCACACGTTACAATTCGGGAACCTGGTTAATTGGCTCAGGTCAATTAAACAGGCTGCCATTATCTTTACAAAATCATAAATAACTGGAAAGTAAACAAAAGTTAAATAGGCTCCCGTGAATTGAGGAGTATTGACAAGGGATTTGGTAGATATATTCACTCACCTATAGGATAACCATAACATCTCTTTATTATATTTTCTTGAATAATACTTTAAATATGATTGTTATTTTGTTTGATTACATTAAACAAATAAATTACTCAAAAGTTGTGCATCAAATGCTCTTACGTCTTTTAACATGTTACTCTGGTGATCAAAATAAAATTATATATTTATTAACTACATCAAATACCTCGGATCCGGGTTTTAACTTAAGAATGCTCTACAATAAGTCAACATTATGCAAACTATTTGAATACTAGTTTGCTCAAATTTCGAATTACCTTTTACCTTTAACTATTATCAGATTAATATTTCATTATTGTAATTACAGACACTACTATGTTAACATTTACATTATTAGAATCAGTCTTTGCAAAAAATATACTGCTTTTGTTGCCATTGTTAAAAATATAATGGTTTGGTTTCACCTTGATACAATGTGATCAGCGGCGGGTTCTCTTGTTGTTACTCTACAGTTGCGTTTCCTAGAAGTTCTACGATGTCGTTCGGGTGTCTCCATTTATTTTGTAGATTCTTAGTTGCGAACATGACGAAAGGATGCTGTTACCTGAAGCTCGTGAATTTGTCGTTGTTACTTCACTCCTGATGTACGGTGTTCACTCTTTTACACTTTACATTTTGCTTTTAACTGCACTAATGTTACTCTATAATGTTTGGATAGAACGTACCTTACAACTTAAACATTTCGTTTCCTTTTTTAAAAAGATGTGTCGGCTAAGTTAGTTACTTTTAGTTATTTCACTACAGTTCAACTACATAACTCGTTTTACTTTCACCACATTTCAATTACTTGTGGAGTCTGTCACCATGAAATATTACGTTCAGTTACATCGCCATTAATTTTTTATATTTACACTTTATTTTACGACACATGGTAAAGCTGTTACCTTGTCGCTGATTCTCGCTCGACTGGGGTTGGTTTTGCGGCAGTTAGTAGGGAGAGGGATTTGTTCGCGCGGAGAGAGAAAAATAGTTCGTACTTTATTATTATTATTATCATACTATTTAACTACTATTAATAATACTACATTTTCTTTATTGAGTTAGGTATTTTTTATTATTATTATTACGTCTTCTTATTTAATTATCACAATTATTAATTTTCGCTTCAATGCAGAGTAATTTTCATGTCTGTGCTAGATTTTTACAAGTTGATACAGGCATATAAGTACACAGGGAAGGGTTAAATATTAAGGGGTGTTATCGCAATTTTATTATAGAATTCTTTTAGGTTTTAAAACTATTTATTTTGGGTATTAAGGCGGGGTTACATTATCATTTACTTTAGGGGTTTATGTTCTGTTTTAATGTGAGATTTTAAATTATTTTAAATTTCTTTTATTTCATTTTTTCCTCTTTTAAAATCGTCACATACTCCTCCTCTTAAGCCTCAGACTCCGGTTTATTTGTTTAGGAATGTACCGGGAGTATGTTTGGGGATTTCTGTGTTAAAATTTAATTTAGTACACGATTTGTTTTCTCTATATCTCTTTAAATAATCTTGTTCATTTAAATGTTCTCCTCCGTGAAATTCCCTTTATCTCACTTCTTACCATGCTAATTTATATTTTAATTCTTAATACTAATTTCCCTAATTATCCGTAACTCACAATATCGTGGCCCGACTGATTACATTTTACATACTCTAACTCTAGTAGTTAGTTTTCTGCACTTTCTTTAACTCTTGTAAAGAACTTTCTTTAACCCTAGTAAAGAATTTTTCAGTGCGGCGCCATTGTGACTATGTTACGTTACCTATATATAATTCTTAATTCTACTACCGAAATCTAAAGCCAATCCCATACTTGACCTTAGATTCATTCTTATCCTAATTTCTTATGCTACTGAGAGAATCGGAATTTCACGAAGATAATAATTTTTGTTTTTAAATGATCAGCTGTAATACATAAACAAAAGGAGACAAACACTTTACTTTCAGCGATCAGCTGTTACTGTGGAATGTGGGTCAAACTAGTTTTCTTCAAACAATGGCATTGTTTACGCGTCCGAAGGGGGAAGTTAGTCAACTCGAGGGTGTATATATCTCTATGGTTCCATTTAACAATAGCTGGCGGCTAGGGAATTATTTTCAAGCAGGACACAACTTATTTATTATTATTCATACATATTATTCATTTCTTTTTACTTATTTCACTAATACACTTTTATAATTATAATTCTACTAACGTGTTATAATAATTTACGATATTATTAAACTTTTTATTTTAAATGACTTATTATTTATTTTGTTTCAAACACTTATATTTGGACACAAAATTTCATACTGAAATTTCTCTCTCTCAGATTATTTCTATTCATCAATTGATTATCTTACACTTATGTCACATCTTTAATTCGTTTTCTCAATGTTTAACATAGTTAACGTTAATTCATTTAAACACATACACATATATATCTTCTTTCATATTAAGCTTCCATATGCAATCTTATCTCAATTAATCAACATAACTTATCTCACAACAAATAAATTCTCAATATGGACATATATAATTAATCAAAACAAAACGATAATACCATTTTATCGTAGAGAGAAATTTCATACGAAGAGTACATTATGTTTACATTCACACAACAGATCAGCTGGTTGGGGGAGGTCTATTGTGTGCGTTACGGTGGCTCACCGCCCACCTAGGCAAGGCTTTACAACAAAGAAGGGTGATTTCTGACAATTTGGAACACGTTTCACTTCCTGCACAGGATTGTCTGTTTAGTCAACCAGGGAATGTCATTCAAACAACGTACTTGTATACGAGGGGAGAGGGTACTTTTCTCGAGCTGTTTCGTGTCAAGAAACAAACATGAACTAGCCTGTAACTACCGTCAGGTTGAAAATTGAATATTTTTACAAGCGGGGACTTGCTTATTATGTCGATTTCCTAACACTACTATTATTACTTTATTAATAAAACTCTATTTATTTATTCACAAATCCAGAGTGATTTTAGCAAGTTATTGTTAATTAGCCCAGGGTACACAATTATTATTTAACAACACAAGTCATAAAAGTGCGCATCTTATTTATAAAATTATTTACTTGTTTTTTTTTTTGCTTTAAACGATGTCTGAAATCTTTTGTTACTGAGCAAGGGGTCACACATTTTGTAATACAATAGAGTGAGGTGATGTATGGTCTAACTCGTGGTGACAGAGCGTAACAAAGGGATAGTTGGGTACAAGCGGGAACAGGTCATTTTCTTGTCTGAGATTGTCGTTAAACTGACAAGTTGGGGAATGCATTTTTAAACAGGTTTTACCCTAGGCTTACAATCTTTAAATAATTATTATATTATATTTAAATATCCTTACCTTATATATCATGGATATTATATTATATTATCTTATTACATCACATAATGATTATAAAAACACACTATCCTAATTCTGAATTTACTTACTTCAATTCTTCCTTTTGCGTATTTTAAATTAACATTCATAGAGTGAATAATTCTACCACATATTAAATGACAAACACAGGGCATTTTATCTTGCTAATTATCATTTATTCATTAATTAAGCAGAGTTGCGCATTTGTTACGTTTGGCACACGTTACAATTCGGGAACCTGGTTAATTGGCTCAGGTCAATTAAACAGGCTGCCATTATCTTTACAAAATCATAAATAACTGGAAAGTAAACAAAAGTTAAATAGGCTCCCGTGAATTGAGGAGTATTGACAAGGGATTTGGTAGATATATTCACTCACCTATAGGATAACCATAACATCTCTTTATTATATTTTCTTGAATAATACTTTAAATATGATTGTTATTTTGTTTGATTACATTAAACAAATAAATTACTCAAAAGTTGTGCATCAAATGCTCTTACGTCTTTTAACATGTTACTCTGGTGATCAAAATAAAATTATATATTTATTAACTACATCAAATACCTCGGATCCGGGTTTTAACTTAAGAATGCTCTACAATAAGTCAACATTATGCAAACTGTTTGAATACTAGTTTGCTCAAATTTCGAATTACCTTTTACCTTTAACTATTATCAGATTAATATTTCATTATTGTAATTACAGACACTACTATGTTAACATTTACATTATTAGAATCAGTCTTTGCAAAAAATATACTGCTTTTGTTGCCATTGTTAAAAATATAATGGTTTGGTTTCACCTTGATACAATGTGATCAGCGGCGGGTTCTCTTGTTGTTACTCTACAGTTGCGTTTCCTAGAAGTTCTACGATGTCGTTCGGGTGTCTCCATTTATTTTGTAGATTCTTAGTTGCGAACATGACGAAAGGATGCTGTTACCTGAAGCTCGTGAATCTGTCGTTGTTACTTCACTCCTGATGTACGGTGTTCACTCTTTTACACTTTACATTTTGCTTTTAACTGCACTAATGTTACTCTATAATGTTTGGATAGAACGTACCTTACAACTTAAACATTTCGTTTCCTTTTTTAAAAAGATGTGTCGGCTAAGTTAGTTACTTTTAGTTATTTCACTACAGTTCAACTACATAACTCGTTTTACTTTCACCACATTTCAATTACTTGTGGAGTCTGTCACCATGAAATATTACGTTCAGTTACATCGCCATTAATTTTTTATATTTACACTTTATTTTACGACACATGGTAAAGCTGTTACCTTGTCGCTGATTCTCGCTCGACTGGGGTTGGTTTTGCGGCAGTTAGTAGGGAGAGGGATTTGTTCGCGCGGAGAGAGAAAAATAGTTCGTACTTTATTATTATTATTATCAT
This sequence comes from Magicicada septendecula, assembly GCA_034769895.1. NCBI lineage: Eukaryota > Metazoa > Arthropoda > Insecta > Hemiptera > Cicadidae > Magicicada > Magicicada septendecula. The sequence goes on along the minus strand of CM068375.1, from coordinate 381,700,010 downwards.
ACTAATTAACTACTATTAATAATACTACATTTTCTTTATTGAGTTAGGTATTTTTTATTATTATTATTACGTCTTCTTATTTAATTATCACAATTATTAATTTTCGCTTCAATGCAGAGTAATTTTCATGTCTGTACTAGATTTTTACAAGTTGATACAGGCATATAAGTACACAGGGAAGGGTTAAATATTAAGGGGTGTTATCGCAATTTTATTATAGAATTCTTTTAGGTTTTAAAACTATTTATTTTGGGTATTAAGGCGGGGTTACATTATCATTTACTTTAGGGGTTTATGTTCTGTTTTAATGTGAGATTTTAAATTATTTTAAATTTCTTTTATTTCATTTTTTCCTCTTTTAAAATCGTCACAACACATGTGTATGTATAAAACATGTTACATTTTGAGAGACCTGGTTATTTAATATTTTTTTTTAATAATGGTGTGCACTATGAAATCAGAAAACCAATGAGCTATACAAGTTTAGTAAAAAAAAATTGAGTACGCACATTGTGAATTTCTGACTAAAGAACATAATTACCAAATTATATTTAACATTATACCTTTACTAATTATATTGTTGTTGTTCTTAGTTTTTTGATTGAGATTTCAGGTGGTGCATGTTGTTTGTGTAAATTAATTAAAATAGTACAACCAGAGGTGTCCTGTAAAAAAAAAAAAAAAAAAACTTATTGTTATTAGATGTATTAAATTTTAAAAACCTCTCGGTTTATTTTTTTTATTTATTAATGTTAATAATAAATCAAACAGTATTAAATTATGAATAAATTATTATTATTTGACGTATTAAATTTTGAAAACCTCTAGATTTATTTCTTTTTATTAATTAATGTTAATAATAATTTATTGCCAAAATATATCGAAATTATATTTTTATAAGGGTTTTAAAATTTACCGGAGAGGTTTTGTTGCATGATTATTGTTATTTTAAGTAAATACTTCTATATTCTGGGTACTATGAAGTACACGCCTTGTACATAAAATTGTAAGGCTTTTTGAAAAGGAATTAGAGAACCAATAAATTTGTTGTTTGTTGAGTTTGGAAATTGAGGTCACCTCATTAATTCAATTGCCTAATGGTTCCCCAGTACGAGGCCTTTCTTCCACTAGGAGGCCTCCTCCTGGTTTTGAGCAAGTGAGCCGGTCATCCAGGTAAGCTGTAGAATTTAGTTACACTCTTTTAAGAAAGTTAAAATTCTGAAGTATGGTTAATGTGTTGTGATGACAATGATGAGCGGCTCAGCAGAAGAGACAAAAAAAGAATGTCGATGGAAAAGAAAAGAAACAGAGGAATGACAAAAAGCACTAATGCTGGAAACACAAGAAAGACAGAAAGTACTGATGCTTGAGTCGGAAGGACGAAAGGCAGAGGAACGGAAGGACGAAACAGACAACGTCAAAGAGTTAATACAGGAGTAAAACAGGCCAAATAAAAAACCGCCTCAGAGTTGAGTCTCCTACGAGGTGAGCTTAATAAACAAGTTACTAAGAATCAATGACACTAGAAATACCTGAAGTAGAAAAATCTGTCTCGAGTGTTGAAGAATCGATGTCTACAAAAATATCTGTCAGAGAAGAATCCATGTTAAATAAAATATCTACAGTAGAAAACTCAATGGCAAACTTAAGAGAACAAATTAAAAGTGAAGTTGAGCAGTTAATGAAGATACAACAAAAACAAATTTCTGAACAGACTGTACGAATGATAAAGACAGGAAAGATAATAGAGAAAGTCACTTTGCCTGCGGTTGGGACTGTTAAAGGCTCCAACCTTTGACAGAAGCACACACTGAGCAATGTACCTCAGACAATTTGAAGCCGCCACATGTGCAAATAATTGGACAGATAAAGAGAAGGCAGTTTCACTCGTTCTCGCTTTAAAAGGAGCTGCCGCAGAGCTACTACAGAAAGTGCCACATGACACCCAGAACATCTATGCCAAATTGATAAAAGCTTTAGAATTACGGTAGGGTGATAAACATTTGCGAGATGTGTACTGGACTCAGTTGAGAACAAGGCGACAGTATTCCGGGGAACGTCTTCAAGAGTTTGAAGCAAGTATCGACAGATTATCTAGATTGGCCTATCGTGAAGTGCCAGAAGATGTTCAAACAAGGTTTGTGATCCAGACATTTACTGATGATATCCGAGATAATGAACTACAGCAAGTGTTACGAATAGCAAGACACCACAATAGTGGAGACGCCTTGGTACATGCATTGCAATTTGAGTCCACAAAGTCAGTGTCTGGTTGGACGAGTATAGACTGTGTGCTAAAAGATTGCGATGGCACAGACGATGAAGAAGAAGAGCAAAGAACCGAGACACAACCAGCGTTGGCAAAGAGTAAGGTAAGAAAGGATTGAAGACCAAAGTGTTATCGATATGAGAAACCTGGACATCTACAACGAGATTGTCGGGTTACAGTTCAGCAGCAGGTAAACGAGCAGTAGTCGGTACAATGGGGCGTGTGCTGACTAACTGTAGGAACAAAGTCCCTAGACAATATGGAATTTCTACACTTCAGAAAAACAGCAGCAGCTTGGTGGTTACTGGATTTGTTCAAGAAAGGTCAACCTCGATTACAGTTGACATAGGTGCAATAGTTTCCATTGTGGGCCCTGATGTGGTGAAAAATCTAAAGCCAATCTGGTGCTCTTGCAGCTTGCGAACAGTTACTGGACGCTCTGTAAAAGTGTTTTGAAAAGTTGAAATACACCTACACCTCGGTTGACTTGCGTTTGATCATCAAGTACTTGTTGGAGACTTTGTGGCTGAAGCAATTCTCGGTGTGGATGTTACAAACACATATGGATTTATAGTCGACTTCAAAAACAATGTCTTGAAAATCGGAGAAGAAGAGCTAAATGCTCTCCACAATGACTACATCAGAAAAATGGATGGAAAATGCGCTGATGCATAGTATAGATTATTCTGGAATTTCAGCGGGGTAAAAATATAGGTATGCTGCAGCTCTTAATTTTTTTTTTTGATGCCGACTTATTCCAGTGCAGTTCGAAGTATTGTGCCAAAAAGAGTTATGTGTCTTATAATTGTGAAAGACTCTATTAGTTGATATTTTTATTGCATGTGAACAATTTTTATTTGTTTTGTTTTAAGAGACTATCTTGCTGATTACTGTCTGTTTAATTGTGATAATTAAAGCTGGTGATAATTCTGCTCTTACTTTGCAGCTTCAAGTAATATTTCTTCTGCTGGAGAAATCATTTTAAAATTATTTTGAATAAAAATTCATAAACAGTCACAACACACAATCACTGTTTAGTGTTGCTAAGTAAAGTAAAGAGGTGTTGCTTAAAGTTAGTAAGGAACTTTCAGAAGCATATTTTATTACAACTGGAAAGTAGGCGGTGTCGTTATATTAATGACAGGTAAAGGCTGAAAATAAATAACAAATAATTATAAAATTTAGTCTGAAATTTAAAACTTTCATAATTCTGAATGTAACAGTGGAATATTAGACGAGTTTACTCTACTTTATAAAGATTATAATTATTTTAACTAAATTAAGTTCTATTTTAGAGTTGGGCACAATGAAAAAGCAATTTTCTGTGCGCTAAGAGACATGTAAACATGGTGTTTTCAGAGAGGTATAATGAAAATAATATTTAGTTACCTGCTCCTATTTAAAATAATGTTAACAGAATTATTTAATGATTAAATTAAAATTATCTATGATTTATAATTATTTAATTATTAAGGTTTGAATTTTTAATGCAAAATATTTTAATCCATTTTTTCTGAATAGGAAATTTATATATTTTTTTGAAAAAAATTTAATTTGTGGATTTATTTAACATGATTTTAATTTTTTCAACAGCCAAAGCAGCTTGTTCAATAAAAAAAAAGAAAACAAATTTTCAACTTTTAACTTTTAACCAGTTAATTTGATTTTAACGTTAACTGTAATCATTTACTTTTTGCACACATTAACTGTAACTTTAACTTAGTTAATTTTTGAGGCCACTAACTTTAATTTTAATCAGTTAAAGTATTTTAACTTTCCCAAGTCTGCTGCGCGCGGTGTGTTCAAGGCAGCAATCAATCACAGTCTAATGTTTTCTAATAGATGCCTATTATGGAATATTCTGGAATCTAAGCGGGAGTTAAATACAAGACTTCAGCGATGCTTAGTTTAGTTTGAGTTGCGATTTATTCCAGTGCAGTTCGAAGTATTGTGACGAAGTGTTACGTATTTTATAATTGTGCGAGACTCGTTGACATTATTATTGCATGTAAACAGTTTTTATTTGATTTGTTGTAAGAGATTATCCTGTTGATAACAAACTATTTAATTGTGATAATTAAATCTGGTGATTAATTACTTAATTGGTGTCTTGCATTTTGTTTTTCACTGTACCATATGACAATCTGTTAGACCGTAGTAACAATATATACATATAACTACACACAGAACAATGGGCAGACGTCAAGAAAATCCTGGGAGTTTCTTATTCAGTCACATTGCAGTTATTAAACATCTGTAACACTAGACTATGTGCTTTTTGTCAAGTCAGTCTGGTTTGCAATTTGCTTGGTTATCAGAATGTGACTGGCTTGATATATGCAGTGTAGCAGCTAAAAGCTCCTGATAATGTACAAATTGATCTCTACACTCCTGAGAATCAAAATAAATATATTTGCAAATTCATGGTACCAAAATACCAACACCATCACCTATTGTCCAGAACCCAGGATGGCCAACTGAATGTAACAATACAAGAAATACAATAACATTACTGACAGCGAGAAAACAATAAAAATTATATTACTAATGTTTTACAGAGGTTTATAAGCATGAGTCGTGTAGGGCATTATAGAAACCTGCAAAGTCCTTTTACATAATAGTTTTATTATATACACAGATTTAAAAAGTGGTTTACTATGTTTTGTAACAGTTCAGATTGATGAGGGGCTATAATATAAAGTTTTCCAGTTTTGGTTTAACCAGAGTATAATAATGGGATACCTCCGTGTGAGGTACAAAATGGTACAGGAATGCATGTTATCAGAAAGGGTGCGCATTCCCGCGGACGAGCGCATGGTTAGGCCAACATTCACACGAAAATGTCACGTCTAAAAAATTCCTTCTCACCCGGCACTAGACGACGTAAACTCCTCGAGAGGTGCTCGTCCAATGAAAACGCTAGTTGCCACGGGCAGAACGTTTTGGCCAACTTGAAAAACGTCGGCGTCGGTGGCAGTCGGCTAATAACATCTAACCCGCGCAGTTGCGTGGGTGCACGGTCCGCCTAAATTACCGAAAACAATGTAGACCGACCGGCCGAAATAGTGAAAGTGTATTTCAGACGACAGTAAAAGAATTTTAAATCAACCGTAATTAATTAACACCAGTCAACAAAAGAAGAGCGGTTCAGTGTAAAAGGCTCACGAGCCGAAAATTCTAATAAGAGTGAACATGGGTGATTAAATTACACATAAAATGTAAAACGTGGTAAAATATCAACAGTGAAACGTTAGCCAACAATAAGTGACCAAAATTTTATTAGTGAGAACATATTTCGTCAGACTATGCGATCAAGGAAAAACACGGGAGTGTTGCCACCACGTGTCCGACACCACCAAAGAGAAGTAACCGTTTCAAAATTATTTAAAATCAATTTGAGAAATTAAAAGAAAGACCTCATAATAAGAAAGAATGAAAGAGTGAATGAAAAAATACTGGGTTGCCTTCCTATAATTTAACTAATCATTTACGTTAAGGTTTGAAACTAGTTATTAGAATATTTACCATGTTAAAGTAGCCTAAAGGTTTGTTTTTGTATTTTTGAAGAAAAAGTAATTAAAAGAACAGTAATAGTTTTTGAGAAGAAAATGAATACCAAGTAAATTTAAAAGAAAATTAAAACAAATGTTGAAATTGAATAATAAACAGCGCTGATTAACATAGCAAAAGAGCGTGTTTATTACGTAACGAACCCAGTAACCTCTCTTACAGACTGTGAGTTCGTGTAACAGGATTCTGGACCCCGAGAAGGTAAGTGTTAAGAATTTTAGTTGATTAATAAAGATGTTAAAATACAAATTTTGATATGTAGATGCCTAGTTAAGTATTTTAATAATGTCGTGGAGTTAAATTGGCTAGGAACATGAAAATAATGGTACATAAGGGGATTGTATTTAAACACATTTATTGTACGTAAATTAGTACAAATCGATTTAGATTTGATGAAGGTTAGCTAAGCCTTCAGGCATCATGACGTATAAGAAAAAATTATATTTAAGAAATGAACCGCAATTATGCAACACTAAGACAAACATGAAATAATTTAGGCCAAAGGCCCTACATAATATGTCGCGACATGAAAATAATTAAGCTGATAGGCGAAACGCAACGAGCGTAGCTAAACGACTGTTTTGTTTGAAAGCTCAGAGCACTGAGTCCGTCATATCTACCAGAAGCAGCAAAATTAAATTATGAATCAGATTAGCCAACCTTCCATCAATATAATTCCCACACTACAAATACCAACATTATTGTACGTAACTGCCCGCAAAAAATCGAACGATTTTTTTTGTAATACATTGTTAACAATCTATATTATAAAAAGAAAACACAAGCATGTATGTTCTTACTAATGGAGATTAACCACTAGTAATTTGATGTCTTAATTATCGACATTGGAATGTCAGATAACAAAGATTATAACATTAAGTTGTCCAGAAATAAAACCTTGGACTGGTAGATAATGATAAAGTTAAACAGACCAACGTTGGCTTGCAAACTGACTCATACATAATTATAAACATGCATGAATCAGCAGACATGCATACAATGCAGAATATGATGGCTTGATAATGAATAATCTGTGACTCATCCTTTGATGGGCCAGATTTAAATTGCAAATATTTATGCAAATCATGATTAATAATTTAAGCCAGTCAAAGCCAGCTGATTTATACATAATAAGATTGCATATTATATGAAATGAATAAACAAAGATTATTAAAAAACGTTACAAGCATATAGAAACATAGATTAAGCATAACGCTGTAGTATAATAATTAAATAGCGCATGCTATACCAAACAATTGCAAGAATGCACAAATACATTGACATGCGAGAATAGATGATACATTGTTGCATAGTTACAAGTATATAAATGAAATAACATGTGTGTTATAATCACAAAAATACATGATAGAATACAATAGAATATATGTGTGTTGCATAATTACAAAATACATGAATACAAGGCATAAAATACAATATAATAGTACAAGTGACAAATGCAGCAAATATGTTCATACAAAAATATAATGCATGTGTTGAGCAATTACAAGTAACACATGGAAATTCATAGAATAATGAAATAGCAATGCACAAATATCAATAAAAAATGTGCAGCAAATATCCATATAAATATGATACTGTAATTTATTGCCGCGTTACAAATCCAGGGAACCCATCTTAACTGACCTCTGCCAATTACATGGGCTGCCTACGTTGTAACGAACTGTATTAAAATCAAATTAATTGAACAAATTACTCACTATCAGTGTAAGGAAACAAGGGAAGGTATTTTACTGATTTATGCACTCATTTTCATGTGTAACAAGACGACTTCTCTTTATTTAACAACAGTTACTGACAGATCCCATGACATCATTATTTAAACTAAAATATTTAAATGCTTTTTATAAAACTATGGGATCAAATTGATTATATATTCTTATACCTCGGATCCGAGTTTACTTTCTGTATATTAATAGTAAAGACTTCTAATTATTTTCAGTTCATTTTAGAAGCTTGCAAGACTTCTTTAACCATTTGAAGAATGGTACTATTACTTGGAACGATAATAAGTTACATTAACATTTAAAGCGTTACAACGTATGATAAGTGAATTTTTACAGTAAACTCTTAGATTTTCTCATTATAATGTTTACATAAAATTAATCGTCTTTGAAAAGTCTCTTTTAGAAGTGAGTAGTGTAACAAATATGATTAAATCTCGATAGCAAGGCTATCGAGTCGCCTTTACAATTGAACGTAGAAACCTCGTCCTGGGGTGTCCGTCTTGGGAATTCTTGTAGTCGGCGTCATCATCTGGGTCGTGTCTTCGGCAAGAATAGGTCGGATATTCACAGAGGAGATTGAAGCTTCTTTGGTGTAAGTATATGTAGATTCTCGGATGTCCTAAGCAACGTCTTAAGCATGGTATACGTGTCTTTATGAAGTTTCTGCAGACCACATCTTCAGGAGTGATGTTGTAAATGGAGTTACCTCTTGAAGGGAGTCGTCATCTTGCTAACCACTAGTTCTGTTTTTGTGTTACATTTTCTTTCTTCTTCTTACCACATAGTTATGTTATTGTTACACACGACACACGCTTTCCACTTTTAGCAGTGGCAGTTAATATACTACATTTAACTAAAACCAACAAATTAAAAACATTTTGGTAGAGCTTTCGCTCGTACGTCTGTACTGCGTGAAGGCAACATAGCGAGAGACTTTCTGCTCGCTTCAACTGGTACTTAACAAAGGAGAGGGGCAACTACTCCGCGACAATATAGTCCCTATTTTTATTTAAGTTAACATTCTTATTACCAAAAACTATACCTTAATAATACATATATAATTTAAGTGAGTTATTTTAACGACTATTTGTGTCTTCAGATTTCTAATTATAAATATTATGATTTTTTATCTCTTCCTAAATTACAGACGACTCGGTAAACACGTCGAGTCCGGAATTAACAGGTCACCGCACGATGACAAGCAAAGGGTTAATTATGATAATAATAACTTTTTTACAATTCGCCCTTTTTATTAGTTTTTCTTTGGACCTCTTAATTACTTCTCATTCTCATACTGAGTAAATACAGGGGTTTTAGGTATTATAGTGAGATTTAAAATTACTTAATCGCTGGCAAACTTAATTTTTTTTATTTACGATTACAGTTAGAATTTAAATCGTCACATACTCCACCGCTTAAGTTTCACGTTACGGTTGTTTTTGGTGAGTCTAACGCACAATTGGGGACTTGGAGTATGTACGGTGTCAGTGTGTGAAGTTATTTATTATTAGTATTATTTATTATTATTACACGGTGTGTTCTCTCTAATTCTCTTTAAATGATCTTGTTCATTTAAATGTTCTCCTTCGTGAAATTCCCTTTTTCTCATTTCTTAACACCCTAACTTATATTTTAAGTCTTAATACTAATTTCCAAACCTTAGATTGGACAGATCCCTACTTATCCGTAACTCACAATATCGTGGCCCGACTGACATCAGCTTACTCTAACTACACCAGTTAGCTTTCAGCACTCATTTAATGATATCTGGCACCTTTCTGCCCCATCCTTACACTTTTCAGTCGGCGCCGTTGTGACTTGTTACGTTACATGTATATAATTCTCTCTTAATTATATACCATAAACTTATCTCTAATATAATCTAAAGAGGATCCCATACTCCACTTTAGACTATAGCTAATCCTAACATCTTATGTTACTTGAGAGAAGCGGAATCTCACGAAGATAATTCTCATTATCTCTTTAACAATTCTTAAACAAACTATGCGGAAGGGGAGACACTTTACACAAAGCATTGTAATACACAGGGGTGGTTTTCAATTGTTTAGGGACGCTACCGTTTCGTACAATAAGGGGGAAGGTGAGTGGCTGCTTACTACAATTCTCAACACGCTTTATTTCCTCGAACTGGCCACGACCGGGGTGTTTACACTATGCAACTACACTTGTATTATTATTATTTTCCTTTCTCTTATTTACTGCTACACTTCACACAAATTTAGTTTAAACTTAAGATTTATTCAGCCTTATTATTTAAAACAATTATTATTATTCACTTATTCTGATTTACTTTCTTTATTATTATTTACTTTTCTTTTTTTCTAAGAAGCTTACCTTTTTCTTTTAATTTATTCATTATTTACTTTGGGGGATTTCAGAAACTTACCTAGAACTATTGCCTATTTAATTACCATATCTATTTATTTGAGTCACTATATTTATTATTATAAATTTATTATTATTAAGTTACTACATTATTTAATTGTCGTCACGGTGAAAATACTTGCTCTACTATACTATTCACTAATTACAAATATAAGATAAATTCTTGAGTAAATAATTTGCACAATTCAGAAAAGAACAATTTCTCTTCTAAGGGAGAGACAGAAATTCCACACACATATATTTTTCAAAGTTAAATAGCCGATCAGCTGTTTGCTTGAATGTAGGCCACCCTCTTTATTTAGTAAACAAAGGTAGGGTCAGTGTGTCCGTGAGAATGGGGGGTTTGACGCTCACGTATTGTTCTCTACACAATGCCACCGTTTAACTTCCTTAACAGGTCATAACTGGAGGAAACAGCTGGCACGCATAGGGTGAATCTTATTCAACAATGCACACCTCCAATTTACACTAGTATTACGCTTTATAACAGTTTGACTTTATTCATTCATGTACTTTCCCCAATTTAAATTAATTATTTATTTTGGTCACAATTTCAAGTTACGAAATTCTTTCCACATAATTAACTGGGTCTACTTTACACAGGAGCATTATTATTAACAATGTTTTTCTTTACCGTGACAACAGACATACATTAACATATACTATGCAGATTGAATAATTATAATGCAGGATTATTCAAGAAACAACAGGTCTTGGATTGTCATAATACAAACCTGTTAAAGACTGATCAGTTGAGCAAACATTACAATTCATGTATGCAAGTAGATACATGCATATATCTTCCTACAATGATATTTCAATTTATACAGACTATCTTTTACGTATGTCAAACCAAATTCATTTTTTTTTTAATTAGAGTTCCATTAATTACATTCTCTGAGTGCATAGATCAATAACTGAATGCTGTGAGTTATTTAATTTACTAATAAATTAAGTGAGCAGAGTGGCGCAATTTTGTTGCGTCACGATGCTCACAACTATTCTAACTTAAGCAGAGTGGCGCAATTTTGTAAAGTATTGCCGCGTTACAAATCCAGGGAACCTATCTTAACTGACCTCTGCCAATTACATGTGCTGCCTACGTTGTAACGAACTGTACTAAAATCAAATTAATTGAACAAATTACTCACTATCAGTGTAAGGAAACAAGGGAAGGTATTTTACTGATTTATGCACTCATTTTCATGTGTAACAAGACGACTTCTCTTTATTTAACAACAGTTACTGACAGATCCCATGACATCATTATTTAAACTAAAATATTTAAATGCTTTTTATAAAACAAAGGGATCAAATTGATTATATATTCTTATACCTCGGATCCAAGTTTACTTTCTGTATATTAATAGTAAAGACTTTTAATTATTTTCAGTTCATTTTAGAAGCTTGCAAGACTTCTTTAACCATTTGAAGAATGGTACTATTACTTGGAACGATAATAAGTTACATTAACATTTAAAGCGTTACAACGTATGATAAGTGAATTTTTACAGTAAACTCTTAGATTTTCTCATTATAATGTTTACATAAAATTAATCGTCTTTGAAAAGTCTCTTTTAGAAGTGAGTAGTGTAACAAATATGATTAACTCTCGATAGCAAGGCTATCGAGTCACCTTTACAATTGAACGTAGAAACCTCGTCCTGGGGTGTCCGTCTTGGGAATTCTTGTAGTCGGCGTCATCATCTGGGTCGTGTCTTCGGCAAGAATAGGCCGGATGTTCACAGAGGAGATTGAAGCTTCTTTGGTGTAAGTATATGTAGATTCTCGGATGTCCTAAGCAACGTCTTAAGCATGGTATACGTGTCTTTATGAAGTTTCTGCAGATCACATCTTCAGGAGTGATGTTGTAAATGGAGTTACCTCTTGAAGGGAGTCGTCATCTTGCTTACCACTAGGTCTGTTTTTGTGTTACATTATTTTCTTTCTTCTTCTTACCACATATTTATGTTATTCTTACACACGACACACGCTTTCCACTTTCAGCAGTGGTAGTTAATATACTACATTTAAATAAAACCAACAAATTAAAAACATTTTGGTAGAGCTTTCGCTCGTACGTCTGTACTGCGTGAAGGCAACATAGCGAGTGACTTTCTGCTCGCTTCAACTGGTACTTAACAAAGGAGAGGGGCTACTACTCCGCGACAATATAGTCCCTATTTATTTAAGTTAACATTCTTATTACCAAAAACTATACCTTAATAATACATATATAATTTAAGTGAGTTATTTTAACGACTATTTGTGTCTTCAGATGTCTAACTATAAACATTATGATTTTTTATGTCTTCCTAAATTACAGACGACTCGGTAAACACGTCGAGTCCGGAATTAACAGGTCACCGCATGATGACAAGCAAAGGGTTAATTATGATAATAATAACTTTTTTACAATTCGCCCTTTTTATTAGTGTTTCTTTGGACCTCTTAATTACTTCTCATTCTCATACTGAGTAAATACAGGGGTTTTAGGTATTATAGTGAGATTTAAAATTACTTAATCGCTCGCAAACTTAATTTTTTTATTTACGATTACAGTTAGAATTTAAATCGTCAGAATACATGGTTTGTATAGTTACAAAATACATGTGAATATTATATAACAAGATACATAACATAAGAATTAATACCATCAATAGACATAATACATAAACCACTACCAATAGCAAATATGAATATACAAAGGACATAGTATATGTGTTTTACAGAGTTATCAATACATGTAAATACAAGAATAAGTACAGTACACTACAATGTCAATATAATAAAGTATAAATATAATAATATAATGCATGTTTCTACAATTACAAAATACATGCGAATTTGATATATGAGATGCACTACAATGAGATATCAATATATAACGTGTTAAAAAATGTTTTTGACAACACATATCACCATAATTGAGGTCAGCCAAACTATAATAAACAATAAAGTAATGAAAAAAGTTCGTGGCCAAATTAAACATAACGTTGTGCTAAGTAGTTACATTGATATAGTGTCTACGGTTTGTCCCGCCCTGGCAACAAACATAACTTGTGAATTGGTCTGCGAAAGGTGCCAACAGGCGTGCGAACGTTAACTACCCTTATTAAATTGTCTGGTCCGGGAAATGTGGATGTGATTACCCCAAATTTCCATGCTAATGGAGGCAAGTTATCTTCGATTAGAAGGACCAGGTCACCAATGGAGACGTTTTCTTTAGCGAACTTCCATTTGTGACCCTGTTGCAATTGGTGTAGGTAGTCGCGCGACCATGATTTCCCGATAGCTTGGACAAACTTCTGGAGAAGTTGCCAACGGCCGAGACGAGAGATAGGAACGTGTGACAAATCAGGATCAGGTATTGCCGTTAATGGTGCATAGATTAAAAAGTGGCCAGGGGTAAGTGGCACTGGATCGTTTACATCCGATGAAACGGCAAATAATGGACGTGAATTTAGACAGGCCTCTACCTGTGATAAAACCGTAGTAAACGTAGTAGCTGCGTGCGGGCTCGTGGGCGCGTCGTTGCTTTGTGAACGCGTTTCCGGCCTCGGTCCCCCTGTCCCACACCTCGACTTGTGTGTTTGTTTACCAGTGCTACAACTGATTGTTATTTATTTATAACTTGCCCAAAATTACTATTATTTATATCTAATACTCTAATTCATTTAAACAATTATTATGAATATTTAAATTATTAGTATTTAAATTATTTCTAACTCTATACGATTTATATTTACAGTGTCTCTATTATTTGGTATCACACACCGGCAGAGATAGATTATTGTTTTTGGCGTGTGCAAATATTCCTGCCAAAATCTTTCCGGTTGTTAGTCCAGAGTCTAACTCCGCTGGTGTGTATTCTGTTGTGTCATGGTAACTCTCATTTATTGCTGTTTCGAAATATTTTTTTATTTCACGCGTAAAGTCCTTTGCTAATACCGGATACAACACTACCGGTATCCCAAAGTACCTGCGTGGGAACGCCGTTTCCATGAGCTTGTAGTACCGGACACGCTGTGTTAGGGGGGGGCATTGTTGTGTTGTATTTGACTCCAACAATGGTTCTCTAACATCCGGTGGGAACACGTTATTAACCGGCACACAAATTTCATGACAAAATTCACATTTCTTACACCTAATATTTTTCTTATATCTAACAATCTTATTTCTAAATATGTTTGCAGGGTTTATTGCGCATCCTTTTTGGGTGCGCCCTGTTGCACGTTTTTTGTATGTTGATACTGCTTTACTTTTGCAACAGGGTCTCTAACATTTTCTATTTCGCTAGTTTGTGCGGTCGTACCGGTATCTGATACCGCGACTGTTTGTATGGCTCTCATTGGAGTTCCATCGTTGCCTTTGTTTATCTGTTTCTGCCTATTGAAACTCGGCTTCCCTTTATATTCAACGGGTTTATTTTGCGGTTTTGGCGGTGCTTGTTGTGGAACCGAACTAGTATTAGGCCTTAGATCAGTTTGAGTATGATATTGCCCACGTCTATTTTGGCTATCATTATTCTGATTATAATTCGGGTTATATCTCCACCCGCCGAAATCAAAAACGGTCTCACTTTGAGATATTAATATTAATAGTTCGTCAACCGTACGTATTCCTTGCGCAAATGCGGCTACACGAATACTATGATTAAAGTGGTACGCCAATTTCGTGACTATATCTACCTCGGAAAACGCTGGTGTTAAATGTTTAGCGCGTTCAACCTGTTGTATAATATAGTTTTCGGGCGTTATACCCTGCTTCCGGTCATAACGTCCGTATTCTAGTTCATAACGTAAGAGTCTTTGCGTGTGCGAATTCCAATATCAGTTTTCGAACATTTGTCTAAATTCCGTGTATGTGGTAATTTTATCAAGTACAATGTTATACCATCTCCTGGCTGAATCACGCATCGCGTTAACTACCCACTGTATCCGGTCTTGGTCCTCTAATCGCGAACCTACTATTGTCATTTCGTCTTCGCAAGTTAGCAAGAACTCGATCGGGTTTTCATTATTTTCACCGGTGAAATAGACTCGGTTCTTTTCGTCTACCTGCCCTTGTACTAAAATATTTGGTGCCGATTTCCTACGTACTTCCTGTCGCACTTTAGAAATCTCCTCGTTAAGCGTTTGTAATACATTTACTCTATTTGTGTCGACATCGGAACGAACTTCTACAATCGACGCGTCTAACCTAGCAACTTGTCGTTGTGTTTCGTTTACGTCGGTTTGTATCCATACTTAGAGATTATCGACCTTTTTAGCTACATCCGCAGTCTGTTTTTCACACCGGCTGATGTGTTCTTTAAATCGCCCTTCCATACGCGAAACCTGTTCAATAAACGATTTTTGCATTGTGGTCTCAAAAACCTTAAAACGTTCATTTATTTTTGTCTCGACCGTATGAATTTTTTCTCCGACTTCGGTAACTTTAGAATCTAAGCTTTTCACGGTTTCTTCGATTTTAGCAGCTATTTTAGCATCGGTTTGTCTTATCCCCGCGTTTATATCCGCGTTAGTCTGTTCTAGTGTCTCGCTTAAACTTGTTTTCTGTGCGTCTATTTTAGCCGTTATTTCCGCAATATTTAGTTCAGCTTTGGCTGCACTTTGTTCAAATTTCGCGTTCATATTAGCTGTTAATTCCGCATTTGTTTGTTTCATTTCTGCGTTCATTTGCTCAGCTTTAGCCGCGTTTTGTTTTATTTCTTGTAACAATTGTTTTAACATTTTGTCGGTCTCCATTTTCACATAATTTTCTTAATACTCTATTGCTGTACTTATTACCAATTCACAAAACTTTCTTTAGGGATTGTTTGAGTTGGACGCCAGCTGTTTTACTAATTAAAACAGCAAATTTGTTTTAATTTATTTCACTACAGTTAAATTTTACAATTTAAAATTTAATCAAAATTATATCGGGCCCCACGTTCCGGGCGACATTTATAACTAGCCCAATTTACTCAATATAATCGCGCCCCACTGTTGGTCGCGCGATTTATACCTTTATAAATTTATTTGTGTTTCAATCTGCGTGTACCTCCCGTGTTATTTTGCCACAAGTTGGATGCGTCATTTATAACTATACAACTTGTTGTTTCTTAAATTTGGGGAGCCCCACGTTCTTCGACCGCCATTTATAACATTATATAAAAATGATTGTGGTGTGTGAACCTACCTGCTGTGCGTTCTTGCGTCTTCTTCTTCCGACTAGGGCCGTAGGAATTTGTGTTTTGAATTCGCAAGTAGGTTAATTCAAAAGTACAAGCACAAAGTATACAGTTATAATTATTTCGAATAGTTTTGTGATGTTGGTAGATTTTTGAGTACAGCAATAACAAAACAGTGTTGGGTATAAAATTGGGGTTTATTATTCTAATAGCACATAAAATGAAAAACTTACATCTAACGTAATTCTTACGTACTAAAGAGTAATTAGTAATTTGTTCAATGTTTTCTGAATGAATATTAGCTTTCAGAGGTAAAGCTTATGAATATGAATTTATACGGATTTGTTTCTTATTGCTTTCAAAAGTTAATTTTTTTAATAATTTAATTAATGAGTTTTCAAGACTTTAATACTGATTTTACTACTTCAAAATGCTTTTAAAATACTCTTAAGTAAATTAGCCGTGAATCTTGTTCAACGTGCTTTTTACTTACTTGTGATTTGTTTCACGTATACTGCAGTATAAGTTTCTAAGTAATTCAATATTAAGATTTATATAGCGCTTTTTATCTACGTCTATTTCTTATCTATTGCTTCTTACTTAACTTATACGTGTTCTACAGACTATCACAATATTGAGGTTCTTATTAATTTAGAGTCTCTGTTATAGGCATCTGAATGAAGTTAACTTTACAGTTGATTTTAACAGAAAAAGAAAAATGATCTTTTTATATAAAAATGTATAAATGATTTTTGACTTTCCTGGTACTGAAGTTCTCGAAGATGTCCTCTGGGGTCCCTCGATGTCCTGGTCCAATCAGCTAGTGGCGATGATTTCCGCTGCGTCCTGGATTTCGGCGAAGAGTTCAGGGATCAGCAACTCAGCTCCTTCAGCAACTGTTGATGGATTTAACGTCCGTGGTTTAACTGCCGCAACTGCTTCAGGCCCTCGGTCCGGATACTCTGCACTCGTGTGTGTTTGTGTGTGTGTGTATCTCGTCTCGGATGTCGCTCTGCGTCGTCAGTTCTTCAGCTCGTACCACGTTCTAGACGGCCTCGTTCTGTTGTACTCTTGATGTGACTTCACGTAGTATATGGTCGATTTCTTATATGCGTACGCCAACAGTTTGATGTACTGCGCAGTACGCTTATTTGTTGATAAATAAGAGTATCGTACGTAGACGCCTTCACAGTCCAGTCGTTACAGTTGATCTGTTTATTGACACATAAGACTATGGTGAATCTTCGTCTTCACGTCTAGTCGTTTCAGAAGAGTATGTGTGTGTTCAGATTGATCGCCAACAGAAGAGTGTGTGTCTACCGATTGAGTGCTAACAGAAGAGTGAAGAGCGTTCAGCTCGAAACCAACGGTTGTTCAAAATTTTTAGAATGATCTTATTGGCTGGAACACTCTCCCTTCTACTTGAAATTTAGTCACCTTATTCCGTGAGAACGAAAAATAATTCCCACAGTTCGAGAATTGTTATTATTTTTAATATTCTGAAATACACCGGAACCAATTGTCGGTCGGACGTCCGGTTGCAATTTGTATTGCGATTATCTTGGCTGCAAGCCAAGTTATGCTTATTCTATCATATACATTTGATTAGTAATTTTTATAATTATAACAGATTCAAATCTGAACTCCCTAGCTCTCTTACTATGGAGGTTATTTAAATAAAATGAATTATCTCATTAACTCTTTAATTATATTTATTGAAATTTGCACACCCTATTCTTAATATTTCGGCAAACATTTTGGCTATTTTGGTTTTTGCCTATATTTATTCTTTCCGAAATATTAATGTTTTAAAGTTAGGGCGTGTCCCTAATTTATAACGGTGTGTGTGTGCTTACATAACGCCAACGGAACATAGCCGCTACACGTTTTACAATTATTTCAAATGCTCGCTACAGCGCGAGATATGGTTCTATCAATTTAATTTTATTTTATATTTGATTTTTGAAACCTTCTACATATAACCCCAAATCTATGGGATTTGGTACGTTATTATATATATATATATATATATATATATATATATATAAATACATAACTTCTAATAGTGATGACTGTCATACGCAGAGCAATAAATTTTGGTGATTAAAAAAAAATTCTTGCTTACATTCACATGATGCTTAGGATATCCTTGGATCAAGGATATACATATATATTTGTAATTTAATAGTACTCAGTGGCATTTATAGAATTGTACCTTATTCACGCTTATTATATTGTGTACAGACTGAACATCAAATAAATTTAAATTTGTTACTGTGTGCCGTAACTATGGGATTTCGTTACGGCGACTTACAAGATTTGATTAAACCAAATTATGACAATGAGTATTATTTATTTATTTTGCCGTATTGGTCTAGTTGCGTGCTATATGAAGACACGCACGCTATCTAGTTGCGGTGCGTCGCGTCTTGTGTTTCTCTGCTTCGCCGTCAGGGGTCGGTGCTGATAGTTGCCTTGTACACGTTTTTCGCCCTCTCCTGTTTCAGCCTTCAAAGTGGCAAGATGTTGCTACCTCGTCTTCTGAATAAAGTTTGAATTTTTCTTAATACCGGGCGATTTATTTTTATTATGGCCGGCTGAGTAAAAAAGTTGTGCTCCGGGGTGTCTGCGGCCCATTCATCCGTTTCCCGAGTGTCAGACCAGGATAGAATGTGAGGATATAAAGGAACTTAGTAGTGGCTAGTGTGCTGTGGCCAATTTAGACAGGTATGTTTCGAGAACAATGTTTCTCAGGTGCTGTGGAGGTGTCTTTTATGCAAAGAAAATTATTAACTTTTCCTATGTGTGCTGTGGCACTAATTGAATTTCTCGTCAAGTGAGTTATCTTAACACACAAAAAAAAAGAGATGAAAACTTTGCTTTAATTCTTGATGTTTCTTTTTACTTTACTTAATATCTGGAATACCCTGTCTATTTTTAATGATGATTGCTAATTATGTCTGAACTCAAGTCTTTCAAAATTCTGTGAACTGGACTGGTCATCTTATAGTTCTTTTTAATCATGAGGACAGCTTCTTGTGCTGTTAGTGAAGTGATAGTAATACCTTCTCTGCAAAGCTTTCAAGATTTAAAAGTACAAACAAACAAACAAACAAACAAAAAAAAACTTAAAACTTAAAACAAACAAAAAAAAAACGAAATGTGTTAAGATACTACTGGGGATTTGGGATCTATTTAAACCTTGCAGTGGGAAGGATCTTCCCAGCGCTACTCGAGTGAAGAATGCCTGGTTCCTTTGTGTTCTCAGAGATAGATTCTCAATATTTTTCTGTGTTCTCCATGTAACTATGTAACTGTTTGTGTGAAAATTGTTTAGTGAATGTAAGTCAAAGGAAATGATCAAATCTTATGTATTGTGTGCACGCCTTGGCGTAACAGGTTGTGAATGGTCCATCACATTGGGTCCGACTAGGTTATATCCATACACATGTTGGGATTTAGAAGTTATTTTAATTCTCTTTGAGTTTCAAGTTAAACGTTAAAATTTTTTGTATATTTATATCTTCATAAATCTAATGAAACTTTATAATGTGGCTCAGTTTAAAACATGTTGAATTAATTAAATATTAATTAGTTGTTGAGTGATGAGCCTATATAAATAGTGTCTTGGATCTAGTCATTTGTATCCCCACATGTGTATGTATGAAACATTTTACATTTTTGAGACCTGGTTATTTAATTTTTTTTTTCTATTAAATGTTAAATTATTATTTTGTTAAATATATTGAATAATATTATATTGTTCGCTATTGTTGAGTAATATTGAATATATTTAATATTAAAGTAAAAAAAAAAAAAAAAATTAATTTGAGCACACATGGTGAATTTCTTACTCAAGAACATGATTACCAGATTATATTTTAACATTATACCTTCACTAATTATGTTGTTGTTCTTAATTTTTGTTTATGGAGATGTTAGATGGTGCATGACGTTAGTGGAAATTAATTAAAATAGTACAACCAGAGGTGTCCTGTCAAAAAAAAAAAAAAAAAAAAAGAAAGCTTATTGTTATTAGATGTATTAAATTTTAAAAAACCTCTCGATTTATTTTTTATTATTTATCAATGTTAATAATAAATCAAACAGTATTAAATTATCAATAAATTATTGTTATTAGACGTATTAAATTTTGAGAACCTCTGGATTTATTTCTTTTTATTTATTAATGTTAATGATAATTTATTGCCAAAATATATCGAAATTATATTTTTGTAAAGGTTTAAAATTTACCGGAGAGGTTTTGTTGCTTGATTATTGTTATTTCAAGTGAATAGGCTACTTCTATATTCTGCGTACTCTGAAGTACGCGCATTGTATAATAAATTGTAATGCTTTCGAAAAGGAATTAGAATACCAATAAATTTGTTGTTGTTGTTGAGTTTGGAAATTGAGGTCACCTCATTAATTCAATTGCCTAATGGTTCCCCAGCACAAGGCCTTTCTTCCACTAGGAGGCCTCCTTCTGGTTTTGAACAAGTGAGCCGGTCATCCAGGTAAGCAGTATAAATTACTTACAATTTTTTTTCCTAGAAAGTTAAATTCTGAAGTAGGGTCGATGTGTTGGGATGACAATAATGAGTGGCTCAACTGTTAATAGAGTTGCTTATTTGCAAGTCCTGACGTCCAACCAGTGGACATGTCTGAAATTGTGGTTTGGGTCTTTGCACACTTTAGGCTTCCTCTAGGTTCATTACCTAGTTTTAAATATTATGTCTCTCCCCTTTAAAAAAAAAATAAAATAAAATAAAAAAAATTCATAAAATACTTAATAAAATAAAGGGGGGTTTCAAATGGTAGATCAGAGTGTGGTTATGATTTAATGGGTTTATATAATCATATGCATTCAGAAAATGTAGTAAATTGCATTTCAGAACTTAATTCATTGAATTTTGGAAGTTATAGAATCTGTGGGGACTTGCATTTATTGATGTTACTTGAAAACTTAGTGTGGCTGCAGGCATGTCAGCTGGCGTCGGGACTTGCAAATATTGAGCTTGAAAAATGATTTTTGATCTGAGTCAAGGGTATTTGAAGAAGTTGATTGAAATTTTGAACAGTTTGATTAATTAATTAATAGAATTTTGATGGCATGCTATTTTGTATGAAATGAATAGAGATGGATTAAATTTAATATGTGTTAGTATTTAAGCATGATTATTTTGTGATAGTGAGTGTAAGGTAGGTGCTGTAAGAGGTTATAATTGCGAGGTTAAGGGTGTATTGAGTAGGAAATTGATTTAATTGAGATTATTCCGACATACATTCGGATCTTAGAAAATTTTGAACATGATCAGGTGCCGTTAGTACTTGTCTGTTTTTGGTTAGGACTTGTTCTGTTGTAGTGAGAACTTGTCTTTAGGGCAAGCCCAAGTATGTAGTGACTGTTGGTTTCGTTTGGTTATTGAGAACATTCTATTTGGGGTAAATTATGAAGCGAGACGCGCATGTAATGGGGCGATGCAACTTATGGTATTTTGGGTCATTTTAATTTATGAATGCGGTTATGGTCCGGCCAGACGTCGTGATGCTGTGATGTGTCATTGAATCCTTGATGGAATATTTGAAGTTGTGACATGTGACATACTGATTTTCGACCTGACTCTAATTAGTTGAATTAGCTGAACAGCATTGTTGTTATTTATTTAGATGTTATGTGTACTTCGTGTGGATTTGTGTTTTGTAAGTTAGATGTGTAGTCTGGTGTTGTTGTGTTCTCTTCTGGGCATTTCGAGTAGCTCTCTCTCTGCCTTTATTATACACCCATCTCGTCGCATCGCTAGAGCACTCTGGGGCCACTCGAAGGGAGTTGAGTACTCGAGTTTTTTCTGTTTTTGTAAGTTATGTTGGTGTTAGGTATTGTGTTAAGATTTATATTTTATTGTTGTGTATTGTGTATTGTGTAATTCTGGCGGCGGTATGCTATCAGCGATTGCCCCACCCCATTTCCGGAGTTCTCCAGCAACTTCCGGTGTTGGATGGAGTAGATGAGGACATGTTGCTGGTTTTCTTGGACCTGGTCCTGCAGTTGGCAGATTTCCCGGGGGTGTCTGATGGGGAGGTCTTGTCCCTTATATACCCGTATTGCCGGGGTTCATTGGCAGGGCTGGTCACCAACACTCTGCGTCGAGGCTGCAGTGTCGACACCTTTCATGGGGAAGTGTTGGACTTCTTCATACCCCATCGACGACGTGAACAGCTAAAGTTTAAGTTATTCTATCGCCTACAGGCCAACGAAGAGGCGTTGGGGGACTTCGTGCACAATATACGGAAAGCTGCCCGGGTATTAAGGTTGGGGTTGCCCGAGACGGAAGTAATACAGGTAATACGAGAAGGGCTGACTCCCCAACAGAGATCCCGGCTGGTCTTCGCAGATCCTCCACGTTGTTTTGCGGACCTGGACCGGTGGTGTGCGCATGCCAGAAGGGTAAAGGCGAATGATGAGTCCCGGGGAAGAGCTGCTAAAGATGTCCAATATTCAAGTGGTTTATTAGGAAGAGCTAAAAAAGACAAACATGGGGGTTGGTGGAGAACACAAGAAACTGTAAGAAAAACTGAATATTCCGGAAGTAATGGAGGCTACAAGGGGGTGGCAAGTGAGAAGACTGTAACAACAGTTACAGCAGAGAAAAGAAATAAGTATGAAATTAACAGGGGAAGTTATATTAGGGAACCAACATCGGCCAGTAGGGAGCCCGTAGCGAGGCGTTATTCATATTTGGAGAGAAAGGAAACTTTGAACGTTCCAGATGAATCGCAAGTGCGTAATATAGTTGTGGAGGAAGAAAGTGGAGAGAACGAATAAGAGGGGAATTACTTCGGTGGATCAACACAAGACAACAAGAACTGTTAATACGGAGTTAGAGGACTCCGAGGTGACGTCACAGTTAAACCCAGATGCCGCAGAATTTGTTCCAGTATCTCCAGCTCGGTTCATGACGGATCCCGATCCTGTAATGTCATCATCGCCTGTGCATGGTTATGAGAAGTCACTTGATAGTGTAGGTTTATCATCGCAAGTAGAATTTAATTTAGACATTGCACATAGACCTGGACAGCTGGATTCCAGGGTGGGAAATGTTGAGGACGCTATAGTTGCTGAAAGTGGTGAAGGAGAGGAATCGAAGGAAGAGGCAGAAGAGCGGTCTGCAGATGCTGCACAGGGAAGTATAGTTATAGGTGTTAGGGAGACTAAAGAGTCTGAGTTTGCGGATGGACACGGGGATGTCCAGGCTGCAGAAGTTTCTGAGTTTGCGGATGGACACGGGGATGTCCAGGCTGCAAGTGTGGTGGAAGGAGATGAGGTAGAAGTTGAGGAGGAATTTGGTGGCAGCATTGTGGAGTGTGCGAGTGAGAGTGATGTAGTGTGTGAAGATGTGCAGATGCCTTCTGTAAGTAGTGTTGAGGATTCCGAAGAACGGAAAGAAGTTTCATGCGGACTAGGTGAGCAACTAGAGGAAGACGAGGATGTGCAGTGTTCGGATGGTGGTAGTGGACGTGATGGCGATGATGTAGATGATGAATGTTGTAGCGTGACAGATGTATGCATAATATTGAATGGCAATTGATCATTAGAATAATGAAATTATAATGTTTAAATTTGGAAGAAAGCATTAAGTTTAATATAAATTAATTAATTCATAGCAACTGTGGAAAGAAATCATTATTATAAAGAAAATACAAGTTAAAATAAAAGGAGTTACTAGTGATGAGTCATCCAAGACCAGTCTCATAACCAAAGGTTTTCAAGGTATAACCCAGGAAGGTAAAATAGTAAATAACAAAGCAGTACACAATATGACCAAACCCACAACGAGGAAGAATAAATAGAAGAGAAACCCTAAAATAAGCCAAGATCAACCAATACAGGTTGTGTATTTCTGTAATAAAGAAGGAGATGGAGAAGATCCCAAGAAACCTGATGGCAACAAGAAGAAGATGGAGAAGATACCAGTCCCAGAAGGCAGGAGAAAAGAAGACTGAAGAAAGAAGAAGAGGGCAGCATCCTGAAGAAGATGTCATGCTCTTATAAAAGACACCCAAATCCCTATATCCCCAAAATAAATATCTAAAAACAAAAGTATAACGAAATAAAAACCACATGTATGTAAATTTAAGAGAGAGGAGTGTATAAAGTAAAAGTTTCCTGTGAACTAAGATGAAACAATAATATAGTACCCATGGAACAAATCTCCATTGAAAAAACGCTAACCAATTTATTATGTTAATAAGACTATACGACCATTTAGCATTAACATAATATATAAGTGCAAAGTGAACCAGTGATAGTTTTGGGTATTATAAAAAATGAACCTTGTGTTTCATTCTTGGCAATCACAAACATTGGATGCAATGAAATATGCATTTTTCAATGACTTAAAATATGTACTGTGACAATATGTTGTTCATAAGACATGAATCTGTTTAAAATAACATTTTGTTTTACATGAAAAAAGAAAAACAGAGTTCATAATACCTTTTGAACAATTAATACTATTTATTTGTTAAGGACAGGGTACAATTCCCCAAAGACAATGTAAAAGACGGTATAAAAACTGTAGAATCCTACTTATAATAATAGTTAGAAATAAGAATATAAATATAAGGTTTTTTATGTATATAGTACAAAAATGTTTAAAAATGTATTAGATATAAGGCCATTTGTTTGGGTCTGAAACAACTAACATCAGAACTATAAAAATAGTTAAATTGTAAATAGTAGAGGGCAATTAAGATGTTAGTTAGTAAAAAACTTTTTTTTGTAAGCCATATTTCCATGTTTAGAAATAAGGATTGTGTTGCAAAATGTCTGACTTGAAGACAACCATTTATTTAAAAAAAAAAAAAATTCTTTATTTGTTTTAACTATTGTTTGTATTGTAACCAATACTAATTGTTTTTGTGTAATTTAAAAACATGTTTAATTTATAATACTATTTGTAAAAGTCAGAGAGGGTATCACACATCATATATTGTTTGTAAATTATTTTGTAAGAAAAATTGTTAAAAAATCATAGGCCCAAAAGAATGGAAACCAAACTTCATCAAAACAGAGAAATTGCTCATTTAAATGCAAATAAACAAAAGGGGTTTAGACAAAATAAACTTGAGATCATGCCATATAATTGCACATACCATTTAGAGAGATTTTAATAAATTATATTCAGAATTATGAATAAAAATGAGAATGACTCAACTCAGAAATTTGGACATGGGAGTCATATATTTCAGAATAATGTTTCCGAATACAACTAATTCAATTAATTACCAGAAAATAAGGGAATATGAACCTTTTGATACAATATAGGATTATTAATATTAAATATAACTGATAAAATGGCTGAATTTATATAATGACAGGAAGTAAATTTTGATGTTTTGACTCTTCACAGTATACCAAACTGAAAGTGAAATTACTATTTTTTGGACAGAAAACACTATAAAATGGCATTATTTAATCTAAAAATAAGCTGAATGAAATGAAAGATTAATTTAAATCAAATCTAGTGAATAAAATTGACAAATAACCAAAGTTTAGGCATTCATATAGTGAAATAGTAAAATGTACACAGGATGTGAAAATATTTTTGAACAATGTTAAGGATAATATTATATGGGCTAAGAGTTTAATTGAAACTGAAGGAAACAGTTAGTTAATTATTGGTAGTTGAACGGTTAACATGACATACCTTTGATAACGTGAATAACCTAACCTATAATCGTCATACAAAGCGAGTGTATAGTGAGTTATTGTGAAATCGCGAGTGACTTGTAAAATACTTCTGAAACTATCATATTATAACAGAAACGATCAAGTAACACTCCATAACACAGAACAATATAAATCTACTCCGAAAACACCATAAAACACTAGAAAACTGTATAATACATTAAACCAAATTAGTGACGGAATCGGAGAAAGTGTTTGAACTAATAATTATACAGATACACTAAATACAACCCAGAATCACTACACCAGTCACTACACAACATATAACAAGAGATTTGCGGACACGAGAACAGAAATATTGCGTCAAAATACATTATTTGGAACGCAGCAGGGACGAGTCACATTTTGATCAACTTGACGGCGGCCATTTGCTTTGACAAACCCAGTGCCTCTTCTTGGTTCATCACAGCTGTTTGGTGAAAACAATTATTATATTTACAATTTATTATTCAATGTCTGTGTTTATTAATAACTATTAATTTGATTGTAACGTTATACTTTTTAAATATAAGCCCGATTTCTCTGACTTTGGTAATAACTGGCTGTTTAAAGAACCCTATATAATTTTTATAACATATACTTGTAACTTTTTTCGATATCCTGAGAATCGATACTAATCGATAAGAGTCAATATTGCTGTTACTTAATAAAACATTAATACTTTTCAATACTTAATAGTTCTTTATTTCTTCAATAATACTAATTACCAATAATATAATTCTAATTGATACTCTACAAGGACTTTACCACCCGTAAGTGAAGATAACCTAAAAAAAATAGAAAGGTAAACAAATATCGATTGGTTTACAGACAGTCTTATGAGTGGTGATAGATTATTTAAATTATACTAAAACTTTAATAAAAATTTTCAGAAGAGCATTACACTGTTTAAAACTTCACAGCCCTATATTAATTAATTGATCCTAATTAATTAATTAATAAAATTAAAATTTTTTTTTATTATTTTTTTTTATAAACATAATTTTTTTTTTAATTTTCTTCAAAACAATAATTTTTGTTTTGAAACTTTCGGTGAAGCTGAGCATATCTATTTCTTCATCAACTTTACGCTACTCGACCGGTCTTGCTACCATTGGGACTCGACCAGCTGGAAAACTTAAGGAAGTGTTTCAGGCCAGTAAGACGTCGAGAGCCACACCAATTACACACCAATTAAACACCTTACAACTTACAACTTATTTATTAATTTATTACAAATTGGCTAGCCCAAACAGTGCGGCTTGATTGCATCGGAGTCTCATACTCCATAATAGCTATTATCATCAAAACACACATTCAATCATCACTTTTTATTAAATTATTACAAATTGGCGCACAACTTTAGGGGCTTTAATTAGCGATTGGCCTTCCAACCAATACATTCTGCCCAATCACTAGTTGGAGCTAGGCAACAGCTACAAAGCCAGAGAATTTCAAGGGAAAATGCAACGACGTGCAACATCTAAGAAACGGGCGGCGGAGGCCGAAAAAAAATTAGAAATAGAAATGGACAATAAAGAGGCGACGCCAGTAGAGGTGGGAGAATCATTGCCGCCGGTGTTGTCCAAACAAACTGAACAACCAGACGAACAACCCGAAATGCCTACACAAACAGTGGAAATCAATGCGCCGGAGAAGGAAACAGAGGATATGACAACACAACAAATGTTCAGGATGATGATGGAAATGAATAAGAGCATGAAAGGAATGAGTAAGAAAATGGACGAAAGTAATAAGGAAAGGAAAGAAGAGAGCCATTCTTTAAAAGAAGATTTAGGAAATAAAATAGAAACAACAAATAAGAAGCTGGAAGAGAAGATGGAAGAAAACAGCAAGAAGATGGAAGAGAAGATGGAAGAAATGAAGAAGGATAATCAATCCACAAAAGAAGAGTTGACGGGGATGAACCAGAACATAGAAGATTTGAAGGAAGATAACAAGAAGAGGGAAGAAGAGATGGGGAAGAAGTTAGAAGAATTGAAGGAAGACAATCAGTCGTTCAAAGAAGAATTCAAAGCGACTAAAGAAGAATTGATTAATAAAATTGAGAATACTAATCAGAAAATCGATGAAACCAGGAAGAAGATAGAGAAGAACAACCGGCAATTGAAGGAAGAGTTGAAAGAAGATAACAGGAAGTTGGAAGAGAAGATGGGGGAGAAATTGGAAGAATTGAGAGAAGACAATCAAATTCTAAGAGAAGAGTTAAGGGAGGTAAACCAGGAGAATTTGGACAAACTGGACGAAAGAATGGAATTGTTGCGAGAAGAAATGAATAAGGAAATCAAGGTTAACAAAAAAGCGATGGATAAGAAGATGGAAGAAGAAAATATAATGGTCAATCGACAGATTCGAGAGATTGATGGAAAGTGCAACCAGACCGAAAAGGAGGTGAATGAGTTTAAAGAAGGGGTGAACATCAAGTTCACAAATATCGAAGAACATAGTCGTAGGAAGGTAGAAGAACAGAGGAAGGAAAATCAAGAAGAATTCGGAAAAGTACGCAACCAGGTCACAGAACGATGTAATGATATACAAGAGACCATGGCCAATATCACCGGTCAGGTGCGACAAAGCCGAGAGGAGATGGAAGCGATTAGAAACAGACCGACTCATTTCACCGGATTGCCCGTCAACGAAAGCCGAGAGTGGCTCAACTTCCGACAATACAAACGCAAGCCGATGGAGTTCCTGGCTAGGGTAGAAGAATATTTAACCAAGCATAAAATTACCCAATGGAGCCATAGCAGGGAGATATTCGACGAGTCTTTCCGAGACATAACAGATAATTGGTGGATGGCCAACCGGAGTGAAATTTCCGACTACCAACAGTTCCGTAAAATGTTTAAGACAAAATACTGGTCTGAGACCACCCAGAACTTGATCCGTGACAATATTTGTAATGGAAGATACAGGTCACAATTAGGTAGCAGTATGACGGCATATTTCTTGGGGAAAGTGTGTATGGCAAAACACCTTGAGCCAGCAATCCCAGAAGAATGTTTAGTGAATAAGATATCTTATCACTATGATGAGGACATTATCAGGGCCCGGAGAGGTAGTCAGATCAAGACGATCCAGGGAATGACCGAGTTATTGGAGGGATACGAGAATGAAGAGTATTATCGGCAGAGCAGGAAGAGAAATGAGAGACCAGAAGCAAGGCCGACTACTTACCCCAATAACCATACAAATAACCGGAACCAGCCCAGTAATTACGACGGCCCTAACAACCAGCCGCGTAATAACCAGTTTAACGGAAATTTTAACGGCGTGAGAAATAACAACCCCTACCCAAATAATCGAAACCACTTTTATCAACAAAATAATAATGTTCCATACAGTCAGAGAAATTCATATCCCAACAATAATGGTGACAGACCTTACCCACCTAACCGAAATTACTATAATAATAATATTAGTAATAATAATAATAGCAATAGTAATAACCGAGTGTCGCGCCCTAGGGTAAATTTTATAAGAGCAGAAGATCGCGGACCCAGGAGATACTATCAACCGAGGAGGAGCAGCTTCCACGGCGCCGACCGAAGATGGAGGAGTGCGGAACGAGACGGCCCAAGATACGAACAGGAAAGACGAAGTACCAGCCTGGAAGATCTTGGCAGACAACCGAACAGGGCGTTAAACATCAACCAGGGTACAGAACGTCAGGAGACAAACCAGAGTTTCCCGAACGATGCCTCGGTCAATAATAACTCAAACAATGAACAAAATACTTTAAACGAGAGGAGGCAGTAATCAACAACGATGACCCGTTACTGCTTATACTTCCTGGGTTAGAAAAGGATGATTTGCAACAAGCAAACAATGATAAAAACTTCACTATTATCAGTAACCATTATTTGAAAGACATACGAACTGAACTTTTGGAAGAGAACGAGAAGAGTCTCAGCAACACTAATAATGAGATAATTTATATAACAGCGGAGGTGGAAGGAGTTCCCGCTAAAATAATGATAGACACAGGAGCTAATATTTCAATAATAAACTCCAATGAGTTGGAGAGAATACAATGTACATGTGGAAAAACTTTGCCAATGTTACCAGTCAACAACATTGTGTTGGTAGGTGCAACTGGCCGCCAGAATAAAACCATTAGGAAGCAAGTTTCCTTAAGTGTCGTTAGCCGTGATATAGCTTTAGACATGGAATTTTTAATCGCCACCGGATTACCATTTGACATCTTAGTCGGTTGCGATATTCTTCGTAGATATTCGGCAGTAATCGATCTTAATTTAAATAAAGTATCACTTTTCCCAGACGGAGTAACATGGACCGCAGATCTGGTAGGAGGCACAACTACACTTCCTAGCCCAATACATCAACAACTTCGTAAAATAAATGTTATTAGAAACAGCCCTCTTTATAAACCCATAATATACAATCATGGAGGAGAGGATTTATGGTCAGATAAGATCCAAGAAATACGGAATTTCCAGTGCGGAAGCGATAACAAGAAAATACCAACGCACCTGGCTGATCGTCTAATTGCAATATATGAGAGATACAAGGCGGTGTTTTCTGATGAACCAGGGAAGGTAAAAAACTACCAGTGCCAACTTCGTTTTAAAGAAAACGTAGAGTTTAACCGGAGGTCATATCCAATAGCGCAGTCGCTCAAAGAAGCCGTGAGAACAGAGATAAACAAGATGATAGATAATGATAGAATTGAGATTAGTCAATCACCTTACACTAGTCCAATTATTGCTGTTCCGAAGAAAGACGGACAAGTCCGGCTCTGTTTAGATGCGCGTGAGTTGAATAAGACAATTGTGAATGACAGAACTTCTCCCGGTGAAATAGAAGAAATCTTAAAGCGTTTTCATGGTACTAGATTTATTAGCACCTGGGATACGGTCTGTGGTTATTGGCAGGTAGAGCTGCATCCACAAAGCCGCCAGTATGTAGCGTTCATTTTCGAAGGGCGCAATTACCAGTTCAAGAGACTGCCTTTCGGACTTGTCAATTCTGTCGCCATATTCGTGGCATGCATGGACCAGATTTTGGGGCCAGAAGCGCTCCAATTTACCACCGTCTATGTTGACGATTTACTAATCACATCCGGAACTTGGGAGGAGCACTGTTACAGAGTGGAATTTGTACTAAACAAACTAGCGCAGAACAACATAACACTGAAGTTGGAGAAATCCAAGTTCATAGCGCGCGAGGTACAATTCTTAGGCTTCAACCTAGACGACCGAGGTATTACCCCATCAGCAGAAAAAGTGGAGGCAATTCAGAGGTTCCCGCAACCAAGAAACAGGAAACAATTGCAATCTTTCCTCGGACTCTGTAACTATTACAGGAAGTTTCAGAGCCGATATTCCGAGTTGACAGCCAAGTTTCAACCACAGTTATCTGCCAAAAACAAATGGACTTGGGGTGAAGATCAAGATATTACCTTCCGATTGATAAAAGAGAAGTTTCTGGAGAGTGTGATACTTCGTCACCCAGATTTTAAGAAACCGTTCTTTCTAAACTGTGACGCTAGCGA
Source organism: Magicicada septendecula (assembly GCA_034769895.1). Classification (NCBI taxonomy): domain Eukaryota; kingdom Metazoa; phylum Arthropoda; class Insecta; order Hemiptera; family Cicadidae; genus Magicicada; species Magicicada septendecula. Next base: position 381,668,579 of record CM068375.1, on the reverse strand, counting down.
TCTAAGCTTAGGAACGACATTATACCAGGAAGATGAGGAGGGACAACATCTGGTAATAAGCTTCGCTAGTCGCACATTGAACCAGTGCGAAAAGAACTACAGTGTGACAGAAAAGGAATTGTTGAGCGTGGTGTTCGCATGCAGCAAGTTCCGGACGTACATTCTCGGATATCAAGTCACGGTACGAACTGATCATAAATCCATCTCGTTCCTTCGTAGGTGCAAATTGAGTCACGGCCGATTGGCTAGGTGGGTACTCGCCCTACAAGAATATGACCTGAAATGGGAATACATTCCAGGGAAGAAGAACGTGGTAGCGGATGTGTTGTCACGTATAAATCTGGAAGATCAGACTTTCGAGGGAGAGAAGGAGAGCTTAGTAAAAATTTATAACATATTCACGACCAGAGCCGATTTACAAGCTTTGTTAATAAACATCAGAATCCATCAGCAGTCTGATCCTAAGCTGAAAAACATTGTGAGTCGTTTGGAAGCCAATGATGAAACCATTTCTAAATATTACCACCTTAACAAGGGAATTTTATTCATAAAAACCGCATTGGACGATGAGACATGGAAGGTGATAATCCCGCACCAAATAGAAAAGGAGGTCATCATCGATTACCATGTCAGGTATGGTCACATGGGAGCGTTAAAAGTGATACAAGCTCTAGAGGAAAATTGTAAGATCAAGAATATCAACCGCAAGGTGAGAACATACATCAAGTCCTGTAAGATCTGCCAATGTGCAAAAGTAAACAATGAAAAGACAGAGGGTATCATGATACCGATAACTTCCAACGCAAAACTGGAAAAAGTGTTTTTGGATATCTGCGGGCCATTTCCCCGTAGCGGTGGTCGGCACAGATATAAATACTTGGTAATTATAATGGATCACTACACCAAGTATATAAAGCTATATCCGGTTAATCGGGCAACGACAGCAAAGGTTTTGGCGGTGATTATTGATTTGTATATCCCAGAGATCGGTAGACCATTTTCTATTATTACCGACCATGGTACACAGTTTAAGGGGAGGAGATGGCGAGACACTTTATTAGCACTTGGGGTCAAAACATATAAGACATCAGTCTACCACCCAAGTAGCAATCCGGCTGAGAGAGTACTAAGAGAAGTGGGTAGGATATTGCGCACGTACTGTCACAACCAACAGAAAAAGTGGCAAGAGTACCTAGCAGCGACAGAAACATTCCTAAATTACGCCCACCATCCAGCTATAGGAATTCCACCGTACTCAGCCATGTATGAGAAGCCGACTCCCCGAGACATTGAACAAATCATTGAATTTCCAACGAACAACAATAGGAAATTCAACCAGTTGAAGTTTTACAATAAGGTAGCAGAAGATCAGGAAAAACGGCAAGCCAAATACCAGAAGGCAATAGGGCGAATTGTAACATATAAAGAGGGTGAGAAAGTCCTCCTAAAAAATAGAGAGCTGCCTAGCACCTTAGAAGGCATAACCAAAAAACTACTATTACTTTACACCGGACCATATGTTGTGGTAAATGATAAGCATAACAATACATATGAGTTGAAGGAAATCGTTTCAGGAAAAATCAAAGGAGTGTACAATCAAGCTTCTATGAAGAAATATTATGAAGAATGAGTTGTGAGATTTAGAATTTTGAATTTATATATTTTAAAAAATTTTAAAATAATGTAAGTACATCTTACAACCTAATATTTTGAAAAGAACATTCTGGAGAATTATAAGAAGAAGGAATTTAGAATTTATATGTTAAAAATTCGGAAATAATGTAAGTACATCTTACAACCTAATATTTTGAAAAGAACATTCTGGAGAATTATAAGAAGAAGGAATTTAGAATTTTTAATTTTAAAAATTCTAAAATAATGTAAGTACATCTTACAACCTAATATTTTGAAAAGAACATTTTGGAGAATTAAAAGAAGAAGAATTTTTTAATTTAATTTTAAAAAAATCCTAAAATAATGTAAGTACATCTTACTACCACCTGATAATTTAGAACAAAACTTTATGGAAGAAAGAGAAAGAGAGAATTTGGAACTTAATTTTAAAAAACAAAAATTTTAAATTAAGCAAGCACAGCTTACTATAACTAAGTTTATGAGAAAAACTTTATGGTAAATAATTAAGAAGAATTTGAATTTGGAGAAATACCAAAACTTTCAGAAATAATAGTAAAATCACAGTACTATAAACAATTCTGAATGAAACAATTCTGGGAATAAATGAATTAAACAGAATTTGAATGTTGATAGAACGTCAGAACTTTGAAACAAGATAAGATCAACATATTACAAGGATTTATGAGAAATATTTTTCAATTAAATAAAAAGAATAGTTTGAATTTTACATTAAAACTAACCAAGTTCAAAAAAAAAAATAATTATGTGTCAATTATGATTGAATTGAGAAGAAAATAAAGTGGTTAATTCAGAAAAGAGAATTAACGTTAATCCAGAATAAATGCTAGACATTCACAATAGCATTTGAAGGAGTAGAGAAGAATAACAAAAAAAGAGTGTAATATGCCAGAGAAGAAAAAAAAAATTTGGAAGCAAAGAGACTAATTACCTATGAAGCGATAATGAAAACAGTTAATTAAGAGCAAAGAAGAACAACTCATACCAAACATATGGAGAAGATGATTTTGAACCAATGATAATAATAAGACCTATATGAAATGCAAAGAGAAGAAATACCACATGAAATATAATATAAATGAATTAATGTTAATGAATGCGAAGGCAGATTAATAACTTTCTAAGAGAAAGGAAAGAACCAAAATGTTTAAATAAAATGATCAATATAACAACCTGTATATCTAATGTAAAGATACAATGTCAAAAAATTAAATATAATATATTAAGACCATTCAAATAATGAATACGAAAGACTATTTATAAAGACCATGCTAATACTATGAATAACCAGAAGAAAGTATAAAGAGAATTCAGATGAAGAAGAAAGAGAGTTACACTGTAAACAGTAACCAGAATTATTAAAAGAAAGGTTTTCAACCATAATTAAATTAAATATATCAGACAAGTTAAGAGTTTTGGAAAAATATATATGTAATGAGTATAATAATGATTATGAAGATTTATTAAGATAGAAAATGTGAGATAATCTGAGAGACTACGAAGTGGAGAATCCAAAGATATTTTTATTAGTCGAAAATGAGACTACTTTTTATTTATTTATTCGATGACTGACTGAAGATAATTCCAGCAGCATTATGTTTTTTGAGCAGGGATGGATATGCCCCTGTACTCAATTTATAGAAGTGGTGTATGGCCAGCAGAGAAGTAGCGTACAGTGCCCCTCTGATCTGCCCCAGCCCACGTGATAGGGAATGTTAGAGAATTAATATCCCAAGGATACAACACGAAGTTGATATAGAAAGAAAATGTATTACAATTATAATATATCTCAGAAGACACTAACTATCCGAAAAGGATCAGTAGTAAGACAAGTAACCATATATATAAAATTAATAAAACTCTAATTATAAAAAAGTCGATATAAAGATGGAGAAGAAAATGAATTATAAGAAATGATGAAGTTATCATAAGAAATTATTTCATCCATAAACATGTCTGAAATAATTACTTCTGGAGGGGAGCAATCTGTAGCGTGACAGATGTATGCATAATATTTAATGGCAATTGATCATTAGAATAATGAAATTATAATGTTTAAATTTGGAAGAAAGCATTAAGTTTAATATAAATTAATTAATTCATAGCAACTGTGGAAAGAAATCATTATTATAAAGAAAATACAAGTTAAAATAAAAGGAGTTACTAGTGATGAGTCATCCAAGGCCAGTCTCATAACCAAAGGTTTTCAAGGTATAACCCAGGAAGGTAAAATAGTAAATAACAAAGCAGTACACAATATGACCAAACCCACAACGAGGAAGAATAAATAGAAGAGAAACCCTAAAATAAGCCAAGATCAACCAATACAGGTTGTGTATTTCTGTAATAAAGAAGGAGATGGAGAAGATCCCAAGAAACCTGATGGCAACAAGAAGAAGATGGAGAAGATACCAGTCCCAGAAGGCAGGAGAAAAGAAGACTGAAGAAAGAAGAAGAGGGCAGCATCCTGAAGAAGATGTCATGCTCTTATAAAAGACACCCAAATCCCTATATCCCCAAAATAAATATCTAAAAACAAAAGTATAACGAAATAAAAACCACATGTATGTAAATTTAAGAGAGAGGAGTGTATAAAGTAAAAGTTTCCTGTGAACTAAGATGAAACAATAATATAGTACCCATGGAACAAATCTCCATTGAAAAAACGCTAACCAATTTATTATGTTAATAAGACTATACGACCATTTAGCATTAACATAATATATAAGTGCAAAGTGAACCAGTGATAGTTTTGGGTATTATAAAAAATGAACCTTGTGTTTCATTCTTGGCAATCACAAACATTGGATGCAATGAAATATGCATTTTTCAATGACTTAAAATATGTACTGTGACAATATGTTGTTCATAAGACATGAATCTGTTTAAAATAACATTTTGTTTTACATGAAAAAAGAAAAACAGAGTTCATAATACCTTTTGAACAATTAATACTATTTATTTGTTAAGGACAGGGTACAATTCCCCAAAGACAATGTAAAAGACGGTATAAAAACTGTAGAATCCTACTTATAATAATAGTTAGAAATAAGAATATAAATATAAGGTTTTTTATGTATATAGTACAAAAATGTTTAAAAATGTATTAGATATAAGGCCATTTGTTTGGGTCTGAAACAACTAACATCAGAACTATAAAAATAGTTAAATTGTAAATAGTAGAGGGCAATTAAGATGTTAGTTAGTAAAAAACTTTTTTTTGTAAGCCATATTTCCATGTTTAGAAATAAGGATTGTGTTGCAAAATGTCTGACTTGAAGACAACCATTTATTTAAAAAAAAAAAAAATTCTTTATTTGTTTTAACTATTGTTTGTATTGTAACCAATACTAATTGTTTTTGTGTAATTTAAAAACATGTTTAATTTATAATACTATTTGTAAAAGTCAGAGAGGGTATCACACATCATATATTGTTTGTAAATTATTTTGTAAGAAAAATTGTTAAAAAATCATAGGCCCAAAAGAATGGAAACCAAACTTCATCAAAACAGAGAAATTGCTCATTTAAATGCAAATAAACAAAAGGGGTTTAGACAAAATAAACTTGAGATCATGCCATATAATTGCACATACCATTTAGAGAGATTTTAATAAATTATATTCAGAATTATGAATAAAAATGAGAATGACTCAACTCAGAAATTTGGACATGGGAGTCATATATTTCAGAATAATGTTTCCGAATACAACTAATTCAATTAATTACCAGAAAATAAGGGAATATGAACCTTTTGATACAATATAGGATTATTAATATTAAATATAACTGATAAAATGGCTGAATTTATATAATGACAGGAAGTAAATTTTGATGTTTTGACTCTTCACAGTATACCAAACTGAAAGTGAAATTACTATTTTTTGGACAGAAAACACTATAAAATGGCATTATTTAATCTGAAAATAAGCTGAATGAAATGAAAGATTAATTTAAATCAAATCTAGTGAATAAAATTGACAAATAACCAAAGTTTAGGCATTCATATAGTGAAATAGTAAAATGTACACAGGATGTGAAAATATTTTTGAACAATGTTAAGGATAATATTATATGGGCTAAGAGTTTAATTGAAACTGAAGGAAACAGTTAGTTAATTATTGGTAGTTGAACGGTTAACATGACATACCTTTGATAACGTGAATAACCTAACCTATAATCGTCATACAAAGCGAGTGTATAGTGAGTTATTGTGAAATCGCGAGTGACTTGTAAAATACTTCTGAAACTATCATATTATAACAGAAACGATCAAGTAACACTCCATAACACAGAACAATATAAATCTACTCCGAAAAACACCATAAAACACTAGAAAACTGTATAATACATTAAACCAAATTAGTGACGGAATCGGAGAAAGTGTTTGAACTAATAATTATACAGATACACTAAATACAACCCAGAATCACTACACCAGTCACTACACAACATATAACAAGAGATTTGCGGACACGAGAACAGAAATATTGCGTCAAAATACATTATTTGGAACGCAGCAGGGACGAGTCACATTTTGATCAACTTGACGGCGGCCATTTGCTTTGACAAACCCAGTGCCTCTTCTTGGTTCATCACAGCTGTTTGGTGAAAACAATTATTATATTTACAATTTATTATTCAATGTCTGTGTTTATTAATAACTATTAATTTGATTGTAACGTTATACTTTTTAAATATAAGCCCGATTTCTCTGACTTTGGTAATAACTGGCTGTTTAAAGAACCCTATATAATTTTTATAACATATACTTGTAACTTTTTTCGATATCCTGAGAATCGATACTAATCGATAAGAGTCAATATTGCTGTTACTTAATAAAACATTAATACTTTTCAATACTTAATAGTTCTTTATTTCTTCAATAATACTAATTACCAATAATATAATTCTAATTGATACTCTACAAGGACTTTACCACCCGTAAGTGAAGATAACCTAAAAAAAATAGAAAGGTAAACAAATATCGATTGGTTTACAGACAGTCTTATGAGTGGTGATAGATTATTTAAATTATACTAAAACTTTAATAAAAATTTTCAGAAGAGCATTACACTGTTTAAAACTTCACAGCCCTATATTAATTAATTGATCCTAATTAATTAATTAATAAAATTAAAATTTTTTTTTATTATTTTTTTTTATAAACATAATTTTTTTTTAATTTTCTTCAAAACAATAATTTTTGTTTTGAAACTTTCGGTGAAGCTGAGCATATCTATTTCTTCATCAACTTTACGCTACTCGACCGGTCTTGCTACCATTGGGACTCGACCAGCTGGAAAACTTAAGGAAGTGTTTCAGGCCAGTAAGACGTCGAGAGCCACACCAATTACACACCAATTAAACACCTTACAACTTACAACTTATTTATTAATTTATTACAAATTGGCTAGCCCAAACAGTGCGGCTTGATTGCATCGGAGTCTCATACTCCATAATAGCTATTATCATCAAAACACACATTCAATCATCACTTTTTATTAAATTATTACAATGTGTTGATGAAAATGAGATTGGAGAAGAGGTTGGTGAAGAAGTTTGTGAAGGAGCTGGTGACGAGGGTGGTGAAGTAGTTGCTGAGGAGCTGGGTGAAGATGCTGTTGAAGATGGATCAGATGAGCAACTGGAAGGTGGTGAGGAGGTGCAGTGTCGTGATGGTGATTTGGATTACGAAGAAGAAGAAGGGGGAATGGTGGAAAAGGAAGAAGAGTGTTGTAAGGAAGAAAAGGAAGGGTTGGAAGAAAGAGAAGTAGAGGATTTAGATGATGAGGATAATCCAAATCGGGGTGAAAGTGGTGATGTAAGTTGCTTTGGTTCTGATTCAGAAGGAACAGATCAGTACAGCTCAACACGAAATAATTTCTCAGAGAGTGATGTCCGAAAAGAACGAGTACATAAAGTGTGTCATAGAAAGGTGAGAAGAAGCGGGTAACGGGTAGCGGGTAGATGTTCCCCACAGTCCCAGTGGTGTTCGTCTACTTCAGGGATGCGCCCCTGCCTACGCGAGCCTTGGTTTTCTCCACTCATCCTTATTCTCGGAGGGAACCATGTCCTTACCATTAGTCCTCGCTCTTGACCTTCAATGATCCTTGCCTCTTTTCACCTTCCTGATTTTCCTACCCCTCCCCTTAAAAAAAAATTAGAGAAAGGAAAAAAGAGAAATCAAAAAGAGAGGTGTCAGAGAGCTTGCCGAGAGTTGGCCTTAGATTGTGGTCTCTAGGAGATCATCAGTTTCCCCGTTTGGAGAAGTTATGATGGAGTGATAGTGTGGTGTTGTTTCGTTGTTCATTAAGCGCTGTAGATTGATTGTTGATTATTGTAGGGTCCGAGCCATGCCGCATTCTTGGTTGATTTCCCTGCCTTTTTTTTTTTGGTTTTAGTGTTGTTGAACTGTTGAGTATCTTTAAATTTTCAGTTTGTTTGAATATTATTTGGTTAGGTTCCCCTCTCGACCTTGTTGGAATAGTAAGATCGAAGATTCAGTTGAGGAAGTAGAAATGGGATTGATGTTCGCGTGCCCTCTGCGCGGCTTCTCTGCCGTGTTAATCGGGTCCGTCCACCCTAGTGTGGGAAGGTGGGCCAGTCATGTGTCAAGGATTGATGATGCCTTGTTTTGCTGCACATGGCTGGTCGGTCCACGAGGTGGACGGATGTAGAAGTGGTATTCACATATCAAGATCTGTAGCACCTTGTTGGCCTTCGGGCATGAATATGTGAGTAGCAGTAGAGGTAGGTGGTGGTCACCAGAGAGGGTGACGTGTTGGGGCGGTCCCGTGAGGTCGGCATGGCGGAGAGGACTCGCGTGGGGATGGTCGCAGTGTGGTGGAGATTTTCAGTCCTGGGAAGGGGGGATAGAAGTGTCAATGGTCCTGGATGGCAAAGGGAGTTTAACGGTTATTTGGTCCTGGGTCTCAGTTGTTGAGTTTAGGAAGCCTTTGGTGGTCAGTACTCAGTGCAGGTCTGCGATTCTTGTCTTTCTCCTTTTCTTTTCTGTTCCTTATCTCTGCATGCGGACCAGGGCCCGGCGAGCATGCAGGACGCACACTTACACTTACTCATTCAGGCACACACACAGGTATAACTTACACTCCTTCCTTCTGCTTCTTTCGTTTCCCTGAGACACTGAACCCACCAAGAGCGCATAGATGTCTGAAGTTTCCCAGGAGTCTCACAGCAATCGTGGTAGAGACTATGTTTAGATTTTTTGTGGCAACCATGTTGCCCCTTTGTTCGCCGCTCCGTTATAAAATGCTAAAGTCGGTGTAGGCGCATATATCATTCCACTTTTTAAAACTAGCGCGTAGTGCACTGCCATGTAGGGTGCATCGTTCCCGTGTGTTGCGTGCTACGTCTGATTGCGACGACGAAAATTATGTTGGCCATGCGCCAGCTGTTTTTGCTGTAACCTGAAAATAAGAAGCGAGTTTACGTGGGCACAATTCGCCTTAGATTCTGTCTCATTTCTCTATCGACCTTCTCAGAGAAATCTTCTCTGGTTACTACTGACGGCGCCTGCATCATTCTGCCTGATTGAAGCTGTACTATGGAAAAATAATTTAAAGCCAGCTCCAGGTACTCGGCCAATGGCGAGATGGGTGTCGGAGTTGGCCTAAGATCTGCCAACCCCTGGTGCAGAGAAACTACTTAAGCCTCGAGACGCCGTCAGTCGGGACAGAAATGTCAACTCTTACAGAAATTCTGCCCCCAGAAATCATCTGTTTCAACGACTGCTCAACCTAGACTTGGCCTCCTACTACATTGGACAATTCAGGTGTGATCCATCTCAATTTAATTTAACACCATCATCTACCACAACACGGTGCATCTGCAGACACACTCAAAAACAGACTTATAAAATCCGCTCAGAACTTGTATAAAATCTGTAGACACATGTTAGCTTTCGTGCCTGCATGCTCGGACACTGTACATAGATAAACACCTTATGTATATTTAAAAAACTCTCATACTATGTAAGGGATTACACATATACAAGTACTTAGATGAACAACTCTGAGTTCCCTTATTTATCGTGTTCAATGTATCAGAGTGTTGGCTGTGGCCTGCTTAATCATGTACTTCCATGTGGGCATAACGCAGGACTGGGGTGTTTGAATTTCATGCCATTATTGAGGCCTTAATAGTAATTATGGCTATTGCCCTGAGTTGTTGATCCAGACTGCACGAATCGTGTATTAAAATTACAAATTAAGTTATCTCGTAATGTGGGGGCAAATCAGTTGCTTTGGGTTGTATGAATTTTCATTTTTATGGTGACACAAGTTTCTGAATTGTAAATTGGGTATAGTTGTAAAGTCTATTATATGATGGGTTATAGCGAGAAGGTTGATGTGGAAATTGGGGTGTGTGTTATATGTGTGTGTAGTACGTGTTTATGTGTAATTCTTAATATAAAAAAAGCAGAATAATCTAACGTTAATGATGTATAGCACATGTGCTATCAGGCCTGTCGACAGAACTAGTAATTCTAGGCTACATGGAATCAAATACTATATATTGAATCAAATAGCATGTATCAGAGATCAAATATCCAGTGTTTTACATTAACTATCATATATTGAATTTCATAGATCAAATAATATATATATATATATATATATATACATATATATTGCAACGAATCACAGGATCATGATAGGCGGGGCAAGTTCATATATTACACAGACAATGGACATTCATATTATATTGGTAGATGGTTAAGTTTGGTTGTTATCAATTGTATTTAGTAAGGTTAAGGGTTTAGTTTAGAAAAACTGTGCATTATTATTTATGGTTATTCATGTACTGTGTTAGTGGAAATGTGCGCGTGTGGGAAACGTTTCCCGGGCGGTGCGTAAAGTATTATCGTTGTTTTGACATTAGCTGAACTGAGACATGTGTATCGCTACAATCCCTATACCTGTCGGACTGTTGTTTATGTTCATGTATATTATTAGTATGTAGGCAGTCATGCATGAAATACGAGTAGTCTGATTACCGCTATGCATGCTGTTACAAAGTAAATGCACTCTACTGCATGAAAAGTGCATGGTCACCTTTACTAACCATGTGACTTCCATCCACCAATAGAATGCTGACTGGTGGTTGGAAATTTTCTTAAGCCTGTCGTTACACAGGCAGTTCTTCTACGCCATCTACCGCGAACGGGTCGTGCACTCCTTGTACAAGAATTCTACCGCTTGCAAGGTGCTGTAAAGCCTATTCGTCGTTAGTGAAACGAGAAGGCTCAGAACTGTGTATGTAGTACATCTGCACACAGGAGTGTTTAAACGCATTACGCGTATAATTACGACAGTTCTTCTACGCCATCTACCGCGAACGGGACGTGCACTCCTTGTCCAAGAATTCTACCGCTTGCAAGGTGTTGTAAAGACTATTCGTCGTTAGTGAAACGGGAAGACTCAGAACTCTGTGTGTAGTACATTTGCACACATCAGTGTTTTAACGCATTGTGCGAAAATTTACAAGCAGTTCTTCACTGCTGCTACCGCAAACGGTACATACAATCCTTGTACAAGACTCTACCGCTTGCAAGGATTTGTTAAGACTTTTCGGGGTAGTAACGCGTGTGACGCATAACAATTGATTTTATATCTTTACACACGATATTAATATTGTAGTATTACGTGTGTAAGAAGTGAGTGTAACTGTATCACTGTGCGAGATTTTCCGCAGTGACAGTATCATTAATTGTTACGCAATAGTTCCATCAAGACGTTTCCGTGCTAGTGCAAGATTTCCTCATAGGGTGGTCTGCTGATCGCGGTAGACCTTGGTATTCGCGAGAACACTTGAAGAAGCCGGAGAGGTATAAGCTCAATATACCGTTATTGATTAAACTCACTGTCACCTGAGATATTACTTGGTCTTAAACTCTATATAAGTTTTGCGAGTAATAAAATCCGTAGTACCGTTGTGTGTGCGAAGTGTCGGATTCATCGTGGGTATTGCAGGACATCAACCCAGCTGTTGCAGGACATCAGCCCAGCTGTTACAGGACATCAGCCCAGCTGATATAGGACATCAGCCCAGCTGTTACAGGACATCAGCCCAGCTGATATAGGACATCAGCCCAGCTGTTATAGGACATCAGCCCAGCTGTTATAGGACACCAGCCCAGCTGTTATAGGACCAGCCCAGCTGTTACAGGACGCCAGCCCAGCTGTAAACGTTTCTGGTGAAACGTCTGTCATTTGTAAGCCACACCTGACGAACCAACTTTACCGCAAAGACCGGCCCTTCTCTTCAACAACATCATCGTGGGAGTCTTCTTATGTAACGTATCACGTCTTGCGTTTGAACATTATTTAACATTTTAAAAGAAAGACTCTATATCAAACATTACATTCTGTACATTTCAGATATACCATATAAACTATAACTTGTGTTTGTACAATAAATAATCTTAAACCCTCCAATATAGACTTGTAATTTGAAATACACATACTATCATATCCTATGCGCCAATAGTTTAGTAATTTGTGTTATCGCAATATATATATATATACATATATATATATATATATACATATCAAATACCTTCTATCAATTATCAAATATCGAATGTTAGATGTTAATACCAAATTTCTATCCTTGAGTTGCATTTATTTTTTACTAGCCACTGCATTAAGCATTCGTGCCTAAACCTATGGTGTTTTACAATAATTGTGCAGGCATAATGATTATATATATTATAACTTTACAAATTTACTCAATATAATCGCGCCCCACTGTTGGTCGCGCGATTTATACCTTTATAAATTTATTTGTGTTTCAATCTGCGTGTACCTCCCGTGTTATTTTGCCACAAGTTGGATGCGTCATTTATAACTATACAACTTGTTGTTTCTTAAATTTGGGGAGCCCCACGTTCTTGGAGCGCCATTTATAACATTATATAAAAATGATTGTGGTGTGTGAACCTACCTGCTGTGCGTTCTTGCGTCTTCTTCTTCCGACTAGGGCCGTAGGAATTTGTGTTTTGAATTCGCAAGTAGGTTAATTCAAAAGTACAAGCACAAAGTATACAGTTATAATTATTTCGAATAGTTTTGTGATGTTGGTAGATTTTTGAGTACAGCAATAACAAAACAGTGTTGGGTATAAAATTGGGGTTTATTATTCTAATAGCACATAAAATGAAAAACTTACATCTAACGTAATTCTTACGTACTAAAGAGTAATTAGTAATTTGTTCAATGTTTTCTGAATGAATATTAGCTTTCAGAGGGAAAGCTTATGAATATGAATTTATACGGATTTGTTTCTTATTGCTTTCAAAAGTTAATTTTTTAAATAATTTAATTAATGAGTTTTCAAGACTTTAATACTGATTTTACTACTTCAAGATGCTTTTAAAATACTCTTAAGTAAATTAGCCGTGAATCTTGTTCAACGTGCTTTTTACTTACTTGTGATTTGTTTCACGTATACTGCAGTATAAGTTTCTAAGTAGTTCAATATCAAGATTTATATAGCGCTTTTTATCTACGTCTATTTCTTATCTATTGCTTCTTACTTAACTTATACGTGTTCTACAGATTATCACAATATTGAGGTTCTTATTAATTTAGAGTCTCTGTTATAGGCATCTGAATGAAGTTAACTTTACAGTTGATTTTAACAGAAAAAGAAAATGATCTTTTTATATAAAAATGTATAAATGATTTTTGACTTTCCTGGTACTGAAGTTCTCGAAGATGTCCTCTGGGGTCCCTCGATGTCCTGGTCTAATCAGCTAGTGGCGATGATTTCCGCTGCGTCCTGGATTCCGGCGAAGAGTTTAGGGATCAGCAACTCAGCTCCTTCAGCAACTGTTGATGGATTTAACGTCCGTGGTTTAACTGCCGCAACTGCTTCAGACCCTCGGTCCGGATACTCTGCACTCGTGTGTGTGTGTGTGTGTGTGTGTGTGTGTGTGTGTGTGTGTGTGTGTGTGTGTGTGTGTGTGTGTGTGTGTGTGTGTGTGTGTGTGTGTGTGTGTGTGTGTGTGTGTGTGTGTGTGTGTGTGTGTGTGTGTGTGTGTGTGTGTGTGTGTGTGTGTGTGTGTCGTCTCGGATGTCGCTCTGCGTCGTCAGTTCTTCAGCTCATTCCACGTTCTAGACGGCCTCGTTCTGTTGCACTCTTGATGTGACTTCACGTAGTATATAGTCGATCTCTTATATGCGTACGCCAATAGTTTGATGTATTGCGCAGTACGCTTATTTGTTGATAAATAAGAGTATCGTACGTAGACGCCTTCACAGTCCAGTCGTTACAGTTGATCTGTTTATTGACACATAAGACTATGGTGAATCTTCGTCTTCACGTCGAGTCGTTTCAGAAGAGTGTGTGTGTGTTCAGATTGATCGCCAACAGAAGAGTGTGTGTCTACCGATTGAGTGCTAACAGAAGAGTGAAGAGCGTTCAGCTCGAAACCAACGGTTGTTCAAAATTTTTAGAATGATCTGATTGGCTGGAACACTCTCCCTTCTACTTGAAATTTAGTCACCTTATTCCGTGAGTTTGTTTTGTAGGACGGTGATTGTTTCAGAGATGGGGATGTTCGTGTACAGGTTTTTAATGTCAAAGGAGGCTAATGTGGCATTATGGGGGATGTGTATGGCTTTTATTTTTGTTACTAGGTCTGTGTTGTTTTTCACTGCAATGTTGTTGTCTAGTTGTGTGTGTTGTCTGATAATTTTGTCTAGATGTTTTGCGAGTTTGTATGCAGGGGCATTACGGTAATTGATAATGGGGCGGATCGGAATTTCTTCTTTATGGATTTTGGGAAGCGCATGGAGGGTAGGGGCTGATGGTCGGATTTGTGTCACGTTTGTGTGTCATTATGTGTTTATCTTTGTTGATTAATTGTTTTACTGTGTTTTGGTATCTGTCAGTGGGGTCGTGTTTTAGTTCTATGATGTTGTTCTGTTCCATGAAGCTTTGTACTTTGTTGTGTAGGTCATTTATGGAGAGATTACAGTCGTGTTGCCTTTGTCTGCTTTTACAAATGTGATGTTGTGTTGGTGTGCCTTTGCTCTCAGGCCTTCTTAGACCTATCCATCACAAAACTTCAACAGAGGCACAAATTCAGTATATACAGAAAACCGACTACAACTGACACACTAATACACAACTCCTCCAATCACCCAATACAACACAAACTGGCTGCCTTCAGAACCATGATATGTAAACTTAACAACATCCCCCTAGATGTAAATGACTACAAAGACGAACTAAACACGATAAAATATCTAGCAGAATCCAACGGATACGACAGAACAATAGTCAATAAATTCCTACACAAAACAAACAACAGACAAAGACAGAAAACAACAAATTCATAACACTAACATACATCAACAAACAAACTGAAAAAATAGCCCACAAATTCAAAAAAGCAGGATACAGAATCGCTTACAAAACTACTAATAAAACAGAACACGCTATCAAAACACATACACAAAGCACAAAACAAATTCGATCTACCTGGTGTTTACAAACTAAATTGCTCAGATTGCAACAAATTCTACTAGGCCAGACAGGACGTAGCTTCGAACAAAGATACATTGAACACACAAAGGCACTCCACCCCACTACAGAATCCACCTTTGCAAACCACCTCATTGAAGCAAACCACACATACAAAAACATCGACAATAACATGAACATTCTACACGTACACACAAAAGTCCGAAAACTAGACACTCTAGAACAGTTGGAAATATACAGACACACAAAAACAAATAAAAACGACATCCTAAACGAACAGACACAATTCAAATCACACGCATTAGTCGAACATATCACACCCCACATACACAATATCGATCTTTCAAAACTCGATACCGTCGCCAACAACAAGACGGGCAGTGCTACCAGCGGCAGCCTCTGAAGAAGCTTTTTAAAAGGCGAAAACCGGTTCAGGTTATAAGGTAAAACTTTACGTTTTTACCCATAAAAACCTTTGTGTTCCGAATCGTTAGTGAAATAATTATATTTAGTTAATGAGACTAATTTACTAAAACCTTTTATTTACAATCAAACTATATCCAGATTCTGTTGCCTTCAAAATAGTTCACTTGACAAGCCACACACCGCTTTAGATGGTTTTTCCATTCTTCATAGCAGTGCTGGAACTCAGAAACTGGAATCTCCTTCAACTGGTTGGTTACATTTTTTTTAATTTTGTCTATCATCCTAAAATGGTCTCCATTGAAATGTTTTTTTCAGTCTCAGTAAGAAAAAATAGTCACAGGAAGTCAAGTCAGGTGAATAAGTGGGCTTCTCAACAGGAATATTTTTCTTTGTCAAAAACTTATTAACACACTCATTGTCATATTAAAGTGCTATGTGACAAGGTTATGTGACAAGGTGCATTGTCATGCTGCAGCATCCAGGTGTTGACGATGGCTGGTCTCACACAGGCAACTCTTGTCCGCAGCCTGTAGTGTTGTTAAAATTTAATTTTTCTGCGATGATTCTGACGGTTAATCGACGGTCAGAACGCACCAAGTCTCTGATTCGATCAACACTATCGTCAGTTCTTTACGTTCACGGTCCTCCAGAGCGTAGATCATCCTTAATTGATTCCCGGCCATCTGAAAGCCTGTGTTCTTGTCAGAGCATTTCCATACGCCTCTGTCAATTTTGTAAAAGTGTCAGTAGCAATGTGCCCGAGTTTAACACACACCTTGATTGCACAACTTTGCTCGTAATTGATGTCACTCATTTTTATAAGGCACAGCAGATACTCACTTCACGAAAAGCTTGTTTACTTTTTACATGGCAACAATAGACAATAAATAGTAATACTCAATATCAATCAGCTGTTTATCTAACCATCTGTGTTACTGGAAACCTTACAGTGTTGCCATATTGACTGCTACATGATTAGTCTCATTACTTAATTTACAGACCTCGTACGCTCTTCTAACTTATCTTATTTAAGAGCAGGCCACTCATAACGCCCACCATACCATCAACTATACCTTAGTTGACATTAATATTGTAATGTAGTACTTACGTATCTCTTTAAAATCTCGTCACACGTTGATTATCTTTTATTTAACTTCGGTTGATTGATAATTTTTATTTATAATTTGTTTAATTAATTAATTAAATTTTGTAATCTCTGTTAATCGAATGTGGTTCACTTCGGAGTTCACTTGAAGTTCAGTAGCACTTCCGAAGACCTATATCGTCTGTGTACAGTAATGTGTTGTTTGACAAAATTATTAAGTACCGGTACTTAAAACCTTCACGTACCTTTTGTGTAGTACTGGTAGTTTAGTTCTGTCGGTACTGGTCATCAGATGATCTCAGTATTTTATTATACTGTTGGTTTGTCAAAACAGTATAACTGCTTTGTTAGTAAGTGAGCTAAAATGATTTTACTTGGGCGCCATATGGAATCGCAAGTTCTTATTCCATAAAAAGAATTTAATCAAAGAATAAAAAATAAATAATTTAATTGATGTTATATTATTTCTTTGGTTGAGTAATTAAAATAATTTATTTAATTATTTTCCTTATAGTTTGTTTATGTTTTTAAACTGTTGCGCTTCACACGTTCAGGCCGCCAACTTGCTTGTTTGAGTGCCTTGAAATCATAACTCTATTAATTGAGAAAAATAATTAATAACTGTTTCAATAATTGTTTACAACGTTTGGTAATTAACAATTTACTTGTTTATTGCTCACAAGGTTTTTACTTTAGGTTCATACATTCGAATTAACAATAATTATTTATTACAATCTACCTGGCTTCAATTATTCCTAACCCAGAAGGTTGGCAATGATTACTCTACTGGTTAGTTTGTTTATTTACAAAATATTTATATCTCAAGGGTGAATTCTTTTAAACTACAGAATAAAATCCCTATGCCTTGATTTACGATGCTTTACAAGATTTGAATTAAATATGTTAGAGACTTTTAAAATATTTAAATTGATTTACGAAATGTTCGTTTAACCTCTACAAGTTTGAGGTTAACTACGGTTAGTCTAGTACATGAATTATTATATTTGGAATCATATAATTCCTATAGAAAAAGTATACACAGTGCTTATCACTTATCGTATTAATGTTTTTGCGTCAGTACAAGAGTGTATTATTTATTAAACTAATCACATAATATTCGTTCACTGTAATAATATATTACACGGTACAACCTGTATTATAATCGCTTGGATTATTTTTAATTGCACTTTACGATCGGGTACACTGATCGTACACTTTACTTTCACTCGTAAGAACGATTATTATTTTCAAAAACGTACGTTAATAGTTCCGTCAGTGACTTACTTGCACCGGCCGTATATGTTCCGTTCACGTTTGTGTTTTTATGTGTTCGTTTATTTATTTTATTTTAATGTATTGACAACCTCACCTATCGAGTGAAACACCTGATGATGAGACATATGTCTTGAAACGCGTCGTAACGACAAAAAAGTAAGTCACTGACGGAACTATTAACGTACGTTTTTGAATATAATTTCAAGTGACTTGGATACTTGTGAAAAATGAATCTTAGATTATTATTTCTTGAAACTTAATACTGGGTTAGGTACTTCACCTAATCTCGTTCTTTTATACCGCACAACTAGTAAAAATGAATACTGCTTGTTGCGATGCACTTTTAAAAGTATTTACTTCTTCACTTGTTGTTGTTTAATTAGATTTGATGATAATTTCGATCTGTAGTCCTGTAGTAGCTGCTGCAATGGAATTTGACAAAATGTGTCCCTCTTCGCTATTACAATCGTATATACAGTCTCCTGAAATCGACGCTAGGTCACGACAATTAATTTTTGAAGTAATTTTGTGATTGGCTAAAAATGACGTCATGATGCGGTCATCCTATGTTTAGCTCTTACATAATTGTTTTAGGCGTCGGTTCGTTGTTGTTGTTGGTGTTCATTGTATTAATCCAAAATTCACAAAATTTATTATATTTACGTTTATATCTCAGTTATACTAATTACAGATTTGGTTCTATTACTAGCATCGTATTGCTCATTCCTTTCTGTTTTTTTTTTTTTTTTTATATGAATAGAGGCCAATTTGGATATATCTTTCATTAATAAAATCTATCTTAATGAAAGCCCAGCTTAAATATTGCATTGTTTTCAAATGTCTTCTGCTACATTTTGCAGATTCTATTTTAATATTTTTTAACATTGATTCAACTCTCCTTAATTTCTATTTTGAACATAATAATCTTGTTGAAATGAACATATTATTATTTAAAATTGCTTCATCCAGCTGAACATTAACAATCATTATAACATGTTTGTTTATTATTATTTTTAGGCTTCTTTACTTCATTACTACTCATTCAACATTATTCTTAATTCCTATACTTATTATACTAGATATTGTATGGTGTCTTACACCTTATTCATTATCATTTTATCTACATTTTCCTATACTCTTTATTATACATGATTATGATTTTCATAATCTGTTTGGTCATCATTGGTTTGTCTATCATTTCAATTTTCTTCTCATTATGGACTCCACATAAGTAGTTGTAAGTCATTATTTGAGTTTTTATCATATTATTTATTATTTCTTGAGTTATCTTAACTCATCTTATGCCAGTCTCTTAGTTTACATAATTTATAATAGGGTTTGGTTTACCTTTACTGGTAATACATCTTTCTACAATAAGTTACACTTTTATAACATTTTTAAACACATATAGTTTTTAAATTGTTGATTACATTGATATCATATTATTATTAGAACATCTACAATTCGTTCTCTCATTATTTATTCTATTAGCATTATTCATTATGCCTTAGCACACCCTTCTTTGAGGTTGATCTAACATGGTGTTTACACTGTTAATCTTATTTGAATGGTTCATTTATTATAATTTTTTCATAGTTCATGATTATCAATAATACATTTACTTTTGTTTGTCATTCAAATTAATACTTTGCAATTGCTCATCTAATGTGCTGTTTACACTCTAATACATGTTATAAATATTATTTCTTTCACCTTATACTACTTATGGTGTTTGACTTGGTTTATTAATGGTTTGTTATGCTCACTTAAACATCTATTTGGGAACTAGTCTTTTGTCATTTCGTCTCTGTCAAATCGTCTGGTTATGTTGTATCATTTTCACTCTTCTGGTTGTTTTAAGAGTATGGAACGTTTTGTGACCTTACAATATTATGACATAGCATGACTCATTATCCTATACCTATGTTTAGAGTTGTTACAAATCCATAACACCAGTTGTGTGACCAGTGAGGGGGGGGGGGATTTGATTATACATCTAAGAAAATGTCTATCTCGTTCACTTTCTATACTTTTGTGGCGATTTTTCCATTTTATTGATTAGTCTGATTATTTGTATTAACTTGATTTACTGTATTGGAGTATAAATTCTTATAGCTTACCACTGTCCAGTTCTCCTGTTATGGACACTCTTTACATACCTAATAATATTGCATTATTATATCAAAATTGTTGCATTGTGAGTTCACTTACTCTCAAATTATTTAGGAGATTGATTCCATAAAGGTGGAATCTGCTGCTGCAAATGGATTTTTGTTTGTAAATTTGGTTACTGTTTAAAGCAATCTAAACCAGATCTTACCAAAACAGCCAGAAGCTGCATCAGATCACTGAACAGCAGTACATTTTGTCCTGGCTAATGGGAGCTTATTTTCTTTTTAGCTCTTTTAAATGTCTGTTAACATGCCTTAGCATTAAGTAATGGACCATAGATATTTCATCTGTTATGAACCATTCAATTTGAATTCAATCGCCAATCTAAGCCTAATAGAGTAAGGACACATATACTCCTCTTTTGAGTGGAGAAAGTGAATATAGAATGTAAAATGCCTCCCCCACTTATTCGAGAGAGAAGTTCTACATCAGAGAGTAAGACTACTTATTTATTGTTTGGTCTACAGGAGCGTTTTCATAATGGACGATGCCATCATAATTTAAAATAAAAAAACTCAACTTTTTTTGCCATAACTTATTATTTACCATGTCTGTCATGCATTGCTTAGACATGGGGATTCCTGTAACTTTCATTGGGAAGTCTGGGCTATTTTTCAGATTTTAGCCATTAAAAAGAGACAGTTTTAAAACATTTGAGTTAACTTTCCAACACTTTATTGTCTAGATTGAAAATTTGTCATCATCATAGTCTGTATTATGGGCAATGTAGAAATAGTACACATACGAGGGGGGACCCAAAAGTAACGAGAATTTTTCTTTGGCAGTTGGTAGAACGCTAGTTCCGACTTCCCCCGCTAGGTGCCTTCACTAGACACCATTTTGTATCAGTTGCCCTAGCGGCATTGTTATGGAAACATTAGCGCGGTCAGTGTGACTATTTTTTGTAAGCGCTGTTTCACGTTTTTGGCGATTTGTCAATGGCAGACATTAAATACCAACATGCTAACATCAGGTTCTGTTTCCTGTTAGGGAAATCAGCAGCAGAAACTGTCGCAATGCTTCGGACGGCTTACGGGGAGGAAGCTTTGAGCCAGGCAAGGATTTACGAGTGGTTTTCTCGTTTAAAAGTGGTCAAATGTCAATTGAAGACGAACCACGACCGGGACGTCCCTCGACTTCCAAAACGGACGAAAACATTGAAAAAATCCGTGTTGCAATCATGTTTGATCGTCGTAGAACAATCGATGAATTGGAGGAAATGACTGGAATATCCTGGAGTTCATGCCAACGAATTTTGACTGAAGATCTGAAGATGAAACGTGTTGCAGCAAAATTCGTTCCGCGTGTGCTTTCTTGTCGGCTCAAAATCCTTGCCAGGCTCAAAGCTTCCTCCCCGTAAGCCGTCCGAAGCATTGCGACAGTTTCTGCTGCTGATTTCTCTAACAGGAAACAGAACCTGATGTTAGCACGTTGGTATTTAATGTCTGCCATTGACAAATCGCCGAAAACGTGAAACAGCGCTTACAAAAAATAGTCACACTGAGCGCGCTAATATCCATCAAAAGCATTGATACATTCACTTGGTACCTCAACTACAATTTTTTTATTAACCAAACCAAAATTTTTATCACTTTCCATATGAGAGTGTCCTCTTATTGGAAAAACTATTTTGACGCCATCCAGTCTCTTAATGGTATGAACAAGATAGTGGAGATACAAGAACACTGAGTAATTTTTGTTTTGACCTGAGCATGAGTCACAGAAAATTGCAAGAACCCTTACCCTTTGATCAAGAACCTCACTCACATAATTATGCAAAAAACTGACCACTTCATTCGCTCCTCTCCTTTGTTCCCAATATCTTCAGTATAGAAAATCGCATCACGGTTGTACAATTGATGGATGTTGAAATTGTAAAATGATAATTGCCGCCTGTAGTAAACGTCATTTGAACTAATGTTAGGCAATGGTAAGTTCTTTTGATAGTCCATGCAAATAGCTTCTTGTGACTGTCGCAATGCTTCGGACGGCTTACGGGGAGGAAGCTTTGAGCCAGGCAAGGATTTACGAGTGGTTTTCTCGTTTTAAAAGTGGTCAAATGTCAATTGAAGACGAACCACGACCGGGACGTCCCTCGACTTCCAAAATGGACGAAAACATTGAAAAAATCCGTGTTGCGGTCATGTTTGATCGTCGTAGAACAATCGATGAATTGGAGGAAATGACTGGAATATCCTGGAGTTCATGCCAATGAATTTTGACTGAAGATCTGAAGATGAAACGTGTTGCAGCAAAATTCGTTCCGCGTGTGCTTTCTTGTCGGCTCAAAATCCTTTGTAAAACTTTGTAATCCTTTGTAACTTTGTATCCTTTGTAATAAGTTTGTAAAACTAATTCAGTTTATTTTAAGATTTTAATAAGAACAATTGTTTCTGCTGCAGGCACGTGAAATATTAATTCCGCCTAGATACTATGGACAAGTACCTAGTTTTGCACACGATATAGCACTTCTTGATCTTACACACAATGTACAAGTAGATGGAAGTATAATGCCTACGTGTGTTGACTGGAAACATCAGTTCACAATAACAAATGGCACACTAGGAATGGTAACACAAATCAATAAATAATTTATCTGAACCTTATATAAGACTATGCGCCTACTGAAATATATTTTTCAGTCTGTATCCAATATAATTATAGATTCTTATTTATTTGTATAAATGTAAATGTGTTCATAGTTTTCTCCTTTTAGTTACAGGTAAATAAAATAAATATTGTAACATAACAAAATTATCACACTAAACATTTGAATTAATGTTACATGAATAAAAGAGAAAGTTCCATAGTGAGTGAGAAGAATAAATTGTTTAAGGATTACCCTAGAAACTGTATAATTAAGTCTATAAAATGTTAATAGAAATGGAAGATAATAAAGAAAACCATTAATTAAAATAACCTACTATGAAAAAACCAGTTAAACCAGCAGTATACCCAGTAGATTGGGGAAGCAGTACAAAAAGGGAAGGACCATAAAAAAGGAAATAATCTGTCATGAAACCATTTTAATAAGGAAACTACTAATGTGATATTTGAAGAAGGGACGAAACATATCAAGATTCCAACAGAGACCAGAACCAGGAAGAGATATGCCAAAACAAAATGTTAATCATATAATAAATACCATGAGACAAAATTGAAACCGATATAGGTAAACCCCAAACAAGTTACAAGATACAATACTATAAAAACAAATTGTATATTAGTTGTAAGTGTAACATGTCAAAAAATATACCAAAAGAGACTACCATAGAGTAGAACTCACTAAAAAGACTACCAGAGTGTAGAATACAATAAAGTTAAGTGAGATAACAAAATTAAGGAACTACAGAGTGTACAGTGAGAAACATAGTTAAAAAATCTATGAAAAAATCTTCAATGAGGTTTGAGTATTATAAAAAGACTACCATGAGTGTAGAATAATAATAATAAAACCATTGAAATGAAAGACGGTCTAAGGACTGACAACATTACTAGTAATAAGAGTTTTAAATTAAATATAAGGACTATTACATATAAAATGTTTTCTTTAATTATAACTAAATAAATGGTGAGGACAAAAATACCAAAGGACAGTTCATAACTGAAGGTATGCCTAATATTAAGATATTTATTATTTATTATTAATTAAATAATATTTTTAGATGTAAGGTGTAAATAGATACACGAGATTTTTTTTTATCACAGTTAAAGTGTTTTCATAAGAATAAGACATACACAAGACAGTTAGTGACTGACAGTGTTACTAGTAATAGGAGTTTTTTATGTTTTATAATTAAATTATGTCTAGGATAAGCTATGTTGTTATCATTTGATGATACAGAAAAAAAAATAATAGGAATAAGATGTTTGTTTAAATTAGGTGATATATGGAAAATAGTTGATAATAAGATGTTTTTGTTAAAATTAGGCATAAGATGTTCATGTTATGGTTCAATGATGTTATTAGTATAAAGAAAGTTTAGTAGATACAAGATATTCTATTGTAATTAAAATCATGTCATTTAATTTTCCATTGTGTAAGTCAGAGAGGCAAGTAGGGCATAAAAATGTAATAATTTTATTCAAATCAGTAAACCAAGAATAATGTACAAACAGACCCACCAAGACACTATGTTTGTAAACACAGAATGGCCTATAAACCAAAAAAAAAACTATCTATCAAAGAATTAATCTATGTAATAGGAATAGAATTCAATACATACAATACAGAAATTGAAAACATAATTAATACAGATACAGTTAATAGCAAATAGAATGACAAAAGAAAGAAAACTAACTTCTTTTGGAAACAGTCAAAAATAGGCTTATGATAGTAATCAAATCAGACTAAACAGCAAAATAATCAATATTGAAATGTTTTAATAAACAAATTATTAACAACAAAGTAATTACGGAGTTATTAGGTGTATTCCATGGAAATATTATACCGAAAAAACAAATAAAAACCTTTAAAACACTGAATTTGTACAAAATATGGGACATGCAATTATTATGCAAAATTGTAATTTTTGGGCTTAAATGAATTTGAAACAAACCCAGCTATATATCAAAAGATGTAAAATTAAATAATCAATATTACTGAATAGTTAGATTCATGTAAAATTAAGAAATATTGGAAATACAGTAAAAAATAAGAAAACTTGTTATGTATAGTTAGATAGTGAAACAAGTCTTAGACAGATATTTTATAATTAAACAATATGAAGAGGAAAAAGACATACCACAAATTGCCCTAAAACGACGACGTTGCGTCGTTTAGTCTATTGTTAATCGCAAAGCTGAACAGTTGAAAAATGTATTAGTGGAGTTTTGAAAACCAAATAATTTATATTAAAACCAAGTGTGGTTATGTGGCGTGTAACGGAGATGAACTAACAAGTGAAATAACATTATTTATCTATGTCTAACACTTCACAAGTTTCCAAAAAACACAGAATAACACCATAAAACTTAACGCCAGAAATCGACAGCCATTTTGATCAATTTTTGGAACAAATTCACAAAACCAACACGCATATTTGAACACTACACTACACAAGAGATCCATCCAGAATTCGACATCGCAGACGACGAGGGGACATTCAACACTATATTTTGGAACAACACCACTTCGCAGGAAAAGGGAACATCGTTTTATTTCTGTGGGAGAAGATCTTCAATTCCAACGGCGTCATAGCAGATTAAAACCAAGCAGACGGCGGCCATTGCTGAATTTCTCACATTGACGGTGCAGTGCTTCCTGGAGCAGAGTGACGTCATTTCTTCGACTTGGTTCGAATTTTAAATAATTTCTTTCTAATTGACAATTGTAATAATAATTTTGTTCTATTTCAGATGTTAACATTTAGTTTAAGAATACCTGTTAAATGTATCTTGTTCCTTGCCCTCTGACCATTTCGACTCGTTAAAAGAACCATAAATTTAACTTGTAAAAAATATATTTGTTAATCTGTCTCACTGCCGACTGTGGCGAATATTAGCCAGTGCCTGGGACATGCGCAGTTTGACTGGCGCACAATTTTGAATGAATAAACGCAAATCAGTATTCAGTTACCAGCATTGTTTTTATTTCTACTATTAATGTTATTATTTTTTATTAAGCAAAAACATCATTCACATTGAGAGAATAGATATAGGAGGAAATTACAAACTCAAATAATTAATTAATTATCAATTAATTAAATTAAATTATTCAGTCAATTTCGATACAAGCACAAGAAAAAATATTTGCAAAATTTTTAAAGTTTGATATATTTATTATTTATCAATCAAACACACCTAATTATAACATATTCTTATCATCAATATCTTTATATTTTGTTTATTATTACACTTGAAATTATATTACAATTTGACTAGCCTAACAGTGGGACTTTAAGGAGTCAGACTAACCCAGTGACAAACAAAATATCAGTACGTATCAACACATATTTCAATTTCAATTATATTTTTATTTTTATATTTGTAATATTGGCGTTTCCAAAGAAGGAGCTTATTAAAACAAACGTTCATCAATTATATATATCATACCAATCAATTCTCAATTATATTATTATTATATTTGTAAAATTTATATTACAATATATGTTAGTGTATAGATGTCTGTTACTGTATGGAAATCACTATATTAGCATACACACATCTCACAAAATTACATGTAAATATTGGACAACTGATTTTATGAGAGTAATAGTAATCTTAATATGAAGACCCCACGGAAAGAACGGGGTAAGTCCATTTTTTACATAAAATGAGTTTATGACGCATTCTGATGGCCAGCCGCCAGTACTAAACACCACTTAAATCTACTTGCAAAGAACGTGGTTAGTCACGGAAATACAGATGTTTATATTTTTGGCACAGACGGAAAAAATGTACCAACTCCATCAACACACAGAAAGAACGTACTAAGTCCTATCACTTGTTTTGTTCAGCAGCTGAGCAGCTCAAGGTTAGTTGTGTTGCAAGTGCCAGCGCGAGAGGTTGTCGTAGTTTGTTTATGCAGTGTTTCTCCTCCTTTTTAAGTGTTAGTGCAAAAGTGGTGCGGTCCCATTGAGATCTATAAAATGAGTGAATCATCATGAGATGAAAATGAAAAGCCATTGGGTAATGAACCTAAAAAAAGAAAATCTCGCGATAGAATGAATAGTGTTTTTAAGAAACTTAGAACAATGAGTCAGGTTTTAGGGAGTGACTGCAAATGTTCAACGTTTCAGTGTTTCAAAATAATTCAACCTCACGAAAGAGAACAACTTATCAAAGAATTCAATTTACTTGGTAACTGGAACGATCAGTCTTCTTATTTGACAAGCTTAATCTCAGTAACCCTTGTTGCACATAGGAGACCTAGGCATGATGATTCGAATCCCCGAGACTGCTCTTTCTGTTACATAGTAAGAATCAAACGAAATGGAACTATTAGAGAAATTCCTGTATGCCAAAAAGCCTTCATTGCTTTCCATGGAATAACAAAATGCTGATTGGCTACCATACAATTGGCTGTGAAGGAAGCAGGAAAATCTCCTAAGGATAAAAGAGGCACTCATGCTAACCGGCCATGAAAACTATCCAAAGAAAAAGAGGAAGCTATTATCAACCACATAGGTTCGTTTAAAGGAAGAAAGAGCCATTATGGCAAGGGTAAGACAAACAGAATTTACCTTTCAGAAGAACTGTCAATCAAAAAGTGCCATGAGTTGTACAAAGAGACTTACCACAACTACCAGTTTCATTTGAGACTTACAGGAAAATATTCAACACAAATTTAGCTTGTAATTTGGATATCCACGTACAGATACCTGCGCAACATGTGACACATTTAATGCAGAATTAAAACATTATAATGCAAAACTTTCAGAAAAAATCACTGAGGCTGAAAAACTAGAGATTACAGACAAAATTAAAGCGCATACTAGGGAAAACCAGGTTCACACATTAAGAGCTATTAGTTTTACACTAGAAAACGAAAAGCAAAAAAAGAAAGTAAAAGTGTAGCTGAACAAGAAGCTATTTGCATGGACTATCAAAAGAACTTACCATTGCCTAACATTAGTTCAAATGACGTTTACTACAGGCGGCAATTATCATTTTACAATTTCAACATCCATCAATTGTACAACCGTGATGCGATTTTCTATACTGAAGATGTTGGGAACAAAGGAGAGGAGCGAATGAAGTGGTCAGTTTTTGCATAATTATGTGAGTGAGGTTCTTGATCAAAGAGTAAGGGTTCTTGCAATTTTCTGTGACTCATGCTCAGGTCAAAACAAAAATTATACAGTGTTCTTGTATCTCCACTATCTTGTTCATACCATTAAGAGACTGGATGGCGTCAAAATAGTTTTTCCAATAAGAGGACACTCTCATATGGAAAGTGATAAAAATTTTGGTTTGGTTAATAAAAAAATTGTAGTTGAGGTACCAAGTGAATGTATCAATGCTTTTGAAACAGCAAGAGACAATCCAGCTCCTTGAAAGTCATTCGTGTAGAACGAGAAATTATACGGGATTGGACAACCTTGTTGAAAGACCATTACAAATCAAAGTGCCCATTCAACACACGACCAATCAGAGAAGCTCTGGTTGTGAAAGAAGACAAAATGTTCAAATACAGAACCGCTTTCAACGGAGCCTGGGTACCAATAGATTTGGAACTTCCTGCCTTACAAGTAGACACGCAGCTTGAGTTTCAACCACAAGGACCTGAAGAGTTCTTATGGCCTCAATCAGCATATAATGGTAAGTTATTTTTAATATCAGAATTTTTACATGGCAAACAAAAATTATGCTTTATAAAAATAACTAATGCAGTAGTATATTTTCAGAGCCCCTGCCAATTTCATATGAAAAATATAAAGATCTACAAGTATTGAAAGAGTTTGGTGGTCAAGATGCAAGAAAGTTTTAAACAAATCTTCCACATAAGAAGGCAAAGGAAATCAACAAACAAAAGAAAAATTAGAAAGCATGTATATTGCAATACACATGTAGAAATATTAAAATTGTTATAAGTTTGTTTGTTTACAATTTTGGTATCAAACAATAAAGATTTTAAAGAATATTATATTACTTTTCCGTTAATGCTTATGTGTTAAGTTACATTCATACCTGACAACAATGGACTTAACACGTTCTTTCCATGACAAAAGTATAGTTCCTTTGAATTTTTGACCTTTTTTAATAAATAAATGAAATGAAGATTTTAGGAAAATATAGTTTCTTTAAAAGAAATTACATAGGCATCATAATGTATTAGTTTTACTCAATTCAGAAGTATTTTAGACATGTTTTTAAGTCTTGAAAGTTTAAATTTGCTCTCCTGAAAAATTTATAAAATGTGACTTACCCCGTTTTATTTTCGTGGGGTCTTCATATGTGAATGAAAAAAGTATTATAATACTAGGTGTCCCCGAGCGCGGACAAAAAGGGGCGAGTTCTAGACAAATGTGAAATTTTCCATTAAATATAGAAATGAATGTTTTCATATCTTAAAAAAATATTTGGGAAATGTGTTCAATAATAAGAATACAAATTGATGCAAATGATCAGTTATCCACTATATTTTATAACAAAGTATTTACATGTAGCATGTAACAAATAAAAGTAACACATTTGAACATAGTATACAATAATAACAATAACTTTTGAATATAGTAATAATATATTTAATATAATAATAACAATATGCAGTAAATGGAAGTAGCATCTTGTTAAGATGACATATATTTTTTATAAGTAACATCTATTTTGTATTACATATATTCCACAGTCTCTGTAATTCATTTCGACGTGCATTCATCGAATGACTACTGTTAATTTTTTTCAAACGATCGAAGTTAAATGATGGTTTCAACAGCAATCCACTCAATGTTTTTACTCTCGATAATGCGACATAAGTTAGAGCAACTTGGAACTCGTTATCACCAATGTCGACAATTGCTTTATCCAGAGTTATTCCTTGACATCTGTGAATACTGATCGCGTATCCAAGCATAACAGGAAACTGCTTACGTGTACAACTGATTCCACGCCGTTTAAATGAAGATGTAATAGCCACAATAGGGACTGAACTTCCATAAATAGTCGGACCAGTATATTTTTCAAATTGAACGAGAATGCATAATGGCATACGTTCAATATAAGCCTCGTATTCAATAGAAGGATAATAAATTATATCAGTAATTGTGCCAACTGATCCATTCGCGAGACCCTTGGCCACCCAAAGATTTCGTCTTAAAATAATTCTGGCTCCTTTACATAGACGTAATTCAGCAGACAATCCTTGAGCTTCATCAGAAGATGCAGCAAGGGCTTCTGAGCAGTTATGTATAGCTTTAATCAAGGCGATCGGTTGTTCATTTTTTTGTAACTTTTCATAATTAAATTTATCAATATCAGTATTTTTTGCCATTATGCACACTGCATTTTCAAAAGACTTATCCCCAATATTATCGACAAAAATCGAGAAGATAACAGTTGATGATCAAGCTCAGTAATATTTCCATTCGAAATCCTATTAAAAGTTTCTCGGAAAGATCGTTGTTCATCTCCCATTTGTCTCATTATTTGTGTTAAAAAAAATACCTTTTTGAACTGTAAATATAATAAACTTGACTGAATAGTTTTAGCGTTTTTTCCAATAGTGTAAAGGCTATAATCACATACTGGAGGAAGTTGTGACCAATCGCCCACTAAATAAATGCAAAGACCTCCGAATGGCAGGTTGGCTAATTGTGGTTTAGCGTCTCTGAGTCTTTGATCAACTTTGAAAAATAAGTTCAACCCAAGCATACTGGCTTCATCCATAATAACAAATTTAATGTCTTTGAATTCATCTTCAAAAGAAATTTTAGCATCACTGTTTAATTGTGGTAGAGCGTTTCTCGAAGGAGGTATTCTAAGAGCTGAGGAGGGTCTGTCCGTTAATATTATTCGCTGCAACACCTGTCGGAGCCATCAAAAGAGTAGCATTGCATTGGAAATGAGAGTTTATTCGATGAACCATCTCGTTGATGATACAACTCTTTCCTGTTCCAGCCTTACCTTGAACTATTGCAAGCTTATGTAAATAATTATCGTAATCCATTAGCTGTTGATCCAAAAAAGACAAAATGGCATTTTGTTGTTCATTGAAGTTGATATTCAAAGGTTCAAAGAATTGTCATTGATTTACAATCGTTTCTCTACTTTTCTCAATGAAATCAGTGTTATCTTTTATATCTGGATAACTATTATAAGCTTCGTTCCAGTCACGAAGTATATCGATATCACGATTACCAAGAGTAACATAGGCTGGTAGGTCATTAGGCATAACTGCAGCAATTGCCATCCAGTCTCTCTCATTAAATATAATTTTATTATCATTATTGTCAAATTCATCTTCGTCTTCTACTGGCTGTAAAGACATATTAATCTGCTGAGGTTCCACAATATTACTTCGTTGATATGCACTTTTCCAGGTTTCATCCTTATTTTTCAAATTTTGTTCACAACGCCAGGGTTTGTGTAACATTAGCTGTTGTTTACAAAATAATTCGAAGCTTGATTGATTCAAGTTTTTATCAATCTTAGGATAGACTTGTACTATTTTATGTTTTCTGCAAATAACCAGTCTATTTCTACTTCCTTTAGAATATCTTTTAGCAAATTCTAACAAAGTCATATCTTCCATATTTAGTGGTCTCTGATTGTAGAATTCAATAAATGATAAGGCAGTACCATCGTCTTCAGTTTCCGGAATAGCAACATAATTTTCAAGTTTAATCACAAGTGTCTGAAAGCTCCTCGTGCAATGGAATAATGGAATACTCATTAGTATATGACAGGTTTCACAAGCTCCAATGTCTCTTTCGCCAATTATTTTCATCATTAAACTGGTGTACGCCTGAGGAGCCTGATCATCAGAATTTCGCGATTTAACGATTTCTTCAAACATTTCTAACAAATTTTTAGAAGTAGGTTCTGATTTTGAGGCGTACTTCGATATGTAATCAATTACAGCATATAATGACGTAATAATCTGGAAATCAGTATTAGCTCTCCATGTTTGAGCAATAAAAGAGTTGAATAGATTGAGTTTCTCGTCATTTCTCACAGGAGTGTACACCCAATTTCCTTTACTATCTTTCAGTAAAGTTGATACTTCTTGAATTGCTTTAGGGAATTTAAAGCGACAGATAAATTCACGACCATTCGGTTTCAGACAGTAACCTTTTGAGCACTGTGTATGTCGTTGGAATCGATTCAATAATTCAGAAATAGATCGGTCATTGTCAATTACAACATCACTTGATCTAATACGTGAAGGATGTATTGTTGCTGGTGGAATGGATGGAAATGGGTTGAACGCACTTACTAACTTATCGTAGTACGTTGTTGCTTCAAGCAACTGTTGCTGAGAAGCAGCATCAAAAGTTCTAGGATCCGAAGCATCAGATATCCAAATAAGACCGTGTAAATGGCATGAACCACGATGCTGAAATTCGAACCGAAACCAATAATCGAGAACTTTGTATCGTTCCGGAACTTTGTATCGTTTGCATACCACTTTTTCAATGAAAGTAACAGCTCGAAACGTGAAGTAATTTTCAACAATTAATGGATTTTCATTTATGAGTTTTTGTCGTTGTTGTACAATTTGAGATTCATTCAATAATTCCTCTTCTTCGAAATTACAGCCTAGAAGACGTGCTAAGTCAGGCCACCAAAGGTCAGCAGCACTCGATGTTAAGAAAGCTGTCGGTAATATATCGAGCTGGCTTATCATCGACTCTAATTCACCTCTCCTTTGGAACCAATAAGAATTAGAACCTCGTATTTTAGAGCACCAATAATATAAACCTTTTATTATTTTTGGATTGTGTGACATTGCATCACGTAATTGTTGAATATTACCATGAAAATCAGATTTTTTAGCAAATATTCCTCCTCGTTTGATTGCATCGTGTCGTTGAACAGTATTTAGTGCAAAAAATCGGAACCGTGGATCTTGAGCAAAACGGCGATCTTTGTATTCCATTAAAAATTGGAAATATTCTAATGGTGTTATTTTCATGTTATTAGGACGAGTATTATCATTCAATTCCGCAGAACCATAAGGAAATAATGCTGGAAAAGCCATAGTTATATATCCTTCACATGTAAATTCGTTGATAATGTTAGTACCTTTTGGCCAAGGTATGCCATTATTTACATCAGATCGGATGCGATCAACTTCTTGTAATTTAATATCATTGGGTATGACACTTTCATAAACATCATTACTTTCCTTTGAGTTATCATCCAACTCTGGTATTTCTACCGTTGGTATTTGATCTAAAATACTACCCTCTATGGGAAGCTGAGAAATACGATCGACATCAATTGATATATCTGCATAGTAAGAATTGTTGGTTTTCAAAAAAGTTAGAGCAGTAATTATTTTATTTCGCCTAACATGGAAATCACGATGTTCATTCAAACCCTCTCACCTCACAACGATTGTACTCAATGTAGATGTTATTCGAGGTAAACAACGAATTATTTCATCAATATTCTGTCCAACATTGATTATATTTCCTTTATACGCAAACTGACTGGGCAAACCACGTGATTTGATCCTGTATATACGTATTACTGGTTGCACTTTAGCTATAAGTAACTGCTCAACGTAAGTAGGTCCTTGAAGTTCAATCGATCGGTACCATTCTTGGATCCATCTTATTTACTGCCGTAAATTTATGAGGATGTTTTTTACATTGTTTACACGCATCAAAATTTTTACTTTGAATTACAGTCCTACCACAGTTGTTACATTCAAAACAATTTAAATTCTGTAACTCTTGTTCAAACTGAATTTGTAGATTGCGAAACTGAGAGTTATCTGCACTAACCTGATCAACATTAGACAACACATGACTGTTTTGATTTCGTGAACCACTATATTGTTGTTGACGATAAGTCTGACGACTATGAATACTTCCACCTCGGCATCTTTTAGGCATGATTAATTATTTCAACATATTCTGGGTTCCACAAAAGTGAAAAGCAAAACGCACTCAAAGAAATAATTACAGCATTGTTGCAGTCGATACACCACGTCTCATTGTGTAATCGTGTGACTGCGTTCGGGTACACTCATCGACACACCACGTCTCAATGTGTAATCATGTGACTGCGTTAGGGTACACTCGTCGATACACCACGTGTCAATGTGT
Organism: Magicicada septendecula; assembly: GCA_034769895.1. Taxonomy (NCBI): domain Eukaryota; kingdom Metazoa; phylum Arthropoda; class Insecta; order Hemiptera; family Cicadidae; genus Magicicada; species Magicicada septendecula. Next base: position 381,634,715 of record CM068375.1, on the reverse strand, counting down.
AATCATGTGACTGCGTTCGGGTACACTCATCGACACACCACGTCTCAATGTGTAATCATGTGACTGCGTTAGGGTACACTCGTCGACACACCACGTCTCAATGTGTAATCGTGTGACTGCGTCGGGTACACTCATCGACACACCACGTCTCAATGTGTAATCATGTGACTGCGTTAGGGTACACTCGTCGACACACCACGTCTCAATGTGTAATCGTGTGACTGCGTCGGGTACACTCATCGACACACCACGTCTCAATGTGTAATCATGTGACTGCGTTAGGGTACACTCGTCGATACACCACGTGTCAATGTGTAATCATGTGACTGCGTTCGGGTACACTCATCGACACACCACGTCTCAATGTGTAATCATGTGACTGCGTTAGGGTACACTCGTCGACACACCACGTCTCAATGTGTAATCGTGTGACTGCGTCGGGTACACTCATCGACACACCACGTCTCAATGTGTAATCATGTGACTGCGTTAGGGTACACTCGTCGATACACCACGTGTCAATGTGTAATCATGTGACTGCGTTCGGGTACACTCGTTCACCGTCGGACCGATTCGGCGCCGTTGATGTAAATTTCAAACGGTTTTAATTTAGCGGAATTAAACGATTATTATTTAACTTTAGCTCGACCAATGTTTCCAAAAATTAAAATGTGTACCCCGGAGTATGTACAGAATGTACATATAAAGTTTGGTGGAGATTGGGTAAGTAGTTTCGGTCTTAATACACTATGTAACGGGGCAGATTGGGATGATAGGTTTGATTTTAATTGTGAATACGTCGCAGTGTGGCTACCCACACAAGGCCTCAATCTGTAACAATAGACATTCCTGTAGGTGACGCCCATCTGCTTGTCGGTCCCGAACATCTGTAAACAAGTACGGCTCGCAGGTACTATGGAATGTGAGCGAGCGCGGAAGTGCCCGTCTTTGCAGTTGAATTATCACGTACCCGGCTAGTTGAGCAGTTACAGTGAGTGTACTATACCCAGCATTGAATATTTGCCATGTCACGTGGTACCACTGTGCACCAATCACATACCAAGTTGCCGCGGATGGAGCACACTGGCCATCTTGAAAAACACAGTTAGCGTCCTCTGTCTTACTACAGTGAGCGGACCGTGCGGTTGTATAAAAACTTAGCTCGAGCAAATTAGGGTCGGCCGACCAGTAAATCATGTGATTTTAGTTTAAAACAACAGAAAATCATGTCATAGTGATCAATCAGAAGTAATCTGCAAATAATAACAGTCTAAACTTATTTTCGGAGTGTGTTAGTAAAATCGAGAGTTAACAGTGATGGCGTAACCACGTGGATGAGACGGCGATGAAAGGATGAGTACCTAACATAAGCAGTTTGAACAGACAAAAACATTTCAATTTCAACTAAATTCAACACCAATATTAACTATGAAAATTAAATAAAAAGTGCTTCACAATACAAAATGTATGATGAATGACTGAGAGCGTGAGCAGAACTGGGTCGCCTTCCAAAATAGATATAATCTAGTTAAGTAAATAAGGTTATATACAATCTATTGTAACGGGACAAAAAGGGGAAACAAAATTTTAAAATGTGATTTGAATATTTTATGTCGCCCAAGTGTAGCGTCGAGATGGGTGTGAATTGGCATTGGAATGTGCAGTTTGCAAAGAAGGAGCGCCCGCGCTTTCAACCGCGCACACAGTCGGCCAAGTTTCTCACGCTAACGGCACGAACTGGTACATTCTTTCTGGCCCGGCGCGCGGAAAACAAAGGCAGTCGACGATTAACATCTGAAAACAGCGGACGCCAGTAGTGGTGTGCGTCGCCGGCCGGGCAAAGTTTTATCTATTATTAAAAATGGGAAAGTAGTTAAAAGCAGCCTACTAAGAAACCTATCCACGGCCGGGTGAACACATATACACATAGACTCGTCAGCCTAAAACTTCAGCTTGTAATTTTAAAGTATTAAAATGTGGTTAAATTTATAATATAAAGTGGAATTAAAAACAACGTGAGAACAAATTACCCTACAGTGACGTAGAAAACAAAATGTGAGAACTATTTTCGGACATGTGGGTGAATAAACCAACAGAGTACAACACGGGTCGACCAGGATGTACAGAGAAGTAACAGTGCAACTTTCTTCTTAATTCTTGCAGTAATTATGTAAAGCGCTAAATTTAAAGTATGGGGAAAATTTAAATATGTGTGTATGGGAGAGTGAGCAAACTGGGCTGCCTTATATAATCTAATTAAAGAATAAATAAATATGTAATGTTGATATAATAGTATAAGTGGCATAGCCAAGTAGGTTTTAATAACGTTTGGAACAGATGTAGAAGGAAATGAAGAGAAAGGAGAACAAAGAATGTCATAACAATAAATAATAATAAATTAACATTTTATTTCACTTGATATATGTGTGTTAGAATAATCATTTCAAGTACCTGATTTCATTTTCTGTGCTGGTAAATTCGCTATACGAAATAGGGTTACACCACTAGACGATCAGGCCAGAGAGTGACAAATAAAAGGTAAGTGGGAGTTTGTGATCATTTAATATGTATTTAATAAAACACGACAAATGGTGCCGTGACCAGGACTTGAAATAAATAATGTATTTATTCCAAATTGGCCTATTTTAAAGCACAGAGAATGGAATAAGGTTGGCGGAAGCCGAAAATACCTTACGTAAAATTTACGTAACATACGCAAAATAAAATTACAAGGTGTTGATAAATTGTGCATGTTAGATTACAAGTAAAATTTTTAGTATTTAATAGAACAGTATAAAATGTCTGACAACGAAAAAGAAAATAATTTGATAGACTCAGTTATGAGTGAGAGTCGCCTTGGGTCAATGGACCCGTCACCGAGTGTGAGTGAATTAAGCCAGCCAATGCCAACAGCTGACTTGAGCAGACAATCAGTAACTAACGCTGACCTAACCGAATCAATTATAATAAATAATGAGGAAGCAAAATCTACTCCCGTAGTGACAAAAACAAAAGAAAAAGAGTTGTCAATGAATGATATATTCAACCTGATACAAACTATGTCTGAAAACATGGTAAAAAATAGTGATTTCAAGTATTAAATAAACGTTTTGATGCAAATGACGAAAAATTTGATACCAAATTTGACCAATTAAGTAATGACATTAAAGAACAGAAAATAAAATGTGAACAACAGAATATTAAAAGTGATATTAATTTTAAAGAACTTAAAGAACAAAATATTAAGTTTGAGCAGAGTTAAGTGTAAAGTTTGATGATCTAAGTAATGCATTATGTAAACGTATTGATGAACGTTTCCAGACAGCTATAAAACGAATACAAGATGATGTAGATAACGTTACAAGAAATACCGGTAAGTGTAGTGGGAATGTAATTAGTGAAGAAATGATTGATAACAAGGTGAGTAATCATGATAATTATAGTAATGAGTTAACAAGTAATAGCAAAATAAAAAGTGATAACAACGAGATAATTAAAAATGTGTTAGAAAATAAAGTGAATAATAATAGGGGAGATAAAGTTTTAGTGGAAATAGAGAGTAGCAATAAGATAGTGGTTGAAGAGAGGTTGGGTTTACAAAGGGCAAATTTTTCCCGTGATTTAAATGGAGTCAAGGCTCCAATAGTGAGTTATGAGGACAGAGTTTCCTCCCATGGTTATAGAGACAAGGTGTCTCTAAGTAGGTCCCCTTTTATGTATCATGAGTTCCCTGAAAGAATCAGGATGGGTTATGATAACGTTATGTTGCCTTTTGTGTGGAGTGATAGAGACAAAGTGAGATGGTGTCATGATGAGTGGTTTCGTGAGCGAGTGGTAGAATTATTCACATTGAAAGAGAGAGAGAGAGATAATATTATTTGATGTTGTTAGAAGTTACGAAGAGCTACTAGAGAAATTAAAGAGAGAGAGAATTAGTACTATTGTTGACTTAAATTGTTATGAAGATAGTGCAGAAATAAAATTTATTTCAAGTACCTGATTTCATTTTCTGTGCTGGTAAATTCGCTATAAGAAATAGGGTTACACCACTAGACGATCAGGCCAGAGAGTGACAAATAAAAGCTAAGTGGGAGTTTGTGATCATTTAATAATTATTTAATAAAATTAGTAAAACACGACACTATATAAGTAAATATAAGGTTATAGGAATTATTTTTAACTATATTTCAGAATCTGTTTTCATAATACAAAATGTAGAGAAAGACGAAATTGTTGATGTGGTAGCTTAGCAAAAATGACAGAGTAAAACAAAATAAAATACTGTTTTATATGACATTATAAATATGTATTTGTTATTTGCATTGACCTGTTTTTCTCTGCCGAGTACACTAGACGATACTTTGGTTAATTTGCACAAGAACGTCAAGATGTAAGTTTGTTTCAATTGACGTCCAAATAAAGGTAGGTGACACAATTTAAATATTTTAATCATTTATTTCAAGAGTAACACTTCAAACGACGCCCGAAACAGGGACGAATTTTAAATATTTTAATTACCAATTAATTTGAAATACTTAAATGACGCCCGAAACAGCGACGTTGTAAATTAAAATTAATTTACAACCTAGTCGAAATGGCAGAGAAAAATAAGAATGCAAATTTAGATGAAAGTGTAGAGGTAAGATCAATTTTGAATGCTACGCAAAATAGTAGTAGAAATATGTTTTTAAATAAAGTATCTAATCAAGTAACAATGATTATGGAAATGATGTCAGGAATGAAAACTGATAATGATAAAAATAATGAGAAGTTAAACACGAGTTTAGATGAGTTAAAGTCGGGTTATAATAACTTGAACACAAGCTTAAATGAAATCAAATCCGAAGTCAAGTCAGCGATGAAAGAAATGAATAGTAGACTTGACAAACGAGACGAAAGGTTAGTAGAAATGAATAACGAAGTTGTAAACATAAAAAACTAGATAAAAATGAGTAATCTAAGTATAAACAACCAATTTAAAAGTATAGGTGAGAATGAATTAAACCAAATAAGTGGGTGTAGTGGTGTAAAAACTAATGACACAGGTGAGTATAACGAACACAAAAATAACAAAGGTACAAGTACTAAGGTAAGTGACGAATTTAAAACTAGTGGTAATTATGATGATATGCTCGTAGTTAAAAATGTGGTGTTAGAAAGTAAAATAAATAATAATAGTGGCAATGGAGTTTTGATGGAAATACAAAGTGATTATGAGAGAGAGAGAGAGAGAGTGATAGAAATATTTAAGCTGAACAAAGATTATAACGAATTACCAGAGAGGTTAGATATTACGAGAGTTAATAATATTGAATACTTACCTTACGAAATAGGTAGTACAGCAAATGATGATAAGGTTGGGGATATTGATTACCTACCTTATGAGGTAACTAATAGTAGTTATGAGATAACTTATGTAGTAAGTGAATATAATGATATAAATTACCTGATGTTAACGGAAAATATTAATGGAGAATTTACTATACCCAATGTTGACAGGAATTTTGAATTGATAGTATGCAATAATATTTGTAGTTACTATATTGACACAATGGAAAAAAGTAATGATAATTATTATTATAATTATAATAATAAAAATGTGTTTGTGATTGTAAATGAGTGGTGTAGACGTAAAACCAGGTTATTATACGATGATGGGGGGCAAACAATTAATGTTTATGAACGTTTAACTATGTAAGTAGTTTGGTTTTGAATTGGACTGTTTTATGAAATGAGGTGTGGTAAACAGAAAAATATGACGAAAAAATTGTAAATAAATTCATAGTGAGATAAATTGTGTTTGTGTTGTAAAATGTATTTGATGTAAACAATGTGTGTATGTGGTAGGAACCGATTTCAAGAATGATAATAATAATATTTTATCAAACTAAACAAATAATGAGAATAATTATGAAGGTGACAATAAATGAATTATAATTGTTTTGACTATTGTAATTAAAGTAACTTGGTGTTGTAAAAAACTGATTGAGATGAATTAGTTAATTAATTAATGAGGTATAAATAGATTTTGATTATGAATTTAAACGATATTTATAAGATTTAAACTTGATAATAAACAGTAAATGAGTAGGAATAAAAATGTGTTTAGTTGTGGAGTCATATGATTGTATGTTTCAGAAGGTACATATGGTTGTACGTGATATTTGTGGTAACGAATGTTTATAATTTTGTGTCTACGACAGGAATCATGTGTTTATTCAATTGAGCGAGGTAATGTAAGTATGAATTTGATAATGACCTTGAAGTAAAGTAAAAGAGTCTTATAATGGCACTAAATAAGTTTGAAAGAAGTTAACTTAGGTAAAATATTATTGTGAAATGTTATGCAAAATGAAGGTTGATAATAGATTTGAATTTGTGGAGAATTTAATGGCAAAATAAATGATGAATTATTAAAGATTGATATAAAAAGAATTAATAGAAAGTTCAAGTTGTAATGTTTAAAATTTTCTATACAGATTATATAAAGGCGAAGTGTTTAATTAAATGTAGCAAAAAATGTTCAAGGTTAATGTTTATTTTGTTATATTATGTTTTCGTGCAAGATTAATGGGTGATTTTGGGGGGTTGTTAGTTGTCAATAGAAGAGAAAATTAATTGTGGAATGTGGTGTTAGTAAATGTAGAAGGACATAAGTTTAGCTATAAGTTAGGCTATTGCAGTGGCAGCATGTGTCACTGTAGATAGCAGTAAGTGTTGATGAGTAACATCACAGCATATTACCATCATCGGAGGCCTAAATAGGGCGTAAAATACACAGTACAACCTTATATAATGTTATATTATATGTGAATTTCAAACGTACAGTATATAGAAATGATGAAGTAAAAACATGCTAATGAAAGATGATTTCCCCGCCTTTTCGGGCGATTACTGTTTCACCAGCACTAATCGTGGTTTTGGACGACAATCAGCTGTGGACAGAAATTGTAAAACTGACCATGGTTGGTTGCCTTGAAAATTGGTGTGAATTTGAAATTAACGGGGGGGTGACTCAAGGGGAAATCCCCGGAACTATGGAACAGCGGCTATCACCTTGTTCACGTGGGAACAAACAAAAAGGTGATAGACCCGTCTTAAGGTTGTAACTATGTAATCAGGTATTATTATATCTGAATTTTTAAAATGTAAGGCCGAAGCAAGGACAGGAGATGACAAAATTCCTCCCTAACTTCAGTCCTTGTGGAAGCAACTGGACGCTACAGTCCAGGGTATAAATGTAAATTTATAAGTGTGTATTAATTGCATAAATGGGTTAATTATTAAATATTTTATTGATTTTTCACATGTATCTAGCCCCGAAGTTGGACGCCATTTATAAATGTCAATTTATGCAAATAAATGTAAATGTAAAGTTACACTTGTGGTAATTAATTATGTAATTGTGTTTTTTATTAAATATATAAATTTATCGATATCTCACATGTATGTGTATAATTGAATCTTATTTATTACTCTGATTATCTATGCCCGCGTGTTGGAACACAGTTTATATAATGAATTTTATATAATTCATGTGCAATCGATAATATGTATTTACTTGCTTTAATTGATTACTTTCATGCCGTGTGTGAAACAGCCATTTAACATTATGTATAACTATTCTGATTCTCATCAACACATACGTGATATCATTTAATAGATTAACGTTATCAATTCATTTACTTTATTTACACATATGAGACTCTTAAAATCTATTTGTATTCCTTCAAATTTCAGGTTCATATTTGGGTTGTATTTGGTAATAATGAACGCATATTTATGATCAACTTAAAGTATTAGTTTAATTATCATTCATAATATATTATAATTGTACATATGATACGTCGCTGTACCTGAAATACATACATATTTTATAATAACAAATACATGTTTCAATATATGCTGAAAACAAAGAAAACATACATATATATATATATCAAATAATATAACAATTCATATTCTACTTATTTAATGCGTTCATTAAATCCCAAATAAGCTTTTGTTAATACATTCACTAATTACTTTTATTCAGATTTATTCATTACTTTTCTTAATAATTTTCTCAGGTGTGAATTCTTTGAAAGAATCAGGTCAGTAGAAGTTACTAATTAGAAATGATTAAAATAATGGTTACTTAATTATTGAATATCCATTAAGCGTTGATGCAGTCGAGTTCCAGTGATGGAGATGGTTCGTAGACACATTTCGTCGGATGTTGTTTTATCACAATCACTTAACACTCACTTTTCCGGTCACTCGTGTTGGCGTTTGTGTATGTGAATAATTGAAGTTGAATGATCAATCAAATGTTTCATCTTACGGTGTATGTAGTGTGTTCGTATTGACGTGAATGTACATGTCTATTTCCACTTATCGCTGCTTCATTAAATATTCGTATAATTTATTAATTAGTTTAATATTTCATGTTCATTATGTTGTTAATAAGGTGTAGTAACCTTATATTAATTTCAATTGTTTAGTATATCGTTTATGTGGTGATGTCTGTTCGTGTAACGGTCTGATTGTTCACTTTGTATAATTTTATCTAAGTCCGTTACGTCACGCTTCGATTACACTCTTTAAAAGTTTATTAAGTCTCACTACCGTGACATGAAGATATTACTAAGTCTTTTAAGTTACTGGTTAACGTTCTAACTTCCGGACTCGAGTTAACATTCCGCACGATTAACGTACTCTTCTGAACTCTGAATAATACTAACTCCGAATGATTAGAGTAAACTGTTGAAAGTTTATGATATACCGTCTCTCGCACTTGAAGTTAAACTACTTGAAAATTTTAATGTTTACTGTCTGAAAACTTGAATATAAACTGTCTGGAAAATTAGTATGAAAAACTGGCTGAAGATTTAAGTAAAAACCATTTCAAAAATTGAGTATAGACTGTTTCTCCTCCGTCTGGACAGATAGTTTTATTAATTCGTCCCTACTCAAAATTTTGTCTCTGGCGCAGTTCACGCCTACTTCATTTCGAGATTGGTCAGTTTTTAGTTTTCTTGGAATATTCTGTCCCACCATGTCAAGATCCTACGTCATAGTTCTCCCGATAGGTCCTTCGTTTCTGTTGCTATGGAAACACTCCTCACCACCAAATTTCTCGCTGGCTGAAGGCATCTGATAGGTTCTTTGTGTCCCCCGATTTTTGCTCTGACGAACGTTGACCCTTTTCGAAGAAACTACGGCTATTAGACACTTGTCTATTAGCCTATTGTCTGAGTAAACTCTGTGTTTCTATAGACTCCCATTATCTGCACTTTCGGTCTTCCTGGCGTATTGTTCTATGTTATACCCCTTTTTTTCTGGCTATTAACAATTTTGAACATCTGCTGGCTGGTGAAGTCACCCCAACTTTCCACTCGTAAATTCTGTCTGTCAATTAGACGATAACTCCAGCTGCGTAACATGACTTTAGTTTTTGTCATATCTATCCTACAGTATTGTTTCTTAAGGTGCAATGCCTCCGTTCCATTGTAATATGTAGTTTCACTCGTTTTTTTCGTTTATCGTATACTGACGTAACATGGTCAACATCTGCCACAATTCTCGGTACGGGTGTGAATGTCCTCGCTTACTTTGTTACAGCTGCAGAGAGCAATAATTCTGGACGAAACTTTCCCTGTCATCTTGCGCCACCAATTTCTATAGTTGGATCGAACTTAATGTGTTTCTATTGTCAAGTCAGCGACGCCTCACTGACATCTTCCCATTACTCCTTATTTATTGCGCCAACTATAAGTCGTTGACACTGCCTCGTGTGAACGTACTCTGTCGAGGTGAAAATTTAAAATTTTAAAATTTTCTGCTCGTTACAAGGGGGAGCCATAGTGTGTGTGGAAGGAGGTTACTAAGGGTAGTAACGAATTAAAACCTTAAACTGAAGTATGTGGATGAGCTGATGATCTAATTAAATGATTTTATTTTGAGTCAAGAGATATTATGCCAAAGGCAGATGATTAACATTTTCCAGTAGATAACTTGTTCAGAAGTAGTTGATTTAAATATGCTATACTCTATATGATAATTTTATAAATGACTTTACTGGTTGAAAAGATTAATTCTAGGAGGGAAGTGTTTATATGTTTTATTATATTGTAATATGTTAGAGTGTAGGAATTATAAACAAGTGTTATGTATTTTACATTGTATAACTTTGTGTAATGTGTATAGGGTATGGTCATTCACCTGGCCAGAAGGTATCAGCTGATGAATGGTGTTAGAGGTGCAGTATGTTTCTTATAATTAATTCATAGCTTCTTTTGTTAATCAATTTAATTAAATGCTTGTATAATTATTTTTTATTAATTGGCAAAATAATTTTTTTTTTTTTTAAATGTTCAATATAGGTAGAGAAGGTGGCTGATTCATGATGTTTATCTTATGTTGTCTTTTGTAACCAAGTGTAGTTATTTTTTGAATTTATGATAGCAGTAAGTTGTTTATTTTTATTTGTTTATTATAATTGTTAGCATTTAGTTAATAAGAATGATAAAGTAAATTCATTTAAAAGATTTTGGAAATTTTTTGAAAGATTTAAAATTTGTGATGAAATTAATTAATTGAGAGAGATGATATGTAAATTAACATCAATGTAAATTTCTGATAGTGGACTTAGGTTTATTTCACTTTTTGAACAAAATTTGAATTTTACATTAGTAATCAATGTGAAGATAGTGTGTCTAATGTAATGAATATGTACGCACCCAGTACTTCCTAAAGGCAACCCAGTATGTATGTAAGGGGAGACATATCGGTTGAGGATCTGGTATGGTATAAGGCCAGTTTTGGAATTTTATTGGGGATGTTATAAGGTAAGGTGGTACTGTGGTGAGTACCTGTCCGATTTTACGGTGTTGGGATCTCGAACAGAGAAGTCCAGTAATGCCGTGCAGGTGCAGCCATAGTCGCCGAGCTAGGGGGGTAGTTTACCCATGATGTGTTAAGAAGTTAAAGGGGGGGTTGTTGGCACCATATCCTCACTGATCCTCTTAGGGTTTAGCAATGAGAGTTTTTCTGTTTCAGCAGAAAACCTCTCATTGGGGGGGGGAGTATTGTAACGGGACAGATTGGGATGATAGGTTTGATTTTAATTGTGAATACGTCACAGTGTGGCTACCCACACAAGGCCTCAATCTGTAACAATATACATTCCTGTAGGTGACGCCCATCTGCATGTTGGTCCCGAAAATCTGTAAACAAGTACGGCTCGCAGGTACTATGGAATGTGAGCGAGCGCGGAAGTGTCCGTCTTTGCAGTTGAATTATCACATACCCGGCTAGTTGAGCAGTTACAGTGAGTGTACTATACCCAGCGTTGAATATTTGCCATGTCACGTGGTACCGCTGTGCACCAATCACATACCAAGTTGCCGCGGATGGAGCACACTGGCCATCTTGAAAAACACAGTTAGCGTCCTCTGTCTTACTACAGTGAGCGGACCGTGCGGTCGTATAAAAACTTAGCTCGAGCAAATTAGGGTCGGCCGACCAGTAAATCATGTCGGCCGACCAGTTTAAAACAACAGAAAATCATGTCATAGTGATCAAATCAGAAGTAATCTGCAAATAATAACAGTCTAAACTTATTTTCGGAGTGTGTTAGCAAAATCGAGTGTTAACAGTGATGGAGTAACCACGTGGATGAGACGGCGATGAAAGGATGAGTACCTAACATAAGCAGTTTGAACAGACAAAAACATTTCAATTTTAACTAAATTCAACACTAATATTAACTATAAAAAGCACTTCACGATATAAAATGTATGATGAATGACTGAGAGCGTGAGCAAAACTGGGTCGCCTTCCAAAATAGATATAATCTAGTTAAGTAAATAAGGTTATATATAATCTATATAAGTAAATATAAGGTTATAGGAATTATTTTTAACTATATTTCAGAATCTGTTTTCATAATACAAAATGTAGAGAAAGACGAAATTGTTGATGTGGTAGCTTAGCAAAAATGACAGAGTAAAACGAAATAAAATACTGTTTTATATGACATTATAAATATGTATTTGTTATTTGCATTGACCTGTTTTTCTCTGCCGAGTACACTAGACGACACTTTGGTTAATTTGCACAAGACCGTCAAGATGTAAGTTTGTTTCAATTGAGTCCAAATAAAGGTAGGTGACACAATTTAAATATTTTAATAATTTATTTCAAGACTTTATTAGTAACACTTCAAACGACGCCCGAAACAGGGACGAATTTTAAATATTTTAATTACCAATTAATTTGAAATACTTCAACTATCGTTTTAAAGGGTTTTAATTTAGCGAAATTAAATGATTATTTAACTTAGAATCGACCAATCTTCAGAAAAATGAAAATATTCACCCCTGAATATGTACAGAATGTACATGTAAAGTTTCGTGGAGATTGGATGAGTAATTTTGGAGGAGTATGCGTCAAAAAAAGTGCAAAGTGGCGGATAGAGGGGCTTCGCTTCGCTTCGCCCCAACTAAATGTTAAAGGAAATGTAGAGGAGCAGCTCATGAGACATGTAATGTAAATTTTAGGCTAGCTAAAATATTACCATATTCTGCCATAACATGAGCGATTATGATACTGTCTTTCGAAAGATCGATGTTGTGTTTGTGTGGTGTAATATGTTCAAACAGTATGTATGATTTAAATTGTGTCTGTTCATTTAGGATGTTGTTCCTATGTGTATGTATATTTCTGGTTGTTCAAGAGTGTCCAGTTTGTGTGTACGTGTAGAATGTTCATTATTGTTTATATTTGTGTATGTGTGGTTTGCCTCAATGAAGTGGTTTGCAAAAGAGGATTCAGTGGTGGAGTGTAGTGCCTTTGTGTGTTCTATGTATCCCTGTTTGAAGCTAGAGAAGAGACAGGAATAGAAGCTAGAAACAGAGCCTTACATAGGCCAGACAGGACACAGCTTTTGTGGTTACTGCATCATGCCAGTAATTATCATCGTAGCATCATGGCATTAATTCCAGAAATCTTCTTCTTCTTCCTTTGGCTCTACAGTACATCCCTCTATGAGATTTGGTCTCCTCAACAATCCTACTCCATTCTCTTCTGTTCTCAGTAACAGTCTTCCATCCTCTGATCCCCAAGGTTCGCAGGTCCTCCTCAACACACTACATCCACCTTTTTTTTCAGTCTTGAAGCTGTACGAGTTAATTAATGATTGAAATATTTAAATTTGTCCCTTGTTAGGGCATTATTTTAAGTACTACTAGTTAATTAGGATATTAAAATCTGCAAATTCGTATTACTTACCTTTAAAGGTAATGTACCAAGTTGTCCTCTGCTGTACTTTGGCAGAGAAAAAACAACAGGTGGTGCAATGACAAACACATATTTATATGTCTAATTAACGCATTTTATTGTTATCTTATTTTGTCGTTAGATGATAGCAAAACTCCCACCTCAACAATTTCTTTTACGTTAAATCGATAATAACTGCTGGATAATAACTTTAATTTATGTATTGCTCATTGTCTTCAAAAAACTATTATTTATTTTACATTCATTTAAATATTTGATTTTACGTTACTTCTTCTCAGAAAACACTGCTATTTATCTATTATACATGAAATAAAAACTTGAATTACTTATCGCTAATCATCTTAAATTATGATCATAATAATAATAATAAAACGACCCAGTTTGCTCATACTCACACCTCATTCATACAATTTTACCTCCCATTAATTTTCTTTAGGCCTTTTTTTTTAAATATAATTTCTATTAAATAAAGTTACTTGTTGTAGCGGAGTCCTCGTCGACCACGTGACGCGTCCTATAATGTTTTTCACTTGATAGTCCTGAAGCGTGTTCTTTCACTTTTATAAAACTTTCACTTGTTTAACTGGATTAAATTGAAGTTCCACACTGTTTAAATATTTATTGGATACTGGATCGGTCGGTATATATTTTCAGACACGCTAGCTAGTATTCATCCGGCTGCGGCCTATAGGTGAAATCGACTGGGCAGAACGTTACCCACGTGCCTCCCTACCACGGTTGTTCAAAACGGGAAACCACAGCCTGCTTATGACCAAACGTTCATCGCTGCACATGGAACACGGGCTATCAATGCTCCCAAGATGATGACGATATCTCACTGCCACGGGTCACGAGTCTAAGGTGGGCGGGGTCTTACCTAGACTTCCGCCAGCATCAAGCACGTGGCGATAGAAATTTTACATCTTCGACATCTTGTTAGCGTCCCTTCTGCGCGCATGCTGTTGTTCGCGCGTTTGTGTGCATAGCACAACACTGAAATTCTTGGAATAATATTGCGTCTTACCACACCCGCTTGCAAAACCATAGCACTGTTCTTTGTTTGAATAAAACCGTACTTCAGCTGGGACTTTCTGCGTTGATTACATATACATTCAATAAAAAATAAAATAAAATGAAATACCCCTTTTTCGCCCCATTACAAGACCCCCCAATGAGAGGTCTTCTGTCGAAACAGAAGAACTCTCATTGCTAAACCCTAAAAGGATCCTAAAAGGATCGGTGAGGATATGGTTTCAACAACCCCCCGTTAACTCTTAACGCATCATGGGTAAACTAACCCCCTAGCTCGGCGACTATGGCTGCACCTGAACGAAATTACTAGACTTCTCTGTTCGAGATCCCAACACCATAAAATCGGACCGATACTCACCATAGTACACCTAACCTTCTAGCATTCCGCCCAAAAAATCAAAACCCTGGCCTTATACCATACCAGATCCTCAACCGATATGTTCCCCCTTTCATTCATACTGGGTCGCTTTTAGCAATTACTGGGTGCGTACACATTTTCGTTATTAATTAAACACAAACTCCCTACTTCTTGACATCAACTCTCAAAAATAATTTCTCAAATCAATTACATAAGATGAGTCATATGGTTTACTTTAATTAGTGAAGTTAATCATAAAAAGTTTTTTTTTCTTTAAAAACATTCCCAAATTCTCCAAATGCATTTAATTTAATGAATAAATAAACAATGTAATAGTATAACTATATAGTAATATAGTAACCCATATAATAATAAACAAATTTATTATATTAAACTTATAATAAACAACCTATGACTACCATAATTTCGAAAATAGCTACACTTGATTACAAAGATAACATAAGATACACATCATGAATCACCTGACACTTTCCCTACTTATAATGAACATTACAATTTACAATGACGTACATTAATGCAGCTTTTTTTTTTCAAACAAAATTTTAATTTCCCAAAATATTTCTTTTATCAATATCCAAAAAAAACAAAAATTTTGAATTTAATTGAAGTAGAGGGAAAATGACAGTTCTAACCAACAAAGGATGCCGCCTTTCCCACGGTCCAAGATTTTTTCCCACCACCGCTGGACCACAGCATCCCAAAGGACCGCGAATTTCCGCGAATATAATTTTTTATATGCAGCCTTTCGCGAGCCTAGATCACTTTCACTTTCTACTGGACCACAGCATCCGCGACTTTTTCGCTGATCTGTGTCAAGATCCGCGACTTTTTCGCGTATCTGGACCACAGCATCCGCGTTATTTTTTTATATGCCGCCTTTCGCGAGCCTAGATCACATTCACTTTCTATCAGCTGGACCCGCAGCATCCCAAAGGTGGTGGGTGGGGCGGGTTCCGACTTGATGCATTATAGTGTATATATTAAATATATGATCAGGGTTACCAACCTTGCATGAGTTCAAATTTGTTGTGTGTTATAATGTATATTAAATCTATATGATCAGGTTTACCAACCAACCTATGTATGGGTTCAAACTTGATATGTGTGTGTATTATAGTGTATATTAAAATATATGATCAGGGTTACCAATCCTGCATTATTGTGTGTATAGAACAGATCTGCCAACATTTTTCTTCGGTGGGAAATTCAAACTATATTATAGTGTATAGTAAATTGTTGACGACTTCGATATCAACTCTCTCTCCCCTCCTCTCTCTTTGTCTCTAGAACAGTTATCGATCACGATATAAACTCTCTCTTTATGTCATCAGTTTTACATAAGCGTCGTGCTACTTATGGATTATTGTAAGTAGCGATACTAAAATGTAATCACCAGGAAATATATTTATCACCTACCTCGTTGCGTCCTACTTCTAATTTTTTTTGGCACATGACAGTCATTGACCACGATTTAGAAATTAATATACTGCCAAGTCTGTGTGTGTGGTAAAGTGTTACGCATAAAAAAAAAATCTCCTTGAAATAAGGTATTTTCAAAAGTTTTGTGTACACATACACACATTGTATATGTCTCTCTCTCGCTGCAAACGTTGACAAGAATTCCCTTATTCAAAACGATTTGTATGTGTACACGAACTTAAATATAGTTTACAGACGATTGTAATTTTAAAAATTCATTTTTGCATTAAATATATATATCGTAAACAATGAAATAATAATATTTCGTCATTGTAAGATTTTAATAAAACAATTATCAGTTTAAATAATAATTTTCATGATTGTAAGATACAACCTACAAATTTATAAATGTCTCTCTCACACATTTCTGATTACTATACAAATAATTGCATGCATATTCGGAGGTTTATAACGAAATAAATTAAAATAAACCATAATTTGTTTTAAATAATTAAATACGGGGTTTTGACGAACAGACCAATCTGCTTGTACGCAAGGGGGTGTACCCTTACGAGTACGTTGACAGCATTGATCGGTTCAACGAAACAAGTCTATGCACACACACACACAACGATACTGAATTAGATATAGTTATTATTATTCGATAACTTAAACCAGAGGTCATTAACCTTGTATACATCGTCTAAATCGGGCGTTCTACTTTCTAATTGACACCTGTCAGTCAGTAGCAGCGTTGACAGTAATTAGGATTAATTATGGATTAGAAAGTATTTACTCTAAAAACGGACATGCAAGCTTTCCCCCACTACCAGTGTACAATATATATACGCACAGAAAATTAGCGAAAATTTCTCATTTGACTGCTTGTGTGTGCTGATACATCGTGAAATCTATCTCTGCATCTTTTTTAATAGTTGAAAGACTGTTTGTACGTCTTCAGTATACGCAACTTTCATCATTAAGGGTGTGTAGACAACACATACTAGTTTTGGTAAGTGTACAGATTTTATTTAATTTTAATGTATGTGCAGATTTTATTTAAACGTAAAAATTATTTGTATTAAAACATTATCAAGCGCATTATTGAAACATTTTGAATACGTTAATAACTGAGTATAATTTTTATTGTATGTACAGATTTTATTTAAACGTAAAAATTATTTGCATTAAAACATTATCAAGCACATTATTTATTGAATTTAATACATACGTGTGTGTGTGTGTGTGTGTGTGTGTGTGTGTGTGTGTGTGTGTGTGTGTGTGTGTGTGTGTGTGTGTGTGTGTGTGTGTGTGTGTGTGTGTGTGTGTGTGTGTGTGTGTGTGTGTGTGTGTGTGTGTGTGTGTGTGTGTGTGTGTGTGTGTGTGTGTGTGTGTGTGTGATCAAATTACAATTTCTGAAAATATATTCTTACCGTATTTTTATAGTGGCAATTTCTCATTGATCGCCTGCGTGTGCTGATACATCGTGAAATCTATCTATCTCTGCATCTTTTTTAATAGTTGAAAGACTGTTTGTACGCATTCAGTATACACACAACTTTCATCATTAAGGGTGTGTAGACAACACATACTAGTTTTGGTAAGTGTACAGATTTTATTTAATTTTAATGTATGTGCAGATTTTATTTAAGCGTAAAAATTATTTGCATTAAAACATTATCAAGCGCATTATTTATTGAATTTAATACATGTGTGTGTGCGCGTATGTGTATGATCAAATTATTATGCGTATACATTATGGAGTGGGTTACTAGTTTTGGTAAGTGTACAGATTTTATTTAATTTTAATATATGTGCAGATTTTATTTAAACGTAAAAATTATTTGTATTAAAACATTATCAAGCGCATTATTGAAACATTTTGAATACGTTAATAACTGAGTATAATTTTTATTGTATGTACAGATTTTATTTAAACGTAAAAATTATTTGCATTAAAACATTATCAAGCGCATTATTTATTGAATTTAATACATACGTGTGTGTGTGTGTGTGTGTGTGTGTGTGTGTGTGTGTGTGTGTGTGTGTGTGATCAAATTACAATTTCTGAAAATATATTCTTACCGTATTTTTATAGTGGCAATTTCTCATTGATCGCCTGCGTGTGCTGATACATCGTGAAATCTATCTATCTCTGCATCTTTTTTAATAGTTGAAAGACTGTTTGTACGCATTCAGTATACACACAACTTTCATCATTAAGGGTGTGTAGACAACACATACTAGTTTTGGTAAGTGTACAGATTTTATTTAATTTTAATGTATGTGCAGATTTTATTTAAACGTAAAAATTATTTGCATTAAAACATTATCAAGCGCATTATTGATTAATACATGTGTGTGTGTGTGTGTGTGTGTGTGTGTGTGTGTGTGTGTGTGTGTGTGTGTGTGTGTGTGTGTTTGTGTGTGTGTGTGCGCGTATGTGTATGATCAAATTATTATGCGTATACATTATGGAGTGGGTTATACAAATAATAATAATAATAAAGTGTGTGTAATATATACATTTATTAAAATACATTTATTAAAATACATACACACAGCTCCAAGATTATATTAAACAGTTTTTACAATTAAAAATACATACACAGCTCCAAGATTATATTGTTACAAGTATGAAAATATATCTAAACTAATATTTACAATTTAAAAAAAAAAAAAACATACACAGTTCCAAGATTATATTGTTACAAGTATTAAAATATATCTAACTAGGTTTACAATTAAAAATACATACACACACACAGCTCCAATATTATAATGTTACAAATATGAAAATATATATATATTTAAAACTAGTATTTACAAAATATGTATAAAATAAGACTTAAACACGTCTATGTACTGTGTTGGACAATGGTGTATATTCTACAAGCGAATCATGTAGTATCATACAGTAGGCAGTCGTCCGTTTGACGATTCAAATTCTAAACGTACATCAACTGCTGAAGACTTAAGTGCATCGTCTTGTTTGCTACAATCGAATACAAACAGCGGGGCTTTTGATTTGAATAATTCCGGTGTCAGTACTGGGCTGCCGTCTAAACGGTGGTAATACGAACTTTGAAAACTAGCGTACATATTGTACAATAATGCAAAACGGTCTTTCCCAATATCCAAGTTTAAATTATCGTAAGGATAATACTTGTCGTTTAGAAACAGTCTCGCATTGATCACGTTACAGTGATCAAATTCATCGGCGTGTGCTGCCAGTACATTCTTTCTTGCTGTCTGAAACGCTAACACAACAAAGCGTGGTTTTTCTAGCTGACTCGAGGTCTTGACAATCCAATTCTGCCTTTTAGTCTGTGGTAAGGCAGGATACTCGTGCAACTCCCAGGTCCTAAAAGGCATAGTTATCGGGTGGTCTTTCTCTATGAGTCGTAACAGTGGTAATCTGTACGCATTAGCTACATGTACATAAGGCATTTTCCAGTAAACTTTATCTAGTTCAAGAACACAATTAGCAGTCGTTTGTCCGCTTACTAAAACCATAGCGTTTATGTCGGTAGATGTGCGTAGGAGTATAAGTTCTTGTTTCACGTTCAGCACGATGCGTGTATAGTCTTCTGCGAATCCCATTAGCATTTTCAGTGGTATACAAAAGTTGAATCCGCCGTCATCATTCACTTTTAATATGTTCGTGGTCGGCGCCACCCAACCTGCGTTTTCCATTGCGTTACGTGTGTTGTTGTTGAGTGATAGAAAAGTTTTAATAGTTGACGTAACACCGACGTTTCTGGTATGGTCCACTACCACTCCGGCCAACTCGTAACGAATCTCTTCAAAGAGAAATGCTATAGCATTGTTCACCAGTTCCACATTCAGTGCAGTATCTGCAGCCGCACTAGGGTTTTTAACCAACTTGCCTTCGATGTAGAGGAAACTTTCTGACGGCAGTGTAAAGACGTCCTGTTGTTGTATTGGCACACGTATTCCATCATTGTTTCCATATCTTGTTGTTGCGTACGGTGCGTGTGAGTGAAATGAAAAGTGCGTGATACTGTCTTCAAAGAACGGTTGCTGCTCCACAGATAATATTCCACTCGCCATGTTACTTGTTTACAACAACAAAACCCAGTGAAATCAGGAAACGACGGTTAACTGATGTTAATCGTTTCAGTTTCGAACGAGTACTGATGCGTTTCCTAACTGATCTTTCTTCTTCTTCTTTTTTTATTACTGACGACTGTGGTAGCAGCGGTGGCGAAGAAACAAAGTACAAGCCCATGTCTATAGTCGTTTTAGATGTAAACGCACAGTGATGACTTCTCCGCGAAAATCTATTACGTCACCGTCCTGATCGTGTAAAGATAATGTTATGTTGTCCAAACGACTCACATTCACAGGTAGGTATATGACGTTTGTAGGCGATTCAATTATTTTGAATCCTGGTTCGACTGACGGATAGAACGAGTGCAGCGTGTGCTCGGTTTTACCGTTCTTGTATGATCCTTGCGCTATATTACACCGTATCAGTATACTGTTCACTTTTATAATGTTAACTGTGGCGTCAAACGTGTGAGTTTTATTCGCTTCAAGCAGACGCTTTTCCTTGAAACCCAACATATCACCGATACCGTACACTGTTTGTTAAAAGTCAATATCCAATGCACAAGTCAGTTCACATTTCAGTGTATTGTTGTTAGGACGTAGACTAATCTTCGAGTCTCCTAACTGCTTTTTGAGGAAGGCTTCTATGTCACCGATTTCATAAGCACCTGTAGGTAAAGTTATCAAGTCCCACGTTGTTCCGTCCCGTAGTACTGGAAACACATTGTTTTTTCCCTCAATCACGTTCGGTATACTGTTGTATGTAGTAAAGTCCAATAGACCTACATACCATTCGCCGTTTGTTAGTTCGAGAGGCGGGAAAAAGTCACATACAAGAGCAGCAGCATTCGTGCCTGTTAAGGTGACCGACAGCGAAGACATCTTGTCGCTTACTGATCACTCGCGCGTTAAGAAGTCCAAACATAAATGCCCGCAGATGACTGTGTGTGGTGGCTGTTCACGCTCGTAATTGTAGTAAATGTCAGTGTCGGTTCCAAAATACTGTGTCAGCTCAAGAGGTGGCTGCATATTACCATACGCATCATAGTAGTAAACTTGTTTGTTTCGCTTCTTGTAGCAAACCCAGTGCGTACCAGGTCCTTCTGCACTGTCCAGATTAACAACTGCACTCTCATTCTTCCATGGTCGTGTGTGTGGTAAAGTGTTACGCATAAAAACTCCTCTGAAATAAGGTATTTTCAAAAGTTTTGCGTACACATACAAATCACTGTCAGACAATGCACGCACTGGTATGCAAATTAGTTTTTTTGTCTGTAAGGACGTAGGTATAGACCTGACGCTATTTTTTTATTGTTACGTTTATGTTTTGAGACTGTTTTGCGTTTGCAGGTCGTTTTGCGTTTGTTCACGGATTGACGTTTAATTCCTGAACCCTTCTTCTTTTTTCTGCAACCACTACGCGAGCTCCCTCCACCCACTGCCGATTTCGCTTTCATTGCGGCGGCTACAGCCGCAGCATACGCTCTTTCACTAACACCAGAATTCCAATCTTTCACTCGTTCCCACGCTTTGTCGGCAAGAACGCGATCAGCTATACGTCTTCGACTGTTGTCTTTGTACCTTGCGTAGGCGATATCGTGTTCGCGACAGGCTTCGTCCAGCTCGTTGATTCCGCGCTCGCCACGTGCCAATCTCTCTTTGAGTTTTGTTCCAGGTCCACAGAATCGGTAGCTGGGTAGGTGTAATTCTACTGGTAATGCGTCCACCGCTCGATTAATCAAAGCAGGTACTGACGAAACGATAGCGGGCACAGTGTTTTTAAGTATTTTTCCAATTACACCACGCCCCATTCTTTTCTTACGAAGTACGTGCATTCTTGCAAACAGATCTCCAATCCTTGATTTCCGTTTCCGTATCGAGAACGTCTATTAAACGCCCCACCTCTTCAATATATTCAGACAGGACTGAACGCTGTGTCGCGCTGTCTTGATATTTATAGACAAACTTTATTAGATTGATTATATGAGCGTGAAATACCTGAGTGACCTTGTACAATTCGGTCTTTATATGTAATTTTAATTCGTGCATTTGTCGTACAGTGACTGCGTCTTTGTCATTGACACCGTTCGCTATATTCGTAATTTTTCTTCCGGCAGCGTAGAAAGTATCGTTTTGCAAACTGATTGTGTGTGCGTGTAAAAATTCCAAATTCACTGCGTCTTTGAAGTCAACAGGTGCTTGCACACGCGTTAGTCGACAGTCATTAACGATTACGTTACCTGCACGATCTTTTTTCAAACTCTTCTCGTCTACGTATCGTTTTGTGGCTGCATCTCTTGATTTAAGCGGATCGTTTAACCTTATTATTCGATGATCTTTTGCGTCTACGGTAGCGTTGTCGTTCTTGTACTGTAAGCATGTGTCCTTTACGTACTGTAAAGAAACAACATCGTGCAACTCTTCAGGATCACCCAAGTTGCATATCTTTTTGTTTTTCACATCAAAGTGACCGTCGTTAGTCACTCCTAAACCGATATCCTCACGCAGACTTCGATGAGTTTCTTTTCGCACTCTTACAGCGCTGTCGTGTCTACCGAACTTGTCTACACTCATATTTATGAAGAAGAACTGATGGTTATAGAACGGTGCGTCTGCTTTTATATGATAATGCCGGTTTCACGTAATTCTTCCAATATCGAAACGATTTCATTCCTATGACCAGTATGGCCGCTATTTTGAGACGCCATTAACAGTCTCAATCTATTAACCAACTCGTTAGGATCATCCCAATGCACGTAATCGATTGCAGTGTTCGGTTTCATCTCCATATAGCCACTCCCTGTACGTTTTCGTGCAAACAATTTAGATATTACTAGTCGGTACTTGACGCCACTGTTACTGTTTATTCGCGTATTGTGTTTATATTTTTGTTTGTGTCCGTTGGTTGCTAGTAGTATGGACTTATATTTCCTCATATCGTCCTTATTGTATTTTTTCGGTAGTTTCATAAACAAACGTTCATACAGACCAGGTGTACCCTCGTAAATTTTTCCTTTGACATGAAAGTTGTCGTTATCATCGATTTTTACATTTGAATCACCTATCATAAATTTACCACCTTCGTATCGAACACCATACATACGATCTATAATCCGTTTACAGTCCGCCGATTCACACAAACGCATATATTTGTTTGCTAATGAATCGTCGCTGAAATGTGAAGCGTTAGGGTTCCAGGCGTCCTCGTCACTGAAATGAGAAGCGTTATGACTTTGCATACCACTTTCGTTTTCTGTTATTACGTGTTGTGTAGGCTCTTCTTGTTTTATCTGCTGCTTCTCCTCCTCCTCCTCCTCCTCCATCATATCACCACTTAACTTTCGTGAAATAGCTTCTAACGGTTCCAGAATCGGTCGGTAATTTTTTCTAAACGTCTCGTCGCTTTCTCTGATACCGTGTTGTAATGCATGATATTTTTTCCTTATGTTGTCGCTTATCGTGTCTATATCATACGCAAGTCGTTCCTCCTTATTCATCGCCATCGTGTGTTAGCAAGAGGACTGATTACATTACTACAGTGCAACCACTTTTATACTTCGTCGGAAACAATTATGAATCGATCAAAGCCGATTCTATATCTACCTTCATTTATTGGCGAGTCTTTGTCTATGACTAGAAATCCATAACGATCCTTCCACGCTTCCGTGCAAACGTCTTTGAAAGCATCATATTTCATATCTATGTTAACGTGATCATTGTATGCATGTCGTAAATTTAGATCGTCTTGTTTGAACAATATCAACAAGTTAGCGTTGTCACGTACCAATTGTTTCGGTATCTGGCTATATGTCTGGCATAGATAGAATGTGTCCACACCGCTATGTCTCCCCATAGCAAAATACTTTCGAATATTGTTTTGTCTTTCACACGATACATCATCGAATACGATAACAGAGTCGAGACCAGTGATTTCACTCGGTAGTGGGACTTCTTCGTTCTCGCTGTATGCATGATAACCTAAACCTTCATCAGCGAGTGATTTCATCACTGTTTCTAGCATTCTGTATTTTGGTTGAAATAATGATTTTGAAAACACGTATACGTTGCGGAAACGTAGTCCGTTGGCATCAAACAGTAGGTTGAATAGCACATTGGATTTCCCACAGGAACTTGGGCCTGTAACGATACAGCGAATACTGTTCGGTAATGGCGGGCTATGTTTACGTTTAGCACTACCTTCGTCACCAGCCAAAAAGTCCATATCCTTTATTGGTAATTTGGTTGCTTGCTGTACAATCTTCATCTTTATGAATACTGAAAGCATACTGTTTTCAGCACGTGCTGTCACCTTTTTTTTATATTAGATCTTTCTTATGTATCCATGCATCGTGTTTACCATCGAAACCAAGCCAACGAACACGCACTCTGTCACCTTTGCGTTGTAACACCTTTTCCACTAGGTATACGTCGCCGACTTTGGACTTGCTAATCTCGTGCTCGTAAAAACCACCTTTCAACACTTTGTTTAGATGATCTTTTAGCAGATAAGTGACGGGGATAGTAGTGGATTGTACTTTATCCACAGTGAATATTTCGTTAGTCCAATTTGGTGTATAACCTTTGGCGAACGTCATTTTGTGCTTACTTATACGAACACTGTCACCGACTTTAAATTTGGGTGGTTTCGTTGGACTGATTTTAGGCGCTGTGTTCTTCCTTATTCGTTCCAACACTATATGTTCGTTGGCGTCATTCACTTCACTAGGTTTCATACCAATGTTCTGTGTGTGGTATTGTTGTACGATTTCAGTAATGTAGGTAGTAGATCCAACCAGCGGTAGTGTCCTTGTTCGCTGAAAGCTCGATACATGTGCGTCTTCAGTGTGCGATTAAAACGTTCCACTATGGAAGCTTTTTTCTCACTATAGGTTGAGTAATGTTTCACATGATACTTTTTTAGCAACGCTTGTACTGTGCTGTTGTAATACTCCTTCCCGTTGTCTGTCTGTAAATATTTCATTCGATTAGCAGTTAGTATAGGCTCTAGTGCATGCTTTACTTCTTTTCCTGTCTTTGTTTTCAATGGTACAGCGTACGCGTACTTGCTAAACGCATTGATCACTGTCATCATGTATTTGTACCCTTTGTTCACTCGAGCGTATGGTATCATCTCCACAAGATCCGCCTGGTACAAGTCGTGTAGACCCTTCAATTCAACCGCACGCCTAACGAAATTCCTTCTCGCTGCTCTATGTAGCTCTAGAGCTATAGTCTTGCGTGCGTTGTTCATGGTTTAAGATACACTAACATAATACCGGCGTTAAAAATACTATATATATCTATAACAGTTTCTTTGTTTTTCAGTATTCACTCTCACGTCTGAATATCACCATGTCTGACCTTCAACAGAATCCAGAACATCAGCAGGAACAGGGACATCCTCAACAAGGTAAAAATTTACCAATTGTCTCTCTCTCTATATAATTATGTAGCAAACCAAATTTGTTTGATATGAATTAACATATGATTCAACTCAGTCTAACATGTATAAGATAGTCTCTTGACGTTGTTTAGAAATTGATATGACGGAGAAAATTTTTTATGTTCTGACATAGGTTTGTCACCTTCTCCCCAATGTATTGTCTCTTGACATCGTTTAGAAATTGACATGACGGAGAAAATTTTTCATGTTCCACCATAGGTATGTCACCTTCTCTCCAATGAACTAATTCAATTCCACAACAAAAGCATTTAACTCTATCGTCTATGAATGACATACTATGTCCACAAACATCATAATTTAGCGGATAGTAGTAAAACCCGGCAAACGCTAACTCGTCGGGACTGACAAACGTCACTTCCCAATACTTGAACGATTTTCTTCTTTCACTTTCAATGCTAAAATCAGGAGTAGCTGCCATCTTCACAGTTTGCAATAAACTAACGTATTACTAACGTGTACTATCTATTTACCTCAAACATGAATTTGTGTGTGTGTTATTCATCATTCCTATTAGCTAATACATGTGTTTCTATTGTTTCAGATATGACACGATTTTATATCGTGCGAAACAGTAGTATTAGAGGATCTCTCATAACGTTTAATTATCTGCCCGTGTACACGGACACAGAAGAAGATCAAGATATAGTACCGATAATGACCGAGGTGCGACCTTTATTGTGCAAGGATATTCTGGCAGAACAAGCACGTTTACGCAGTATCAAATGGCATATTGCGTGCAGGATACGTTTCACTAAAACTGTGTTAGATGGTGACAGCGGCGAAGAAAAAGAGGTAACCAAAGACGCCGTCTTCCACGGACGTTGTCGTACGTTGCTCACGGACGACAACGACGAGTTGAACTGTCTACTCGATGAATCCTACGATAAAATCATGAATAGCATATCCAATTTTACCCGTGACGGGAGCGGATGGTCGGTGGATGCTGTACTGAAGCTGGAACTGGTTGTTGGACGGTACCGGCCTCTAGCAGCGTCCTCCTACCTTCCAACCCCGCGAAAACTTGCACTCACCAAGGCAGTAGTCAACATCAATAACTCCCAAGATGAAATGTGTTTTCTATGGTCCGTACTAGCTCACATACACCCTCAAGAACGTAATAAAGAACGTGCTTTAAAATACGCTCCCTTCAAAAACACCTTAAATATGTCCGGTATCGAGTACCCTGTTTCTATAAACTCACTTTCTAAATTTGAAGCACAGAATCCCGACATTTCTATAAACGTTTTCGGCTATGATATAGAAGACAATATCAGAAACGAATCAAAAAATGAGGTTTATCCGTTAAGAATTACCCCCAATAAGGACAGATTACATCATGTTAATCTTTTGCTTCTGTCCGATACAAATAGCCGAAAACACTACTGTCTTATCAGTAGCATTAATAAATTGTTATTTTCCCTAACAAAAGTCAATCGTAAATCATTTTACTGCGACTACTGCCTGCATCGTTTCTCCACAGAACATGGTCTGTCCGATCATCTCCCCTACTGCACACCTCACGGCGAGCAGAAAACCAAAATGCCCACAGAGGAGGAGAAGTTTATGTCATTTAAAAATTACGCGCACTGTCTTAAAGTACCCTTTACCGTCTACGCCTACTTCGAGTCCCTCATCACTCCGCTTCAATCGTGTTCACCTGGTAACAACGTCCCGACGACAGTGCACGAGTTAGGTGAATTCTACTCAGTTGATAGCAACGGTGCCCGTCAGAAAATAACTTCTCCTCCTGTATCGTCCACATCATACGAAGCGATGCATATTCCGTCAGATTTCTCCTATGCTATCGTCGATCATACACACAGACTCTGGAGAGAGGCTAAAGTTTATCGAGGTGAAAACGTCGTAGACACTTTCTTCTCGTGGTTGATGAAAGACGCCGAGGATATGATGAAGGTAGTACGACATAACGTACAAATAATTATGTCCGATGATGACAATGTTGCGTTCACTAACGCCACCGTTTGTCATTTGTGTGAGCGCCCTTTGACAGACGATGACAAGGTACGCAATCATTGTCATCTTACGGGGAAATTCTTGGGAGCAGCCCACAATAGCTGTAATCTAAGCTACAAGATGCCTCGTCATATCCCCGTCTTCTTTCACAACCTTCGTGGCTACGACTGTCACCATTTAATGCAGGGTTTAGGAAAATATAAGGACCAACACGTATCCTGCATTGCAACATCCAGTGAGCGTTACGTGTCGTTCTCCCTGGGTCCCTTGCGTTTCGTAGACTCTTTTCAATTTCTTAATCGCTCTCTGGACACACTCGTTACCAATCTGTCCACGTCCGGGAGCCAATTTCCTTTGCTCAGAGAGGAAGTGCTTAGACGAGGTTTTGACGAACAGACCAATCTGCTCGTACGCAAGGGGGTATACCCTTACGAGTACGTTGACAGCATTGATCGGTTCAACGAAACAAGTCTACCCGCTCGTGAACACTTTGATAACCGGTTGTTGGAATCGTCTATTTCGGACGCAGATTACGAGCACGCACAAAACGTGTGGAGTGCATTCAATCTGCGTACGTTTGGAGATTACCACGATTTGTATTTGTTGACAGACGTAATGCTGCTGGCCGATGTCTTTGAAAGTTTCCGAGACATGGCCTTACGCGATTACTGCTTGGACCCGTGTCATTTTTACTCGCTTCCCGGACTCGCTTGGAACGCGATGCTAAAAATGACAGGGGTCGAATTAGAGCTGTTAACAGAGATAAATCAACATCTGTTCGTCGAGTCTGGGGTCCGCGGAGGCTGCGCGATGATATCCAACCGTCACGCAGTCGCTAACAATCCTTTGATTCCAGATCAGTACGATGTATCGAAACCGACCTCCTTCATTCTGTATACGGACTGTAACAATTTATACGGTGCAGCCATGTCGCAACCACTCCCTTACGCAGACTTCCGATGGCTCGATCGTAGCGAAATCGAGTCCTTGGACGTACGTAATGTGAGTGATGATTCCGACATCGGGTACATCCTCGAAGTCGACCTACACTATCCTAATACCTTACACGACCTGCATTCCGACTACCCGCTTGCACCTGTGCGCCAGCGCGTAACACCTGATATCCTTTCTCCCTTTTCCAAACGTTTACACGAGAGTATATACAGATCATCGTATAACGAATCAGGGTCATCCGTAGAGAAGTTGTTAACAACTTTGGAGGACAAACAAAATTACGTTCTCCATTATCGAAATTTGAAATTGTATTTAAGTCTTGGCTTAGAGCTGAAAGCGACTCATAGGGTGTTGTGTTTTAAGCAAAGCGCTTGGTTGAAACCGTTTATCGATTTCAACACCCGCAAGGGGCAAGCAGCCGTCAACAGCTTTGAAAAAGACCTTTTCAAACTGATGAACAACGCCGTATACGGTAAGTCGCTGGAGAACGTACGGAAACATGTAGACTTTGAACTAGTCTCGAATGAACGACGGCTCCAAAAACTAGTTTCCACACCTAGGCTAAAACGTATGATTCGTTATACGAACGATCTGGTGGGGCTCTCACTCCGTAAAAAATCCATTGTTCTTTCCCGTCCCGTGTATGTCGGCTTCACGGTGCTTGACGTTAGCAAAACGATAATGTACGACTTTCATTATCGTTATGCTGTCGCCAAGTACGGTCGCAACGTTAAATTGTTAATGACAGATACAGACAGTCTGATGTATAGCATTCAAACATCAGACTTGTATGCAGACATGAAGAAGGACCTACACGTTTTTGACACATCGGATTACCCTACGTCTCATCCTTGTTATAGCCTTAAGAACAAAAAGGTTGTCGGACTGTTCAAGGATGAAACGTGTGGTCGTCCTATTAGAGAATTCGTGGGTCTCCGTGCGAAATGTTATTCGTTCCTTGTGGCCCACGAAGATCCTACCAAAGAGTGTCAAAAATGTGTATGTAAAGGTGTGCCTCGAGTTGCGATTAAGAGGAGTCTGCGACACGATATGTATCGCAAGTGTCTCACTGATCATTGTCAGTTTTCTACCAGTGCACTTTGTTTACGTAGCGATCATCATACGCTGTACACGATCCGCGTAAATAAGCAAGCGTTGTCACCGTATGATGATAAGCGCTATATACTAGACAATGGTCATGATACGCTTGCATACGGTCATTATCGAATACGACGACGCATCAACATGGAGAACGACGACGACGACACCTCCCCACCTACTAAAAAAATTCGTCTCCATGTATAGTAACCCCTCCTCAACACTTGTTTCTTTCGTCAGTTGATGTCTCTCGGTGCTTCAGTCCAGACGTCTGTAAACGTAAGTTCGCATATTAATATCGCAACGATATTTGTGTGTTTAAACATAATGTATATATAGAGTGTGTAATGTGTGGTTTCTTTGTCTTACAGTATTATTATTATGGATAACACTGCAGTTATAATTGACTTCCAGTGCTTTTTCGACGACAACGGAAAATATATTGTGAAGGAACTGTCAATCATGGACGTTCTGAGATTTGCTGGTAGACATTGGATTTTGACTCCGCCTGCTACATCCGTTACGAATCCAAAATACGTTAGGACAAACCACTGGTTAACGTCAAATTATCATAGACTTAGATGGAGCGAAGGAGAGACACCATACGACAATCTTGTTTCATTGTTAACATCACATACACGTATATATAAATATGTGTTTGTGAAGGGTTTTGAGAAAAAACGTTTTTTGCAATCAAAGATAATACACAATAATATCATCAATCTCGATGACTTTGGTTGTCCTAAAAACATACCGTATCTATTTCATGGAACAGAATGTCTTAGACATTTCAATTCTTCTGACCGTTGTGCCAACTATAAGGTGTATGCTATTCGGGAATGGATGATTCATGATTTTTGCTTTAAACAAACATTTTTAATGTAACAAATTTAGAAAGTAGGTCACCGCGAATGATGACATTTATATCTCTCTAATTCTGTTGTGGACATGTACATACATGCATAGCTGTAAGCGGTGACTATTTCGTTATGAATGTAGACTTTCCTAATGACATTGTTATATTTTTGGTGTCTCTAATTTCGTCAACGTTACCACCACCACCACCCCCAACTATCACATTGTACTGTCCTTTTGTGACGAATATTCTGTCATTGTTTGGTTCTCTCTGGTTTGATACAGACGTGTTCACTAGTGTCTTTCTCTCTCTCTCTCTCTTCTAGTAATGTCGTCGTTTCTTGTAAAGTTTAATGCTGTAAGTGCTATCGAGTACAAGCGATGTTCAGAATTGACAGTGAATAAAAAATATCCCATCATGGTCTTAACAAATGTGGACACGAAGTATGGGAACTCTGTGCTTGCTACGTTGGAGGATGGTGACTGCCAGTATCGTGTCTATCTTCCCAAGAGGTATGCAGGTGTCTTCACGAATGAGGAGCTCAGGCATATCAAACCTAAAGAACTACATTTAGTGTATCGAGGGACGATAAATCAAACAACGCAAGTAGAGATTGTGTCCTAACTTCGTAAGTAGCAATCGTGTTAACAAGCAATTTATTGATGGGTGTGTGTGTGTGTGTGTGTGTAGTTTCAACTCACTGTACTTAACACTTTAATAATTGAATTTGTATGTACATGATAAATGTATCATTGATTCTATTTAGTATTTTTTTTTACAATGTTTCGGTGAATAATAGTTGGTTCGATTAGAAATTATTTGAAAGTACATTAACTTTATGCGATAAATGTATCATTGATTCTAAGCAGTATTTACAAAGTTCCAATGAATAATATTTGGTTCGATTAGAAATTATTTGAAAGTACATTAACTAATGAACAAAAAAAAAATGACACATACTTGAAAAAAAAGTTTACTTACTTAACGCATTTGATTCTTTCTTTCCACTGACTGTGTGTGTGTGTGTGTGTGTGTGTGTGTGTGTGTGTGTGTGTGTGTGTGTGTGTGCGTGTGATAATTGAATATTTATCGTATCAGTGATTCTAATACCGACTGTATTGTTATGTTACAGATAAACTTCCTTGTGAACTGTATCTACAGCCGTGAAATTATTATTTAAAAATCTTACAATGTCAAAATTATTATTATTAATATTGTATTTATTTTATATATAACAATGTTTGTTTGTGATATATATATTTAATCAATGTAAAATGTATTTTTTGAATAATTGTATTATAGCGGTTTGTAATGTATTTTTTGAATAATTGTATTATAGCGGTTTGTAAACTATATTTTAAGTTTGTGTACAGTGTTGTAAATATATATTTAATCATTTAAAACAATATTATTAATATTGTATTTATTTTATATATATAACAATGTTGTTTGTGATATATATATATTTAATCAATGTAAAGTGTAAATATATATTTAATCATTTAAAACAAATTATGGTTTATTTTAATTTATTTCGTTATAAACCTCTGAACATGCGTGCAATTATTTGTATAGTAATCAGAAATGTGTGTGAGAGAGAGAGAGCGAGAGAGAGAGAGACAATTTAATAATTTGCAGATTGTATCTTACAATCATGAAAATTATTATTTAAACTGATAATTGTTTTATTAAAAATATTATTATTTCATTGTTTACGATATATATATTTAATTAATGCAAAAATGAATTTTTAAAATTACAGTAGTCTGTAAGGCATATTTAAGTTTGTGTACTGTGACAACGTAATCGCTTTGAATAAGGGAATTCTTGTCAACGTTTGCAGCGAGAGAGAGACATACACAATGTGTGTGTGTGAGCAGCACGTACATCGTCCGATAGCGATTTGTATGTGTACACAAAACTTTTGAAAATACCTTATTTCAAGGAGATTTTTTTATGCGAAAGAGAGACATACACGCACAGGTAATTACATTATAAACTAGGAATTGCTTCCGACGTCTGCGAGCGAGAGAGAGAGAGAGAGGGCGTTAATATTTGTCGAATAAATATAAACTTTCTAATTTCATATACATGCGTGCGGTACTGACCACAGAGAGAGAGAGAGAGAGAGAGAGAGAGAGAGAGAGAGAGAGAGAGAGAGAGAGATACACAACAAGTGTGAGAGAGAGAGAGAGAGCTAAAATTATTTACTCAATGTACACAGTGAGAGAGAGAGAGAAAGAGAGAGAGAGGGAGAGGAGAAAACGGCTTGAACATAACGTTTGACAACAAGAGAGATAGTTTTACTTACATTCAAATGTGAGAGAGAGTAACAATTATGATCATATAGTTTGAATTTCCCACTACAGAAGAGAAAAAAATGTTGGTAGATCTGCTCTATACACACACAATAATGTAAGATTGGTAACCCTGATCATATATTTTAATATATACACTATATAACACATATTTGAATTTCCCTCCCCCCGCCACAGAAAATGTTGACAACCCTGCTCATATAAAATATCTATACACTATAATAATAATACAGAGGTTGGTACACTTGATCATATAGATTTAATATACATTATAACACACAACAAATTTGAACTCATGCAAGGTTGGTAACCCTGATCATATATTTAATATATACACTATAATGCATCAAGTCGGAACCCCCCACCATAGGCTGGTAAACCTGATCATATAGATTTAATATACATTATAACACACAACAAATTTGAACTCATGCAAGGTTGGTAACCCTGATCATATATTTAATATATACACTATAATGCATCAAGTGATAGAAAGTGAAAGTGATCTAAGCTCGCGAAAGGCGGCATATAAAAAAATAACGTGGATGCTGTGGTCCAGATACGCGAAAAAGTCGCGGATCTTGACACAGATCCGCGAAAAAGTCGCGGATGCTGTGGTCCAGTAGAAAGTGAAAGTGATCTAGGCTCGCGAAAGACGGCATATACGCGAAAAAGTCGCGGATGCTGTGGTCCAGTAGAAAGTGAAAGTGATCTAGGCTCGCGAAAGACGGCATATACGCGAAAAAGTCGCGGATGCTGTGGTCCAGTAGAAAGTGAAAGTGATCAGCTGATAGAAAGTGAAAGTGAGTCAGGACCAGCATTTTCCCTCTACTAATTGAAATAACAAAATTCATGAGTTAATCACTATAAACCTATCCTGGCTCTAACATCAGTTATCAGCTGATCTCTCTGGGTCAGGTGACTGACCTTGCCCTATATATACCATATAAAATTATACCATAAAAACACAACATAAGTTCATAATCCTTACACTCTAACATAACAAAATTAATGACACAATAAAACATAATAAACAAAATCTGATAAACGCCTCCTCTACTTGAGATAATCTTTTAAAAATCAGTAAAGTCATTTATAAAATATCATACAAGAATATAACACATGTAAATCAATTACATGTCTGAATATTTACATGTAAATAAATTCGTACAAGTTGTCTACGGTCAAACAATCAGTTAGTTAGCTTGTCAGTGTCATTAAGTTTCAAATTTTAGTTCGTTACTCCCCTGAGTAACCCTCCCTGCCACACACACACTATGACCCTCCCTGGACTGTGGCGTCCAGTTGCGTCCACAAGGACTGAAGTTTTGGAGGAATTTTGTCATCTCCTTGTCCTTGCTTCTGCATTACATATTTTTAAAAAAGGTCAGATATAATATCTGGAAGTTTATATTTATAACCTTAGTGACGGGTCTATCACCTTTTTTACTGTTCCTACGCGAACAGAGTGATAGCCGCTGTTCCATAGTTCCGGGGATTCCCCTAAGTGGCCTCCCGTTAATTTCAAAGTTCACCAATTTTAAGGACAACCACCTATGGTCAGTTTTAAATTGCTGCCCACAGCTGGCTGTCGTCCAAAACCACGATTAGTGCTGGTAAGACAGTAATCGCCCGAAAAGGCGGGGAAATCATCTTTCATTAACATGTTTTTTCGTCATCATTTCTATACACTGTACGATATCAATTAACATATAACATAATATTATATAAGGTTGTACAGTGTATTTTACGCCCTATTTAGGCCTCCGATGATGGTAACATACTTTGATGTTACCACCAACACTCATCGCTATCCACAGTGGCACATGCCGCCACCGCAATAGCATAACTAATAGCTAAACTTAATTTCCTTCTACTTTGCAGTCTCTACATGCCGTAATTGATTTACACTTCGATTAACACCAAACAACCCCCCAAAATTACACCTTAATCTTGCATAATAACATAATACACATTTACCTTGAACATTGACATTGTTACATTACTAAACAATTCTCCTTTAAATAATTTGTATAGAAAATTATAAACATTATAACTTGAAATTTTTATTAACTCTTTTATATATCATCATTTAATTATTTATCACTTTTTAACTATGGTTTCTATTTAGTATAACTATCTCAAATTAGTTTCATCATCGAGTTTAAAATCTTTTCAACACATGTAAACATTTTACTCTATTTAATTTGTATTATAAAATTCATACTCACAGTACAACATTCAAAACATATGATTCCTGTTATTGACACAAAATTATAAACAATTCATCACCAAATCATGTACACTCTCCATGTACCTTCTGAAACAATAACGATAATATGATTCCACAACTAAATACATCTTACATTTATTCAATTACTGTTTATTATTACCAAGTTCAAATCTCAAAAATCATTTAAATTCATTAGCAAAATCTCTTTATATAACCTTTTAAATTAATTAATTAATTCATCTCCACTTATTTTAATTCCATCAATTATTTAAAACATAACATTATTTTAATTACCTTCTTCCAAAACAATCACAATTCATTGATTATCACCTCTCATTATTTATTTAGTTTAACAAAATATTATTATTATTATTATTATTATTATTGTTATTAAATTAATTTCAGCTACATACACATATTGTTTACCTACAATACATTTTACAACAATTAATTTCACTCTAAATTTATTTACAATTCTTTGTCATTATTTTATTGTTTACCACACTTCATTTTGTAAAGCAGTCCAATCCAAAACCATTAATTACATAATTTAACGTTCATAAACATTTATTCTTTTACCCCCCATCATCGTACAAAAATCTGGTCTTACGTTTACACATTTCCTTTTTTATTAAACTCATTATATCATTTTTATTAATATAAAGATTATCCAAAATTTTATATTCTTCCACAATAGCAACAGGATTATTCCATGTTATTAAATCATATAATTTATTATCATCGAGCATAGTCCAGTCACCCTTAGTATGATCTGTCACAGTCATGTCAATTACAGTTTCATTATCATTATTATCTACTGCTGTATCAGTTTTGTCATAAAGTAAGTAATCAATATTATCACTTTTATCATAATTTGCTGTACTAACTACTTCGCAAGGTAAGTATTCAATATTATTAATTCTCGTAATATCTAACCTCTCTGCTAATTCGTTATAACCTCTGTTCCGCTTAAATATCTCTATCACTCTCTCTCTCTCTCTCTCATAATCACTTCGTATTTCCATCAAAACTTCATTGCCACTATTATTATTTATTATGTTATTTATTTTATCTTCTAACACCACATTATTAATTATATCATCATAATTACCACTAGTTTCAAATTCGTAATACTACCCGTAACTGTATCATTTTCTACCTCCTCCTTCAGAGTTCTAGTTTCGTTTACTTTGTCTTGTTTATTTATGTCCGTTTTCAACTCTACGTTACGTGCCCTTATTGTTGACTTAATTTCAATCTTAAATTCATTCAAACTCGTTTTTAAATTATCATTTTCTGATTTCATTTCAGTTTTAAATTCATTTAAACACGCGTTTAAATTATTATTTTCTGTTTTCATTTCAGTTCTCATTCTTGACATCATTTCCATCATCAACGCTAATTGGTTAAATATATTTGCATTATCGCTTTTGCTATTTTTAGCGTCTACTACCTCAATTTCGTCTGTTGTATCGTCTGTATCGTTTACGTGCTCGTCAATATTTGTCGATACTAAACTGTCTTGCGTAACATTTAAAATTAACTCTTCTACATTTTCACATAAATTTGCACTCTGTTTTTCACTGTTTTTCTTTGCCATTTTCGACCAGGTTGTAAATTAATTCAATTTATATTAAATTAAAAATTAATTTACGTCAACTGTTACGGGCGCCAACTGAAGCTTGACTTGTTTTTTAGTTATTAAAATATTGAATTTTGGCCCTGTTTAGGGCGTCAACTGAAGCTGTACGAGTTAATTAATGATTGAAATATTTAAATTTGTCCCTTGTTACGGCATTATTTTAAGTACTACTAGTAAATTAGGATATTAAAATCTGCAAATTCGTATTACTTACCTTTAAAGGTAATGTACCAAGGTGTCCTCTGATGTACTTTGGCAGAGAAAAAACAACAGGTGGTGCAATGACAAACACATATTTATATGTCTAATTAACACATTTTATTGTTATCTTATTTTGTCGTCAGATGATAGCAAAACTCCCACCTCAACAATTTCTTTTACAATCAGAATGATCACAGTTGCACACCACTATATAAAAATTATCCCAATTAGCGCTTTCAAGCTTCACAGCCCATCGTCAGATTGGAATAGACCCTGGATATATCCAGGGTCCAGGGTCTATTCCAATCTGACGATGGGCTGTGAAGCTTGAAAGCGCTAATTGGGATAATTTTTATATAGTGGTGTGCAACTGTGATCATTCTGATTGTGATTTCAACCACTAACACAAATTTCTTCATTAAATTTCTTTTACGTTACATCGATAATAACTGCTGGATAATAACTTTAATTTATGTATTGCTCATTGTCTTCAAAAAACTATTATTTATTTTACATTCATTTAAATATTTGATTTTACGTTACTTCTTCTCAGAAAACACTGCTATTTATCTATTATACATGAAATAAAAACTTGAATTACTTATCGCTAATCATCTTAAATTATGATCATAATAATAATAATAAAACGACCCAGTTTGCTCATACTCACACCTCATTCATACAATTTTACCTCCCATTAATTTTCTTTAGGCCTTTTTTTTTTTTAAATATAATTTCGATTAAATAAAGTTACTTGTTGTAGCGGAGTCCTCGTCGACCATGTGACGCGTCCTATAATGTTTTTCACTTGATAGTCCTGAAGCGTGTTCTTTCACTTTTATAAAACTTTCACTTGTTTAACTGGATTAAATTGAAGTTTCACACTGTTTACATATTTATTGGATACTGGATCGGTCGGTATATATTTTCAGGCTCGCTAGCCGGTTGTATTCATCCGGCTGCGGCCTATAGGTGAAATCGACTGGGCAGAACGTTACCAACGTGCCTCCCTACCACGGTTGTTCAAAACGGGAAACCACAGCCTGCTTATGACCAAACGTTCATCGCTGCACATGGAACACGGGCTATCAATGCTCCCAAGATGATGACGATATCTCACTGCCACGGGTCACGAGTCTAAGGTGGGCGGAGTCTTATCTAGACTTCCGCCAGCATCAAGCACGTGGCGATAGAAATTTTACATCTTCGACATCTTGTTAGCGTCCCTTCTGCGCGCATGCTGTTGTTCGCGCGTTTGTGTGCGTAACACAACACTGAAATTCTTGGAATAATATTGTGTCTTACCACACCCGCTTGCAAAACCATAGCACTGTTCTTTGTTTGAATAAAACCGTACTTCGGCTGGGACTTTCTGCGTTGATTACATATACATTCAATAAAAAATAAAATAAAATGAAATACCCCTCTTCGCCCCATTACAGTCTTCCTCTGGGCCTAGATTCCAAGGGTTTCCATTCTGTGATCGCTCTCATATTTCTGGTCTTCTCCGTTCTATAAATATGTCCTAGCCATCTAATTCTTTGTGATTTAATAAACTTTACTATGTCTGTCCATTTTAGTTGCAACATTTTGGCCTACCCAGGGAAAAAAAATAAATTTGTATTTTCATAAAAGCAAATAGCATTTTTTACGATACAATAATAATTTGGGAAACGTAAACATAAAGTGACAAGAAAGGTAAATTTTGTTGGTAGCGAAAGTGGTACGACTGTTTTTAAATATTGTTCATAAAATTATAACAACGCAGTAAGCAACAAGCGAGAATGTGTCAAGGTCAGCTCCAGTGACTTGCAGATTGTGTAACGAATGATGTAAACAACATCGGACTATGTGACGTCAATGTATACGTCAGAGACCATCCCCGCTGTGGAATTCGGGCGTGTAAGCTAAACCTTGTGCTGGCGTAGTAATACGGCAAACATAAGACAATGGAAATTGATGAACAGCAGCAGCGGCTACACAAAATAGCGCCGTTCGTATAGGCAGTCGGCAGGAAACCATTAATAACTACGGACGCATGTAATTGTCGCGTCCGCCAGCTAGGCGAAGTTTTCGTCACCCGCAAAACAACAGAAAATGTAAATAACAGTTTTTTAAAGATGACGTAAAATAGAAATTTATACATAACTAACAGTTTTTTATTACACAAGAACAGTTTTTCGGAAATTGCCAGTTGAAAACTTAACAATGTGCGCGTAAAAGTGTGACGCCTTCAAGACTCAGTTGAACAGCTAAGTAGCAAATGTATACATAAATTTTAACAAGGGCTATTCAAAACTACTTTGAATACGATGAAATAAACTTTTAAACAAAAACAAAATGAGATCTCTAAGGGCATAAAGTAACTGTGTGTGTGTGCGTGAGCGAAAGTGTGTAGACAAAGAAGGCTGGTTTGTGTTTGTGTTTTTTTTAAATTTAGTTATATTTAATATCTTGATTTTCTTTTTTATTTGAAAATTTTATACCATGTTTCAATTTTACTTTATGCGAGTTTTAGAATGGGAATTTTATAATAATGGGAGTGGAACCATAATTAAATGTTAATAAAAACTAATGATGGATAATAAGTAAAGCTTTCTTTATTTCAAACAGCCATAATTCTGTTCTCCTGTGTTTGCCGAAAAGGACCCGATTTTGGTAAGTACATAGGTTTTCAGTTGGCTAACTTTAAAGATGGCATCTGCATACAGACGTCAACAAATGGTTATGTACAGATAGACAGCTATTAATTAATAAATGTTAATAAAACATAACAATAGCGCCCGGAACTGACAATTTTATATAAAGAAATTTATACAAAAGTAGACCTACTGGGAGAGCAGAATGGTTGTTTGAGTTAAAAATAAATATTTTTGTGTACGTAAAATAGACGTAGATATGGGTTATGTTTTGATAAAGGTAAAATATTGATGTTGATGTTTTGTAGCGGATAAGATGGTTGTATTTAAGTAGAATAAAAGGGTATTATATAAATAAATTTTGAAATGAATGAAGTATAAATAAGGTACGTAGGAGGTTACTAGAAGTAACGTAAAGTGTTATGTAAGAAAAATACATGGTTGTTTGAAAAGTAGATGTTATATATGTTAGCATTTTGATTTAAAAATAATAATTTTACCATTACAAAATGCAGAATAAAGAATTAAGTTTAGAAAACACTCTTAGAGAGTCAATGATAGAAGCACAATCTACTCCAATGACAACACGAGTCAAAGAGTTGTCAATGGAAGATGTGTTTAATTTCATGAAAACAATATCTAATAACTTGAGTAGTGTTAACGTAAAATTTGACGTTCAGAACAGCAAATTCGATGAACAGAATAGTAAATTTTATATAATGAATACACAAAATGTAAATTTGAAAGTAACATGAATAAACGTCTGAATGAGATTGATGAACGTTTTAGTACATTTAAAGACCAAATAGTAGAATCAATAAGTAGCAGTTGCGAGAAAAAGATTGATGAAATGAATAAAAATTTAGAACGTAAATTAAATCAGATACTGAATAAGAAGTTAGATGACAATTTTAGGGGTATGACAAATATTAATAATGACGAAATAGTGGAAGAGGTAGTGTTAGATAATAAAGTATTGACTAGTGAAGATAATGATGTTAATTACAATTCTGAGGTAAGTAGGAGTGATAATTATGACAATATAAGTGAGAATATGATGTTAAAGAATAATGGGGTAAATATTGAGAGTACTGATGAAGTTTTAGAATGTAATAATGGAATATTAATGTGTGTTTATGAGTCAGAGAGAAAGTGGAAAGATAGTATAGTGGTAGAAGGGTGGCAGAGGGTAAATTTTCCCCAGGTTTATTGTAAACCAAGGTGTTTGCAAATGTTGTTGTTGAAGGGTAAGAGTCCCTTATTATTGAAAGACATGAGGTCTTTGAGTTGTTCCCCTCAAATCCCATTTTATGCGTTAGTGCCCTCTGTGTGGGATGAGAGAGAAAATGTGATACGGTGTTGTGATGAGAGAAAGAGAGAGCTAGAGATTTTTGAAATAAATAGAGGTTATGAAAGGATAGTGCAGGTGCTAGATATTGAGATAGATGAAAAAAGTAACTTACCTTGTAAAATATGGATAGATGAATATTTTGATAATGCCTTTGAAAATGATAATAAATTACCTGATGTTTTAATGAATCTAGTAAATGAATATAATGATAAAATTACTTACCTGAGGTTAACCAATAATACTGATGGCGACTGGACAAAAATAACTAATACTGAAAAGGTTTATGCAATAATAAAAGGGAATAATCCTATAAATTATAATGGTAGAATGAAGGGCATAGAGTTAATGGGTTATTATAATAATAAAAATAAGAAATTGAGTGTGAGTAAGAATGAGAAGTGTTATAAAAAAATAAGACTATTATACAACGATGGCGGTTAGATAAGAAATCAATAACTGGACATTTTAAATATATTAAATATTTTGATGTATGGTTATGACCTTGCTGAATTTGGAAATGAAGTGTGGTAAAATTGAAAAATAAATGATGAAGATTTGTAAATAATTTTTAGTAAAATTAACTGTATTTGTATTGTAACAAGTATGTAATGTAAACAATATGTGGGTAATAGATATTGATTTTAATAATAATAATATTTTATCAGACAAGATAAATAACGAGTTGGTAATTAATGAATTGTAATTTTGGAAGTAAGGTAATTAAAATATGTTGTGTTTTTAATAATTGATTGAAGTAAATAATTTGAGATGATTAAATATTTTTTGTTGGATTGAAAATGTTATCAGTGAGTTGTGATGATGGGTGTAATTGGTGTTTGGTGTTGATATTTTGTGGTTATGTCAGTGTGTGAATGATATACTGTGAGTATGAATTTTATAATGCAATTTATATAAATCAAAATGTTCAATGTTTAAATAGCAAATTTTAAATGAAATGTGATAAAGAAAATTTTGGAAAAGTTAATGGTATAGTAAATAATAAATAATTGTTAATTAATTAATAGAAGTTCAATTGAAATTAAAATATAATGATTATAATTTTATATGTAAAGGTAAGGATGTAAGGTGTGTAAATTTTTTATCAACCTTAGATGTGAATTGTTTGTTTTAATGGAATAACCGCCATGTTAATTATGAGTATATTGTATGTATTGTGTTAAGAATGAAAATCAATCAAGTAATTAAATATAACCAAACATATAAGAATTCACCGTCCGTGAATTGCAGTAACGGTGTCAGTGTGAACCTTATATGTCTTTTGGTAGTTTCCCCACATTTCGGGCGGTCACGGTTTCACCAGGCCCTGGCCGTGGAATTATGTAAGTAGATACTAAATTGTTGAACTTTGAAATTGAACCAGGGGGTAACAGGGGAAACTACATAAATATGGAACAGCGGCTATCGTCGAAGGTGTCGATGGTGCCGTATTTAAGGGTGTGTGAATCATTTAAGTAGGATTACTGGTGTCCTCGGACATCAGTAATACCGAATTTTTATATAACGCTGAACCAAGAACGGTATAGGCAGCGTCTATACCTTATACATGTAACTTCAGTTCTTGGGGATGCAAATGGACGCCACAGTCCACCATCAGGAAACAATAGAGTGTGTGGTAAAGGAGCTGGCCGTTACAAGCCAGGGGCACAGATATAGCATCTGTGCATAAGGCAAACGCTCGATCCGGTTCATCCGGCGGGTGGTTACCTAATTGTAACTGGGTACAAGGGGGGATTTTAAGTAAATGATGTAGTAGGAGAATAGCTGCAAATTCAGTGAGAGGGTGACGATCTCTGTAAACAGCGGGCGGTCAGCTTATAACACGACTCTATAGAGAGAGTTGGGGGTTGACAATCCATAGAGCTGTTCAGTAACTGTTGCTATGACTATGACTCAATGAGTAGCGATGTACGTCCCTATGAGAGCAAAACCATTTTAAGTATCAGATTTAAGTGTAGTGAATTCAGATAACATGGTATGAGGATAATGATTATATAATTTTGTGTATTTGTATGAATTGTATATAATATGTTAAGGGTAAGAATTATAAACATGTGTACATTATATAATTTTGGAACATATTCGCAGATTTTATTAATAATTAAGGTTTATAGAATAACTTTTCAATATGGTTAAGATTTTAAATAAATAAATAATGGAATAAATTTGAGATAGTTAAGAATTTTCAATGGGTTGTAAAAGATAGAATTTGGGTGAGAGTAATTGTTTAAGTAAGACATTTGAGTCAGTACAAGTTGAATACAGATGGGTGTTAAAGAGAATAAGAGATGAAATACAAGTAATGTAGAATTTGAATATTGATAGTGACACAGTAGCTATGGGGAAATATGTAGAATAATGAGTGATATATTGAAGTAATAAGTAAATGGAGATATTTTGTAGGTGAAAGTGATGTAATGGGAGAGTAATTAGTTGATAGTGGAAGTTTGTAAGGGGGGTGGTGTAATAAGGAGTCCTCAACGAAAAGCGTTGTGGCGAGAGGTGAACCGATTAGCGGCGGAAAGGGTTACCTAGGGGGAGTCCGGGAACCAGATAAGGGAATGAGCTGGTAAGTGGGAATACACATCCTGAGTACAAAGGGGTAGAGAGTATTTTGTTATAAGGGTAGAATGATTAGAAATGAGGTGAAATAGTAAGTAGTTAGAGGTAGAGAAGGGTTGGTAGATTTTTTGGTAGATGGGTGTCATACTAGTTAAAGAATTTGTAAGTGGGCATTAGAGTCATAAAAGGGGAAGATTATGGGTAAATGCCAAGTTGATAAAGTGAATTGTTATGCATAACTGAGAATCACCCAAGTTAATAAAATGGAATAATCAATGAAATGTTATGTAAAATGAAGGTTGAAAAAAAAATTAATTTTTCTTGGGAAATGAATTAATAAAAGTTCAATTGAGATTAAAAGGTAATTTTTATAATTTTATATGCAAATTTAAAGATGTAAAGTGTGTAAATTGTTGTCAAACTTAAATGTGAATTGTTTATTTTTAATGTAATAACAACAATGATTATTATGATGTACTTAGATCATTTTGTGTTAATTTGAGATA
Organism: Magicicada septendecula; assembly: GCA_034769895.1. Taxonomy (NCBI): domain Eukaryota; kingdom Metazoa; phylum Arthropoda; class Insecta; order Hemiptera; family Cicadidae; genus Magicicada; species Magicicada septendecula. The sequence goes on along the minus strand of CM068375.1, from coordinate 381,590,714 downwards.
TAGAATAGGGAGATGTTTAAGGACATAATGTGTTTAGATGTAGTTGATTTGGTTATGTTATGTATTCCTATATATATTAGAAGTTAAGAATTAAGAGAAAAAAAACCAGTGCTTCTTAACGCAAACCAGCACAACTAAGAGGAAACAGATCAGTTAGAGATATGGTATTGCATAAGGCCACTAGTTGATATTTTAATTTGTTGTTTCAGTTTGGTGATGCTGTGACGGCGGTCCTGAGCTAGCCAGCGCATCAGAGCAGGGGCGTTAAGTATATCTGTCTGACTTTATGGTGTTGGGATCTCGAGAGAGAAGTCCAGTATGGTCATTCAGGTGCGGTCACAGTCACTGGACCAAGGGTGAGTTAATTATATTTTTTTTTTTTTTAACCCGTAAAGGGGGTTGTGGCGACATATCCTGGCTGATCCCTTTAGCAAGTATGAGTGTGTCAATGAGAGTTTTTATGCTTCTGCATAAAACCTCTCATTGAGGGGGTATTTAACCGGGACATTTTGGCCTACCCGGGGGAAAAAAAATAAATTTATTTTTTCATAAAAGCAAATAGCATTTTTTACGATATAATAATAATTTGGGAAACGTAAACATAAAGTGACAAGAAAGGTAAATTTTGTTGGTAGTGAAAGTGGTATGACTGTTTTTAAATATTGTTCATAAAATTATAACAACGCAGTAAGCAACAAGCGAGAATGTGTCAAGGTCAGCTCCAGTGACTTGCAGATTGTGTAACGAATGATGTAAACAACATCGGACAATGTGACGTCAATGTATACGTCAGAGACCATCCCCGCTGTGGTATTCGGGCGTGTAAGCTAAACCTTGTGCTGGCGTAGTAATACGGCAAACATAAGACAATGGAAATTTGATGAACAGCAGCAGCAGCTACACAAAATAGCGCCGTTCATATAGCCAGTCAGCAGGAAACCATTAACAATTACGGACACATGTAATCGTCACGTCCGCCGGCTAGGCGAAGTTTTCGTCGCCCGCAAAACAACAGAAAATGTAAATAACAGTTTTCTAAAGATGACGTAAAATAGAAATTTATACATAACTAACAGTTTCTTATTGCACAAGAACAGTTTTTCGGAAATTACCAGTTGAAAACTTAACAATGTGCGCGTAAAAGTGTGACGCCTTCAAGACTCAGTTGAACAGCTAAGTAGCGAATGTATACATAAATTTTAACAAGGGCTATTCAAAACTACTTTGAATACGATGAAATAAACTTTTAAACAAAAACAAAATGAGATCTCTAAGGGCATAAAGTAACTGTGTGTGTGTGCGTGAGCGAAAGTGTGTAGACAAAGAAGGCTGGTTTGTGTTTGTGTTTTTTTTAAATTTAGTTATATTTAATATCTTGATTTTCTTTTTTATTTGAAAATTTTATACCATGTTTCAATTTTATTTCATGCGAGTTTTAGAATGGGAATTTTATAATAATGGGAGTGGAGCCATAATTAAATATTAATAAAAACTAATTATGGATAATAAGTAAAGCTTTCTTTATTTCAAACAGCCATAATTCTGTTCTCCTGTGTTTGCCGAAAAGGACCCGATTTTGGTAAGTACATAGGTTTTCAGTTGGCTAACTTTAAAGATGGCGTCTGCATACAGACGTCAACAAATGGTTATGTACAGATAGACTGCTATTAATTAATAAATGTTAATAAAATTTAACAGTATTAATGAGTTTCTCCTGCAATTTACTTAAATTACATTAAAATTAGCCTTTAAAATTGTGATTTTATATTCACAATACAAATAAATAAAATTATTTATTATTTCACTTACCTTAAACAATCTTCTCTCAGCCCAGAGTTACGTCACACGAACGTTGGAATGCAAGAATGATTTAAGGTTATGTCAATAACTAACGCAACTCGCATTTTGTGAATAGAAGTAATTAGAATTTTATTTTACTCTTTACACTTTCAACTTTTGATTGGTTTACTTTAAAATTTTACTCAAAGTTACTCAAATTTACTCAAATTTCCTGTTAACTCAAATTTCTCTGTCTTCACATCATTAACAGCAACTGTTATTATTTGAAACTTAAACAAGATCTTGAATCATTTTATACAGACTAATACATATTCCTTACTACTTGAATCTAATTATTTTATTCTACTATAGACGACCCAGATTGCTACACACTCTACACTCATTCCATTAATTTATCCCAACCCTTTTTATGCTTAACATATTTAAAGACCCTTTATAAAAAAAATATTGAAATTATTGTTATGGGTTACCCAACGGCGTCACTCCTCTCGCGGCCATTGCCGCGTGTGTTTTTAAGTGTCCGAAAGTTTACTGTTCCCCCTTCATTTCGCCCGTTCACTTCACTGATTCTGTATTAAATAAAATGTTTAATTTTTTTTAACTTTAGTTCACTTTTTACATGTTGAAATTAAGACTTTGTGTGCACACGTTTTTATTCCACACCCGGCCGGGCTGAGAATTTTATTCGACTGGGGCGAGAGTCACTAACTCAATCTCCCACCAGGGAACTAGGCATAGCGGAATTACAATGCCTTCTGCTCTGAATCGTTCGTCATTTCACATTCAACAAGTGCAACTCCCGTGTGTAGGACATGGACGATACTGAGTGTTCACTGGTCGACGTCACCAATGTGGGCAGGACTTAAACTTATATCCGCCAGCTCAGACCATGTGCAAACAAAATTCATCTTCAAGCCATCTTGTGCGCCTTTGGCTTAGCGTGGGTCTGCGCGCCGCCGATGTTAGTGCGTTTGGGCGTAGATGTCACACAGCCGCAAAGTTCTAAGAATTAAGCAGTGGTGTGCGATACGCACATTCCATTGTACTTGCTTCATCAGAGTTTCTTTGTTCGAACTACATTTTAGTTAACACGTGGCTGTCCTCACAGATGAAAATTAATTTAAAACATTTTAATAAAATGAAACCCAAAGTTAATAAAATAAAAAGCCCCCTTTTTGCCGCGTTACAATACCCCCCAATGAGAGATCTTCTGTCGAAACAGAAGAAATCTCATTGCTAAACCCCTAAGAGGATCGGTGAGGATATGTGCCAACAACCCCCCATTAGTTCTTCTACATCATGGGTAAACAACCCCCTGGCTCGGCGACTATGGCCGCAACTGAACGAGATCACTGGACTTCTCTATACGAGATCCCAACACCATAAAATCGAACAGACACGCACCACAGTGCACCTAACCTTCTATCATGCCACCCCAAAATCCAAATCCCTGGTCTTATACCACACCAGATCCTCAACCGATATGTTCCCCCTTGTCATGCATACTGGGTCGCCTTCAGCAATACTGGGCGCATACATATACATATCAATACATTTTTCAAATTCAAAAATATTTATCGTTAAATTAAACTCATTTATCCTAACATTTGATTATACATGCATACTAACCAAAACACTTCAATAAACAACAATAGTAATACACCTTAACAATAATACACTTGAAAATTAAAACCTCAATTAGATGGCAGGCACAGAAATCAAATTTTTTGTTTTTTCCAAAAAAAAAAATTTTAATTTATCAAAATATTATTCTTTATTTATTTCGAAAAAATTTAAAATTGTTTAAATCCATTAAACATCAAAAGTGGCATCACTTCATTGCCAAAACTGGTCTTGTTTACATCACCCATCAGCTGATCAAACTGGGTCAAGTCAGCAACCTTGACCTACATAGGTTATACATAGGCTACATCATAAAATATATAAAACATCTTTAAAATTTCTTCTCTTTAAACACAATGAAACAATAAAAATAAGACATTTAAAATTAACAAAGTATTAATACAATCAACAATAAAATTGACCTTTAAATTACTCAAAATTACACATTTTACAACTTTACTTTATTCTCAAATTTTAATAAAATTTGTCACTTGTTTCCATTAAGTTTATATTTTTTACTATGACTCTCTTTCTTTACCATTCTCATTCTCCATTAGTTTGGGTGATTTAATTATTCATAACAACGTGATTGTATCAACTTAGCATTTATATATTTATAATCTCCCCTCTGACTCTAACATCACTAACAGCTTTAATTAATATGACACCCAACTCTATCAAAACATCTATCAAACATTCTCTAAACCCAACTTACTACTCAACTCAAATCGCATCATTCTACCCTTATATAAAAAAAAATACTCTCTACCCCTTTGTACTCAGGATGTGTGTTCCCCCCCCCAAAAGCTCATTCCCTTATCTGGTTCCTGGACTTTACCTAATGCAACCCTTTCCGGCGCTAAATGGTCCCTTCCCGTCACAACCCTTTTGTTGCGGACTCCTACCACACCACCCCCTCTTACAAAATTCCCAACAACTCTAATTACCATTCTCATTACATCACTTCAACTACAACAAAATATCATCATTTACTTATTACATCAATATATCAATCAATACTCTACATATATTCCCCATAACTACTGTGTCACTATTACATCTCAAATTCTCCATTACATTAATTCACAACAATATTTATTCATCTCTATTACCACTTTAAACTGAACATGGACTGATTTAAATGTCCTAACTCCATATTAATCACCCAAAATCTACCTTTTACTGTCTTTTACAAACCATTTAAAATTCTTAACTACATCAAATTACTTCTATCATTTAAATCAAAATCTTTTAACACATTAAAACCATTATATTCAAACATTAGTTACATTGGAAATTAGCAAACATTTTATAAGTGACATTCTACAGTGGATCAGCTGATTTTCTTTGCAAGGTGAATGACCTTACCACAAACACATTTCAAAATTATACAAATTACACATTCTATCAACACTTACCTCTAACACAATAAAATAATACATTTATAAGGCAGAATAAACACAGTATAATAAACATACGAACACCTATTTATCAAATCATAATACACTTATTTAATTAGTGCAAGAGCGAGTTATCATCTTTAAGTTACAAAATTTTAATTCGTTGCTCGCCTGAGCAACCACCCAGCCACACACACTATTGCTTTTTCATGGTGGACTGTTGCGCCCATGTGCCTCCACAAGGACGGCATTGGTGGAGGAATTTAACATCTCCGTGTCCTTGCTTCAGCGTTACATTGGAAATTATTTGGCTATCATCATATCCCTGTTACAAATTTATACGCCGCCCCTAATGCGGGTCTACCACCTGGCCTTGCTGTTCCTACTCGAACAGAGTGGCAGCCGCTGTTCCATAATTCCCGGGATTTCCCCTAAATTCACCCCCCATCAATTTCTAATATAAACCAATTTCAAGCCAGCTATGGTCAAGGTTCTTAATTTATGGCCATAGCTGACCGCTAGCCAAAACCACGATTAGTGCTGGTAAGGCAGTAATCGCCCGAAAAGTCGGGGAAATCATCTCTACTTTCAGGCATGTTATCATCATCATTTATATGCACGGCACAGCAATTTATCAGGATACAATATAAAATTGTACAAAAGGGTGTGCCGTGCATTTTACTCCATTTTGGCCTCCGATGGAGGTAACACTCTCTGTTACCCCCAACGCTTATCGCTACCTACGGTGGCACATGCCACCACCGTACTAGCCACTTAATAACTAAATTAAACCTTCCACATAACATCACTTCATTATTTCTCATTCACTACACTTATATTCCTCAAAATTTCCAAATTTATTATTAACATTTATTTTACATCACCTTTCAGTTATTATTACTTTTTAATTATAGTTTCTATTTAGTACAATTATCTCAAATTATTTTCATTATTGAATCAAAATCTTTTCACACCTGTAAACATTTTACTCTATCTAATTGGTATTATAAATTTTATACTTACAGTACATCACTCATACACTGTCCTAAATACACAAATAAAACACCAAACACCCTGTACCTTCTGAAACAATTTTAACAACAATGTTATTCCATACTAAACAATTTAACATTTATTTATTACTATCAAATTCACATCTCATAAAATAATTTAAATTCATTATTATATAACATCTTAAATCAGTCAAAAATATTTAAACATCTTCAAATTATTTTAATTAAATTAATTATTGAAAACACAACATTTTAATTACTTTCACCAATTACAGTAATTACAATTCATTCGTTATCCTCTTCAAAATTATTTTTGTTATTAATTTAGACTGCAAAATATTATTTTTATTATCACAACAATTTCTACTACATACACACATTGTTTACCTAACATTTTACAATACACACAATTATTTTCACTATCAATTATTTACAATTCTTCATCATTAATTATTCAGTTTTATCACACTTCATTTTCAAAATCACCCAGTCAGAACCATAAATCAAAATTTTTAAAATGTCCATTTATTAAGTTTATGTTCAGCCTCCATCATCAAAAATTAGTCTGGGTTTCACATAACAGTTTTCAATTTTATTTACACACATCGTATGGCTATCTTGTGTGTAATAACCATAAAATTTTAGTTCATTCATTTTACCACAATAATCATACATAGAGTTACTTCCTATTATAACTATTTTATCATAAACCAAGTCAACATTATTTTTTTCTGTCCAGTCTCCATTAGTAGTTATATTCAATATCAAATCAATAATTTTCTCACCATAAGTTAAATTATTATTATTTAAACAGGTATCATCAAAATAATTCTCAATCTCTATTTTATAAAGTAAGTATTTCATATCATTTATCTTCACCACTCCTAACATCTCTTTCAACTCATTATAATTTCTCTCCAACTGATATAATTCTATCTCTCTATCAACACACAATTCTCTATCTAAATCTCTCTCATCATAACACCATCTCACTCTTTCAACACCATCCCACACAGAGGGTACTAATTCATAAAAACTTGGGGAACAACTTAAAGACCTCATGTCTTCTAATAACAAGGGACTCTTGCCCTTCAACAACAACATTTTTGAACACCTTGGTTCATCATACATATGGGGAAAATTTACCCTCTGCCCTACATACTCATCTAATCTATCTTGCCACTCTTTCTCTAATTCATCAACACTAATTACTACTCCGTTACAACCTATTACTTTCTCTCTCTCACTTACTCTCTCACTATCTATTTTCAACGTATCACTCTCTGATACCACATTCTTAATTATATTATCATTTTCGACATCATCTTTATCACTAGTTACTTTTTTATTATCATTATTATTTTTACTTTTAATCTGTTCTCCTACTGACTCTACTATTTTCTCAATATCTCGTTTCAATTCGTTACAACTACTTTCGCATTTAATTTTGACTTCATTAATATCAGCCTTAAGTTCGTTAAACTGTCTACTCTGTTCCTCGAATTTAGTGTCAAATTTACTGTTAAATTCACTTTTAATTTCATTAAATTTTATATCGTTGTCAAAACAATTATTTATGTTTATCGTATGCTTTTCTAACATTATTTGTATCATTTTTAACATTTCATTACTATCGTCCGACCTTTTACTTTGGAGAGGTGTTGACGGACTTTCTGTTTTATCGTCAGTGAAGCTGACCTCATCGTTATTAATTTTACTCTCCCTACTCGATTTTGGGGTTATTTGAATCCCCAAATCATATGTACTATTTGTTTCATCTACATTGATTTTTGTTTTATTTTCCTGACTCACGTTTGGAGTCGAGTGAATTTCAACATTATTCATAATATTTGAATTATCACAGTTTTCGACACTAGTCGTTTCATTTACATTGCTTTCATTATTTCCTGCCATTTTTAAGTGGTAATTTTACAAAATTTTGTTTCATTAACTTTTACTCTACATATACACCCAATTTTATGTACTATACGTAATTTTTCGTACTGTCACTTAACCTCGAATCACGCTTGCATTCATCTGTAGGTGTGGAATTTTTATTATTGAATTTCTAAAATTCGTTCCAGTTCGAGGCGCCAAATGTGATATTATATTCACAATACAAATAAATAAAATTATTTATTATTTCACTTACCTTAAACAATCTTCTCTCAGCCCAGAGTTACGTCACACGAACGTTGGAATGCAAGAATGATTTAAGGTTATGTCAATAACTAACGCAACTCGCATTTTGTGAATAGAAGTAATTAGAATTTTATTTTACTCTTTACACTTTCGACTTTTGATTGGTTTACTTTAAAATTTTACTCAAAGTTACTCAAATTTCCTGTTAACTTAAATTTCTCTGTCTTCACATCACTAACAGCAACTGTTATTATTTGAAACTTAAACAAGATCTTGAATCATTTTATACAGACTAATACATATTCCTTACTACTTGAATCTAATTATTTTATTCTACTATAGACGACCCAGATTGCTGCACACTCTACACTCATTCCATTAATTTATCCCAACCCTTTTTATGCTTAACATATTTAAAGACCCTTTATAAAAAAAATATTGAAATTATTGTTATGGGTTACCCAACGGCGTCACTCCTCTCGCGGCCATGTGCCGCGTGTGTTTTTAAGTGTCCGAAAGTTTACTGTTCCCCCTTCATTTCGCCCGTTCACTTCACTGATTCTGTATTAAATAAAATGTTTAATTTTTTTTAACTTTAGTTCACTTTTTACATGTTGAAATTAAGACTGTGTGTGCACACGTTTTTATTCCAAACCCGGCCGGGCTGAGAATTTTATTCGACTGGGGCGAGAGTCACTAACTCAATCTCCCACCAGAAAACTAGGCATAGCGGAATTACAATGCCTTCTGCTCTGAATCGTTCGTCATTTCACATTCAACAAGTGCAACTCCCGTAGGACGTTGACGATATTGAGTGTTCACTGGTCGACGTCACCAATGTGGGCAGGACTTAAACTTATATCCGCCAGCTCAGACCACGTGCAAACAAAATTCATCTTCAAGCCATCTTGTGCGCCTTTGGCTTAGCGTGGGTATGCGTGCCGCCGATGTTAGTGCGTTTGGGCGTAGATGTCACACAGCCGCAAAGTTCTAAGAATTAAGCAGTGGTGTGCGATACGCACATTCCGTTGTACTTGCTTCATCACAGTTTCTTTGTTCGAACTACATTTTAGTTAACACGTGGCTGTCCTCACAGATGAAAATGAATTTAAAACATTTTAATAAAATGAAACCCAAAGTTAATAAAATAAAAAGCACCATTTTTGCCGCGTTACAATACCCCCCCAATGAGAGATCTTCTGTCGAAACAGAAGAAATCTCATTGCTAAACCCCTAAGAGGATCGGTGAGGATATGTGCCAACAACCCCCCATTAGTTCTTCTACATCATGGGTAAACAACCCCCTGGCTCGGCGACTATGGCCGCAACTGAACGAGATCACTGGACTTCTCTATACGAGATCCCAACACCATAAAATCGAACAGACACGCACCACAGTGCACCTAACCTTCTATCATGCCACCCCAAAATCCAAATCCCTGGTCTTATACCACACCAGATCCTCAACCGATATGTTCCCCCTTGTCATGCATACTGGGTCGCCTTCAGCAATACTGAGCGCATACATATACTTATCAATACATTTTTCAAATTCAAAAATATTTATCGTTAAATTAAACTCATTTATCCTAACATTTGATTATACATGCATACTAACCAAAACACTTCAATAAACAACAATAGTAATACACCTTAACAATAATACACTTGAAAATTAAAACCTCAATTAGATGGCAGGCACAGAAATCAAATTTTTTGTTTTTTCCAAAAAAAAATTTTAATTTATCAAAATATTATTCTTTATTTATTTCGAAAAAATTTAAAATTATTTAAATCCATTAAACATCAAAAGTGGCATCACTTCATTGCCAAAACTGGTCTTGTTTACAACATCACCCATCAGCTGATCAAACTGGGTCAAGTCAGCAACCTTGACCTACATAGGTTATACATAGGCTACATCATAAAATACATAAAACATCTTTAAAATTTCTTCTCTTTAAACACAATGAAACAATAAAAATAAGACATTTAAAATTAACAAAGTATTAATACAATCAACAATAAAATTGACCTTTAAATTACTCAAAATTACACATTTTACAACTTTACTTTATTCTCAAATTCTATTAAAATTTGTCACTTGTTTCCATTAAGTTTATATTTTTTACTATGAATCTCTTTCTTTACCATTCTCATTCTCCATTAGTTTGGGTGATTTAATTATTCATAACAACGTGATTGTATCAACTTAGCATTTATATATTTATAATCTCCCCTCTGACTCTAACATCACTAACAGCTTTAATTAATATGACACCCAACTCTATCAAAACATCTATCAAACATTCTCTAAACCCAACTTACTACTCAACTCAAATCGCATCATTCTACCCTTATATAAAAAAAAAATACTCTCTACCCCTTTGTACTCAGGATGTGTGTTCCCCCCCCCAAAAGCTCATTCCCTTATCTGGTTCCTGGACTTTACCTAAGGCAACCCTTTCCGGCGCTAAGTGGTCCCTTCCCGTCACAACCCTTTTGTTGCGGACTCCTACCACACCACCCCCTCTTACAAAATTCCCAACAACTCTAATTACCATTCTCATTACATCACTTCAACTACAACAAAATATCATCATTTACTTATTACATCAATATATCAATCAATACTCTACATATATTCCCCATAACTACTGTGTCACTATTACATCTCAAATTCTCCATTACATTAATTCACAACAATATTTATTCATCTCTATTACCACTTTAAACTGAACATGGACTGATTTAAATGTCCTAACTCCATATTAATCACCCAAAATCTACCTTTTACTGTCTTTTACAAACCATTTAAAATTCTTAACTACATCAAATTACTTCTATCATTTAAATCAAAATCTTTTAACACATTAAAACCATTATATTCAAACATTAGTTACGTTGGAAATTAGCAAACAATTTATAAGTGACATTCTACAGTGGATCAGCTGATTTTCTTTGCAAGGTGAATGACCTTACCACAAACACATTTCAAAATTATACAAATTACACATTCTATCAACACTTACCTCTAACACAATAAAATAATACATTTATAAGGCAGAATAAACACAGTATAATAAACATACGAACACCTATTTATCAAATCATAATACACTTATTTAATTAGTGCAAGAGCGAGTTATCATCTTTAAGTTACAAAATTTTAATTCGTTGCTCGCCTGAGCAACCACCCAGCCACACACACTATTGCTTTTTCATGGTGGACTGTTGCGCCCATGTGCCTCCACAAGGACGGCATTGGTGGAGGAATTTAACATCTCCGTGTCCTTGCTTCAGCGTTACATTGGAAATTATTTGGCTATCATCATATCCCTGTTACAAATTTATACGCCGCCCCTAATGCGGGTCTACCACCTGGCCTTGCTGTTCCTACTCGAACAGAGTGGCAGCCGCTGTTCCATAATTCCCGGGATTTCCCCTAAATTCACCCCCCATCAATTTCTAATATAAACCAATTTCAAGCCAGCTATGGTCAAGGTTCTTAATTTATGGCCATAGCTGACCGCTAGCCAAAACCACGATTAGTGCTGGTAAGGCAGTAATCGCCCGAAAAGTCGGGGAAATCATCTCTACTTTCAGGCATGTTATCATCATCATTTATATGCACGGCACAGCAATTTATCAGGATACAATATAAAATTGTACAAAAGGGTGTGCCGTGCATTTTACTCCATTTTGGCCTCCGATGGAGGTAACACTCTCTGTTACCCCCAACGCTTATCGCTACCTACGGTGGCACATGCCACCACCGTACTAGCCACTTAATAACTAAATTAAACCTTCCACATAACATCACTTCATTATTTCTCATTCACTACACTTCTATTCCTCAAAATTTCCAAATTTATTACTAACATTTATTTTACATCACCTTTCAGTTATTATTACTTTTTAATTATAGTTTCTATTTAGTACAATTATCTCAAATTATTTTCATTATTGAATCAAAATCTTTTCACACCTGTAAACATTTTACTCTATCTAATTGGTATTATAAATTTTATACTTACAGTACATCACTCATACACTGTCCTAAATACACAAATAAAACACCAAACACCCTGTACCTTCTGAAACAATTTTAACAACAATGTTATTCCATACTAAACAATTTAACATTTATTTATTACTATCAAATTCACATCTCATAAAATAATTTAAATTCATTATTATATAACATCTTAAATCAGTCAAAAATATTTAAACATCTTCAAATTATTTTAATTAAATTAATTATTGAAAACACAACATTTTAATTACTTTCACCAATTACAGTAATTACAATTCATTCGTTATCCTCTTCAAAATTATTTTTGTTATTAATTTAGACTGCAAAATATTATTTTTATTATCACAACAATTTCTACTACATACACACATTGTTTACCTAACATTTTACAATACACACAATTAATTTCACTATCAATTATTTACAATTCTTCATCATTAATTATTCAGTTTTATCACACTTCATTTTCAAAATCACCCAGTCAGAACCATAAATCAAAATATTTAAAATGTCCATTTATTAAGTTTATGTTCAGCCTCCATCATCAAAAATTAGTCTGGGTTTCACATAACAGTTTTCAATTTTATTTACACACATCGTATGGCTATCTTGTGTGTAATAACCATAAAATTTTAGTTCATTCATTTTACCACAATAATCATACATAGGGTTACTTCCTATTATAACTATTTTATCATAAACTAAGTCAACATTATTTTTTTCTGTCCAGTCTCCATTAGTAGTTATATTCAATATCAAATCAATAATTTTCTCACCATAAGTTAAATTATTATTATTTAAACAGGTATCATCAAAATAATTCTCAATCTCTATTTTATAAAGTAAGTATTTCATATCATTTATCTTCACCACTCCTAACATCTCTTTCAACTCATTATAATTTCTCTCCAACTGATATAATTCTATCTCTCTATCAACACACAATTCTCTATCTAAATCTCTCTCATCATAACACCATCTCACTCTTTCAACACCATCCCACACAGAGGGTACTAATTCATAAAAACTTGGGGAACAACTTAAAGACCTCATGTCTTCTAATAACAAGGGACTCTTGCCCTTCAACAACAACATTTTTGAACACCTTGGTTCATCATACATATGGGGAAAATTTACCCTCTGCCCTACATACTCATCTAATCTATCTTGCCACTCTTTCTCTAATTCATCAACACTAATTACTACTCCGTTACAACCTATTACTTTCTCTCTCTCACTTACTCTCTCACTATCTATTTTCAACGTATCACTCTCTGATACCACATTCTTAATTATATTATCATTTTCGACATCATCTTTATCACTAGTTACTTTTTTATTATCATTATTATTTTTACTTTTAATCTGTTCTCCTACTGACTCTACTATTTTCTCAATATCTCGTTTCAATTCGTTACAACTACTTTCGCATTTAATTTTGACTTCATTAATATCAGCCTTAAGTTCGTTAAACTGTCTACTCTGTTCCTCGAATTTAGTGTCAAATTTACTGTTAAATTCACTTTTAATTTCATTAAATTTTATATCGTTATTGTCAAAACAATTATTTATGTTTATCGTATGCTTTTCTAACATTATTTGTATCATTTTTAACATTTCATTACTATCGTCCGACCTTTTACTTTGGAGAGGTGTTGACGGACTTTCTGTTTTATCGTCAGTGAAGCTGACCTCATCGTTATTAATTTTTGCTCTCCCTACTCGATTTTGGGGTTATTTGAATCCCCAAATCATCTGTACTATTTGTTTCATCTACATTGATTTTTGTTTTATTTTCCTGACTCACGTTTGGAGTCGAGTGAATTTCAACATTATTCATAATATTTGAATTATCACAGTTTTCGACACTAGTCGTTTCATTTACATTGCTTTCATTATTTCCTGCCATTTTTAAGTGGTAATTTTACAAAATTTTGTTTCATTAACTTTTACTCTACATATACACACAATTTTATGTACTATACGTAATTTTTCGTACTGTCACTTAACCTCGAATCACGCTTGCATTCATCTGTAGGTGTGGAATTTTAATTATTGAATTTCTAAAATTCGTTCCAGTTCGAGGCGCCAAATGTGATATTATATTCACAATACAAATAAATAAAATTATTTATTATTTCACTTACCTTAAACAATCTTCTCTCAGCCCAGAGTTACGTCACACGAACGTTGGAATGCAAGAATGATTTAAGGTTATGTCAATAACTAACGCAACTCGCATTTTGTGAATAGAAGTAATTAGAATTTTATTTTACTCTTTACACTTTCAACTTTTGATTGGTTTACTTTAAAATTTTACTCAAAGTTACTCAAATTTCCTGTTAACTTAAATTTCTCTGTCTTCACATCATTAACAGCAACTGTTATTATTTGAAACTTAAACAAGATCTTGAATCATTTTATACAGACTAATACATATTCCTTACTACTTGAATCTAATTATTTTATTCTACTATAGACGACCCAGATTGCTGCACACTCTACACTCATTCCATTAATTTATCCCAACCCTTTTTATGCTTAACATATTTAAAGACCCTTTATAAAAAAAATATTGAAATTATTGTTATGGGTTACCCAACGGCGTCACTCCTCTCGCGGCCATGTGCCGCGTGTGTTTTTAAGTGTCCGAAAGTTTACTGTTCCCCCTTCATTTCGCCCGTTCACTTCACTGATTCTGTATTAAATAAAATGTTTAATTTTATTTAACTTTAGTTCACTTTTTACATGTTGAAATTAAGACTGTGTGTGCACACGTTTTTATTCCAAACCCGGCCGGGCTGAGAATTTTATTCGACTGGGGCGAGAGTCACTAACTCAATCTCCCACCAGAAAACTAGGCATAGCGGAATTACAGTGCCTTCTGCTCTGAATCGTTCGTCATTTCACATTCAACAAGTGCAACTCCCGTGTGTAGGACGTTGACGATATTGAGTGTTCACTGGTCGACGTCACCAATGTGGGCAGGACTTAAACTTATATCCGCCAGCTCAGACCACGCGCAAACAAAATTCATCTTCAAGCCATCTTGTGCGCCTTTGGCTTAGCGTGGGTATGCGTGCCGCCGATGTTAGTGCGTTTGGGCGTAGATGTCACACAGCCGCAAAGTTCTAAGAATTAAGCAGTGGTGTGCGATACGCACATTCCGTTGTACTTGCTTCATCACAGTTTCTTTGTTCGAACTACATTTTAGTTAACACGTGGCTGTCCTCACAGATGAAAATGAATTTAAAACATTTTAATAAAATGAAACCCAAAGTTAATAAAATAAAAAGCCACCTTTTTGCCCCGTTACAATACCCCCCCCCCCCAATGAGAGATCTTCTGTCGAAACAGAAGAAATCTCATTGCTAAACCCCTAAGAGGATCGGTGAGGATATGTGCCAACAACCCCCCATTAGTTCTTCTACATCATGGGTAAACAACCCCCTGGCTCGGCGACTATGGCCGCAACTGAACGAGATCACTGGACTTCTCTATACGAGATCCCAACACCATAAAATCGAACAGACACGCACCACAGTGCACCTAACCTTCTATCATGCCACCCCAAAATCCAAATCCCTGGTCTTATACCACACCAGATCCTCAACCGATATGTTCCCCCTTGTCATGCATACTGGGTCGCCTTCAGCAATACTGAGCGCATACATATACTTATCAATACATTTTTCAAATTCAAAAATATTTATCGTTAAATTAAACTCATTTATCCTAACATTTGATTATACATGCATACTAACCAAAACACTTCAATAAACAACAATAGTAATACACCTTAACAATAATACACTTGAAAATTAAAACCTCAATTAGATGGCAGGCACAGAAATCAAATTTTTTGTTTTTTCCAAAAAAAAATTTTAATTTATCAAAATATTATTCTTTATTTATTTCGAAAAAATTTAAAATTATTTAAATCCATTAAACATCAAAAGTGGCATCACTTCATTGCCAAAACTGGTCTTGTTTACAACATCACCCATCAGCTGATCAAACTGGGTCAAGTCAGCAACCTTGACCTACATAGGTTATACATAGGCTACATCATAAAATACATAAAACATCTTTAAAATTTCTTCTCTTTAAACACAATGAAACAATAAAAATAAGACATTTAAAATTAACAAAGTATTAATACAATCAACAATAAAATTGACCTTTAAATTACTCAAAATTACACATTTTACAACTTTACTTTATTCTCAAATTCTATTAAAATTTGTCACTTGTTTCCATTAAGTTTATATTTTTTACTATGAATCTCTTTCTTTACCATTCTCATTCTCCATTAGTTTGGGTGATTTAATTATTCATAACAACGTGATTGTATCAACTTAGCATTTATATATTTATAATCTCCCCTCTGACTCTAACATCACTAACAGCTTTAATTAATATGACACCCAACTCTATCAAAACATCTATCAAACATTCTCTAAACCCAACTTACTACTCAACTCAAATCGCATCATTCTACCCTTATATAAAAAAAAATACTCTCTACCCCTTTGTACTCAGGATGTGTGTTCCCCCCCCCAAAAGCTCATTCCCTTATCTGGTTCCTGGACTTTACCTAAGGCAACCCTTTCCGGCGCTAAGTGGTCCCTTCCCGTCACAACCCTTTTGTTGCGGACTCCTACCACACCACCCCCTCTTACAAAATTCCCAACAACTCTAATTACCATTCTCATTACATCACTTCAACTACAACAAAATATCATCATTTACTTATTACATCAATATATCAATCAATACTCTACATATATTCCCCATAACTACTGTGTCACTATTACATCTCAAATTCTCCATTACATTAATTCACAACAATATTTATTCATCTCTATTACCACTTTAAACTGAACATGGACTGATTTAAATGTCCTAACTCCATATTAATCACCCAAAATCTACCTTTTACTGTCTTTTACAAACCATTTAAAATTCTTAACTACATCAAATTACTTCTATCATTTAAATCAAAATCTTTTAACACATTAAAACCATTATATTCAAACATTAGTTACGTTGGAAATTAGCAAACAATTTATAAGTGACATTCTACAGTGGATCAGCTGATTTTCTTTGCAAGGTGAATGACCTTACCACAAACACATTTCAAAATTATACAAATTACACATTCTATCAACACTTACCTCTAACACAATAAAATAATACATTTATAAGGCAGAATAAACACAGTATAATAAACATACGAACACCTATTTATCAAATCATAATACACTTATTTAATTAGTGCAAGAGCGAGTTATCATCTTTAAGTTACAAAATTTTAATTCGTTGCTCGCCTGAGCAACCACCCAGCCACACACACTATTGCTTTTTCATGGTGGACTGTTGCGCCCATGTGCCTCCACAAGGACGGCATTGGTGGAGGAATTTAACATCTCCGTGTCCTTGCTTCAGCGTTACATTGGAAATTATTTGGCTATCATCATATCCCTGTTACAAATTTATACGCCGCCCCTAATGCGGGTCTACCACCTGGCCTTGCTGTTCCTACTCGAACAGAGTGGCAGCCGCTGTTCCATAATTCCCGGGATTTCCCCTAAATTCACCCCCCATCAATTTCTAATATAAACCAATTTCAAGCCAGCTATGGTCAAGGTTCTTAATTTATGGCCATAGCTGACCGCTAGCCAAAACCACGATTAGTGCTGGTAAGGCAGTAATCGCCCGAAAAGTCGGGGAAATCATCTCTACTTTCAGGCATGTTATCATCATCATTTATATGCACGGCACAGCAATTTATCAGGATACAATATAAAATTGTACAAAAGGGTGTGCCGTGCATTTTACTCCATTTTGGCCTCCGATGGAGGTAACACTCTCTGTTACCCCCAACGCTTATCGCTACCTACGGTGGCACATGCCACCACCGTACTAGCCACTTAATAACTAAATTAAACCTTCCACATAACATCACTTCATTATTTCTCATTCACTACACTTCTATTCCTCAAAATTTCCAAATTTATTACTAACATTTATTTTACATCACCTTTCAGTTATTATTACTTTTTAATTATAGTTTCTATTTAGTACAATTATCTCAAATTATTTTCATTATTGAATCAAAATCTTTTCACACCTGTAAACATTTTACTCTATCTAATTGGTATTATAAATTTTATACTTACAGTACATCACTCATACACTGTCCTAAATACACAAATAAAACACCAAACACCCTGTACCTTCTGAAACAATTTTAACAACAATGTTATTCCATACTAAACAATTTAACATTTATTTATTACTATCAAATTCACATCTCATAAAATAATTTAAATTCATTATTATATAACATCTTAAATCAGTCAAAAATATTTAAACATCTTCAAATTATTTTAATTAAATTAATTATTGAAAACACAACATTTTAATTACTTTCACCAATTACAGTAATTACAATTCATTCGTTATCCTCTTCAAAATTATTTTTGTTATTAATTTAGACTGCAAAATATTATTTTTATTATCACAACAATTTCTACTACATACACACATTGTTTACCTAACATTTTACAATACACACAATTAATTTCACTATCAATTATTTACAATTCTTCATCATTAATTATTCAGTTTTATCACACTTCATTTTCAAAATCACCCAGTCAGAACCATAAATCAAAATATTTAAAATGTCCATTTATTAAGTTTATGTTCAGCCTCCATCATCAAAAATTAGTCTGGGTTTCACATAACAGTTTTCAATTTTATTTACACACATCGTATGGCTATCTTGTGTGTAATAACCATAAAATTTTAGTTCATTCATTTTACCACAATAATCATACATAGGGTTACTTCCTATTATAACTATTTTATCATAAACTAAGTCAACATTATTTTTTTCTGTCCAGTCTCCATTAGTAGTTATATTCAATATCAAATCAATAATTTTCTCACCATAAGTTAAATTATTATTATTTAAACAGGTATCATCAAAATAATTCTCAATCTCTATTTTATAAAGTAAGTATTTCATATCATTTATCTTCACCACTCCTAACATCTCTTTCAACTCATTATAATTTCTCTCCAACTGATATAATTCTATCTCTCTATCAACACACAATTCTCTATCTAAATCTCTCTCATCATAACACCATCTCACTCTTTCAACACCATCCCACACAGAGGGTACTAATTCATAAAAACTTGGGGAACAACTTAAAGACCTCATGTCTTCTAATAACAAGGGACTCTTGCCCTTCAACAACAACATTTTTGAACACCTTGGTTCATCATACATATGGGGAAAATTTACCCTCTGCCCTACATACTCATCTAATCTATCTTGCCACTCTTTCTCTAATTCATCAACACTAATTACTACTCCGTTACAACCTATTACTTTCTCTCTCTCACTTACTCTCTCACTATCTATTTTCAACGTATCACTCTCTGATACCACATTCTTAATTATATTATCATTTTCGACATCATCTTTATCACTAGTTACTTTTTTATTATCATTATTATTTTTACTTTTAATCTGTTCTCCTACTGACTCTACTATTTTCTCAATATCTCGTTTCAATTCGTTACAACTACTTTCGCATTTAATTTTGACTTCATTAATATCAGCCTTAAGTTCGTTAAACTGTCTACTCTGTTCCTCGAATTTAGTGTCAAATTTACTGTTAAATTCACTTTTAATTTCATTAAATTTTATATCGTTATTGTCAAAACAATTATTTATGTTTATCGTATGCTTTTCTAACATTATTTGTATCATTTTTAACATTTCATTACTATCGTCCGACCTTTTACTTTGGAGAGGTGTTGACGGACTTTCTGTTTTATCGTCAGTGAAGCTGACCTCATCGTTATTAATTTTTGCTCTCCCTACTCGATTTTGGGGTTATTTGAATCCCCAAATCATCTGTACTATTTGTTTCATCTACATTGATTTTTGTTTTATTTTCCTGACTCACGTTTGGAGTCGAGTGAATTTCAACATTATTCATAATATTTGAATTATCACAGTTTTCGACACTAGTCGTTTCATTTACATTGCTTTCATTATTTCCTGCCATTTTTAAGTGGTAATTTTACAAAATTTTGTTTCATTAACTTTTACTCTACATATACACACAATTTTATGTACTATACGTAATTTTTCGTACTGTCACTTAACCTCGAATCACGCTTGCATTCATCTGTAGGTGTGGAATTTTAATTATTGAATTTCTAAAATTCGTTCCAGTTCGAGGCGCCAAATGTGATATTATATTCACAATACAAATAAATAAAATTATTTATTATTTCACTTACCTTAAACAATCTTCTCTCAGCCCAGAGTTACGTCACACGAACGTTGGAATGCAAGAATGATTTAAGGTTATGTCAATAACTAACGCAACTCGCATTTTGTGAATAGAAGTAATTAGAATTTTATTTTACTCTTTACACTTTCAACTTTTGATTGGTTTACTTTAAAATTTTACTCAAAGTTACTCAAATTTCCTGTTAACTTAAATTTCTCTGTCTTCACATCATTAACAGCAACTGTTATTATTTGAAACTTAAACAAGATCTTGAATCATTTTATACAGACTAATACATATTCCTTACTACTTGAATCTAATTATTTTATTCTACTATAGACGACCCAGATTGCTGCACACTCTACACTCATTCCATTAATTTATCCCAACCCTTTTTATGCTTAACATATTTAAAGACCCTTTATAAAAAAAATATTGAAATTATTGTTATGGGTTACCCAACGGCGTCACTCCTCTCGCGGCCATGTGCCGCGTGTGTTTTTAAGTGTCCGAAAGTTTACTGTTCCCCCTTCATTTCGCCCGTTCACTTCACTGATTCTGTATTAAATAAAATGTTTAATTTTATTTAACTTTAGTTCACTTTTTACATGTTGAAATTAAGACTGTGTGTGCACACGTTTTTATTCCAAACCCGGCCGGGCTGAGAATTTTATTCGACTGGGGCGAGAGTCACTAACTCAATCTCCCACCAGAAAACTAGGCATAGCGGAATTACAGTGCCTTCTGCTCTGAATCGTTCGTCATTTCACATTCAACAAGTGCAACTCCCGTGTGTAGGACGTTGACGATATTGAGTGTTCACTGGTCGACGTCACCAATGTGGGCAGGACTTAAACTTATATCCGCCAGCTCAGACCACGCGCAAACAAAATTCATCTTCAAGCCATCTTGTGCGCCTTTGGCTTAGCGTGGGTATGCGTGCCGCCGATGTTAGTGCGTTTGGGCGTAGATGTCACACAGCCGCAAAGTTCTAAGAATTAAGCAGTGGTGTGCGATACGCACATTCCGTTGTACTTGCTTCATCACAGTTTCTTTGTTCGAACTACATTTTAGTTAACACGTGGCTGTCCTCACAGATGAAAATGAATTTAAAACATTTTAATAAAATGAAACCCAAAGTTAATAAAATAAAAAGCCACCTTTTTGCCCCGTTACAATACCCCCCCCCCAATGAGAGATCTTCTGTCGAAACAGAAGAAATCTCATTGCTAAACCCCTAAGAGGATCGGTGAGGATATGTGCCAACAACCCCCCATTAGTTCTTCTACATCATGGGTAAACAACCCCCTGGCTCGGCGACTATGGCCGCAACTGAACGAGATCACTGGACTTCTCTATACGAGATCCCAACACCATAAAATCGAACAGACACGCACCACAGTGCACCTAACCTTCTATCATGCCACCCCAAAATCCAAATCCCTGGTCTTATACCACACCAGATCCTCAACCGATATGTTCCCCCTTGTCATGCATACTGGGTCGCCTTCAGCAATACTGAGCGCATACATATACTTATCAATACATTTTTCAAATTCAAAAATATTTATCGTTAAATTAAACTCATTTATCCTAACATTTGATTATACATGCATACTAACCAAAACACTTCAATAAACAACAATAGTAATACACCTTAACAATAATACACTTGAAAATTAAAACCTCAATTAGATGGCAGGCACAGAAATCAAATTTTTTGTTTTTTCCAAAAAAAAATTTTAATTTATCAAAATATTATTCTTTATTTATTTCGAAAAAATTTAAAATTATTTAAATCCATTAAACATCAAAAGTGGCATCACTTCATTGCCAAAACTGGTCTTGTTTACAACATCACCCATCAGCTGATCAAACTGGGTCAAGTCAGCAACCTTGACCTACATAGGTTATACATAGGCTACATCATAAAATACATAAAACATCTTTAAAATTTCTTCTCTTTAAACACAATGAAACAATAAAAATAAGACATTTAAAATTAACAAAGTATTAATACAATCAACAATAAAATTGACCTTTAAATTACTCAAAATTACACATTTTACAACTTTACTTTATTCTCAAATTCTATTAAAATTTGTCACTTGTTTCCATTAAGTTTATATTTTTTACTATGAATCTCTTTCTTTACCATTCTCATTCTCCATTAGTTTGGGTGATTTAATTATTCATAACAACGTGATTGTATCAACTTAGCATTTATATATTTATAATCTCCCCTCTGACTCTAACATCACTAACAGCTTTAATTAATATGACACCCAACTCTATCAAAACATCTATCAAACATTCTCTAAACCCAACTTACTACTCAACTCAAATCGCATCATTCTACCCTTATATAAAAAAAAATACTCTCTACCCCTTTGTACTCAGGATGTGTGTTCCCCCCCCCCCAAAAGCTCATTCCCTTATCTGGTTCCTGGACTTTACCTAAGGCAACCCTTTCCGGCGCTAAGTGGTCCCTTCCCGTCCCAACCCTTTTGTTGCGGACTCCTACCACACCACCCCCTCTTACAAAATTCCCAACAACTCTAATTACCATTCTCATTACATCACTTCAACTACAACAAAATATCATCATTTACTTATTACATCAATATATCAATCAATA
The DNA here is from genome assembly GCA_034769895.1 of Magicicada septendecula. Classification (NCBI taxonomy): domain Eukaryota; kingdom Metazoa; phylum Arthropoda; class Insecta; order Hemiptera; family Cicadidae; genus Magicicada; species Magicicada septendecula. The sequence continues at coordinate 381,567,741 of CM068375.1, read as the reverse complement.
CTCTACATATATTCCCCATAACTACTGTGTCACTATTACATCTCAAATTCTCCATTACATTAATTCACAACAATATTTATTCATCTCTATTACCACTTTAAACTGAACATGGACTGATTTAAATGTCCTAACTCCATATTAATCACCCAAAATCTACCTTTTACTGTCTTTTACAAACCATTTAAAATTCTTAACTACATCAAATTACTTCTATCATTTAAATCAAAATCTTTTAACACATTAAAACCATTATATTCAAACATTAGTTACGTTGGAAATTAGCAAACAATTTATAAGTGACATTCTACAGTGGATCAGCTGATTTTCTTTGCAAGGTGAATGACCTTACCACAAACACATTTCATAATTGTACAAATTACACATTCTATCAACACTTACCTCTAACACAATAAAATAATACATTTATAAGGCAGAATAAACACAGTATAATAAACATACGAACACCTATTTATCAAATCATAATACACTTATTTAATTAGTGCAAGAGCGAGTTATCATCTTTAAGTTACAAAATTTTAATTCGTTGCTCGCCTGAGCAACCACCCAGCCACACACACTATTGCTTTTTCATGGTGGACTGTTGCGCCCATGTGCCTCCACAAGGACGGCATTGGTGGAGGAATTTAACATCTCCGTGTCCTTGCTTCAGCGTTACATTGGAAATTATTTGGCTATCATCATATCCCTGTTACAAATTTATACGCCGCCCCTAATGCGGGTCTACCACCTGGCCTTGCTGTTCCTACTCGAACAGAGTGGCAGCCGCTGTTCCATAATTCCCGGGATTTCCCCTAAATTCACCCCCCATCAATTTCTAATATAAACCAATTTCAAGCCAGCTATGGTCAAGGTTCTTAATTTATGGCCATAGCTGACCGCTAGCCAAAACCACGATTAGTGCTGGTAAGGCAGTAATCGCCCGAAAAGTCGGGGAAATCATCTCTACTTTCAGGCATGTTATCATCATCATTTATATGCACGGCACAGCAATTTATCAGGATACAATATAAAATTGTACAAAAGGGTGTGCCGTGCATTTTACGCCATTTTGGCCTCCGATGGAGGTAACACTCTCTGTTACCCCCAACGCTTATCGCTACCTACGGTGGCACATGCCACCACCGTACTAGCCACTTAATAACTAAATTAAACCTTCCACATAACATCACTTCATTATTTCTCATTCACTACACTTATATTCCTCAAAATTTCCAAATTTATTATTAACATTTATTTTACATCACCTTTCAGTTATTATTACTTTTTAATTATAGTTTCTATTTAGTACAATTATCTCAAATTATTTTCATTATTGAATCAAAATCTTTTCACACCTGTAAACATTTTACTCTATCTAATTGGTATTATAAATTTTATACTTACAGTACATCACTCATACACTGTCCTAAATACACAAATAAAACACCAAACACCCTGTACCTTCTGAAACAATTTTAACAACAATGTTATTCCATACTAAACAATTTAACATTTATTTATTACTATCAAATTCGCATCTCATAAAATAATTTAAATTCATTATTATATAACATCTTAAATCAGTCAAAAATATTTAAACATCTTCAAATTATTTTAATTAAATTAATTATTGAAAACACAACATTTTAATTACTTTCACCAATTACAGTAATTACAATTCATTCGTTATCCTCTTCAAAATTATTTTTGTTATTAATTTAGACTGCAAAATATTATTTTTATTATCACAACAATTTCTACTACATACACACATTGTTTACCTAACATTTTACAATACACACAATTAATTTCACTATCAATTATTTACAATTCTTCATCATTAATTATTCAGTTTTATCACACTTCATTTTCAAAATCAGCCAGTCAGAACCATAAATCAAAATATTTAAAATGTCCATTTATTAAGTTTATGTTCAGCCTCCATCATCAAAAATTAGTCTGGGTTTCACATAACAGTTTTCAATTTTATTTACACACATCGTATGGCTATCTTGTGTGTAATAACCATAAAATTTTAGTTCATTCATTTTACCACAATAATCATACATAGAGTTACTTCCTATTATAACTATTTTATCATAAACCAAGTCAACATAATTTTTTTCTGTCCAGTCTCCATTAGTAGTTATATTCAATATCAAATCAATAATTTTCTCGCCATAAGTTAAATTATTATTATTTAAACAGGTATCATCAAAATAATTCTCAATCTCTATTTTATAAAGTAAGTATTTCATATCATTTATCTTCACCACTCCTAACATCTCTTTCAACTCATTATAATTTCTCTCCAACTGATATAATTCTATCTCTCTATCAACACACAATTCTCTATCTAAATCTCTCTCATCATAACACCATCTCACTCTTTCAACACCATCCCACACAGAGGGTACTAATTCATAAAAACTTGGGGAACAACTTAAAGACCTCATGTCTTCTAATAACAAGGGACTCTTGCCCTTCAACAACAACATTTTTGAACACCTTGGTTCATCATACATATGGGGAAAATTTACCCTCTGCCCTACATACTCATCTAATCTATCTTGCCACTCTTTCTCTAATTCATCAACACTAATTACTACTCCGTTACAACCTATTACTTTCTCTCTCTCACTTACTCTCTCACTATCTATTTTCAACGTATCACTCTCTGATACCACATTCTTAATTATATTATCATTTTCGACATCATCTTTATCACTAGTTACTTCTTTATTATCATTATTATTTTTACTTTTAATCTGTTCTCCTACTGACTCTACTATTTTCTCAATATCTCGTTTCAATTCGTTACAACTACTTTCGCATTTAATTTTGACTTCATTAATATCAGCCTTAAGTTCGTTAAACTGTCTACTCTGTTCCTCGAATTTAGTGTCAAATTTACTGTTAAATTCACTTTTAATTTCATTAAATTTTATATCGTTATTGTCAAAACAATTATTTATGTTTATCGTATGCTTTTCTAACATTATTTGTATCATTTTTAACATTTCATTACTATCGTCCGACCTTTTACTTTGGAGAGGTGTTGACTGACTTTCTGTTTTATCGTCAGTGAAGCTGACCTCATCGTTATTAATTTTTGCTCTCCCTACTCGATTTTGGGGTTATTTGAATCCCCAAATCATCTGTACTATTTGTTTCATCTACATTGATTTTTGTTTTATTTTCCTGACTCACGTTTGGAGTCGAGTGAATTTCAACATTATTCATAATATTTGAATTATCACAGTTTTCGACACTAGTCGTTTCATTTACATTGCTTTCATTATTTCCTGCCATTTTTAAGTGGTAATTTTACAAAATTTTGTTTCATTAACTTTTACTCTACATATACACACAATTTTATGTACTATACGTAATTTTTCGTACTGTCACTTAACCTCGAATCACGCTTGCATTCATCTGTAGGTGTGGAATTTTAATTATTGAATTTCTAAAATTCGTTCCAGTTCGAGGCGCCAAATGTGATATTATATTCACAATACAAATAAATAAAATTATTTATTATTTCACTTACCTTAAACAATCTTCTCTCAGCCCAGAGTTACGTCACACGAACGTTGGAATGCAAGAATGATTTAAGGTTATGTCAATAACTAACGCAACTCGCATTTTGTGAATAGAAGTAATTAGAATTTTATTTTACTCTTTACACTTTCAACTTTTGATTGGTTTACTTTAAAATTTTACTCAAAGTTACTCAAATTTCCTGTTAACTTAAATTTCTCTGTCTTCACATCATTAACAGCAACTGTTATTATTTGAAACTTAAACAAGATCTTGAATCATTTTATACAGACTAATACATATTCCTTACTACTTGAATCTAATTATTTTATTCTACTATAGACGACCCAGATTGCTGCACACTCTACACTCATTCCATTAATTTATCCCAACCCTTTTTATGCTTAACATATTTAAAGACCCTTTATAAAAAAAATATTGAAATTATTGTTATGGGTTACCCAACGGCGTCACTCCTCTCGCGGCCATGTGCCGCGTGTGTTTTTAAGTGTCCGAAAGTTTACTGTTCCCCCTTCATTTCGCCCGTTCACTTCACTGATTCTGTATTAAATAAAATGTTTAATTTTTTTTAACTTTAGTTCACTTTTTACATGTTGAAATTAAGACTGTGTGTGCACACGTTTTTATTCCAAACCCGGCCGGGCTGAGAATTTTATTCGACTGGGGCGAGAGTCACTAACTCAATCTCCCACCAGAAAACTAGGCATAGCGGAATTACAATGCCTTCTGCTCTGAATCGTTCGTCATTTCACATTCAACAAGTGCAACTCCCGTAGGACGTTGACGATATTGAGTGTTCACTGGTCGACGTCACCAATGTGGGCAGGACTTAAACTTATATCCGCCAGCTCAGACCACGTGCAAACAAAATTCATCTTCAAGCCATCTTGTGCGCCTTTGGCTTAGCGTGGGTATGCGTGCCGCCGATGTTAGTGCGTTTGGGCGTAGATGTCACACAGCCGCAAAGTTCTAAGAATTAAGCAGTGGTGTGCGATACGCACATTCCGTTGTACTTGCTTCATCACAGTTTCTTTGTTCGAACTACATTTTAGTTAACACGTGGCTGTCCTCACAGATGAAAATGAATTTAAAACATTTTAATAAAATGAAACCCAAAGTTAATAAAATAAAAAGCCACCTTTTTGCCCCGTTATAATACCCCCCCCAATGAGAGATCTTCTGTCGAAACAGAAGAAATCTCATTGCTAAACCCCTAAGAGGATCGGTGAGGATATGTGCCAACAACCCCCCATTAGTTCTTCTACATCATGGGTAAACAACCCCCTGGCTCGGCGACTATGGCCGCAACTGAACGAGATCACTGGACTTCTCTATACGAGATCCCAACACCATAAAATCGAACAGACACGCACCACAGTGCACCTAACCTTCTATCATGCCACCCCAAAATCCAAATCCCTGGTCTTATACCACACCAGATCCTCAACCGATATGTTCCCCCTTGTCATGCATACTGGGTCGCCTTCAGCAATACTGAGCGCATACATATACTTATCAATACATTTTTCAAATTCAAAAATATTTATCGTTAAATTAAACTCATTTATCCTAACATTTGATTATACATGCATACTAACCAAAACACTTCAATAAACAACAATAGTAATACACCTTAATACATCCCAAGAGCGAGTTATCATCTTTAAGTTACAAAATTTTAATTCGTTGCTCGCCTGAGCAACCACCCAGCCACACACACTATTGCTTTTTCATGGTGGACTGTTGCGCCCATGTGCCTCCACAAGGACGGCATTGGTGGAGGAATTTAACATCTCCATGTCCTTGCTTCAGCGTTACATTGGAAATTATTTGGCTATCATCATATCCCTGTTACAAATTTATACGCCGCCCCTAATGCGGGTCTACCACCTGGCCTTGCTGTTCCTACTCGAACAGAGTGGCAGCCGCTGTTCCATAATTCCCGGGATTTCCCCTAAATTCACCCCCCATCAATTTCTAATATAAACCAATTTCAAGCCAGCTATGGTCAAGGTTCTTAATTTATGGCCATAGCTGACCGCTAGCCAAAACCACGATTAGTGCTGGTAAGGCAGTAATCGCCCGAAAAGTCGGGGAAATCATCTCTACTTTCAGGCATGTTATCATCATCATTTATATGCACGGCACAGCAATTTATCAGGATACAATATAAAATTGTACAAAAGGGTGTGCCGTGCATTTTACGCCATTTTGGCCTCCGATGGAGGTAACACTCTCTGTTACCCCCAACGCTTATCGCTACCTACGGTGGCACATGCCACCACCGTACTAGCCACTTAATAACTAAATTAAACCTTCCACATAACATCACTTCATTATTTCTCATTCACTACACTTATATTCCTCAAAATTTCCAAATTTATTATTAACATTTATTTTACATCACCTTTCAGTTATTATTACTTTTTAATTATAGTTTCTATTTAGTACAATTATCTCAAATTATTTTCATTATTGAATCAAAATCTTTTCACACCTGTAAACATTTTACTCTATCTAATTGGTATTATAAATTTTATACTTACAGTACATCACTCATACACTGTCCTAAATACACAAATAAAACACCAAACACCCTGTACTTTCTGAAACAATTTTAACAACAATGTTATTCCATACTAAACAATTTAACATTTATTTATTACTGGATGGTCCCGGTCCGAGTGGACCGAAACTGATGAATAAAAGTAATGTTCCACAAGTGTGGACAGGAAGAATTAATTAGTTGGGCCCAAGTGGGCGAAAATTATGTTTCTTGAATTATATTCTGTTAGCTGGTCTTCCATGGTGATTGAAGATGATGTGTAGAATGAATTAAAAATTACATTAAGAAATAAAAAGAAGTGGACTGTATACGAATAGTTTTAATATTGACTGATTACATTACAGCTGTAAAAATTGAAGTAGGCTGGCTAATGCTGCATATTGAATTAATACGAATTTATATTAGAATGAAGTTATGGCGCTAGTCGGCCATAAGCGAGAATATAAGTTAATTATGGCGCTAGTTGGCCATAAGCGAGAGTGTAAGGGCCTAAAGCCTACATTTAATGTCGACAATGACAGCGAAAGCTGAGCTCGGCTCGGTATGACCGCCGCGAGCGTTTGATACGCACTGTGCAAGGTACAATCACGCGAACGTTGATGCGATATATAAATCAGATTAGCCAACCTAGAAAAATAAAATCATCGCGCTACCGTCCATAAACTGCCCGTCAAAAATCAAAAAGATTTTTTAATACATTTTTAATAAATTAGAATACATTTACAATTTAATTTAAAATAGTGCAGTTCTTAGTAACGAGAATCAGCTTCAAGGCTAAGTTGAACCTTGAGTTGAGATTAGATAACGGCAATCGGCCGCTAGTTTAGAGATAAGCATGCAGATAAGCGACTGTAGGCCAAGGTTTGGCAAACAGCTGTTTCATGTACCAATAAGTCTGGTTAACCACTATTACTGACACAAGTGTGCACAGTATGTAACATTATAAAACATGAAAGGAAAATACATAATATGCAAGTCATAGAGTTACCTTAATGCTAGCTAAGGTCCGTAGACCTGTACAGAGAGTTCATTACATGAACAAAATTGTTGTTGAACATGTTGCAGTTGCATGTTTTTATTGTATATTCAGGAGGGCGACATGTATCGACCTAGACATGCTATTCCTGAAGTTTCAGGAATTTACAATATGTAACAATGTGTGGGCAAGCTAGATGCTGAATGTAGCCCAGATATGACATGTATGTCATAATTTTAAATAAAGAATTGTGCATGCTTACCTACAAAAATGAATAAAATATGAAGTACAATGTGAATAAATTAGACGAGACAGTTACAGACGGCAGGCGCTTACAATAGTTTTTACATCGACACAATTTATGTGAATACAACAACAATAACTTGAATAATTACAAGATAAATAATTGTAATGTCAAACAACAATAGAATACCGAAATTACAGAAACAATTTAACAATTTAAGACATTCCCAAAATAGTACATATTTATCAGAAACCATATAAAGACATGAATGCATGGTTACTTAACAGCAAAACATGCGAATATTATGCAATAACATTTCATAAATAAGACCACCCAAAGACATGCAATACACCCCATAACATCAATGAAAATGTGTGACATAGTATGCCACAAAAATTAACATACAATACAAATATTAAGATATCACCAGAACTGTAATAATCAGAAGCGTGCCATGACGCAAAGTTGACAAAAAAATATTGTGACAATCTATCACAATTATGTTGACCAAATGGTCGTAATAAATAATAAGCCAATGGCGGAATAAAGCCGCATTGCGCTATAACCATAATGTCAAATCTCGTCTCGCGCTGGCAATAGACATAATTTATGTATTGGTCTCCGCAAAACACCCGTAGGCGTGCGAATGTCCACGACGCGAACCAAGTTATCTGGGCCGGGAAATGTGGCGATGATCACGCCAAATTTCCAGGCTAATGGAGGCAAGTTATCCTCAATGATCAAGGCTAAGTCACCAATGGAAACATTATCTTTGGCAAACCTCCACTTGTGACGCTGTTGCAGCTGGTGCAAATAATCGCGAGACCACGCCTTCCAAATGTCCCGGACAAACCTCTGAATCAGCTGCCAACGACCAAGACGAGAAACAGGAACGTGAGAAAGGTCTGGGTCAGGAATCGCAGTTAGGGGCGCGCAAATCAAAAAATGGCCAGGTGTAAGTGGCACCGGGTCGTTAACATCCGAGGAAATAGCAAATAAAGGTCGAGAGTTCAGACATGCCTCTATCTGAGATAAAACGGTCGTGAACTCTTCGAAGTTTAATATAGATTTGCCTACCACGCGCCGCATATGAAATTTCAAACTCTTGATGCCGCTCTCCCAAAGGCCACCGAAATGAGGTGAGGAGGGCGGAATAAATGACCATGATATCCCCTGAGAGGATGTGAATGACTTAATCGAGGTGATGGCATCCTTATTGTGCCAAAAGTTGTAAATGTCATGTAAGATGGTGCGGGCCTTCCTGAAGTTCGTGCCGTTGTCGGAGTACAGCTGACTGGGTATACCCCGACGTGCCATAAAACGACGTAAAGCAGCTATAAATGCGCTGGCAGTAAGGTCGGACACCAATTCCAGGTGAATGGCCCTAGTTGCTAAGCAAACAAACAGAGACACGTACGCCTTAGTAAGAGTTCTAGACTTCTGCCCGCCATGACGAATCATGAAGGGACCACCATAATCAACCGCCCAAAATAGAAACGGCCTTGAAGGAGTGACTCTAGGGGGTGGCAAAATGCCAAGCCTCTGGACCTGCTGTGTGGCGCTGAACCGGATACACTTGAGACACTTACGAATAATGGAACGGATGACTAGCCGGGCATTAACAATCCACCAACGCTGACGCAGTGAATGATGCACGAGCTGAGCACCAGCGTGAAGCAAGCGAATGTGTTCGCGTTCGATGATAAGGCGTGTGACATGCGCCGATGGGGGTAGTACGATAGGATGTTTCGAATCGTAAGGTAACTGGGAATGCTGCAATCGTCCGCCCACGCGTATCACTCGAGTCGTCAAGAAACGGGTCGAGAGAAGCCAACTTGCTTCTGATGGAAACAGAAGATCCGTTCCGAAGACAACTAATTTCGCCTGGGAAGTGGATCGATTGAGATTGTTTTATGAAGAAATTGAGAGACTGATGAATTTCTGCAGGGGTCAGATCGCCCGAAAGTTTGTCCGCAGATGAGTGTCTAACATTTCTGATGAAACGAAAACAGTAAGCGTATACACGTGTCAGCCGGTGTAACGAGGAAAAGTCCAACGATAAGTCAACAGCCAGGGTAGACATTAGCGAACGGTTATGTGTAGTTTTCTCTTCCGCGGTGATTCCGAAGATGATGGAGTGGCCGGTACGAAAGATGGGACAGGATTAGACTCTGACGATCGAGACAGACAGCCAGGACCGTGCCACCAAAGCGAGCAATCGCGCAAAACGTCCGGGAAACACCCCCTAGATATAATATCAGCAGGATTGCGTCGCGAATCAATGTGATGCCAGATATAAGTTTGCGTGCGACGCTGAATTTCAGCAACCCGATTAGCGACGTATGTTTTCCAACGCGTAGACTGCGCATGAATCCAGTAAAGAGCCACCATAGAATCGGAATACAAATGTACATCATCAATAAACGAATGAAGAGCAGGAATAATTTTAGATACGAGTCGCGACAATAACAAACAAGCGCAGAGCTCGATGCGAGGTAATGACACTTGGCGTAGGGGAGCCACGCGAGATCTTGAACACAAGAGACGACAGGAAGCAGTAGCATCTTGATAAATGACTCGAATATACACACAACAGCCGAACCCTCTCTCGGACGCATCCGAAAAACCATGCAACTGAACTGTAACCGCCTCACGGTTGCAACGAATAGATCGCGGGACCACTATTTTACCAATCAGACTTAATTTGTTACACAAAGAATGCCAATCCGAAAGTGACTGACCGGAAATCGGTTCATCCCAACCAAGCTTACAAAGCCAGATTAAGTATATGAGTATGTATAAGTATACACATAAGTATATGTAGTAAGTGTGTGACGCTACTAAATTGATAGCGCCATGATCGATGAGTGTCATGTGCCCAAGATCCTTACATTCTTTGGTAAGGTCCGCGTAGTCGCGAGCGAGCTTGGGATCGCGCCTGAATCGACGTTCCAAGCTTAAAAATCTTGATTCGGCACTTGTGTAAGATTCCCCCCAAGTGGGGATTATCAGATTTGAATGGGAGCGACACTATAAATCTACCCTCGTGGTTGCGCTGAGTTGAGCGCACAAAATGCTCTTCGCAAGCCGACTCGCTATTAGGGGTATCGCCGGGGATCGTTTCTGCCTCCCAAAATCTCTCGAGAGATTGCAGGATTTGGCTGTCATTGTTCCTTGCCAAGAACGAAACAGCAGGACCCTGGGTGTGGCAGTGTTTGGGCAGATTGCCGGCCAAAATGTAACCCAGTTTTGTCTCCTGAATGATAGGGAAGTTGGGTCCGCGTGTGTACTTATTAGCTAGTATTAAATCCAGATAAAATTGTGCCCCCAATAGTATGTCGATCTGTGAAGATATATTAAAATCTGGGTCGGCGAGAAAAATTTTATTTGGAATGTGGAACCGGTTGATGTCAAACGAGATTGAAGGCAGATTATGAGTTAAGTTAGATAGGACGGCACATTTGGCCTCGAAACTATGTCTCTGATAGCGAGACATAATACGCACAGAAACAATGTCAGTAGCGCAACACGCTGTGTTGCTTATTCCTGTAATTGGAATATTAGATCGGGTTAGTTTAAGGTGCAACCTTTTCGCAAATGATTTCGTACAAAAATTGATCTGGGACCCGGCGTCAAGAAGTGCCCGAGCCTTATGCCTATTGCCAGCCTGATCAATGACATATACAACCGCAGTGGATAAAAGTACATTGTTTTTACACTGTAATTTGAATGAGCAATAGTTACTGCTGGCAGCTGCTGATTTCGGCACGTAATTAGCGTGCAGCAAGGTGTGGTGACCCTTTGAACAAATTTTACAAACCTGTTTACTTTTACAATTTATCAAATGACCTGCTCTAAGGCAGTTAATACAACATTTATGATTTGCAACCAATTGCCCCCGCTCAGCGGCACTTAATATGCGAAAATTATTACACATGTAAAGCGGGTGGTCAGATTTACAGCACACACATGAATAATGCCTTGCCGCTGCGTGATAACTCTTAAAGGTACTGCTGCCAGCAGTATTTCTTAAGCTACATTTCTCAAATTTATTGTTTGGTTTTACACTAGGTTTGTTGAATTGCTGTCCGGATTCAATTGGCATTGTATTTTCTAAAAGTTGTCGGCGCAAATTCAAAAAATGCGTAAAGTCTTGAAAACTGGGCAAGTTGTCAGGGTCTATGGACTCCTTCCAACGTTTTAAAGTAATAGGGTCAAGTTTGGTGGAGAGCAACTGTATGGTAATAAACTCAAATAGGTTTACGGACAGCTTCATTGCCGCCAGTGAATTAACGGAAGACGTTATAGTATTCGTAAACTCCGCCAAGCTTTGAACTGAGTCCTTTATTGTGGACTTAACCTGAAGTAGGTTCTGTACATAATATTTGGCTAATATAAATGGATTATTGTACCTCTCGGACAGCAAGTTCAACGCTATTACATAATTTTCTTGACAAATTGGTAATGATTTAATTAAGTCTAATGGTTCACACTTCACCGATGAATGCAAGTAATGCAGTTTCTGTACTGGCGTTAAATCTGATCTTGAATGCACTAGATCATTGAAAATTGAATAGAAATGTTGCCACTCAAGTATGTTGCCTGAGAAGCAGGGCAAACTTATCGGCTTTAAATGCACAGGCGTCGATAGTACAGGAGGCACAGTCTGAGTATTAAAAGTGTCAAGGAGTTGTAAAATGTTTGCCTCAGTTGAGTATATCGTTTCCTCAACCTCGACTCGGTCTGCCTGAGCAGTGCTCGCGTCTTTACTGATAAGCTCTATCTCAGACTGTACTTCGTCGTACTTCGAGGCTAAGCTCTTAAGACTTTCTAATCTTACAGTCAGAAAATGTTTTGTAGTTAAATTAATATCAAAAGAATTTACCGCGGATTGTATCCGCACTATCGCGGACTTTAATCCGCCTCTCTTTCTGGTCAGCACCTTGAGGCCTTCTTCAGACATTTTTTTTACGCACCTTTTTACTGTTGCTGGTGGTACCTGGTTGGCGACTTCCCGCAGCGTCGGCTCCTTGGTGATGATGGTGAACAGCTGGCAAAGATGACCACTTTGAGGCACTGCAGCCGGCAGGAACTTGCTATTACGTTGCCCGAGGGTGACGAGCGAAATGGCGACGCAAATCACGCCACGGTCACATTAGCTGACGTGCTAATCCGCCCGTGATGGCCAGAAAAAGATGTAAAAGATGTTAAATGGAAATCCAGGTCCGGAGTGACCAAAAAATGGATGATGCGCACCGTGAGGACCAAAATGCTGATTGGAATCCAGGCACGGTGGACCAAAAAATGGATGGTCCCGGTCCGAGTGGACCGAAACTGATGAATAAAAGTAATGTTCCACAAGTGTGGACAGGAAGAATTAATTAGTTGGGCCCAAGTGGGCGAAAATTATGTTTCTTGAATTATATTCTGTTAGCTGGTCTTCCATGGTGATTGAAGATGATGTGTAGAATGAATTAAAAATTACATTAAGAAATAAAAAGAAGTGGACTGTATACGAATAGTTTTAATATTGACTGATTACATTACAGCTGTAAAAATTGAAGTAGGCTGGCTAATGCTGCATATTGAATTAATACGAATTTATATTAGAATGAAGTTATGGCGCTAGTCGGCCATAAGCGAGAATATAAGTTAATTATGGCGCTAGTTGGCCATAAGCGAGAGTGTAAGGGCCTAAAGCCTACATTTAATGTCGACAATGACAGCGAAAGCTGAGCTCGGCTCGGTATGACCGCCGCGAGCGTTTGATACGCACTGTGCAAGGTACAATCACGCGAAAGTTGATGCGATATATAAAGCAGATTAGCCAACCTAGAAAAATAAAATCATCGCGCTACCGTCCAATTACTATCAAATTCACATCTCATAAAATAATTTAAATTCATTATTATATAACATCTTAAATCAGTCAAAAATATTTAAACATCTTCAAATTATTTTAATTAAATTAATTATTGAAAACACAACATTTTAATTACTTTCACCAATTACAGTAATTACAATTCATTCGTTATCCTCTTCAAAATTATTTTTGTTATTAATTTAGACTGCAAAATATTATTTTTATTATCACAACAATTTCTACTACATACACACATTGTTTACCTAACATTTTACAATACACACAATTAATTTCACTATCAATTATTTACAATTCTTCATCATTAATTATTCAGTTTTATCACACTTCATTTTCAAAATCAGCCAGTCAGAACCATAAATCAAAATATTTAAAATAGTTGTCTTGATTATTCATCTCTTCTTTCACAGCTCTAACACTTAACTAAAAATGAACTTTTTTCATGTGAAAAACTTACTATTTTATTGTACGCGTTTCGGCTTAGTATCCGCCTTCTTCAGCTTTGGTAACAGACTGCCAGCATTTTGTAACGGTTGTGTGGAAGGTGAAGTGGGGGCGGTGTGTGGAGGAAGGGGATTGGCGCGGGGATTCAACTTACTGTTTGTTTTCTGTATAATTGTGTCAAAAAATGTATGTGATTTATATTGTAATTGATCGTTGAGTATGTTGTTTGGTTGTGTTGTGTGGTGAAATATATAAACACCACACAACACAACCAAACAACATACTCAACGATCAATTACAATATAAATCACATACACTTTTTGACACAATTATACAGAAAACAAACAGTAAGTTGAATCCCCGCGCCAATCCCCTTCCTCCACACACCGTCCCCACTTCACCTTCCACACAACCGTTACAAAATGCTGGCAGTCTGTTACCAAAGCTGAAGAAGGCGGATACTAAGCCGAAATGCGTACAATAAAATAGTAAGTTTTTCACATGAAAAAAGTTCATTTTTAGTTAAATATTTAAAATGTCCATTTATTAAGTTTATGTTCAGCCTCCATCATCAAAAATTAGTCTGGGTTTCACATAACAGTTTTCAATTTTATTTACACACATCGTATGGCTATCTTGTGTGTAATAACCATAAAATTTTAGTTCATTCATTTTACCACAATAATCATACATAGGGTTACTTCCTATTATAACTATTTTATCATAAACCAAGTCAACATTATTTTTTTCTGTCCAGTCTCCATTAGTAGTTATATTCAATATCAAATCAATAATTTTCTCACCATAAGTTAAATTATTATTATTTAAACAGGTATCATCAAAATAATTCTCAATCTCTATTTTATAAAGTAAGTATTTCATATCATTTATCTTCACCACTCCTAACATCTCTTTCAACTCATTATAATTTCTCTCCAACTGATATAATTCTATCTCTCTATCAACACACAATTCTCTATCTAAATCTCTCTCATCATAACACCATCTCACTCTTTCAACACCATCCCACACAGAGGGTACTAATTCATAAAAACTTGGGGAACAACTTAAAGACCTCATGTCTTCTAATAACAAGGGACTCTTGCCCTTCAACAACAACATTTTTGAACACCTTGGTCCATCATACATATGGGGAAAATTTACCCTCTGCCCTACATACTCATCTAATCTATCTTGCCACTCTTTCTCTAATTCATCAACACTAATTACTACTCCGTTACAACCTATTACTTTCTCTCTCTCACTTACTCTCTCACTATCTATTTTCAACGTATCACTCTCTGATACCACATTCTTAATTATATTATCATTTTCGACATCATTATCACTAGTTACTTTTTTATTATCATTATTATTTTTACTTTTAATCTGTTCTCCTACTGACTCTACTATTTTCTCAATATCTCGTTTCAATTCGTTACAACTACTTTCGCATTTAATTTTGACTTCATTAATATCAGCCTTAAGTTCGTTAAACTGTCTACTCTGTTCCTCGAATTTAGTGTCAAATTTACTGTTAAATTCACTTTTAATTTCATTAAATTTTATATCGTTATTGTCAAAACAATTATTTATGTTTATCGTATGCTTTTCTAACATTATTTGTATCATTTTTAACATTTCATTACTATCGTCCGACCTTTTACTTTGGAGAGGTGTTGACGGACTTTCTGTTTTATCGTCAGTGAAGCTGACCTCATCGTTATTAATTTTACTCTCCCTACTCGATTTTGGGGTTATTTGAATCCCCAAATCATCTGTACTATTTGTTTCATCTACATTGATTTTTGTTTTATTTTCCTGACTCACGTTTGGAGTCGAGTGAATTTCAACATTATTCATAATATTTGAATTATCACAGTTTTCGACACTAGTCGTTTCATTTACATTGCTTTCATTATTTCCTGCCATTTTTAAGTGGTAATTTTACAAAATTTTGTTTCATTAACTTTTACTCTACATATACACACAATTTTATGTACTATACGTAATTTTTCGTACTGTCACTTAACCTCGAATCACGCTTGCATTCATCTGTAGGTGTGGAATTTTAATTATTGAATTTCTAAAATTCGTTCCAGTTCGAGGCGCCAAATGTGATATTATATTCACAATACAAATAAATAAAATTATTTATTATTTCACTTACCTTAAACAATCTTCTCTCAGCCCAGAGTTACGTCACACGAACGTTGGAATGCAAGAATGATTTAAGGTTATGTCAATAACTAACGCAACTCGCATTTTGTGAATAGAAGTAATTAGAATTTTATTTTACTCTTTACACTTTCAACTTTTGATTGGTTTACTTTAAAATTTTACTCAAAGTTACTCAAATTTCCTGTTAACTTAAATTTCTCTGTCTTCACATCATTAACAGCAACTGTTATTATTTGAAACTTAAACAAGATCTTGAATCATTTTATACAGACTAATACATATTCCTTACTACTTGAATCTAATTATTTTATTCTACTATAGACGACCCAGATTGCTGCACACTCTACACTCATTCCATTAATTTATCCCAACCCTTTTTATGCTTAACATATTTAAAGACCCTTTATAAAAAAAATATTGAAATTATTGTTATGGGTTACCCAACGGCGTCACTCCTCTCGCGGCCATGTGCCGCGTGTGTTTTTAAGTGTCCGAAAGTTTACTGTTCCCCCTTCATTTCGCCCGTTCACTTCACTGATTCTGTATTAAATAAAATGTTTAATTTTTTTTAACATTTGTTCACTTTTTACATGTTGAAATTAAGACTGTGTGTGCACACGTTTTTATTCCAAACCCGGCCAGGCTGAGAATTTTATTCGACTGGGGCGAGAGTCACTAACTCAATCTCCCACCAGAAAACTAGGCATAGCGGAATTACAATGCCTTCTGCTCTGAATCGTTCGTCATTTCACATTCAACAAGTGCAACTCCCGTGTGTAGGACGTTGACGATATTGAGTGTTCACTGGTCGACGTCACCAATGTGGGCAGGACTTAAACTTATATCCGCCAGCTCAGACCACGTGCAAACAAAATTCATCTTCAAGCCATCTTGTGCGCCTTTGGCTTAGCGTGGGTATGCGCGCCGCCGATGTTAGTGCGTTTGGGCGTAGATGTCACACAGCCGCAAAGTTCTAAGAATTAAGCAGTGGTGTGCGATACGCACATTCCGTTGTACTTGCTTCATCACAGTTTCTTTGTTCGAACTACATTTTAGTTAACACGTGGCTGTCCTCACAGATGAAAATGAATTTAAAACATTTTAATAAAATGAAACCCAAAGTTAATAAAATAAAAAGCCACCTTTTTGCCCCGTTACAATACCCCCCCCCCCAATGAGAGATCTTCTGTCGAAACAGAAGAAATCTCATTGCTAAACCCCTAAGAGGATCGGTGAGGATATGTGCCAACAACCCCCCATTAGTTCTTCTACATCATGGGTAAACAACCCCCTGGCTCGGCGACTATGGCCGCAACTGAACGAGATCACTGGACTTCTCTATACGAGATCCCAACACCATAAAATCGAACAGACACGCACCACAGTGCACCTAACCTTCTATCATGCCACCCCAAAATCCAAATCCCTGGTCTTATACCACACCAGATCCTCAACCGATATGTTCCCCCTTGTCATGCATACTGGGTCGCCTTCAGCAATACTGAGCGCATACATATACTTATCAATACATTTTTCAAATTCAAAAATATTTATCGTTAAATTAAACTCATTTATCCTAACATTTGATTATACATGCATACTAACCAAAACACTTCAATAAACAACAATAGTAATACACCTTAATACATCCCAAGAGCGAGTTATCATCTTTAAGTTACAAAATTTTAATTCGTTGCTCGCCTGAGCAACCACCCAGCCACACACACTATTGCTTTTTCATGGTGGACTGTTGCGCCCATGTGCCTCCACAAGGACGGCATTGGTGGAGGAATTTAACATCTCCGTGTCCTTGCTTCAGCGTTACATTGGAAATTATTTGGCTATCATCATATCCCTGTTACAAATTTATACGCCGCCCCTAATGCGGGTCTACCACCTGGCCTTGCTGTTCCTACTCGAACAGAGTGGCAGCCGCTGTTCCATAATTCCCGGGATTTCCCCTAAATTCACCCCCCATCAATTTCTAATATAAACCAATTTCAAGCCAGCTATGGTCAAGGTTCTTAATTTATGGCCATAGCTGACCGCTAGCCAAAACCACGATTAGTGCTGGTAAGGCAGTAATCGCCCGAAAAGTCGGGGAAATCATCTCTACTTTCAGGCATGTTATCATCATCATTTATATGCACGGCACAGCAATTTATCAGGATACAATATAAAATTGTACAAAAGGGTGTGCCATGCATTTTACGCCATTTTGGCCTCCGATGGAGGTAACACTCTCTGTTACCCCCAACGCTTATCGCTACCTACGGTGGCACATGCCACCACCGTATTAGCCACTTAATAACTAAATTAAACCTTCCACATAACATCACTTCATTATTTCTCATTCACTACACTTATATTCCTCAAAATTTCCAAATTTATTATTAACATTTATTTTACATCACCTTTCAGTTATTATTACTTTTTAATTATAGTTTCTATTTAGTACAATTATCTCAAATTATTTTCATTATTGAATCAAAATCTTTTCACACCTGTAAACATTTTACTCTATCTAATTGGTATTATAAATTTTATACTTACAGTACATCACTCATACACTGTCCTAAATACACAAATAAAACACCAAACACCCTGTACCTTCTGAAACAATTTTAACAACAATGTTATTCCATACTAAACAATTTAACATTTATTTATTACTATCAAATTCACATCTCATAAAATAATTTAAATTCATTATTATATAACATCTTAAATCAGTCAAAAATATTTAAACATCTTCAAATTATTTTAATTAAATTAATTATTGAAAACACAACATTTTAATTACTTTCACCAATTACAGTAATTACAATTCATTCGTTATCCTCTTCAAAATTATTTTTGTTATTAATTTAGACTGAAAAATATTATTTTTATTATCACAGCAATTTCTACTACATACACACATTGTTTACCTAACATTTTACAATACACACAATTAATTTCACTATCAATTATTTACAATTCTTCATCATTAATTATTCAGTTTTATCACTCTTCATTTTCAAAATCAGCCAGTCAGAACCATAAATCAAAATATTTAAAATGTCCATTTATTAAGTTTATGTTCAGCCTCCATCATCAAAAATTAGTCTGGGTTTCACATAACAGTTTTCAATTTTATTTACACACATCGTATGGCTATCTTGTGTATAATAACCATAAAATTTTAGTTCATTCATTTTACCACAATAATCATACATAGGGTTACTTCCTATTATAACTATTTTATCATAAACCAAGTCAACATTATTTTTTTCTGTCCAGTCTCCATTAGTAGTTATATTCAATATCAAATCAATAATTTTCTCACCATAAGTTAAATTATTATTATTTAAACAGGTATCATCAAAATAATTCTCAATCTCTATTTTATAAAGTAAGTATTTCATATCATTTATCTTCACCACTCCTAACATCTCTTTCAACTCATTATAATTTCTCTCCAACTGATATAATTCTATCTCTCTATCAACACACAATTCTCTATCTAAATCTCTCTCATCATAACACCATCTCACTCTTTCAACACCATCCCACACAGAAAGTACTAATTCATAAAAACTTGGGGAACAACTTAAAGACCTCATGTCTTCTAATAACAAGGGACTCTTGCCCTTCAACAACAACATTTTTGAACACCTTGGTCCATCATACATATGGGGAAAATTTACCCTCTGCCATACATACTCATCTAATCTATCTTGCCACTCTTTCTCTAATTCATCAACACTAATTACTACTCCGTTACAACCTATTACTTTCTCTCTCTCACTTACTCTCTCACTATCTATTTTCAACGTATCACTCTCTGATACCACATTCTTAATTATATTATCATTTTCGACATCATCTTTATCACTAGTTACTTTTTTATTATCATTATTATTTTTACTTTTAATCTGTTCTCCTACTGACTCTACTATTTTCTCAATATCTCGTTTCAATTCGTTACAACTACTTTCGCATTTAATTTTGACTTCATTAATATCAGCCTTAAGTTCGTTAAACTGTCTACTCTGTTCCTCGAATTTAGTGTCAAATTTACTGTTAAATTCACTTTTAATTTCATTAAATTTTATATCGTTATTGTCAAAACAATTATTTATGTTTATCGTATGCTTTTCTAACATTATTTGTATCATTTTTAACATTTCATTACTATCGTCCGACCTTTTACTTTGGAGAGGTGTTGACGGACTTTCTGTTTTATCGTCAGTGAAGCTGACCTCATCGTTATTAATTTTACTCTCCCTACTCGATTTTGGGGTTATTTGAATCCCCAAATCATCTGTACTATTTGTTTCATCTACATTGATTTTTGTTTTATTTTCCTGACTCACGTTTGGAGTCGAGTGAATTTCAACATTATTCATAATATTTGAATTATCACAGTTTTCGACACTAGTCGTTTCATTTACATTGCTTTCATTATTTCCTGCCATTTTTAAGTGGTAATTTTACAAAATTTTGTTTCATTAACTTTTACTCTACATATACACACAATTTTATGTACTATACGTAATTTTTCGTACTGTCACTTAACCTCGAATCACGCTTGCATTCATCTGTAGGTGTGGAATTTTAATTATTGAATTTCTAAAATTCGTTCCAGTTCGAGGCGCCAAATGTGATATTATATTCACAATACAAATAAATAAAATTATTTATTATTTCACTTACCTTAAACAGTCTTCTCTCAGCCCAGAGTTACGTCACACGAACGTTGGAATGCAAGAATGATTTAAGGTTATGTCAATAACTAACGCAACTCGCATTTTGTGAATAGAAGTAATTAGAATTTTATTTTACTCTTTACACTTTCAACTTTTGATTGGTTTACTTTAAAATTTTACTCAAAGTTACTCAAATTTCCTGTTAACTTAAATTTCTCTGTCTTCACATCATTAACAGCAACTGTTATTATTTGAAACTTAAACAAGATCTTGAATCATTTTATACAGACTAATACATATTCCTTACTACTTGAATCTAATTATTTTATTCTACTATAGACGACCCAGATTGCTGCACACTCTACACTCATTCCATTAATTTATCCCAACCCTTTTTATGCTTACCATATTTAAAGACCCTTTATAAAAAAAATATTGAAATTATTGTTATGGGTTACCCAACGGCGTCACTCCTCTCGCGGCCATGTGCCGCGTGTGTTTTTAAGTGTCCGAAAGTTGACTGTTCCCCCTTCATTTCGCCCGTTCACTTCACTGATTCTGTATTAAATAAAATGTTTAATTTTTTTTAACTTTAGTTCACTTTTTACATGTTGAAATTAAGACTGTGTGTGCACACGTTTTTATTCCAAACCCGGCCGGGCTGAGAATTTTATTCGACTGGGGCGAGAGTCACTAACTCAATCTCCCACCAGAAAACTAGGCATAGCGGAATTACAATGCCTTCTGCTCTGAATCGTTCGTCATTTCACATTCAACAAGTGCAACTCCCGTAGGACGTTGACGATATTGAGTGTTCACTGGTCGACGTCACCAATGTGGGCAGGACTTAAACTTATATCCGCCAGCTCAGACCACGTGCAAACAAAATTCAACTTCAAGCCATCTTGTGCGCCTTTGGCTTAGCGTGGGTATGCGTGCCGCCGATGTTAGTGCGTTTGGGCGTAGATGTCACACAGCCGCAAAGTTCTAAGAATTAAGCAGTGGTGTGCGATACGCACATTCCGTTGTACTTGCTTCATCACAGTTTCTTTGTTCGAACTACATTTTAGTTAACACGTGGCTGTCCTCACAGATGAAAATGAATTTAAAACATTTTAATAAAATGAAACCCAAAGTTAATAAAATAAAAAGCCCCCTTTTTGCCCCGTTACAATACCCCCCCAATGAGAGATCTTCTGTCGAAACAGAAGAAATCTCATTGCTAAACCCCTAAGAGGATCGGTGAGGATATGTGCCAACAACCCCCCATTAGTTCTTCTACATCATGGGTAAACAACCCCCTGGCTCGGCGACTATGGCCGCAACTGAACGAGATCACTGGACTCCTCTATACGAGATCCCAACACCATAAAATCGAACAGACACGCACCACAGTGCACCTAACCTTCTATCATGCCACCCCAAAATCAAATCCCTGGTCTTATACCACACCAGATCCTCAACCGATATGTTCCCCCTTGTCATGCATACTGGGTCGCCTTCAGCAATACTGAGCGCATACATATACTTATCAATACATTTTTCAAATTCAAAAATATTTATCGTTAAATTAAACTCATTTATCCTAACATTTGATTATACATGCATACTAACCAAAACACTTCAATAAACAACAATAGTAATACACCTTAATACATCCCAAGAGCGAGTTATCATCTTTAAGTTACAAAATTTTAATTCGTTGCTCGCCTGAGCAACCACCCAGCCACACACACTATTGCTTTTTCATGGTGGACTGTTGCGCCCATGTGCCTCCACAAGGACGGCATTGGTGGAGGAATTTAACATCTCCGTGTCCTTGCTTCAGCGTTACATTGGAAATTATTTGGCTATCATCATATCCCTGTTACAAATTTATACGCCGCCCCTAATGCGGGTCTACCACCTGGCCTTGCTGTTCCTACTCGAACAGAGTGGCAGCCGCTGTTCCATAATTCCCGGGATTTCCCCTAAATTCACCCCCCATCAATTTCTAATATAAACCAATTTCAAGCCAGCTATGGTCAAGGTTCTTAATTTATGGCCATAGCTGACCGCTAGCCAAAACCACGATTAGTGCTGGTAAGGCAGTATTCGCCCGAAAAGTCGGGGAAATCATCTCTACTTTCAGGCATGTTATCATCATCATTTATATGCACGGCACAGCAATTTATCAGGATACAATATAAAATTGTACAAAAGGGTGTGCCGTGCATTTTACGCCATTTTGGCCTCCGATGGAGGTAACACTCTCTGTTACCCCCAACGCTTATCGCTACCTACGGTGGCACATGCCACCACCGTACTAGCCACTTAATAACTAAATTAAACCTTCCACATAACATCACTTCATTATTTCTCATTCACTACACTTATATTCCTCAAAATTTCCAGATTTATTACTAACATTTATTTTACATCACCTTTCAGTTATTATTACTTTTTAATTATAGTTTCTATTTAGTACAATTATCTCAAATTATTTTCATTATTGAATCAAAATCTTTTCACACCTGTAAACATTTTACTCTATCTAATTGTTATTATAAATTTTATACTTACAGTACATCACTCATACACTGTCCTAAATACACAAATAAAACACCAAACACCCTGTACCTTCTGAAACAATTTTAACAACAATGTTATTCCATACTAAACAATTTAACATTTATTTATTACTATCAAATTCACATCTCATAAAATAATTTAAATTCATTATTATATAACATCTTAAATCAGTCAAAAATATTTAAACATCTGCAAATTATTTTAATTAAATTAATTATTGAAAACACAACATTTTAATTACTTTCACCAATTACAGTAATTACAATTCATTCGTTATCCTCTTCAAAATTATTTTTGTTATTAATTTAGACTGCAAAATATTATTTTTATTATCACAACAATTTCTACTACATACACACATTGTTTACCTAACATTTTACAATACACACAATTAATTTCACTATCAATTATTTACAATTCTTCATCATTAATTATTCAGTTTTATCACACTTCATTTTCAAAATCAGCCAGTCAGAACCATAAATCAAAATATTTAAAATGTCCATTTATTAAGTTTATGTTCAGCCTCCATCATCAAAAATTAGTCTGGGTTTCACATAACAGTTTTCAATTTTATTTACACACATCGTATGGCTATCTTGTGTGTAATAACCATAAAATTTTAGTTCATTCATTTTACCACAATAATCATACATAGGGTTACTTCCTATTATAACTATTTTATCATAAACCAAGTCAACATTATTTTTTTCTGTCCAGTCTCCATTAGTAGTTATATTCAATATCAAGTCAATAATTTTCTCACCATAAGTTAAATAATTATTATTTAAACAGGTATCATCAAAATAATTCTCAATCTCTATTTTATAAAGTAAGTATTTCATATCATTTATCTTCACCACTCCGAACATCTCTTTCAACTCATTATAATTTCTCTCCAACTGATATAATTCTATCTCTCTATCAACACACAATTCTCTATCTAAATCTCTCTCATCATAACACCATCTCACTCTTTCAACACCATCCCACACAGAGGGTACTAATTCATAAAAACTTGGGGAACAACTTAAAGACCTCATGTCTTCTAATAACAAGGGACTCTTGCCCTTCAACAACAACATTTTTGAACACCTTGGTTCATCATACATATGGGGAAAATTTACCCTCTGCCCTACATACTCATCTAATCTATCTTGCCACTCTTTCTCTAATTCATCAACACTAATTACTACTCCGTTACAACCTATTACTTTCTCTCTCTCACTTACTCTCTCACTATCTATTTTCAACGTATCACTCTCTGATACCACATTCTTAATTATATTATCATTTTCGACATCATCTTTATCACTAGTTACTTTTTTATTATCATTATTATTTTTACTTTTAATCTGTTCTCCTACTGACTCTACTATTTTCTCAATATCTCGTTTCAATTCGTTACAACTACTTTCGCATTTAATTTTGACTTCATTAATATCAGCCTTAAGTTCGTTAAACTGTCTACTCTGTTCCTCGAATTTAGTGTCAAATTTACTGTTAAATTCACTTTTAATTTCATTAAATTTTATATCGTTATTGTCAAAACAATTATTTATGTTTATCGTATGCTTTTCTAACATTATTTGTATCACTTTTAACATTTCATTACTATCGTCCGACCTTTTACTTTGGAGAGGTGTTGACGGACTTTCTGTTTTATCGTCAGTGAAGCTGACCTCATCGTTATTAATTTTACTCTCCCTACTCGATTTTGGGGTTATTTGAATCCCCAAATCATCTGTACTATTTGTTTCATCTACATTGATTTTTGTTTTATTTTCCTGACTCACGTTTGGAGTCGAGTGAATTTCAACATTATTCATAATATTTGAATTATCACAGTTTTCGACACTAGTCGTTTCATTTACATTGCTTTCATTATTTCCTGCCATTTTTAAGTGGTAATTTTACAAAATTTTGTTTCATTAACTTTTACTCTACATATACACACAATTTTATGTACTATACGTAATTTTTCGTACTGTCACTTAACCTCGAATCACGCTTGCATTCATCTGTAGGTGTGGAATTTTAATTATTGAATTTCTAAAATTCGTTCCAGTTCGAGGCGCCAAATGTGATATTATATTCACAATACAAATAAATAAAATTATTTATTATTTCACTTACCTTAAACAATCTTCTCTCAGCCCAGAGTTACGTCACACGAACATTGGAATGCAAGAATGATTTAAGGTTATGTCAATAACTAACGCAACTCGCATTTTGTGAATAGAAGTAATTAGAATTTTATTTTACTCTTTACACTTTCAACTTTTGATTGGTTTACTTTAAAATTTTACTCAAAGTTACTCAAATTTCCTGTTAACTTAAATTTCTCTGTCTTCACATCACTAACAGCAACTGTTATTATTTGAAACTTAAACAAGATCTTGAATCATTTTATACAGACTAATACATATTCCTTACTACTTGAATCTAATTATTTTATTCTACTATAGACGACCCAGATTGCTGCACACTCTACACTCATTCCATTAATTTATCCCAACCCTTTTTATGCTTAACATATTTAAAGACCCTTTATAAAAAAAATATTGAAATTATTGTTATGGGTTACCCAACGGCGTCACTCCTCTCGCGACCATGTGCCGCGTGTGTTTTTAAGTGTCCGAAAGTTTACTGTTCCCGCTTCATTTCGCCCGTTCACTTCACTGATTCTGTATTAAATAAAATGTTTAATTTTTTTTAACTTTAGTTCACTTTTTACATGTTGAAATTAAGACTGTGTGTGCACACGTTTTTATTCCAAACCCGGCCGGGCTGAGAATTTTATTCGACTGGGGCGAGAGTCACTAACTCAATCTCCCACCAGAAAACTAGGCATAGTGGAATTACAATGCCTTCTGCTCTGAATCGTTCGTCATTTCACATTCAACAAGTGCAACTCCCGTGCGTAGGACGTTGACGATATTGAGTGTTCACTGGTCGACGTCACCAATGTGGGCAGGACTTAAACTTATATACGCCAGCTCAGACCACGTGCAAACAAAATTCATCTTCAAGCCATCTTGTGCGCCTTTGGCTTAGCGTGGGTATGCGTGCCGCCGATGTTAGTGCGTTTGGGCGTAGATGTCACACAGCCGCAAAGTTCTAAGAATTAAGCAGTGGTGTGCGATACGCACATTCCATTGTACTTGCTTCATCACAGTTTCTTTGTTCGAACTACATTTTAGTTAACACGTGGCTGTCCTCACAGATGAAAATGAATTTAAAACATTTTAATAAAATGAAACCCAAAGTTAATAAAATAAAAAGCCCCCTTTTTGCCCCGTTACAATACCCCCCCAATGAGAGATCTTCTGTCGAAACAGAAGAAATCTCATTGCTAAACCCCTAAGAGGATCGGTGAGGATATGTGCCAACAACCCCCCATTAGTTCTTCTACATCATGGGTAAACAACCCCCTGGCTCGGCGACTATGGCCGCAACTGAACGAGATCACTGGACTTCTCTATACGAGATCCCAACACCATAAAATCGAACAGACACGCACCACAGTGCACCTAACCTTCTATCATGCCACCCCAAAATCCAAATCCCTGGTCTTATACCACACCAGATCCTCAACCGATATGTTCCCCCTTGTCATGCATACTGGGTCGCCTTCAGCAATACTGGGCGCATACATATACTTATCAATACATTTTTCAAATTCAAAAATATTTATCGTTAAATTAAACTCATTTATCCTAACATTTGTTTATACATGCATACTAATCAAAACACTTCAATAAACAACAATAGTAATACACCTTAACAATAATACACTTGAAAATAAAACCTCAATTAGATGGCAGGCACAGAAATCAAATTTTTTGTTTTTTCCAAAAAAAAAATTTTAATTTATCAAAATATTATTCTTTATTTATTTCGAAAAAATTTAAAATTATTTAAATCCATTAAACATCAAAAGTGGCATCACTTCATTGCCAAAACTGGTCTTGTTTACAACATCACCCATCAGCTGATCAAACTGGGACAAGTCAGCAACCTTGACCTACATAGGTTATACATAGGCTACATCATAAAATACATAAAACATCTTTAAAATTTCTTCTCTTTAAACACAATGAAACAATAAAAATAAGACATTTAAAATTAACAAAGTATTAATACAATCAACAATAAAATTGACCTTTAAATTACTCAAAATTACACATTTTACAACTTTACTTTATTCTCAAATTCTATTAAAATTTGTCACTTGTTTCCATTAAGTTTATATTTTTTACTATGACTCTCTTTCTTTACCATTCTCATTCTCCATTAGTTTGGGTGATTTAATTATTCATAACAACGTGATTGTATCAACTTAGCATTTATACATTTATAATCTCCCCTCTGACTCTAACATCACTAACAGCTTTAATTAATATGACACCCAACTCTATCAAAACATCTATCAAACATTCTCTAAACCCAACTTACTACTCAACTCAAATCGCATCATTCTACCCTTATATAAAAAAAAATACTCTCTACCCCTTTGTACTCAGGATGTGTGTTCCCCCCCCCCCCCAAAGCTCATTCCCTTATCTGGTTCCTGGACTTTACCTAAGGCAACCCTTTCCGGTGCTTAATGGTCCCTTCCCGTCCCAACCCTTTTGTTGTGGACTCCTACCACACCACCCCCTCTTACAAAATTCCCAACAACTCTAATTACCATTCTCATTACATCACTTCAACTACAACAAAATATCATCATTTACTTATTACATCAATATATCAATCAATACTCTACATATATTCCCCATAACTACTGTGTCACTATTACATCTCAAATTCTCCATTACATTAATTCACAACAATATTTATTCATCTCTATTACCACTTTAAACTGAACATGGACTGATTTAAATGTCCTAACTCCATATTAATCACCCAAAATCTACCTTTTACTGTCTTTTACAAACCATTTAAAATTCTTAACTACATCAAATTACTTCTATCATTTAAATCAAAATCTTTTAACACATTAAAACCATTATATTCAAACATTAGTTACATTGGAAATTAGCAAACAATTTATAAGTGACATTCTACAGTGGATCAGCTGATTTTCTTTGCAAGGTGAATGACCTTACCACAAACACATTTCAAAATTATACAAATTACACATTCTATCAACACTTACCTCTAACACAATAAAATAATACATTTATAAGGCAGAATAAACACAGTGTAATAAACATATGAACACCTATTTATCAAATCATAATACACTTATTTAATTAGTGCAAGAGCGAGTTATCATCTTTAAGTTACAAAATTTTAATTCGTTGCTCGCCTGTGCAACCACCCAGCCACACACACTATTGCTTTTTCATGGTGGACTGTTGCGCCCATGTGCCTCCACAAGGACGGCATTGGTGGAGGAATTTAACATCTCCATGTCCTTGCTTCAGCGTTACATTGGAAATTATTTGGCTATCACCATATCCCTGTTACAAATTTATACGCCGCCCCTAATGCGGGTCTACCACCTGGCCTTGCTGTTCCTACTCGAACAGAGTGGCAGCCGCTGTTCCATAATTCCCGGGATTTCCCCTAAATTCACCCCCCATCAATTTCTAATATAAACCAATTTCAAGCCAGCTATGGTCAAGGTTCTTAATTTATGGCCATAGCTGACCGCTAGCCAAAACCACGATTAGTGCTGGTAAGGCAGTAATCGCCCGAAAAGTCGGGGAAATCATCTCTACTTTCAGGCATGTTATCATCATCATTTATATGCACGGCACAGCAATTTATCAGGATACAATATAAAATTGTACAAAAGGGTGTGCCGTGCATTTTACACCATTTTGGCCTCCGATGGAAGTAACACTCTCTGTTACCCCCAACGCTTATCGCTACCTACGGTGGCACATGCCACCACCGTACTAGCCACTTAATAATTAAATTAAACCTTCCACATAACATCACTTCATTATTTCTCATTCACTACATTTATATTCCTCAAAATTTCCAAATTTATTATTAACATTTATTTTACATCACCTTTCAGTTATTATTACTTTTTAATTATAGTTTCTATTTAGTACAATTATCTCAAATTATTTTCATTATTGAATCAAAATCTTTTCACACCTGTAAACATTTTACTCTATCTAATTGGTATTATAAATTTTATACTTACAGTACATCACTCATACACTGTCCTAAATACACAAATAAAACACCAAACACCCTGTACCTTCTGAAACAATTTTAACAACAATGTTATTCCGTACTAAACAATTTAACATTTATTTATTACTATCAAATTCACATCTCATAAAATAATTTAAATTCATTATTATATAACATCTTAAATCAGTCAAAAATATTTAAACATCTTCAAATTATTTTAATTAAATTAATTATTGAAAACACAACATTTTAATTACTTTCACCAATTACAGTAATTACAATTCATTCGTTATCCTCTTCAAAATTATTTTTGTTATTAATTTAGACTGCAAAATATTATTTTTATTATCACAACAATTTCTACTACATACACACATTGTTTACCTAACATTTTACAATACACACAATTAATTTCACTATCAATTATTTACAATTCTTCATCATTAATTATTCAGTTTTATCACACTTCATTTTCAAAATCAGCCAGTCAGAACCATAAATCAAAATATTTAAAATGTCCATTTATTAAGTTTATGTTCAGCCTCCATCATCAAAAATTAGTCTGGGTTTCACATAACAGTTTTCAATTTTATTTACACACATCGTATGGCTATCTTGTGTGTAATAACCATAAAATTTTAGTTCATTCATTTTACCACAATAATCATACATAGGGTTACTTCCTATTATAACTATTTTATCATAAACCAAGTCAACATTATTTTTTTCTGTCCAGTCTCCATTAGTAGTTATATTCAATATCAAGTCAATAATTTTCTCACCATAAGTTAAATTATTATTATTTAAACAGGTATCATCAAAATAATTCTCAATCTCTATTTTATAAAGTAAGTATTTCATATCATTTATCTTCACCACTCCTAACATCTCTTTCAACTCATTATAATTTCTCTCCAACTGATATAATTCTATCTCTCTATCAACACACAATTCTCTATCTAAATCTCTCTCATCATAACACCATCTCACTCTTTCAACACCATCCCACACAGAGGGTACTAATTCATAAAAACTTGGGGAACAACTTAAAGACCTCATGTCTTCTAATAACAAGGGACTCTTGCCCTTCAACAACAACATTTTTGAACACCTTGGTTCATCATACATATGGGGAAAATTTACCCTCTGCCCTACATACTCATCTAATCTATCTTGCCACTCTTTCTCTAATTCATCAACACTAATTACTACTCCGTTACAACCTATTACTTTCTCTCTCTCACTTACTCTCTCACTATCTATTTTCAACGTATCACTCTCTGATACCACATTCTTAATTATATTATCATTTTCGACATCATCTTTATCACTAGTTACTTTTTTATTATCATTATTATTTTTACTTTTAATCTGTTCTCCTACTGACTCTACTATTTTCTCAATATCTCGTTTCAATTCGTTACAACTACTTTCGCATTTAATTTTGACTTCATTAATATCAGCCTTAAGTTCGTTAAACTGTCTACTCTGTTCCTCGAATTTAGTGTCAAATTTACTGTTAAATTCACTTTTAATTTCATTAAATTTTATATCGTTATTGTCAAAACAATTATTTATGTTTATCGTATGCTTTTCTAACATTATTTGTATCACTTTTAACATTTCATTACTATCGTCCGACCTTTTACTTTGGAGAGGTGTTGACGGACTTTCTGTTTTATCGTCAGTGAAGCTGACCTCATCGTTATTAATTTTACTCTCCCTACTCGATTTTGGGGTTATTTGAATCCCCAAATCATCTGTACTATTTGTTTCATCTACATTGATTTTTGTTTTATTTTCCTGACTCACGTTTGGAGTCGAGTGAATTTCAACATTATTCATAATATTTGAATTATCACAGTTTTCGACACTAGTCGTTTCATTTACATTGCTTTCATTATTTCCTGCCATTTTTAAGTGGTAATTTTACAAAATTTTGTTTCATTAACTTTTACTCTACATATACACACAATTTTATGTACTATACGTAATTTTTCGTACTGTCACTTAACCTCGAATCACGCTTGCATTCATCTGTAGGTGTGGAATTTTAATTATTGAATTTCTAAAATTCGTTCCAGTTCGAGGCGCCAAATGTGATATTATATTCACAATACAAATAAATAAAATTATTTATTATTTCACTTACCTTAAACAATCTTCTCTCAGCCCAGAGTTACGTCACACGAACATTGGAATGCAAGAATGATTTAAGGTTATGTCAATAACTAACGCAACTCGCATTTTGTGAATAGAAGTAATTAGAATTTTATTTTACTCTTTACACTTTCAACTTTTGATTGGTTTACTTTAAAATTTTACTCAAAGTTACTCAAATTTCCTGTTAACTTAAATTTCTCTGTCTTCACATCATTAACAGCAACTGTTATTATTTGAAACTTAAACAAGATCTTGAATCATTTTATACAGACTAATACATATTCCTTACTACTTGAATCTAATTATTTTATTCTACTATAGACGACCCAGATTGCTGCACACTCTACACTCATTCCATTAATTTATCCCAACCCTTTTTATGCTTAACATATTTAAAGACCCTTTATAAAAAAAATATTGAAATTATTGTTATGGGTTACCCAACGGCGTCACTCCTCTCGCGACCATGTGCCGCGTGTGTTTTTAAGTGTCCGAAAGTTTACTGTTCCCGCTTCATTTCGCCCGTTCACTTCACTGATTCTGTATTAAATAAAATGTTTAATTTTTTTTAACTTTAGTTCACTTTTTACATGTTGAAATTAAGACTGTGTGTGCACACGTTTTTATTCCAAACCCGGCCGGGCTGAGAATTTTATTCGACTGGGGCGAGAGTCACTAACTCAATCTCCCACCAGAAAACTAGGCATAGTGGAATTACAATGCCTTCTGCTCTGAATCGTTCGTCATTTCACATTCAACAAGTGCAACTCCCGTGCGTAGGACGTTGACGATATTGAGTGTTCACTGGTCGACGTCACCAATGTGGGCAGGACTTAAACTTATATCCGCCAGCTCAGACCACGTGCAAACAAAATTCATCTTCAAGCCATCTTGTGCGCCTTTGGCTTAGCGTGGGTATGCGTGCCGCCGATGTTAGTGCGTTTGGGCGTAGATGTCACACAGCCGCAAAGTTCTAAGAATTAAGCAGTGGTGTGCGATACGCACATTCCATTGTACTTGCTTCATCACAGTTTCTTTGTTCGAACTACATTTTAGTTAACACGTGGCTGTCCTCACAGATGAAAATGAATTTAAAACATTTTAATAAAATGAAACCCAAAGTTAATAAAATAAAAAGCCCCCTTTTTGCCCCGTTACAATACCCCCCCAATGAGAGATCTTCTGTCGAAACAGAAGAAATCTCATTGCTAAACCCCTAAGAGGATCGGTGAGGATATGTGCCAACAACCCCCCATTAGTTCTTCTACATCATGGGTAAACAACCCCCTGGCTCGGCGACTATGGCCGCAACTGAACGAGATCACTGGACTTCTCTATACGAGATCCCAACACCATAAAATCGAACAGACACGCACCACAGTGCACCTAACCTTCTATCATGCCACCCCAAAATCCAAATCCCTGGTCTTATACCACACCAGATCCTCAACCGATATGTTCCCCCTTGTCATGCATACTGGGTCGCCTTCAGCAATACTGGGCGCATACATATACTTATCAATACATTTTTCAAATTCAAAAATATTTATCGTTAAATTAAACTCATTTATCCTAACATTTGTTTATACATGCATACTAATCAAAACACTTCAATAAACAACAATAGTAATACACCTTAACAATAATACACTTGAAAATAAAACCTCAATTAGATGGCAGGCACAGAAATCAAATTTTTTGTTTTTTCCAAAAAAAAAATTTTAATTTATCAAAATATTATTCTTTATTTATTTCGAAAAAATTTAAAATTATTTAAATCCATTAAACATCAAAAGTGGCATCACTTCATTGCCAAAACTGGTCTTGTTTACAACATCACCCATCAGCTGATCAAACTGGGACAAGTCAGCAACCTTGACCTACATAGGTTATACATAGGCTACATCATAAAATACATAAAACATCTTTAAAATTTCTTCTCTTTAAACACAATGAAACAATAAAAATAAGACATTTAAAATTAACAAAGTATTAATACAATCAACAATAAAATTGACCTTTAAATTACTCAAAATTACACATTTTACAACTTTACTTTATTCTCAAATTCTATTAAAATTTGTCACTTGTTTCCATTAAGTTTATATTTTTTACTATGACTCTCTTTCTTTACCATTCTCATTCTCCATTAGTTTGGGTGATTTAATTATTCATAACAACGTGATTGTATCAACTTAGCATTTATACATTTATAATCTCCCCTCTGACTCTAACATCACTAACAGCTTTAATTAATATGACACCCAACTCTATCAAAACATCTATCAAACATTCTCTAAACCCAACTTACTACTCAACTCAAATCGCATCATTCTACCCTTATATAAAAAAAAATACTCTCTACCCCTTTGTACTCAGGATGTGTGTTCCCCCCCCCCCAAAGCTCATTCCCTTATCTGGTTCCTGGACTTTACCTAAGGCAACCCTTTCCGGTGCTTAATGGTCCCTTCCCGTCCCAACCCTTTTGTTGTGGACTCCTACCACACCACCCCCTCTTACAAAATTCCCAACAACTCTAATTACCATTCTCATTACATCACTTCAACTACAACAAAATATCATCATTTACTTATTACATCAATATATCAATCAATACTCTACATATATTCCCCATAACTACTGTGTCACTATTACATCTCAAATTCTCCATTACATTAATTCACAACAATATTTATTCATCTCTATTACCACTTTAAACTGAACATGGACTGATTTAAATGTCCTAACTCCATATTAATCACCCAAAATCTACCTTTTACTGTCTTTTACAAACCATTTAAAATTCTTAACTACATCAAATTACTTCTATCATTTAAATCAAAATCTTTTAACACATTAAAACCATTATATTCAAACATTAGTTACATTGGAAATTAGCAAACAATTTATAAGTGACATTCTACAGTGGATCAGCTGATTTTCTTTGCAAGGTGAATGACCTTACCACAAACACATTTCAAAATTATACAAATTACACATTCTATCAACACTTACCTCTAACACAATAAAATAATACATTTATAAGGCAGAATAAACACAGTGTAATAAACATATGAACACCTATTTATCAAATCATAATACACTTATTTAATTAGTGCAAGAGCGAGTTATCATCTTTAAGTTACAAAATTTTAATTCGTTGCTCGCCTGTGCAACCACCCAGCCACACACACTATTGCTTTTTCATGGTGGACTGTTGCGCCCATGTGCCTCCACAAGGACGGCATTGGTGGAGGAATTTAACATCTCCATGTCCTTGCTTCAGCGTTACATTGGAAATTATTTGGCTATCACCATATCCCTGTTACAAATTTATACGCCGCCCCTAATGCGGGTCTACCACCTGGCCTTGCTGTTCCTACTCGAACAGAGTGGCAGCCGCTGTTCCATAATTCCCGGGATTTCCCCTAAATTCACCCCCCATCAATTTCTAATATAAACCAATTTCAAGCCAGCTATGGTCAAGGTTCTTAATTTATGGCCATAGCTGACCGCTAGCCAAAACCACGATTAGTGCTGGTAAGGCAGTAATCGCCCGAAAAGTCGGGGAAATCATCTCTACTTTCAGGCATGTTATCATCATCATTTATATGCACGGCACAGCAATTTATCAGGATACAATATAAAATTGTACAAAAGGGTGTGCCGTGCATTTTACACCATTTTGGCCTCCGATGGAAGTAACACTCTCTGTTACCCCCAACGCTTATCGCTACCTACGGTGGCACATGCCACCACCGTACTAGCCACTTAATAATTAAATTAAACCTTCCACATAACATCACTTCATTATTTCTCATTCACTACATTTATATTCCTCAAAATTTCCAAATTTATTATTAACATTTATTTTACATCACCTTTCAGTTATTATTACTTTTTAATTATAGTTTCTATTTAGTACAATTATCTCAAATTATTTTCATTATTGAATCAAAATCTTTTCACACCTGTAAACATTTTACTCTATCTAATTGGTATTATAAATTTTATACTTACAGTACATCACTCATACACTGTCCTAAATACACAAATAAAACACCAAACACCCTGTACCTTCTGAAACAATTTTAACAACAATGTTATTCCGTACTAAACAATTTAACATTTATTTATTAC
This sequence comes from Magicicada septendecula, assembly GCA_034769895.1. Classification (NCBI taxonomy): domain Eukaryota; kingdom Metazoa; phylum Arthropoda; class Insecta; order Hemiptera; family Cicadidae; genus Magicicada; species Magicicada septendecula. The sequence continues at coordinate 381,532,161 of CM068375.1, read as the reverse complement.
TATCAAATTCACATCTCATAAAATAATTTAAATTCATTATTATATAACATCTTAAATCAGTCAAAAATATTTAAACATCTTCAAATTATTTTAATTAAATTAATTATTGAAAACACAACATTTTAATTACTTTCACCAATTACAGTAATTACAATTCATTCGTTATCCTCTTCAAAATTATTTTTGTTATTAATTTAGACTGCAAAATATTATTTTTATTATCACAACAATTTCTACTACATACACACATTGTTTACCTAACATTTTACAATACACACAATTAATTTCACTATCAATTATTTACAATTCTTCATCATTAATTATTCAGTTTTATCACACTTCATTTTCAAAATCAGCCAGTCAGAACCATAAATCAAAATGTTTAAAATGTCCATTTATTAAGTTTATGTTCAGCCTCCATCATCAAAAATTAGTCTGGGTTTCACATAACAGTTTTCAATTTTATTTACACACATCGTATGGCTATCTTGTGTGTAATAACCATAAAATTTTAGTTCATTCATTTTACCACAATAATCATACATAGGGTTACTTCCTATTATAACTATTTTATCATAAACCAAGTCAACATTATTTTTTTCTGTCCAGTCTCCATTAGTAGTTATATTCAATATCAAATCAATAATTTTCTCACCATAAGTTAAATTATTATTATTTAAACAGGTATCATCAAAATAATTCTCAATCTCTATTTTATAAAGTAAGTATTTCATATCATTTATCTTCACCACTCCTAACATCTCTTTCAACTCATTATAATTTCTCTCCAACTGATATAATTCTATCTCTCTATCAACACACAATTCTCTATCTAAATCTCTCTCATCATAACACCATCTCACTCTTTCAACACCATCCCACACAGAGGGTACTAATTCATAAAAACTTGGGGAACAACTTAAAGACCTCATGTCTTCTAATAACAAGGGACTCTTGCCCTTCAACAACAACATTTTTGAACACCTTGGTTCATCATACATATGGGGAAAATTTACCCTCTGCCCTACATACTCATCTAATCTATCTTGCCACTCTTTCTCTAATTCATCAACACTAATTACTACTCCGTTACAACCTATTACTTTCTCTCTCTCACTTACTCTCTCACTATCTATTTTCAACGTATCACTCTCTGATACCACATTCTTAATTATATTATCATTTTCGACATCATCTTTATCACTAGTTACTTTTTTATTATCATTATTATTTTTACTTTTAATCTGTTCTCCTACTGACTCTACTATTTTCTCAATATCTCGTTTCAATTCGTTACAACTACTTTCGCATTTAATTTTGACTTCATTAATATCAGCCTTAAGTTCGTTAAACTGTCTACTCTGTTCCTCGAATTTAGTGTCAAATTTACTGTTAAATTCACTTTTAATTTCATTAAATTTTATATCGTTATTGTCAAAACAATTATTTATGTTTATCGTATGCTTTTCTAACATTATTTGTATCATTTTTAACATTTCATTACTATCGTCCGACCTTTTACTTTGGAGAGGTGTTGACGGACTTTCTGTTTTATCGTCAGTGAAGCTGACCTCATCGTTATTAATTTTACTCTCCCTACTCGATTTTGGGGTTATTTGAATCCCCAAATCATCTGTACTATTTGTTTCATCTACATTGATTTTTGTTTTATTTTCCTGACTCACGTTTGGAGTCGAGTGAATTTCAACATTATTCATAATATTTGAATTATCACAGTTTTCGACACTAGTCGTTTCATTTACATTGCTTTCATTATTTCCTGCCATTTTTAAGTGGTAATTTTACAAAATTTTGTTTCATTAACTTTTACTCTACATATACACACAATTTTATGTACTATACGTAATTTTTCGTACTGTCACTTAACCTCGAATCACGCTTGCATTCATCTGTAGGTGTGGAATTTTAATTATTGAATTTCTAAAATTCGTTCCAGTTCGAGGCGCCAAATGTGATATTATATTCACAATACAAATAAATAAAATTATTTATTATTTCACTTACCTTAAACAATCTTCTCTCAGCCCAGAGTTACGTCACACGAACGTTGGAATGCAAGAATGATTTAAGGTTATGTCAATAACTAACGCAACTCGCATTTTGTGAATAGAAGTAATTAGAATTTTATTTTACTCTTTACACTTTCAACTTTTAATTGGTTTACTTTAAAATTTTACTCAAAGTTACTCAAATTTCCTGTTAACTTAAATTTCTCTGTCTTCACATCATTAACAGCAACTGTTATTATTTGAAACTTAAACAAGATCTTGAATCATTTTATACAGACTAATACATATTCCTTACTACTTGAATCTAATTATTTTATTCTACTATAGACGACCCAGATTGCTGCACACTCTACACTCATTCCATTAATTTATCCCAACCCTTTTTATGCTTAACATATTTAAAGACCCTTTATAAAAAAAATATTGAAATTATTGTTATGGGTTACCCAACGGCATCACTCCTCTCGCGGCCATGTGCCGCGTGTGTTTTTAAGTGTCCGAAAGTTTACTGTTCCCCCTTCATTTCGCCCGTTCACTTCACTGATTCTGTATTAAATAAAATGTTTAATTTTTTTTAACTTTAGTTCACTTTTTACATGTTGAAATTAAGACTGTGTGTGCACACGTTTTTATTCCAAACCCGGCCGGGCTGAGAATTTTATTCGACTGGGGCGAGAGTCACTAACTCAATCTCCCACCAGAAAACTAGGCATAGCGGAATTACAATGCCTTCTGCTCTGAATCGTTCGTCATTTCACATTCAACAAGTGCAACTCCCGTGTGTAGGACGTTGACGATATTGAGTGTTCACTGGTCGACGTCACCAATGTGGGCAGGACTTAAACTTATATCCGCCAGCTCAGACCACGTGCAAACAAAATTGATCTTCAAGCCACCTTGTGCGCCTTTGGCTTAGCGTGGGTATGCGTGCCGCCGATGTTAGTGCGTTTGGGCGTAGATGTCACACAGCCGCAAAGTTCTAAGAATTAAGCAGTGGTGTGCGATACGCACATTCCGTTGTACTTGCTTCATCACAGTTTCTTTGTTCGAACTACATTTTAGTTAACACGTGGCTGTCCTCACAGATGAAAATGAATTTAAAACATTTTAATAAAATGAAACCCAAAGTTAATAAAATAAAAAGCCCCCTTTTTGCCCCGTTACACCATGTTGACTGGAATTATAGTCAAATTTATCAGACTTCCAAATTGAGCAAAGGTTTTTCTAAGGTTTAATAGCATTACTTATATAATTATACTCTGAATAACCAAATCAGGCTATTTTTTTATTTATGATGTACGTCAACTACAATCTCTATAGATGTTAGGATATAGCTACAACTCAACTACATATTCTTTCCTAAATATTTATGTAACACAAAAGTTTAACAGACGTGAACACGATGGAATATTTCAGTTGGCAGGCTAGGGTGAAACAGAAAATGGAACACCCAGTGACGTCCTGTTATATGCTGACTTGTCATATATAGATCACCACAGCTGTATCTTAGAAGCACTGCAGGCATTTCAGCATTATGTAACAACTGATAAATTTTGTGCTGGTTACACTAATGGTAAGGTAACTTCTTATTTTCAATTTCTACTTATAATTCTCATACTTATGAATATACAGTCATTTTTTACATTCACACTTGATACTTTAATGGATCTGTTTCTTATAGGTACTGGTGCTGCTAATGGGGACAGTGGAGGAAGCCTAACGTTTGTTTGGGATGACTTGCACTATGTATATGGAATTGTCAGTACTAAACTAAAGGACGAAACATCATTTATAACTTTCACAAATGTCAGTAATGTGGAATTATTTATCTGGCTTACTAGTGTTAAGCATTCATTTGATAAAGCAAATCCAGAAACATAAACCACACTTAATTTCATTTTAAGTATCTAAATGCATTAAAAAATGAATAGACATACTACTGAAAATGCTATGTACAGGCCTATAATACAGTCATTTTGTTACTTATTCTATGATTTGCTCAAAATCAAAATTTTTACACCTCCAGCCATGATTTAGATAAAACAAAACACAAAATGTGTAAAATTTCATTAACAATTTAATGTAAAATGTGACTGTTAGAGGAGAAATGAAAGGTAAACAAGTAAATGATATACCAGCCGGTTGTCGTTCAAAGTGCTAGTGGAGACCATACAGTAAATGTGTCTTGTAACTATTGTAAGAGCTGTGCTACAAAAAATTCATTGTTCAGTTTCTCTAGTGTTACCAGAAGTGTTAGTTAAATGTGTTATATATGGAATGAAGACAAAATTCTGCAGATCACAGTAGTGTGTACACATATTATGTCAGTAAACACTTTCCTGAGTTTCATACATAGCCTGGTATATTTGAAAGTCTGAAGAGACACGTTTCATATAACTTTAAAAAATAGTAGTAAGCAACAAATGTGTTAATTTATTGAGTAGATGTAACCTGACAGTGAGAAATTTGTACATAAAGGACTATGTTTTATATATTTTTCAAGAACTTTATTTAGCAGAACATTTGTTATTATAGAACATCGATAACCGCTTATGAACTACTTTTTATTTATCTTATTTAAACAAGCAAGACACAGGTGGAGTTCTATTATCTGTGATGACAGTAAATTCATGTTTTAATGTTGTGTCACTTGAAAGAATATCAGTCACCTCCGATTACAGTAACTTCAGTGGCTTCAACTTATGGTGCCTATGTTGAAATAATTCACCATACTTTTGTAAGTCTGGTATAAGTAAATAAATGATTACAGGGGCTATACCAAGGGACTGGTGAGACAAATTGGGTTTATAAGAAAAAAATTATTCAAATCATTGGCCTATTGGACAAACCACCTCATGGAGTACAACCCACATTTTGTTTTACAAATTACAAAAACTGAAATACTAAAAGTGAGTTGCCATTTTTAATGGTATAGTTCATAAAACCTGTCACTCACCATTAGTTTTAAGCATTGATACCAAACCATAAAAATTGTGCTTTCTCAATGAATCATCACAATGTCAAAGATTATATAAAAATTCATAATTTTTTACTTGTCCCCCCCCCCAAATTGGCATTACTGAAGTCGCGTGATAACTGCAGTAGTTCTGTATGACCAAATGCATATGTAGCATTTTTTATTTTTAACTCATATTTTCCTAGTTCAAACGGTTGAGTCTGCTGTAAATTGTTGGTATATATTCATTATTTTCAACTGTAGCAGTTAGCAGTGTTACAGGTAAGAAGACTATAATACTTATTATGTATGTATCATGTAGATAGATTATCAGTTTACACAACATTTATTGAAATGTAGTTGTGCTTGTCTACTTGCTCTACAACAAGATCACGGACAATCATACTTGATTTTGGAAATTGTACACTAGTAACATTAGTGTCCATAAATGCAAAACTTCTATAGTTCAGTACTACAAGCATATAAATACAGTTTTGTACATTTTTTTTAATATGCGAAAGATAAAATTTGTGTATGTGTGCTGCAAATTTAAGTTTAATGTTGTGTTTTATAAGTGTATAAAATATAAATTACATAATATTTTGATATAATTATACACATCAGGTTTATACATTATTGCTTTAGATAAGTTTAAAATTTCAAAAATTTGCCTTTAATATTATATTTTTTGTACAAACATGTTGTTTACTGTAAAATCAGTTTGGTGTTTTAGAATTATTCCTCAAAAATCAGTTGATACTGAGGGAGTTACCTGCAATTTGCCTTACTAATTAAGCCTTTCCGTCAAATTGAGAACCACAATTTTTGTTGTTATTTCGTTACATGTAAGACGATATACCCTTTTTTTAAAACGGGTTTGGTCTGGTAGTGAGTTCAGAAAACTTAGGCCTAAGTCATCTAGAGAGAAAGTAGTAAAACTTATGCTTCGTCATTGGGGAATTGGCTAACCTTAATCTGAACTAATGAACAATGTTGACGAAAGACAAGGTTGGAAAACTATTCTGGACAACGGGCTTTTCATTAGAATGATGATGGTAAAGTTCTTGAGTTGGAGAATAATTCTGATGAAGAAATATTAAGTTGAACCAACAAAGAAGATGGCTATACCTCGTTAAACTCAAGTGAAACCCTTTTTGATAAATCCAGTGTTGGCTTTGTGAAAAGCACATATATCGGGAAAATCATCTACAAAACCCATTGTGAACAATGGAGAGGGAGGACGATTGGTATTATTGAAAAATACTGACGATGGAAAAATACTGAATATACATACTAAAAAAGATGCTACTTTAAATACATCAACAAAGCACCTTACACTGAAAAACCACATTGTTGAATTGTCAGAAGTGTACACATGTGGAATAAACTTAATAACACTACCTTCAACTCTAAGCAAAATGGAAACAGTATATGAAGATGCTGCAAAATGGCCAACACACTGTATGTTAGACAGCAAACAACTAGTTAAACTAGTTGAGTGAGGTTGACAAACCACAGACATATCAAGATACCACTTTCCTTTGTCAAATGATGATAGGCACTGTGATTCAAAATAGTTTACCCAAGACCAGCCAAATGGCAAAAGAGTTAAGAGGTTAAGAGGATTTATCATACAGCCAGTCAGGAGATTTCCCATGTTTGCCTTTCTTTGTCAAAGGGCAGCAAAATTGGAGTGTTCTCTGATGTGGAGAAAGGTTTTAATGACTGCAAGCACCCAACCAAATCCACTCACTAAAATTAATGAAACAGCTACATCAGATTGAAAGAGCTAGAAATAAGAATTAAAATGGCACTACAGTTATCCAAAGACGTATAGAAATTGAGGCGGAAAAGTGACACAATATACTTGAAGTTATTGTGGATGTAATTTGTCATTGCGCAAGACACAACTTGCCGCTTAGGGAAGATTTGGATTCAATTGGTATAAAAAATTGTGGCATATTTTTAAATACACAAAGTGTGGGGTTCTTTTTGATTTGCAGTGGACTGTATTGTCAAAATAAATAGTTAAAAGGCTTTATTCCCATGTAATCAGCAATGCATAAAAATTAAGCGTTTACTGACCTTGTCCTTGTGCGTTGTAAATGTCCTGTTGTAAGCAACACTGGTGATTTTCTAGGCAGTCCTAAACTTAACAATAATATCCCAACAAACGTTAAACACATAAATAAACACATGAAAAAAAGCACAAAGTAAAATAACAAGAGCGTTGAATAGTCTTTCTATTCTTGCGGTATGCGTGTATAAACGAAAAAGAACTGAACTGCACGATATACCGTACACTACAGGAAAGAAAAACGCTCTAACTATGACTGCTGATTACAATGTGAATTGAACTTTGAAACAGGTAATGGGAGTGCATTCTATTAGAGATAATGAAATATAGATAGGGTGAGTTTAACTATTGTTATAAAAACAAAATATCTGACATACCGGCCCCTTTGAACCAACTGGTTCAACAAGAAACATTAAAAGAACATAAGGACAAATTTGATCCTTTGGAAGAGTATAATAAAACTAAATTATAAGGGGCAGTAGCCAATTGACTGGTCGAGGATTTTAGTAAATGGGAAGACGGGATACCTTAACAGAAGGACGGGTCAAGGTTCCACCGGCAGTCTTCATGTTGACGACACGTACCACTCCATCATTCCCTGGAGATACGGAGATGACTCTCCCGAGCTTCCACTTGAGGGGTGGCAGGTTTGTTTCATGAATAACGACTAAATCTCCTATTTTGAGATTTTCTTGAGGTCTGATCCATTTGGACCGTTCTTGAAGTGTGTGGAGGTACTCCATTTGCCATCTTTTCCAGAGATGTTGTGTGAAGGCTTGAACCAATTTCCAGCGTTTTATGTGATTAAGTGGTGCATTGGTTAGTTGAGGTTCGATCAGGGCATTAAGAGGTCCTCCAGTTAGAAAATGTCCTGGTGTAAGAGGTTGAAGATCTGAAGGGTCATTCGAGAGAGGAGCTATCGGCCTCGAATTAACGATAGCTTCAACACGCACAACTAAGGTGGTAAATTCTTCGTACGTTAAAATGTGTTCACCTATGACTCTGGTGAGATGATATTTTGCACCTTTAATGGCACGTTCCCAAAGTCCACCTTGGTGAGGTGCACGCGGAGGAATGAAATGGAATGTGATACTGTTGTTCGTAGCAAAATCTTGCATCTCTGGTTGCTTCATGAGATCTTGAAAACATCTTTTGAGCGAAGAAGCAGCTCCTATGAAATTAGTCCCACAATCAGAGTACAGGTCTGATACAAGACCTCTCCTAGAGATGAATCTCGTAAGGGCTGCAATGAAGGCGTCTGTAGTTAAATCAGTAACCACTTCCAAGTGTACAGCTTTTGTTGCAAAACAGATGAACAGGCAGAGGTACACCTTTATAGGCTGTATCCTGCGAAGTGTAAAAAACTTGACCGTGTAAGGGCCAGCATAATCAACTCCAGAAGTGTTGAAACAACGAGTAGAGGTAACACGACCGGCTGGTAGATCACCCATGAGCGGAGACGTGTTTGTTGATTTTGCACGAAAACATCGTACGCATTTAAATATTCTTGAGCGTATAACACTGCGGGCGGAGAGGATCCAAAAGCGTTGAGATAGTGTTGCTTGGAGGAACTGGGGACCAGCGTGCAGGTACATGCCATGATAGTAATCAATGAGTAAATGAATAGCGACATGATTTTTTGGCAGAAGAATAGGATGTTTGGCATTGTAAGTAAGCGCAGAGTTTTTCAGTCGACCTCCGACACGGACTATTCCTGCAGCATCAATAAAGGGTGCTAGACGTTGGATGCGGTTTGAGCATGTCCTTTTCTTGGAGAGTAGATCTATGTCTTCTGCAAAGTGAAGTCTCTGAATGAGCCAGCAAATGCGGTTACAGGCGTTATTTAATTCAGTTACTGTAAATGATCCACTTATGGTGGTTTTAAATTTCAAACGGGTTATAAAGCGAAGGACATAAGCCATTACATGAAGAAGAGTCTTCCAAGAAGAAAACTTTGTAAGAAATCCAAATGTTGGGACTTCTTTTGTGGTCATCATAAGATTAAGCACATTTGGTTTCATTTCAGGAATAGACTCCTCCGAAATTGGATGAAGGATAGATTGTGGCCAGGTCTGCGTTGATTTAGCGAGCCATGGTGGTCCTAGCCACCACTGACTATGTTTCATCAGAACCGTGGGTGTCAAGCCTCGAGAAGCACAATCAGCAGGATTGTCAACAGTTGAAACATATTTCCAGACGTGCGGTGAAACTAAGTCTTGTATTTGTGCCACACGATTAGCAACATACACCTTGAGACGAAAAGATAGAGTGCGTATCCAAGATAGAACTACTGTCGAGTCGCACCATGCTGAAATGTTGTCAAGCTTGTGATGTTGTGAGAGCTGTTCTGTACAGTAATGTAGCAATTTGGCTAACATGTGCGCACCACAAAGTTCCAAGCGGGGAATAGTCACACGCTTCAGTGGAGCTACTCTTGATTTTGCGATCAGCAGTCGTATGTTGACATCTCCTTCTGCGTCTTCTGTGCGCAGGAAGACACAAGCTGCATATCCGGATTCACTTCCATCTGAAAATCCATGAAGCTGGATATTGACTGCAGTTGCTAAGGATATGAAACGTGGTATCCTTAGCTTTTCTATTTCTGGAAGTTCTTTCACGAATCGTGACCACTTCTCGGAAATATGATCAGGTAATGGAGAATCCCAATCTAAGCCTAAGGTGCATACATGCTGCATTAAGACTTTAGACCAAAAAACTATTGGGGATATCCAACCACAAGGGTCATAAATCTGAGCAATTGATGAAAGTAAAGTTCTTTTTGTGTAATTACTTGAAGGTGTATGCATCACATATGAAAAGACATCAATATCTGGGATCCATTTTAGCCCTAATACACTTGAAAATGGCTGTTCCGACGTGCGTAACATGAGGGGTGTCTCATGATTATCTTGCATGACATTTTCTAAGAGTTTAGGATGGTTTGAAGACCACTTGCTCAGTTCGAATCCACCCTTTTTCAAAAGTAAAACAACATCCTCTTGAAGGTGGAGAGCTTCTTTCAGAGAATTGCTCCCTAATAGAGCATCATCAACATATATTTGCTGTTGGAGTGCTTCAACAGCAAGTGGATGATTTTTTCCTTCGTCCATAATGAGCTGTTGTACTACTCTATTAGCAAGGTAAGGCGAGGACGTCATACCATAAGTGACAGTAGTCAATTGGTAGACCTTTAGCGGGACTGAAGTGTCTTCTCTCCAGTATATTAACTGAAAGATCTGATCATCTTCATGGATGGATATCTGCGTAAACATTTGTTTGATATCACAAGAGAAAACAAATTTATGTTGACGAAAGCGAAGAATTATATCAGTAATGTCATTGTGCAACTTTGGACCCTGATGTAGAATGTGGTTCAGTGAGACACCTGAAGAAGATGGTGCTGATGCATTGAAAACAACACGGATTTTCTCATCTTTAAAAACGCCATGATGTGGCAAAAAGTAATGCGGCTTGTTCAGAGATGGCACAGATGTGCACAGTTTCATGTGCCCACATGCTAAGTAGTCATTCATAAAATTGACATACTTCTGTTTAAACTCAGGTTGAGATTCAAATTTGCGTTCCAGTGTATTAAACAGGCATTTTGCCAAAGTTGTAGAGTCACCTAGTTGAGCAGGGTTTCCGCTGAAAGGCAAGTGACAAACATATCTGCCGGAGGCATCTCTCTTATGAGTAGAGACGAAGTGAGCTTCACATTTTTCATCTTGTGGAGCGAGTTTTGTAGTGTGAGGTGGTTCCTCTATGGACCAAAAACGTTGCAATGTTGCGTGCAGATCACGATCATTCGTCGATAAAAGAGTCACTAAGCCTGAGTAAGGATTAGACTTAAGTGAAACAGGTGTCGGACCAAGCACAACATAGCCAAAGATTGTATTGACAGCGTATGGCATATTCTTGCCGAGATTGATAAAGGTACCATTAAGAGTCAATGCAAATAAATCTGCTCCAATCAGAAGGTCAACTGGACCCGGAACATCAAAAGTTGGATCCGCTAGCATATAACCTTTGAGTCGCTCTTTAATTTCTGGTGGGAGCTGAACACGAGGCAGATTGCATGATATTTTATTAAGAATCATGACTGGGTGAGATTTTGCTAAAATATTCCCACTGAGCGAAGACAATGTCACAAAGGTAAGTCCCTTCGTTTTCACTGGGGCTGTAGAGATGCCACTAAGTTCTGGAACATCTGTTTGAGAGCGGTACAAACACAACGTCTTTGCACAACTTTCTGAAATAATTGTTGTTTGGGATGCACTATCAAGCACAGCTCGTACAACTGCTGCATTTCCATTGGCAGATGTGATATGCACCAAAGCGGTTGCGAGTAACACAGTGTTATTCTGGTTGCAAGAAACACCTATCAAGGTAGTATCCTGGTGACACTCTGCAGAGTGGTTTTGCTTATTCATCATCGTTTCAACAGAAGGGCACAAGGTAGGTCTATTTGACTGAGTCAATTTTTGTTGCGGTTGTGCGGAGCGGTTCTCAACAAAAAAATGTAGTAGGCTATGGTGACGCCTATGACATACATTGCATGTGTGGACGGACTTACAGGTGACTAACTTATGTGTTCCAAAACAATTTTGACACAAGTTCTTATTTTTAACAAAAGCTTGTCTCTCTTGTACAGTAAGTGCGGAAAAATCTGCACATCTATATATGTTGTGTGAATTTGATGAACAGAAGATGCAATGCTGAGTGTGAGTAGTGACCATCGCTATTTTGTGCGGTTTAAACTGGTTTTTATTCATTTTAAAGCCACTGATTTTTTGAGAGGTTTGAAGAGAAGGTTCATTTTTTGAGATGATATTAGTTAAACCTGCTGCCTCTTTGCAAGAACATTCATTTTCTAAGAATGTAATTACTTCTGTAATGGTAGGAACATTTTGTAAATTATCTCGCGAACGTTCAAGTTTGGTCCTGAATTCCGTGTCAAATCTACGCAAAATATATGAGGTCAACAACAAACTTTCACTAGTAATATCATGTCCTAGTGCTTTGAGCGCTTGATAATTTTCATTGTAGGTCGACAGGAAATTCCTCATTTGTTTAACTGAAGGATTGTGCAATTGTGGTAACTCAAATATATTGTTTACGTGAAGTGTTATCAACAGTCTAGAATTTTGATATCTTTTTAGCAAAGTTTGCCAGGCTATGGCATAGTTTGTATTAGTAACAGGCAATGATTTAATTAAATTTAGCGGCTCGTCAGTCAAACAAGAAAGCAAGTATGTAAATTTCTCCACATTAGAAATGGTTTCATTTTTGTGCACTGCATTTTCAAACAGACTGTGAAAGGCTACCCATTTCTCAGGTTGTCCAGAAAATGTTCCCAAGTTTAAGCGAGGTAAATTTACGGTGGGAGTGGGTGCAACTAGTTGTGGTGCACCAGTGTGAGACTGATCCAAGGTTTCCTGCGGTTGCGATGGTAGAAGAGGAGCACACAAACTTTGTATAGATATATTTAAGTCTGATATAGAATCTTGTAATCTTGAAATCTGTTCATTATCCAGATCTTCTGGTAAAGGTGTTGTACTAAATAGTTTATTTATAAGCCTTTCAAATTCAGCATATTTATTTTCTGCGGTGGAACTAAGCAAACTAACTTTTCGTGTTTGCTGTTCAGTTAAATTACCTATACCAATAACCTCAAGAGCAACAATTTGCTTGTTAATATTATGAAGCCTACTCTCAATCAGTTCACTTTGCTTCACAAAAGAAGAAAATCTCATTTTGGTAATTTATTAATACACTCGGTTTAAAAAACAGATTCAGATGTAAATAACAAAAGTGTTCTGAGTAAAAGTTGTAATTCACAATGTTCTTCCACTATTCAGTAATTTCCAGTCCAAATAATTTTAATTTATTTATTTTTTATCACTCTAATACCAATAGCGTAGATGACAATAATAATGGTAATATGGTAATAAAGGAATATGGCTACTGTATTTTAGAAACTAATACAGAGGTCGGTTTTGAAGAAACACACTACACTTCAGAACTATGCTTGCTAGATAAAACATGAAATAACACACGCTGCACAATGAATCAATAAAACTATGCTTGCATGAAAAAACAAGAGAAAATCATAACAAAATGAAAAGAGCACTGAGTATTGGCAATACTTGACAGTAGTAAATAATTTTTTTTTTTTTTTTATATAAGAGTTTACAATAATTCAATAAACATAATAATAATAATAAAGAGCGTAATAATTAATAAAAATCTTGCTTTCCAACGTGCTGGATTCTGAATGAAAGATGCTATCCGGGCTGGACGGACCAAAAATGTGGGGTTCTTTTTGATTTGCAGTGGACTGTATTGTCAAAATAAATAGTTAAAAGGCTTTATTCCCATGTAATCAGCAATGCATAAAAATTAAGCGTTTACTGACCTTGTCCTTGTGCGTTGTAAATGTCCTGTTGTAAGCAACACTGGTGATTTTCTAGGCAGTCCTAAACTTAACAATAATATCCCAACAAACGTTAAACACATAAATAAACACATGAAAAAAAGCACAAAGTAAAATAACAAGAGCGTTGAATAGTCTTTCTATTCTTGCGGTATGCGTGTATAAACAAAAAAGAACTGAACTGCACGATATACCGTACACTACAGGAAAGAAAAACGCTCTAACTATGACTGCTGATTACAATGTGAATTGAACTTTGAAACAGGTAATGGGAGTGCATTCTATTAGAGATAATGAAATATAGATAGGGTGAGTTTAACTATTGTTATAAAAACAAAATATCTGACACAAAGGTTTGTAGTTCATTACCATCCTCCATCATCACAATCCACAAAGTAAATTAATTAAGACTGGAGAGTGTGTTCCAAGTTACAATTCTCCAAAAAAGTTTGATCTGTAATACTGTAGCCGGTGAAAACAGCACAGTACTACTCTATGAATTTTGGTCGACTGCATTCTTGATACTGTACACACAGAGCAAACGAGTCAAATACTCAGATATGTGGGTATTTCAGATGAGAACTGCAAAATTGAAGAAAGTTACATTGACTTTGTTGTTAGGCATAAAAAACAGTACAAGGCCTATTAGAAGAAATTTTGGCAAAGCTCAAAGAGGATGGTTTAATCATTCAGGAATGCCAAGGGCAAGGGTTTGATAATGGCTCTAATATATCAGGGTGGGTGTCCAGACTTGTGTCAACCACGTGAACGAACGGGTAAGATTTATTCCTTTGTTATGTTGGCTATAACTTGAATCTAATAGGCACACATCTGCCAAGGTATCAGTTATAATGTGCAACTGAGGTTTTTTGGTTAATTAAGTGCAACATTCATTTAATTTCTTCAGTAGGAGATGGGAAGACCTGACAAAAAACAATGCTGAAAACTAAATGGGGGGACATTGATCATCTAAGCACCAAGTGGAAGCTCTTAAAAATAATTTAACAGGTATTCATAGAGTGCTTCAAGAGAGGTGAATATAGAGTACCAATTGGAAGTCGGGTATTATATCTGGAGCTCTGCATATTCTAAACCACATAGATTTTGAATTTGTGTGCTTCTTAGAAATGTGGAAAAAGAATTTGCTAACAATACATTTTACCAACAAACCCTTGCAAGAAAATATACATCACTGGATTTGGCTGCTAAATTAATTGTACAGTTGTCCACATGCATACAATCACTTTGTGATGAGGGTATTGGACACTTCATGTATAAAGCCAGAGTTGTATATGATGAAATTACTATAGAAAGTAGGTTACTTATAAAAGAGTCTGAAAAGTTAAAAAGATGCTGTCAAAGATAGCAAGCAATGAGGATATTTGCTTTCAGCTCAAGAGCCTTTTCAACAAGAATGTTTCAGGATATATGGGAGGCTTATGATCGAGATGAAAAGGTGATAACAATTATGTGACAAGATTTCATCAGCATTCAGGTTATTGTCATGCCATGTTCTGGAAGGGAGTTCCGTGGCAGATTTTGGCAAGTTGTACAACTGTTATGTTGATACTTTTGAACTGGTAAATGAAATTGGCAGCTCCAAATTTCAAACTACAGATATTTGGAGCTGCATCATAATGTTTCTCACTATTCCTATGAATGTAGCATCACTTAAAAGAATTTTTAGTAAATTAAAACTTGTAAAGAACTATTTAAAATCATCATTAAATGAAACCAAGTTAACAAATTTCAAACTCTTCATCGAGTATGAAAAGGGTTCAAAAATAGACTTGATAAAATTATTAATCAGTTTTCTTTAACAAAAGCATGAAAATTGCTTCATTATGTTTGTTAACTTGTATAAAAGTCAATCATATGCTGTTTGCGTTTGGCCATAAAATGTAGTGTAATTATAGACAACAGCCCAACAATATTGTTCACAATTTACACAAAATAAACTAAACACACTTTTCTTTTGTAAAGCATATTTATTAATTAAACCTTACACGTTCTATATTTATGCTACTTTGTCTTTCATGGTTGTGATGATTGTAGAAAAGGAAGTTACGATAGAAAATCACAGGAATAGTATGTTGTTTCTGGTAAATGCGGTGAGAGGGGGTGGGAACTGGGTCATTTTGCCAAGGGTACTGTAACCTCTATGTCTCTCTGTAGAAGCAGGATATCTGTTACTCAAATATTTGACATAGATATACAGAAGTACTTAATTTTTACATCACAAATATGGCGATATCGGAAAAACAAAATTTGGTCCACTGATAATTCAGGTATATTAGGTAATCAAATACACATTTAAATCAACTTTCCATAGTGTGAGAAACTGGTAAGAGGGAAAAATCTTTTCTACAGAAAAGTTATAGAAGAGCATTTAGTACTGTGTAGATCTAATCATGAGACTTATGTACAGGTAACTAAAACCTCCAATTCATTGCTCCTTCTCTAACTCCCTCTCATACACACATGCACACGCGCATACACATTCACATTTTGAGGTACCTAAACATTGATGTCCCAGATTGTAGTAGCCTCAGACATTCTATAGGAAACCATAGTCTACACTATCCTAAAGTAAATGTGTTTGTTATACTGAGTGGGCTAAAAGTAAGTATACAGTAATGCAGTAATTACTGTATATTTCTTTACAGGTATTGTCCATGATGGAAGGGAACTTAAGTAAAGAACAAAGAAAGTGGATTTTGAAGCAGTTCAGGAAATTGAAAGTCCCGAGCTTATGTGCACAGCATGGGTAGAAGCTTTTAATATTCCCCCACCGAAATTGACAACTTATTGCATCTGAGATGTTTGATTGCAACGGGTTCAGTGGCTAATGGCACTCCGAAATGTTTGACAACTTATTGCATCTGAGATAAGTTATATTGCAACGGGTTCAGTGGTTAATGGCACTATACGCTGTCCAGGCAGTGAAGGCGGCTAGAGGATTAGGAGACCCTCACTCACACACACACACACTGACAGGCCGCCTAACAATAGACAGGGACAGGTCTTTGACCTGCGCTGCTGTCTTTTTAGTTACAGTCCACTAGAATAAATTAAATTTTATTGTCGTGCTTAAACTTTTAATTTTGATTGTTCCATTGAATTCAGACTGTAATTTCATTTAAAATAAGTCCAAACACGAAGTTTTTAAGGCGATATTCAAATGTTTTACATTTATTTGTTTATTTTGAACTATTGTTATTGTTAAACTTTAGAACACCATCTAAGCGACTATTATTAAAAATGATGATTATTAAAAACTAAGTTACTGATCATCTTATTTATTTTTCAACTATTTTTCTGTGACACTCCCTTTAATATGAAATATTTTTACAAACTGATTTTTGATTTTAGAACTTGACCTCGAAATTACGAGAATCTTAAAAGCTCGCCCTGGCCATTTTTTTGTTTTTAACTTCCGATTCACCGATTGTGATACTCGATAAAGAGCAGATTGACGACCCACCTCTTTATTGTTATAACACTGAAAAAATTAATCAACATATGTAACAGATTTTAATATATAGATATAAAGATTATTTTCAAACCCCATATTTTTATTTCAAATAAACAATATATGAAATAATAGTTGTTATACGTAATCGAAATAATTGTTTGTCTTTTTACTAGCACGAACTTTTAAAACTGTTATTTATTATAAAAATATTATATATTATTGTTTTACAGACACACAAAATGAAATGTGATATGTATCTATGTAAATATATTAAAAAATTACTGTCCATCTTATTAAACTTTAACTATAACTTGAGAGGACGAGGTAGCGCGTCAGAAATTAAATGTGTATTATTGTATCCCGTAATTTGGAAAATAATTACCGGTATTACAGATTTCAGTAACATGCAAGAGAGACGTCCCTTCCTTACTTGGTTTACACTTAGTCGCTATAGTCGTTTTTCCAGATAGAGAGAGTATTCACCCTCAAACCAACAAACAGTAGAGGTCATTGCTCGTGCACTGATTACCCGCTGATTAGTCGTTAAATAGCTTGCACGGGGTAGTGAGACCAGCAAGTCTTGTCAGAGAGCAGATCTGTCGCGTATACTGTGAGTGAATCAGTTCATTTGTGGTTAGTGTATAGTTGATTTGTGATTATGAGTCCTTGTAAAAAACGCCAAGTTTACATACTCAATGCAGAACAATGATTGCTTCTGTTCTGTTCTATTTTGAGAAAGAGAAGAATAATGGAGGTCCTTTACTTAATACTAAGAAAGCAATGCAGAGAACAGCAGATGCTTGTGGCATTTCGTTGAGAACAATACAACGTATCAATGCAGAGATTAAAAAAAGTTTGGAAAATCAAGACGATCCCTGTGTAATTGAAGATATTGATTTAATCACAGCTGAGGACGATCAAAAAGATAACACCTTAAACACCACCAAGAGGGAAAATATTATTATTCATACTCCTCGGAAGAAAAGTTTGAAGAGAAAGCGGCCAGTAACAGACATGGATGACTTCGACAAAGGAGCTATTCGACATCACATGTTGAGCTACTATGCTCGAAAAGAAGCGCCTACCCTCAGACAACTTTGTGTGTCACTTCAAGAAGCTGGACTGTATATGGGAGGAAAATTTTCACTGAGCTCGCTATTATCAGACATGGGATTTCAGTACAAGAAATTTAGCAGCAGAAAAATCCTCATGGAAAAGCCGTCAGTGGCCCTGTTAAGGTGTCATTTCTTAAGAAAGATGCGTGAAGTAAATATTACAAACACTATATTTTTGGACGAGACCTGGATCAATGAAAACACGAGAAAGGACACTGGTTGGACTGATGGCACTATCCAAGGAACTCTCGGCGGCCCTCTGGATAAAGGCAAACGATTGATCATCTGTCATGCTGGTCGCTACGATGAATATACAAAAAGCCAGCGAGATCGGGGGCTGATATAATCAGCCACTAGCAGTTCCAACAATGAAAGGGCCATTTAACCAGCTTCTGGCATCCAAAGGGAGTGTCTCAGAAAAATAGTTGAAAAGTAAATTAAATGATCAGAATCTTAGTTTTTAATAATAACATTTTTTTAATAACAGTCGCGTAAATAATTCTCAGAAGTTTAGCAATCACAATATTTCAAAATAAACAAATAACAATAAAACATTTGAAAATCGTCGTATAAACTTCGTGTTTGGACTTATTTTAAATGAAATCACAGTCTGAATTAAATGGAACGACCAAAACTATAAGATTAAGCAGAATAACAAAATTTAATTTATTATAGTAAACTGTATTTAAAAAGACAGCAGAGCAGGTCTAGTGCCGGCCCCTGTCTATTGTTAGGCGGCCTGCCAGTGTGCGTGCGTGAGCCAAGGGTCTCCTAATCCTCTAGCCGCCTTCACTGCTTGGACAGCGTATAATATTATGGACGCCTTAGGAAATGAAAACTAATATGACAGTCACTATGACATTTGTTAATGGTCCGAAAAAGTCTACACAATTTGTGGTTCAGAAAGTATCCTTCCTAAAAACGTAATTGTGATTCTTAAAGTATAAAGTAATTTAAACTCATACCTCTCTAAACTGTTAGGTACACAGTCTCCTGGAGGACCACCCAGACCCGCAGTTGCAAAAAAAATCTTGCGAGATCATGCTTAACCAAATGTCAAAGAGTTTTGGATATGTTGGATGCATGTTGTAACACAAATGGAGGGCATTTCGATCACTGAAGAATGTTAAAAAACTATATAAATAAGTACTGTCACAGTGCACATACCTGGGAAAACTCAATAATGAAATGCACATAAAATCAACTTAAATGGTATAAATAATAATAAAACAAAACACTATTTAATACTTGAACATCATTATTTATTGCCATTATCTTATCAAACTTATTCTGAGTAGTGTATGGCTACTGTTTATTATACTCAAAACACATTCATTACAGTCTGTCTGCTGGCACTTTTAATTCGCTTCCTACACTTACATGGTCCGGGAGTCTTTTAACAAAAATTTTAGTGCACTTAAATTACTAAGTGTTACAATGGTTTCACCGACTGACATGTTGAAACAACAAAGTTCAAATAATTGTACACTTGAGAAATCGTTACTACAAAATTAATGACAATTTAAAAGAACAAAATAAATCAATAAACACCCACCCACAATAATTCGCAATAGTCACTTTGTAACAAACTGCAAGGCACAACAAAAACCCTGATAACACATAACATCCATAACTAACTTAATAACACTTCTCATAGTACACGGCTAATTGGCTCACCACTTGTATTTATACCCGCCAAAGTGTTTTTTTTTTATGAATTCACGTATTCACTAACTGGCCTTTACCTCAGGAAAATACAATCTTATGAATTTCCTTGTAGTGACTAACAAAATGGACTTCCAATCCCTCTGTTATAAATTTTGGTAAGTCATTGTAGTCCTTTCTATTTTCATCTGGTAAAATAACACATGTTACTCCAACACGTTTAGCCTGTAACAGAAGAAAAAATATAACATAGTAAACTCAACTGTGAAATATAGGCCTCTAAATGCCAAAGATATTAAATATGCCAAATATAGTAAAGAAAATGCTAGCAATATATGCCTCAAAATCAACACAGATAAAAAAATATTAATGCAGACTAGAAGACAAAGAAACTACGGAACAATCGACAATATCAAAATGGTGGACAACTTTAAATACTTGGGAACCATATTAAAAAAAAAAAAATGGCACAGAAGAAGCCAAAATCCAGAACAGGATAGCCCAAGCCAATAAAGCATATTTCGCCACATCAAGTATCTTCAGATCCAAAGACATCCACAGAAACACGAAACTAAGGATATACAAATCAATAATAAGACCCATCCTAACATACGGCTGCGAAATGTGTATCCTGAACTCCAAAGCAGCAAACACTCTCGATATCTTTGAAAGAAAAATATTACGAAGAATCCTGGGACCAGTTAATGATGTACACGGCTGGAGAATGTAACGGTACAAAACTGGTATGCAAAATTTACTTAACCATTTTTAAAATATTTATTTAGAAGCATGGGTAGTGTGACAAAGCATGTATGACGCATGCAATGCAATCCGAATGGGACCAGACGATTACCATATAAGGCGAGGTACGAGCTTAATTATCATCACGTTAGCTCTGAGTCATAAGAGCACCTTGTGCTTCCAATGATACAGCGAGTTTCCGGTGACGAACAACTACAAAAAGCTTCCGGGCTCCAGAGCAGGACGCAAGTAGTGGAACCGCCTCAAACCAGTTTCCAAATGCAAAAATACAACGGAAGTCGGGTGTGGTGATGCTCAGATCAACCAGTCTTGTACTCACCAGCAGAACAAACAGACGTAATTTAACCGTAGCCTCAGGCGTATTTTTGGTAGGCCGAAAGTGTTATAGTAGGCCTACCAAAGAGTGTATTGCAATGTAATACAGCGGCGATAAACTTGGTAATATGATGAAAATACCACAGTGAAGATTATATAACAGTTTTTAACCGGCCAGTTTGAGTGTTTAGTGAGAAAGGATCAGACAACATAGTGCGCAATATTTGGATACTACGTACAGATAAGTAACAGTGTAAAAGCCAATTATTTGGCCAAACGTGGAAAAGTTTATAAAGTAAAACATTAATAATAATGAGCTCAATAAACAGGGAGTAAAGAGAATAGAGAGAGAAAGAGTGAGAGAGTGTGTGAGAGAAAAAGGGGAAAGAAAAAGTAAAAGAGAGTACTGATTTGTATATGAAAATTTGCTTATGGAATTTTATGTTTTATAATTGTTTATAGTATCACATACAAAGAAAGTAAGAAAAACAGAAAGAAGTTAATTTTTGATGATAAATAAGATTTATCATCATAAAACATGTGTTAAGTGTAGTTATTACGCCAAATTACCATAACCTATATTCTGTGCTGAAAGGCTCGCCTAAAATGAACCTGAGTTTAGAATTAAGGGAAATACATTATTGTCTAAATTATTTAATGGGAAGAGTGTTATGGTTTCGATATTGAACCTCAAAATATTGTGGCGACCTTGAACCTTGTTGGGATCTTCTGGTTTTTATAATATTGTCAGAATCGGGGGTAAGTAACGTAAAGTATGTTCTAGCTCATTTTAATTGTAAAGTTACAAGAATAAGATATAACTTTGAATTGTATCAAATGTATAAAGAACCACCGCTAACACAATACATAAAACTACAGCGTCTAAGGTGGGCTGGTGATATAGACAGGATGGGGGAAGACAGAATACCACGAAAACTATTGAATACCACAATCCACTGAAAAAGACCAGTGGGAAGACCAAGGAGAAGATTGGAGGACGCGGTGGATGAGGATGCAAAAGAAATACTGAAAATGTGTTCCTGGAGGATGGCTACCGACAGAAGAGAATGGGGGGAGGGAATTGAAGGAGACCAGGGCCAACAAGGGCTGTAGTGCCATAGGAAAAAAACTTAACTGTGACTACTACAACTTCAATGCTAGCCGAATGCCCATCTGACAAAACAAATATTAACACAAATAATGACAAATATTTTGATTTAATTAAGAAAGTTGTGTAAGTGGTTATAGTCACAAACAGAATAATCACTGTTGCACATCACAATAGAAAAATTATTCCGATTAGTGCTTTCCAGCTTCACAGCTCATCGTCAGATCGGAAATAATCCTATTTCCCACCTTATTCATTTTCTAGTTTTTGTATTATGCTTTCACATTCAATAATGGTTTTTTCTTTATTTAATTCTGGTGGCGGCGCGTATTTTAAACCTTTTGCTAACATTTCTTTTTCTTCTGTATTAAGTTACCTCTGTAAGGTTTATTACTCTTTTTTCATAGTTACTTTAGAGAAATGTTCCTTTTTTAATTCGTTCTTTCTTATTAATTTATTCAACTTATCTCCCTGTTTTTTATTTATCTTTTCCAATTTCTTTTATACGTACCCCAAATCAAAATTATATAGTACCTCTTCTAACTCTAAATAAGAGTATATTCTTAATAACTCTATATGTCTGTCATATAATTCCCTATTATATTTATTTATTAAGCCGTAAAGTGATCTTACGGCTTAATTTTATCCACAACTTCTCACTTTGTTCTTTTACTTTTTTAGCTACCGCATTCTTATTTTTAATTTTAACTTGCGCATATTTTAGAATGACATTATTAGCCAGACATTGTTTATTGAACCATATTTTACTTAACACCCTCTTCAATTTGACTATTAACTTGAGATATTTAAAGACTTTACTTACCTTATTGTTGTCGTTTATTACCTCATTGTTGTCGTCCATTACCTGCCGTCGATTGCACATGTTATCAAACATCATTTATGACAGTTGTAATAAAGTTGTAAAGTTAGTGGTTATAATCGCAAACAGAATAATCACTGTTGCACACCACTATAGAAAAATTATTCCGATTAGCGGTTTCAAGCTTAGGGGAAATAACTTATTTCTGATCTGACAATGATCTGTGAAGCTTGAAAGCGCTGATCGGAATAATTTTTCTATAGTTATTTCCAATCTGACGATGAGCTGTGAAGCTTGAAAGCGCTAATTGGAATAATTTTTCTATAATGGTATGCAACAGTCATTATTCTGTTTGAAATATTTTTATAAAAATGGTGTCAAATTCTAATGCACCAAATTACTACAACTTCATAGTTTATAAATGACGTTGCCTTGCGACTAGGAGTTCGCTCTCCAAAGACTAACGGAAGAAAACCCGTAAAAAAATTATCACCTGGTCTTCCAGGTTGGGGGTTTTGCAATGGGTTAACATCCCGGCCAAGTAAAAATTGTAAAGGTACTGATTCTATCAGAAGATTCCAGTATTATAATAATACTTACTGCTCACTGCTGCCAGAATTTTACTTACCGTCATAATCCCATTAAACTTACCTTTTTAAATTACCCAGGTCGCCACGATATTTTATGGTTTAATATCGAAACCTTTATACTCTTGCTCTTATAAAAATCCCGCTATCTAACTACCCTTAAAACTCAGAAAATCCCAAAGAACGTTAGGCGAGGTTTTCAGCACCGAATAGGATATGGTTATGGCGTAATAACTTACTCTCTACACATGGGTCATCATACAAACTCTAAATTTATTTTAAGTCAAATAATTATTGATTATTATATTTATAGTAATAATACAGACCTGATGAACATCAACAATATTCGTACACAAATTATACTATAGCCAACCAGTCTTTGACTATTTTCCCCTTTTTGTTTACACACTCACTCTCTCACTCTCTTTAATTACCCCACTGTCTGAGATCTCATTTTTTATGGGTGTACACCTTCTATTGAAACAAGTAAATAATGGATTGATATTAAATTGAATATTTTCACTGCTATTTTTCTACACATGGTCGCACATTATGTAGTCAGACTGCGTTTTACTCCAACACCAAGATTCATGTTAAAACATTCGTTTCGCGGGCACTGTTAGATTACTGTTACATTCCACATTTTACTAGATAGGCCGATTATAATATTTTCAGCCTATCTTGCACCCAAGGCCACCATTTAACTTAACTTGCAGACGACTGTAATTTTCTGCTGTCTGATCCAAACACTATGGTGACAATCTGCTTACTGTCATTCACACACAAAGACTGCTGGAGAGCTGCTGCGTAATATGTCTGGGCTGGGCAGTCTAGACATCAACAATAACACTGTATGTTGCTGGTTACAAGGGGCACCTCACAGGTGAATACTGTAGGTAACCTCGGTGTGTCCGCTACTGTTCAAGTCCCGCGATGGAAGCCAATTTGTAAGTAAACCGAATACGTACGGTCTAAATTCCCACTGTTGTATTTGTCAATTGTGTTATATTAATTTAATTTGTATAAATTCTCAGAAATATTTGGAGTTGTGGAATATATGGATGTACTCAATTAATGTTAACTTAGCTCTTTAATAATTATCAGTGTTAGTGTGCCTAGAACTTAAATAACTTAAGATTTATTCTACAATTTCATCCAACCCTATTATGCCTTGAAGAGAGTTCTGTCTAATTTTATATTTTTACGCTCCCTCTTTGGTGTCAGATAATTCCGCTATAAGCGCTGTAGTATCGGCTCAACGAAACTTATAGGTTATTCGATGTTTGTATTAACCATTTATTCTCTACTTATTCAGTTACTTTGTTCCAGTTCACTAAACCATACTCCAAATAACAAGGTGTGACAAATATATAACGGTTCTTTATTTGTGTATTCAATTCACATTAACTAAGATATATCCTAATTAATATATGTTGGGACTATAGATTCAGGTATCGATTGTTGATTATTTGATCCTTTGTTTATATTTGGTTATATATTATATTTGATTTGTATTTTATTTATTTCAGGGTGTGAAGGTTCTTGTAACTGTGGGGAAGACTAAAAATACATAATAAGAATGCAAGATTTACAAAAATTATGTGTTGTGTATTTAGTATGATTAATATAATATAACTTTACCAGTCTCTAACGAAGCAAATCACGTAAGCGGTTGATCGCTGAATTCGTTGTTCTGGTCAATTATGAAGTACAGTTTTCTTTCTTCAGTTTAATAAAAGTAATTCTTGTCCTGTCCACTTCGGAATACAGCTTCTGACTTGTTTTACAGCCCGATGGATGTTTCTTCTAACACCGCCAGGATCCAAATAGGTTCTTCCTTCGGTTGAAGCAGTTAGTGTTGTTCCGTGTATTTGCAAGGTTATAATTTCTGGTGTTGTGAAAATTATGAGTTGTGTTATTGTTAACTCTTTATATTTGATTACTATTTCATCAATTCCCTTCGGACATGGGACAGTCCAAGTTTCTTCTTGTAGAATTCGGTTATTTGTTCTCGATTATTATTTCATAATGTATCGTTATTTTATTAATCTGTGTTAGTGATAGATGTAAGTATTATCATTGGAATTTTATCTTTTTTATAATCGTATCTCTTGATTTCGAATATTACGATTCAATATATTCTTCTTGGGTTTTTTAAATCATCACGTTCAGTTTTATACAAAGCAATTCTTGTTATTTTATAAATCAACAACCTTCTTCTTAATTTTTCCCTAGCAACCTATATTAATTTCCGCTTCCACATGTTTTTACTATATAGTGTTTCTTTCATATATTTTTTTGTCTATTCTTTGTCAATTTGCTGTCCTATCGGAATGTAATTTTACCGACAGCTGGTTTATTATTTTATACACATCTTCTACTGGTTTTTTGATATAATTCCGTTTTTTCCTTTTTTATTATATTTAATCCACCTTCGATATTATTTTTTACCAATCGATATTATGGCATTGTGGTATTATTATAATTTGTATAAATTTTATTAAATATTATTATTAACGTAATGTTTTTTCTTCTTTCTAGCTCTTCATAGTGCATTTATTAATTATTATTAATTGATGCATCTAACCTTTAAGTTATAAGTGTTTATTTAGTATTTTTGGCTGTTAGGCCTTTTATTGTAAATTGATCTACCTGTGGTTATGTCTGTTAGGCATCTATAGTCCCTTTTATATAAATTCGTACATACAATCAAAACTTAATTATCAACATTTGTATAAACAATTATTTTTCTACATCTAATAACAAATTTATCTTGATCTCTTGATCACATACAACAAAATTCGAACTTATGAACATTGGTTAACTGCCTCACACTTCATTCTATGACAGTCATTGAATAACACTATTTGTTTCATTATTTTTCATGAACTCAACACATATTTGATATAACATCACATACACTTTATCATAACATTTTTGTTATAATATAATACTTTTTTAACACAAAATTCTTATCTGTTATTACCATAAATTAAGTCATTGTTTCATTTTTCTGTTTTGTTTTTTATTAAACATATATCATTAGCTATTATTTATTTTACAGGTTCGTTTATTCTATTCAACACTACCTTGCATTCTTATTTAATTTTGTCTATGACTATAATTGTCATAATTGGGTCTCTGTTCTATTATGGGATTAAGTATCAATTTATTTATCAATCTGTGAATCTTCTTTTATGTAACAGAAATGCGATCATTTTTGTTGCGCTACATATGCTTCCCCTCCTAAAAAAGTTTAGTTTACCTGAATGAAGTTTAGGTCAAATAAACTTGCCTTTTTCATATGCCTTTTCTTAATTTCATTGTTAATGGTTGACGGTCTTATTGATGGTCTTCTCAATGTAACTTCATTAGACTAGTACTAGTACCTTTTTTATTTAATAACATTTCACCATTTTATTTAACATTCTTGATCATTTTTATTTCTGTACACATTATTTGTTGGTAATTGGCTACACTATTCACTGATACATTAGTTTTACATCTCTCCTATTTATAATTACTATAATTACTGCATTTTTCAATTATTCTTCTGTCAACACGCTTCTTTCTGTTTTCTTCGTCCTATTCCTTTGGAAACTGAATTTATTTTTGCAACTATTCTAATATTCCTTAAACATTTAATTTCCCTAACAATCCCTAACACATGCGTTGGTACAGTTCAGAGAGGCACTGTTTGGCTTCATACTCTGCTGCCCACACTACATCTTAATATAGTACTGCTGGAATTCATCTACAGTCAGCTATAAAATATAATAATAATCTCCTAATAATCTCTTTAATCATTTAATAATAAATATTTGGGAAAAGATTTTTTCTTTGTTGCATTTATATTTTTTCATTACTATTCTTCATATTTCGTAGTTCCATTTTAATTCCTTAAACATTCGTTAATATTGACTTTGACAGTTATCAATTGTAATCATTTTCGTTTTCATTTTTGTTGAGATTGTAATGTTAAGTATCTTCTTCGTTTTTTTTTTTTTTTTCTCTGATCTCAATATTTTTTAATCAGTTGTTGTGTGTTGATCATTATAATTGTATTTCTTACTAAATATATTCCTTATACTTAATTATTCTTCCTCTTATCGTATTTCACTATTTTGGCTGTTTATTTTTTAATGAATTATGTTCATAAATACTCTTTCCTTCTTGTCTTCTTTAACATTATATTAGTTACATTCAATCGTTTACTGAGATTGTTCCATCATGTGGCAATGTAGTATGTATTTTAGGTCATATGATTTTTTTTTTTTCTTCTTTATTTTGGATAAGTAGGTTTGAGGTAATAACTTTTATCTTGGGGTTCATTCTTCATTATTCACACTATTTCTTTATAAACATTTAATAGTAATTCTCATTTTATTCTGTAATCTTGGAGTTTGTTATTCGTTATTCACATTATTTCTTTATACACGTAATAATAATAATTATCGTTTTCTTCTGTAATCTTGTGGTTTGTTATCCATTATACACATTATTTCTTTATAAACATTTAACAATAATTCTTGTTTTCTTCAAAATCGATAATACGTTGTTCTTATTGTATTTCAGAATTTAGTGGTAGTATTCAACTCAAATTATTTTTAAATTCCAAGTATTTTTCTTCAAGATTGGTAATAAGTTGTTCTTATTATTTTTAGAATTTATTCATTTATATAAATTCTTTTTCTTTTTGTTAATACAGAAGTTGTTCAAATATAAGGTAGTAAGTTGTCCTTACTTCATTTTAGAATTTATTCATTATATTTCTTTTTGGATTTAGTAAAATTTTTTTTTCTTACTAAATTCGTTTTATATATAATACTTATTTCAAATAATTTTTTGTAAGTTGGTCTTACTGTCTTTTAGAATTTTGCTGATATATATATATATATATGATTTCGTTATTACTATTACTGTTTACATGTTTCTGATCCTCTTCTAACAAATCTTCCCTGATATTCTTTAAATAGTGGTTATTAATTATGGTTATTTTATGATTACACTTAATTTTATTTATTAATTGTTGTTACCCAAGATTACGGTTCAGTGACGGGTATTCATTAATTTTCACTGCCTCTATTAGTTTAAATGAGGGCTTACTCCCTCTTCTCTATTTTCATTCTGATTACTGTGTTGGTTTTGTACTGGTTCCGTGCGATCCTCCGTATTATGTTCTGCTATTCTATAATTTCCATCATGTGGGTAGTTGTCTTCATGCCGAGATTGGTCATAATGGTTGTCATATCGGTGACTTCTTGGGTAGTATCGTCGCTGATTACCTTGAGGTCTGGAGTAAATATAATTGACGTTATGTCTATAATTATTGGGTCGTCTGTCCCCATCTCCTCTATTATTGCGACTATCACGATAATTATAATTGTTATTGCCGCGATAATTATAGTTTCTGGAATTATTATTCGTGTTTTCATTTTGTGTTCTGTTAGTATTAACGTTATGCGCAGGTCGATTGCGATCGTTATTATGAGAATTGGCTGGTGGCGCGTTATTATCATACTTCTGATATTTATGATTTAGCATTCTATTTCTTTGGTATTGGTTCTCGTCCTCATAATTCTCCAAGAATTTGGCCATGGCTGGAATCGTTTTGATTTGACTACACATACGCGCATTTTTTATCCCTTCCTCGTATGATAGGATAGCTGTATTACCAAACATTCTTCGGGAATTCGGGGCTCTAAGTTCCGTGCCATACATACTTTTCCTAAAAAGTATGAAGTAGGGGACTGGCCTACGTTTGTTTCGTATCGACCGTTACTCAAATTATTCCTAATCATGTTCTGGGTCGATTCCGACCAATACTTCTCCTTAAATTGTTTTTTGAACTCAGTCATGTCCAGTATATCCGGGCGCACCGCTGTCCACCAATTATCATAAGTATCTTTAAACGTTTCATCAATCATGCTTCGTATAATACTCCAGCGACTCTTTCTATTTCTTATGATCACTTCTTCCAATCTCTTTAAAAATTCCATAGGACTGCGCTTATAATTACGAAAATTAATCGATTCTCTGTTCTCATGGTTATTTGTATGACTATTTTGGCATGTCCTATCCCGCCATGAATCTACTTCCTCCTGTAATTGTAATTCACGCCTACTAATCTCTTCTATTTTATTTTTAATGGTATTGATTTGACCTTCCATATTATTTAAATTGCCATAGACCCTTTCGAGTCGTTCGCCCATGTCTGTCTGTATTTGCTTAATACCTTCCTTATTCTCTTCCCGTACCTGATGTACTTCGTTTTTAATTTGCTCACATTTTTCGACAGTTTTCTGTTGGATTTCTTCGACCAATGTTTTATTCTCAATTTTTGTGTCATTAATTTTATTCTGTAATTCCTCACAAACCTGTACTATTGTTTCGTTAGTTTTTTCTAACCCTTCATTTGTTTTAGCTATTTCTAACTTTCTTTCCTCATTATTTTGGTCCACCTTCTGGTTGATTGTTACATGAATATTCTCAATTTTTTCATTAATCTGCCTTAAATTCTCTTCATGTATTTGTAAGATGTCCTCCTTCATTTGTTTTACACCCTCATCATTCCTATCTAACCTTTCGTGAATTTGGTTTAATCTTTCGTTCATTTGTTTTGAGGTTTCCTTATTTTCCTCATTTATTTTATCTAATTTTTCCTCCAGTCTCCTTGAGTTTTCCTTATTTTCCTCATTTGTTTTATCTAATTTTTCCTCCAGTCTCCTTGAGTTTTCCTTATTTTCCTCATTTGTTTTCCTGGAGTTTTCCTCCTGTTTTCTAAAATTCGCCTCGTTTGCTTTCCTTGAATCTTCCTTAATTTCCTCTTTCATTTGTCTATTACTTTCCATTATAATCCTCAACAGCTCCTGCATACTCATGTCTTCCTTTTTGTTGGATTTATCTGGTTGGTCCCCTTGGGCAACTTCCTCCATTACTTCCTTTTCCTTGTCCGTAATTATTTCAGTTTCCGTTATTTCGTCTGTCTGTTGTTCCATTTCACTGTCTGTTATTAGTTCTATTTCCTGTTCTTGTTCGTCTATTTCCTTCTCCGTTTCTCCTGCCCTAATCCTTGATCTACCTCTGGTATGCATGTTTACTCTCCCACAGTTGCCTGCTCTGGTTAAGTAATATTAATATGGTTACAGTTACTTAACTTAAGCCCTACACAAGTTGAGCGCCAATTAGTAGGTAACCTCGGTGTGTCCGCTACTGTTCAAGTCCCGCGATGGAAGCCAATTTGTAAGTAAACCGAATACGTACGGTCTAAATTCCCACTGTTGTATTTGTCAATTGTGTTATATTAATTTAATTTGTATAAATTCTCGGAAATATTTGGAGTTGTGGAATATATGGATGTACTCAATTAAAGTTAACTTAGCTCTTTAATAATTATCAGTGTTAGTGTGCCTAGAACTTAAATAACTTAAGATTTATTCTACAATTTCATCCAACCCTATTATGCCTTGAAGAGAGTTCTGTCTAATTTTATATTTTTACGCTCCCTCTTTGGTGTCAGATAATTCCGCTATAAGCGCTGTAGTATCGGCTCAACGAAACTTATAGGTTATTCGATGTTTGTATTAACCATTTATTCTCTACTTATTCAGTTACTTTGTTCCAGTTCACTAAACCATACTCCAAATAACAAGGTGTGACAAATATATAACGGTTCTTTATTTGTGTATTCAATTCACATTAACTAAGATATATCCTAATTAATATATGTTGGGACTATAGATTCAGGTATCGATTGTTGATTATTTGATCCTTTGTTTATATTTGGTTATATATTATATTTGATTTGTATTTTATTTATTTCAGGGTGTGAAGGTTCTTGTAACTGTGGGGAAGACTAAAAATACATAATAAGAATGCAAGATTTACAAAAATTATGTGTTGTGTATTTAGTATGATTAATATAATATAACTTTACCAGTCTCTAACGAAGCAAATCACGTAAGCGGTTGATCGCTGAATTCGTTGTTCTGGTCAATTATGAAGTACAGTTTTCTTTCTTCAGTTTAATAAAAGTAATTCTTGTCCTGTCCACTTCGGAATACAGCTTCTGACTTGTTTTACAGCCCGATGGATGTTTCTTCTACACCGCCAGGATCCAAATAGGTTCTTCCTTCGGTTGAAGCAGTTAGTGTTGTTCCGTGTATTTGCAAGGTTATAATTTCTGGTGTTGTGAAAATTATGAGTTGTGTTATTGTTAACTCTTTATATTTGATTACTATTTCATCAATTCCCTTCGGACATGGGACAGTCCAAGTTTCTTCTTGTAGAATTCGGTTATTTGTTCTCGATTATTATTTCATAATGTATCGTTATTTTATTAATCTGTGTTAGTGACAGATGTAAGTATTATCATTGGAATTTTATCTTTTTTTATAATCGTATCTCTTGACTTCGAATATTACGATTCAATATATTCTTCTTGGGTTTTTTAAATCATCACGTTCAGTTTTATACAAAGCAATTCTTGTTATTTTATAAATCAACAACCTTCTTCTTAATTTTTCCCTAGCAACCTATATTAATTTCCGCTTCCACATGTTTTTACTATATAGTGTTTCTTTCATATATTTTTTTGTCTATTCTTTGTCAATTTGCTGTCCTATCGGAATGTAATTTTACCGATAGCTGGTTTATTATTTTATACACATCTTCTACTGGTTTTTTGATACAATTCCGTTTTTTCCTTTTTTATTATATTTAATCCACCTTCGATATTATTTTTTACCAATCGATATTATGGCATTGTGGTATTATTATAATTTGTATAAATTTTATTAAATATTATTATTAACGTAATGTTTTTTCTTCTTTCTAGCTCTTCATAGTGCATTTATTAATTATTATTAATTGATGCATCTAACCTTTAAGTTATAAGTGTTTATTTAGTATTTTTGGCTGTTAGGCCTTTTATTGTAAATTGATCTACCTGTGGTTATGTCTGTTAGGCATCTATAGTCCCTTTTATATAAATTCGTACATACAATCAAAACTTAATTATCAACATTTGTATAAACAATTATTTTTCTACATCTAATAACAAATTTATCTTGATCTCTTGATCACATACAACAAAATTCGAACTTATGAACATTGGTTAACTGCCTCACACTTCATTCTATGACAGTCATTGAATAACACTATTTGTTTCATTATTTTTCATGAACTCAACACATATTTGATATAACATCACATACACTTTATCATAACATTTTTGTTATAATATAATACTTTTTTAACACAAAATTCTTATCTGTTATTACCATAAATTAAGTCATTGTTTCATTTTTCTGTTTTGTTTTTTATTAAACATATATCATTAGCTATTATTTATTTTACAGGTTCGTTTATTCTATTCAACACTACCTTCCATTCTTATTTAATTTTGTCTATGACTATAATTGTCATAATTGGGTCTCTGTTCTATTATGGGATTAAGTATCAATTTATTTATCAATCTGTGAATCTTCTTTTATGTAACAGAAATGCGATCATTTTTGTTGCGCTACAATACTGACAATTGAAAAATTTACTGATTTAACTTGAAACTATGGTAGCACACAATTCTGTACCATTACAAAATAACATTGTTATGAAACCAACAACCAAGAAGAACTGTCTTTTGGGGAAATACATGACACGATACAAATAGGAAATAGAACATACTATTGTTACGACGGTCTACTTGATCGTTGTAGGTACAGTGGAAAACAAAATACAAGACACCAATTAAATCACTAATCACCAGCTTCAATTTTCACAATTACACAGGTTGTAATTAACTCGTACAATATTTCCAGTTAGATTTGTCCACATGCAAGAACAATGTCTAATAATAGAGTCTCACACAATTATTAACACAATACTACATCACTTCGACAGCACTCAATCCGCACTAGTGATAATCGCTCACGTAACTGACTGACAACCCGGCTGCTATGGCTTTATATATGCCGCGCTGAGCGTACAGCTTTCCCTCCTTAACTGAACGCCGGCCACTTAATGCATATCTCAAGTGTTCTTGAAACTCACTAGAATCACGTAGTTGAATGACGCACAGCTGCCACACTGGACGGGGGAGTGAGAATGTTCTGGGTTGTCCAGTACGCTTCTCGTAATACTGCCCCCTCCTTAAGCCTGTTCGTCCCGAACTGGCAAACTGTCTCTGAAGTAATACTCGACCAGGCGATCTAGGTGGACTTCCTTGCGAAAAATAATCCTCCCATCCTTCGAATTTGATCTCGTGTAATCCGAACATCAAGTTCCCAGGAATACAAGTCGTCCGCACAACCGCTAGTTTTGCTGGAATCACTCCTGTTGCGTCATGTATTGATGACCTAAACACCACTGGCTGATCCAAGTCTGTTTGGTTCTCATCAACAACCTCTTGCGTAACTTCATCTTCAGCAACTTTTCCCCCAGGCACTTCTATTAACTCACGAAAAAACAAGGGGTTTTTCTTGACACCCATAGTTGGCTTTCCAGTCACTTCTTTTGCCGTTTCACGTATTTGTACTTCCTCTGCTAGTTCTTCTTCCATTTCCGCCTGGAATAAGAAAGGTTCCTTTTGACCAGACCTGTTGACTTCTTCTTCGGCCAATGCCACTTGCTTAATAGAATGGTTGGTAGACCTTGTCATTTTAGCCATGCAAAGCTTTATCTTCTCTTGGCCAACCTTCAGGACATTCTCTCTTAAGTCCATAACGAATCCGTAGCCATTCATAATGTCCATGCCAAGAATCACTTCATCAACAATGTCTGCAACAAGCATTTGGTGGCTAAACTCGAGAAGACCCAGGCGTACACGTACGTCTATCTTTCCTAACACATTGACGGGGCTTCCAGTCACAGTCTGTATTGTACAAGAGCTAATTTGAGGTAGTCGGTTGCTAATTAAGTCAGGGCGCACAATAGACACTGTAGCGCCCATGTCAACTGTAAATGATGTTGGTTTACCTTCAGCAAATCCATTAACGATCAAGTTTCCACTAGTCTTATGTAGCGTGGAAACTGTGTGTTGTTCTGGGGCTTTACTTCTCCAATTGGTGAGATCACTCCCTTCTTTCAGTATTTTATTCCTCCAACAGTCTACCTGTAAAAACCACGTTTCCCACAGTTGTAACACTTTGGTCTTCTGTCTTTATCCTTTGGTTCGAAAGATCGTTGTGGTGCTGCTGACTTCTTAAACTGTTGATCTTGAATCGTCCCTTTATTCCATCCGCCATGATGATACTGTGGTATTGGATCCGTTTGGCTACAACATGATGGCATACTTTGATTAATGTAGGTCGCCGACTTTGCAGCTTCAAAACGGAGAGCATGAACAAGAGCGTCTGATTTTATTATCATGCCGTGCCACTCTTAACACTTGTTGTAATTGACTATCTCTGATACCGTCAATAAACATAATGAGAGAAATCCACTTCTGGAAGTCCATCGATTCTTCAGGATAAGCCAATCTCGTCAGTCGGTCGACATTTGCTTCAAACTCCTGGAGGGTTTCCCCAGAACGCTGTCGCCTTGCTTTAAGTTGTTCACGGTAGACTTCGCACAAATGCTGGTCACCATACCATAATTCCAGAGCTTTTGTTAATTCAGCATAGATGTTCTGATTTTCAGGTGGCACTTTCTGTATTAGTTCTGCAGCAGGCCCTTTTAAAGCAAGAATTAGTGAAAGTCCTTTCTCTTCTTCCGTCCACTTATTTAAGTGAGCGGCAGCTTCAAATTGGCGAATATAAGTTGCCCAATGAGTGCTTCCATCAAATGTTGGGGCCTTTGCGTAAACTGGCCCTACCAGAGTTCGATTTATCTGATATTTTTACTCTTTTTCAGAACTTATTAATGGTCTTTCATTATCAACTATTTCTTTTACTAAATGTTCGACTTCCTTTTTAATTTGTTTCATTAAATTTGTAATAGAATCTTCTAAACTTGAAATATTTGTTTTCACAGATTTTTCTATTTCAGATATTGTCAACTTGTTTGTTCAGCTCACCTTGTAACAGGACGAATTTTGCAGTGCTATCCTCATGTACGAACGTCTTAACGTCGTCTGCTTGACGGCTAAATTCTTCTTTTTTTCGTGCCTCTGGTATTTCATTTTCATGCTTACGTTTTTCGTCTTGCTGTTTTTCTGCTTCTTCTCTTTCCTGTCTTCGTTCTTCTTTTTGTTGTTCCTGTCTTTGCTGTAGCATTACTCGGAATGCTTCTATCATCTGACTGGTATGCATTTTATTTTTATGAACTAACACCACTCTTCTACGAAGTATCCTCTGTTTCCACTGTTAACCATTCTATCCCAGTTCTAACACCACTGTTACAACGGTCTACTTGATTGTCGTAGGTACAGTGGAAAACAAAATACAAGACACCAATTAAGTCACTAATTACCAGCTTTAATATTCACAATTACACAGGTTGTAATTAACTCGTACAATATTTCCAGTTAGATTTGTCCACACGCAAGAACAATGTCTAATAATAGAGTTTCACACAATTATTAACACAATACTACTTCACTTCGACAGCACTCAATCCGCACTAGCGATAATCGCTCACATAACTGACTGACAACCCGGCTGCTATGGCTTTATATATGCCGCGCTGAGGTACAGTACAGATTTCCCTCCTTAACTGAACGCCGGCCACTTAATGCGTATCTCAAGTGTTCTTGGAACTCACTAGAATCATGTAGTTGAATGACGCACAGCTGCCACACTGGATGGGGGGGGGGAATGTTCTGGGTTGTTCGGTATGCTTCTCGTAACACTATACCAACAGAAGACTACTGAGAAGCAAACGCATTAGTCGCAACACAAAAATAGAAATATGTAAGACACTTACAGGTCAGTTGTTACTTATGGAGGTAGACATTGACAAAAAAGGAACAAGTAACACTAAGAAGGTTTGAAAGAAAGATCGCAAGACGTGTTTATGGCTCGGTTAAAGAAGATAAGTTATGGAGAATAAGAAGTAACCGAAGGTAGATGAGCTATTGAATCATTAGGACATTGTCAAATTTATAAAGGCTCAACGAACACAATGGCTGGGTCACCTAGAGTGGATGGATGATCAGCGTATGCCAAAGAAAATCTTGAGAACGCAAGTCTATAAAAGCAGACAGAGGGACCCTGACTTACAATAAGAAGCTTGGATGACGTGCGCGAAGACCTCAGAAGAATGGATGTGAGGGGTTATAATGAGATGGCAATAGACAGGAAACTTTGGAGAAGAATGTGTAACGGTACAAAAGGAATAGGGTTTTTATTTTATTTTTGATTGTAATAAATGGTCTGGTTCAGACAAAGAGCTATCCTGTGTAGCACTTTTGGGAACACCCTGTGGCTGAGTCTGTGGCATGCGGTAACAGGTGCGACTAAAAACAGAACAATGGAATACGTAAGAGCGCGCGTGTGTGCCGACTTTTGCAACGTAAAGTTCAACATGTGCTCAGAGGACAAGAAAGGGCATGGGAAAAAACACTTAGCCTCCAACCCAAAGTACATAACGTGGTAAAGGCGAGCCCTTTCCGCTAATAGAATGAACCAATCAAATCTACAATGAGACCTGCTTTCTGTGGAGAAACAAGGCAGGTGAATGCCGAGACGCTTAGCCATTTTTTTTGGACGGTAGCAGTCGACTTTTCAATCCAGAACCGCGCTTAACCATGTTCACTAAACACGTGCTCGTGAGCAAATATACAGTCGGCCGACTAAAATGTGATTTTATTAATGCGAAACAGTATCTAAATATGTAATCAGAACAATCTACAGCAGTTTTTGAAGTTTAAAACAGTTTTAGAACGATTTTTGGAATGTAAAGTGAAAGACGTGAACCTACAATAGTGGTGCAACAGATCGGATACTTCCACAGACTGGATAAGTACCTAACTAATCAATTGGCAATATCCAACATCAATACCTTTTGTAACTAAATTCAACAGTTCAAAGAGCTTGATAAATAGAAATGGGGATTTTAAAGATATGACGAGAATGAGAGTGTGTGTGGGGAAGAATACAAAAATATTAAAAGTACTGGTTTGTCACGAATAGTTTTATCATAATTAATCATTTATAATTTTGATTTTAATTAAGTAATTGTAATCTCATATTTATGGTTCTGATGTTATAAAAAATGGAGTAGCTTGTTAAAAGAAAGGGGAGAGTGTGATGAGTTGAGGGAAGTATTAGTAAAGAGAGAAGAAAGTTTCTGAATAAAAGAAAATATTTGATTTAGTTAGCATAACAATGTGTTGGAATAGTTCATTTCACCATTAACCCTCTCCTACCTTCTGTGCCCAATCAAATTCGTCTCACGACCTTGTGTCTTCTCATTAAAGGGGGTTAGATGCGTTAAATTTATTCAAGGGTTAATTAAAGGGAATAATACTAAAGTTTTCCATATTTCACTTAAAAAATATAGGTGGGGCCCAACAAATTTCTGATGCTGGTTAAAACGTAAGTTACGAGAGAGAGAAAGAGAGAGATCAAAGACAGGTAAGATTCTGGCAAGTAGTATTTAGTAAAAAACTTTTGTAACTTTACAATTGGTGTTGGAAGCCAGGACTCATGTTCGGTCATAGTGCTGAAGAAGAAGAAGGGTGTTTATAAATAATGCCTGAAGGCAACTAAAGGTCTCTTCTAATTACTATTTCTTGTCTGGCTTACTGCATCATAAGCATACTTACTGCTATAGTCTTTTCTTTAATTCCACCAACAGGAAGAACTTTTCCTCTTAGTGAAACTTCTCCAGTCATTGCAACATTTTGTCTGATTGGCTTGTTCAAGGCCAAAGACACTAATGCTGTTACTATTGTGCACCCAGCACTTGGACCGTCTTTAGGCGTTGCTCCCTATGAAAGGAAAAACAAAACTATCAACGCAATAACTCTTTTAAAAGACAATATAATAGGTTTAAATCTTTTGTGGCATAATTCATAATAAATAATATCTGAAATTACTTGACAAGAGAAACTGTTAATCACTGTGAAATATTTAAAAAATATTGAAAACGTTCTCTTGCACGTGTGTGTGTGTGTGTGTGTGTGTGTGTGTGTGTGTGTGCGTGCGTGCGTGTGTTGCATGCCTTTTTCTCATAATGGACAACAGGTTAGGTGACTCTACCAGTTATTACTTCAGATTTCAAAGTATTATGTTGAAGAATATCGTAGTACATGGTTTTATGCACATATTTAAATATCTAGTATACAATCGTATACTGGCATACTTACTTCAGGCACATGTAGATGTAAATGATTTGTTGTTAGGAAAGTATTGTTTGGATCAATGTCCAACATAACATTTCTTGCAACGGTTAATGCAATTCTAGCGGATTCCTTCATAACATCACCTAAATGACCTGTTAACTCAAGAGATCCCTCACCCACTTTTACTGATGGATCACTTGATGTTTGTGGCATTCTGCGCAAAGCAGTTTCGATAAACAGTGTTGATCCACCTAAACACAACATTCACATAAATAATTTAAACATAATGTACACAATATATACTGTATTTTCTCGTGTATAATGTGCACTTTGTCCCAGATTTTCTTCCAAAAAATGAAGGTGTGCATTATACACGAATAATACAATTTACATGCTAAATTGTAAATTTACACATGTGCGGACAGATCGCGCATGGCAGAATTGGCAACGTTGCTTAAAACTGGCAGGTTCGAATTTTTATTAGTAATAGTAAAGTGAAATTTACCACTAATTTGATTAGCAGTTTTCATCCTTTCTCCACCAGTTATTTGTTCACATCATAGGCTTATAATGGTACTCTGTTGTAGCATTCTGCTACTGTACTTGTTTGTCATCGTTAGTCTATTGTTTCTACAGTAGTTCATACTGCTATTGCGTGTGGAGAGACAGATTGTATATTCGTAATGAATGGAAGAACAGCTCATTCATCCTCTATGCTTCAGTTTAAATTATCTGTAACAAAATTTGCAAGAGAAAATGGTAATTGCGCCATATCACGTAAATATGATGTAGCGAAATCTAATGTTCATGAGTGGAAAAAACTAGAAGGAAAATTAAGTGTTACTGCTCGTGATCTGCGATCTTTTCGTGGTAGAAAAAGCTAAATTTCCAGACGTAGAAAAGCATTTAGTCGAGTATATAATAGAAAAAAAAGGAGTAGAGCTTTCACCGTTACTACTGAAATGGTACAGATTGGAGCTAGGAAAATCGCTCAATGTCTGGAAACAGACAATATGCAATTTCATGCCAGTCTTGATTGGTGTGGATGGTTTCTTCGCAGACACGGTCTTTCGATTCGAAGAACTATTCTTGCTCAACATTTACCTCAAGAGTACGAAAATAAAACTATCGAGTTCCATCGATTCATTGTACAAACGAGGCGTTTGAACAATTTTGATTTGTGTCAAATTGGGAATGCAGATCAGTGTCCTGTCTTTTGGGATATGCCAATGGCTACAAGTATTGATGAAAAAGGTGTGAGATCTGTGCCAGTCAGATCAACAGAACACGACAAACAAAGATAGATTCACAGTTATGCTATCAATTACATCCGACGGACACAAGTTACCTCCATATGTGGTTCTAAAGAGAAAAACTTTGCCTAAAAAAAATTTTCCAAGAGGTGTAATCGTCCGTGTCCAGGAGAAAGGGTGGGTGGAAGAAAAGCTTGTTTTAGACTGGACTGATAAGAGAGGCTTGGTCCTCTCTTAAAGAAGAAGAACTTGTAGTTTTGACAGCTTCAAAGCGCATTTGATGGGCCATGTAAAAGCTAGGCTTCAAGAAACAAAAATAGTTTTGGCAGTGGTTGCTTGTAGCTTAACATCCATAATTCACCTTTAGATGTGTATTTTAATAAACCTTTTAAGGGTATTTTAGAAAACTTTTTGCACAATGGATGTGCGATGCTGACCATGCATACACACCGTCTGGAAAATTGAAAAGGCCTTCAGTTTCACTCGTATTAGAATGAATCGTAAACACCTTGAAAACAGTAAAATGTGAAACAGTTATCAAAAGTTTTAAGAAATGTGGTATTTCAAACAAGTTGGATGGTACCGAAGATTATGCGCTTTGGGATGACAGTGCATCAGAAGAATCAGAAAATGAGAGTAATGATTGCATTACTCCCACACCCCTTCTGCCTTACTCACAAACAGATGAAGAAAATTAATAGTTATGTGAAAACTAAAATAATATCAAACTAAACAAACATTATGACTTGTGTAAGTTTTAAGTTATTTTAAATTTTATGAGTTTAATAATTCTGTTTTGTTTTTGGAAATAAATACGCATGGTAAGTACATTTCTCCTATTATTTTGTATAAAACACTTTTGTACAGCATATTTAATATTCAAACAATATATATTTTTCTAGTTATAATAAATTTTTAATCTGTTTTTCATTACAAATACGGATGCACATTATACATGAATTAAATTTTTCCTGTGAAATATTCTGATAAAATTGGAGTGCGCATTATACACGAGAAAATACGCTATATATATGCTTGTAATTGACAAAATAACAATTTACAATGTACAATATTTTTTAAAATTAAAGAATGTCAATTGCTAAACCACTAAAAAAGTTTTACACATACAGTTAGAAATGTTTTGAAGTTTCAGCAGTGACTTGAAATGTAGTGTCAAAATTGAAATGCATCATCAAGTTGGCCATTTCTAGCCGAAAAGCAAATAACATTTTTTTGGTAAATGTTCAAGTTGGCCAGTAACAACAAATGTATAAAATGACTACAATTACACTGTCCTCAAACATTTTTTTCCTGTTACAATGCAGAAATAGTAATATTTCTAACAAACGCTTTAAAAAAACAATATCATTAACATAGTGAAAGTAGTACGTAAACAGAGTCAGACTACAAAATGATGTTGGAATAAAAGAGAAGAAATCTGATATGCTTAAAATGCTTATATTTGTTTAAAAATCCACTTGTATAAATTAACTCTCAACCACGGCTACTACACTGTACATCAGCACTTACACATGCTTCTTCTCTACTATAGTAATATTAAAAGCTAAATGTATGAAGTTGCACAAACTACTTATGTATGAATCGGAATGCTGATGTAGAGGGGGCACTCTACACAGCTTCAGTACAACCAATGTATGGTATCTGATAGTAAACCAGGTTCTGTAAAATTATATATCTTTCTTAAAGATTTTTCTGTAAAATGTGTTAATAGAAACATCTCTCTCTCCTTCTTCTTAATTGTATTTTAAAACGTTACGAGTTAATTAAGCTATTGAAATATTGAATTTTGTCCCATTTTTAGGGTACCAACTGAGGTTGCACATGTTTATTGTTGTTTAAAATTATGAAATTCCAAATCACTTACCTTTACTAAGTGAATTCGATTTATTTACCAGGGTGTCGTCTGATGTACTTAGGCAGAGAAAAAACAGGTGAATGCAAACTAATACACATTTTTACAAACACAAATAAATGGTACTTTATTTTTCTAGCATGACAATTTTTCTGTTTACCTTCCGGTTTAAATTTACTAAAATATGCCTTATGACTGAATTGTGAAACTGCGTCAAATCATGATTTTTACTGTAGTTATACTTTTTCTAGAAATAACATTCCAAACAATATTTGATTCACCTAGCCATACTATCAAGATTTATTTATTTGAATATATTTATATAAACTTACGACTAACTTATTCTCTACAAAAAAAACGACCCGGTAATGCGCACGCTCAACTCACATACCTTTTTTTAAAAAACCCATATTATTTCATTTATTAATTTTTTGACCCCATTAAATTATGTAAAAAATACTTTTACTTGGGTAACGGCGTCTCCTGCGATCTAGTAGCATGGCCCGCACCAAGTCCTCGTTCACATGTCCGAAAACAAAAACTATGAGTCTATCTTGTTCATTTCGAATCACTTATAACGGTTGTGATTTCTAGTGCACTTTTGACTAATATTCCATTGTTTTACTGGTGAGGTCAGCCTATGTAATTACATTTTGTAAAATAAAATTTTAACCAGACCGCAAGCGGTCGGTAGGTGAGACGCACTGGGCAGAAATTTTCTCTCGGTTCCCTCTCCACAGTTTTTCAATACGGGAACTCACTGCCTGCTGGTTCGAAATCATAGTCACTGCTCATGGCTCTACGTGCAATTCCCGTGAGTTGGACATTGACAAAATTACACTGCCACTGGTTTACTTCACTGGAGTAGGCGTGACTTAGCCATACTTCCTCCAGCTCGGATCGTATGTTTCACAAAACTTCATCTCTGCGCCATTTTCGACAGCGTCGGTTGATCTGCTTAGCGTCCCCGTCCCCGCCC
Source organism: Magicicada septendecula (assembly GCA_034769895.1). Classification (NCBI taxonomy): domain Eukaryota; kingdom Metazoa; phylum Arthropoda; class Insecta; order Hemiptera; family Cicadidae; genus Magicicada; species Magicicada septendecula. Next base: position 381,489,490 of record CM068375.1, on the reverse strand, counting down.
ATGGTAGTGGTTGCGTGTAACACAGTATTGCAGTTCCAAGAATTCAAACAGTTGTATGCGACACGCACATTCCATTGCATTGTTTCATCACCCAGCTCCTTTGTTAGAAACTACTTTAGATTCAACCGGGTACTGGCCACACATGTGAAATGAAGTGTTGAAGTTTTAATAAAATAAAACCCCATTTTTTATAAAATAAAAATCCCTCTTTTTGTCCCGTTACAATACCCCCCCCCCCAATGAGATATCTTCTGCCGGAACAGAAAAAATCTCATTGCTAAAACCCATAAGAGGACCGGTGAGGATATGGTGCCAATAACCCCCTTTAGATCTCATGCTTCATGGGTAAACAACCCCCCTGGCTCGGCGACTATGGCCGCATCTGAATGAGATCACTGGACTTCTCTGTACGAGATCCCAACACCGTAAAATCGTACAGATACGCACCACAGCGCACCTCACCTTCTAACATGCCACCCCTAAATCCAACCCCTGGTCTTATATCATGCCAGAACCTCAACCGATATGTTCCCCCTTATCATGCACACTGGGTCGCCTTTGGCAAATACTGGGCGCGTACACATACTTTAATACATCCTATCAAATCTTGTTACATTTAGGAATTTTCTTGACATTGAAACCAAGTTTCAAAATCAAAATACAAATCTTTTATCTAAACTGAATAATTCTCTTCATTATTTTTGATCATTAGAAAATAAACAAGTTGAACATTTATTAAAAACATGAACCTCCTTGTCCTAACATGTGATTATACATATACCCTAAACAATACAATTCAATAAAAACCACTATTAATACACACAAACAATAATATGATCACAATTCAAAGCATCAATTATAGGGCAGGCGCAAAATCAAAAAAAATTTTTTTTTTTTCACAAAAATTTCAAATTTATTAAAATATATTTTTGTCAATTATTCAAAAAATTTTAAAATTATTTAAATTTATTTAAATCAATTAAAAAGCAAAATTGGCATCACTTCCTTGCCAAAACAGGTCTAGTATAGAACATCACCCATCAGCGATCAAACTGGGTCAAGCCAAGAACCTTGACCTACATAAGTTATACATAAGTTACATCTGAAAATACATTGAACATCTTCAAACTTCTATCTTTAAACACAAAAATACAATAAAATAACACATTTAAAATCACAAAATATTATTATGATCAAGAATAAAATTAATATTTAAATTACTCAAAATAAACACTTTATAACTTTACGTTTTCAAATTTTATTAAAATTGTCACTTGTTTCAATCAAAATTTTATATTTTTACCCTAACTCTCTTTATTTAATATTCTCAATCTCCATTAGTTTGGGTGATTCAATTATTTATACTAACTTGATATCCCACTTGATATGTATACATTTATAATCTTTACCTCTTTGACTCTAATATCACTAACAACTTTAACTAACATGACACCCATCTCTATCAAAACATCTATCAAACAATCTCTAAACCCAACTTACTACTAAACTCAAAACATCAATATATCAATCATTACTCTACATATATTCCCCATAACTACTGTGTCAACATCAATACTTCTCAAATTCTACATTACATTAACTCACAACAACATTATTCTCTCTGTTACCACTTGAACTTCAACTTGGACTGGTCTACATGTCCCAACAAAATACTAATCACCCAAAATCTATCTTTTACTATCTTTCACAAATCATTAAAATTCTCAACTATAGCAAATTACTTTCCTCATCATTCAACATAACATCTTTAACCACATTAACATCATATTGAACATTAATTACCTTGGAAATTAGTAAACAATTTATCAGTGACATTCTACTACTGATCAGCTGACTTCCTTAGCAAGGTGGATAACCTTACCATAAACACATTTCAAAATTATCTATCGTTAAACACATTATATGAAATACATATTTTTATCAATCCTTATATCTAACACAATAAAATAATACATTTATAAAACAGACTAAGCACAGTATACTAAACATAAGAACACCTATTTATCAGAGCATAACACAAGCATTTAATTTGAGCAAAAATGAGTTATCATTTTTTTTAGTTATAAAATTTAAATTCGTTGCTCACCTGAGCAACCCCCCAAACCACACACTATTGTATTTTCTGTTGGACTGTGGCGCCCATGTGCGTTCACAAGGACTGCATAGTTGGAGGAATTGAACATCTCCTTGTCCTTGCTTCGGCGTTACATTTTAAAGATTTTAGATATCAACATATCTTCGGTTTATAATTACTCGCCCTTAATGTGGGTCTACCACCTGGCTATGCTGTCCCTCCTCAGACAGAGTGGCAGCCGCTGTTCCATAGTTCCGGGATTTCCCCTAGTTTCACCCCCCTGTTAATTTCTACTATAAACCAATTTCAAGCCAGCTATGGTCAAGGGACTTGATTATGGCCATAGCTGACTGCTAGCCAAAACCACGATTAGTGCTGGTAAGGCAGTAATCGCCCGAAAAGTCGGGGAAATCAGACTCTACCTTCATGCATGTTATAACATCATTACTTTGCACGGCACGAAAGTCTATCAAGGTACAATATACAATTGTACAAAAAGGGTGTGCCGTGCATTTTCACCATTTTGGCCTCCGATGGAGGTAATACTCTCTATTATCCCCAACCCATTCCGCTATCTACTGGGGCACATGCCACCCCAGCAATAGTACACTAATAACTAAATTAAAACTTTATATAAAACATTATGTGTGAAATTTTCATGAATTTTTTTATCCATTATCATTTAACTCGTTCATCACTTTCTACAATTAGATTCCTTAAACTTTTCAAATTTTTTACTAACAGTTATTTTACATCACCTTTCAGTTATTATTACTTTTTAAATTATTATCTCAAGTTATTTTCATTATGGAAGTTAAAATTCTTTCATCTGAGTTAAACACCTATAAACATTTTATTCTCTCTGACTTGTATTATAAAATTTATACTTACAGTCCATTATTCACATACTGACATACACAAAATATATACACCATACACACCAATACCTCCAAGTAACCTCTGAAACATTTCACAACAGTGTTATTTCATATCAAACAATTTGACATTTATTTATTAATTAATTACCAAATTCACATCTCGTAAAATAATTCAATTATATAACCTTTGAATCAATCAAAATATTTAAACATTGCAAATTAGTTTAATTAAATTAATTATTGAAAATACAAGTTCCATTGCTATCAAAACAATTACAATTCGCTAATTACTGTCTTCAAAATTAATTTTATTTATTTAGATTGCAAAATATTAATATTATTATTTCAACACTTACCTACATACACATTGTTTACCTAACATTTTACAATACACACAATTAAATTCACTAAACATCTATTCACAATTCTTCATCATTATTATTCAGTTATCACACTTCATTGTCCAAGGTTGCGAGGTCTGAATCATAAAACAAAATATTTAAAATTGTCCATTGATTGTTTTATTGTTTAACCTCCATCGTCAAAAATTAGTCTTTGTTTCAAATAACAATTTTCAATTTTATTTACACGCATATGGCTATCTTGTGTGTCATAACTATAAAAATCAAATTCACTCGTTTTATCACAATAATCATGAACCAAGTCAACATAATGTATTTCTGTCAAGTCTCCCTTAGAATTATATTCACTATCGGGTCAGTTATTTTTTCGTCATAAATTAAATTACTATTATTTAAACATATATCATCAAAATAGTCTTCACTCTTTATTTTAACAGATAAGTATTTCATATCATTTAACATCTCTTTCAACTCATTATAATCTCTCTTTGAATTATATAATTCTATCTCTTTATCGACACACAATTCTCTATCTAACTCTCTCTCTAACTTGCAAACACTCTCCTCTCTCTCTCTCACCGTTTCTATATTATTATGATCGCTAATTATTTTCACTGTATTATTTTTATATATCTCGTTTTCAACTATCTTACTACTATCGGTTGTTAATTCATTTTTGTAATTATTTGTTATTCTATTATTACTCTGGTCATCTGTTATTTCGTCATAATCACTCGTAACTGTGTTATTTTCTACCTACTCCTTCTGCGTTCTACTTTCGTTTATTTCGTCTTGAATATTATTTATATTTATAATTATCTCACCTCTTATGCCCACAATAGTTTTATTCATACTTTCTAATTTGTTATTCATATTTATTTCACTCGCTCTCAATTCGCTCCTTACGTTCATGAACTCGTTATTTAAATCAGTAAGTTTAATATTTATAGTATTTACGTCTGATTTGATCTCAGTTTTCATTCCTGACATCATCTCCATCACCAATGCTAATTGGTTAATTATATTTGCATTATCGCTCTTATTACTACATTCAACCTTTACCGTTTCAATTACATTTGGTATTTCTAATTGTACGTTTTATCACTACTTTCGTTTGTTGAAATTAAATTGTCTTGAGTAACGTTTAACATAGATTCTTCTACCCTAATTTCACCTAAATCTGCATCCTTATTTTTCTCTGCTATTTTCGACCAATTTGTAAATTAATTTAATTTACAAGGTCACTGTTAATGGGCGCCATTTAAAACGTTACGAGTTAATTAAGCTATTGAAATATTGAATTTTGTCCCATTTTTAGGGTACCTACTGAGGTTGCACATGTTTATTGTTGTTTAAAATTATGAAATTCCAAATCACTTACCTTTACTAAGTAAATTCGATTTATTTACCAGGGTGTCGTCTGATGTACTTAGGCAGAGAAAAAACAGGTGAATGCAAACTAATACACATTTTTACAAACACAAATAAATGGTACTTTATTTTTCTAGCATGACAATTTTTCTGTTTACCTTCCGGTTTAAATTTACTAAAATATGCCTTATGACTGAATTGTGAAACTGCGTCAAATCATGATTTTTACTGTAGTTATACTTTTTCTAGAAATAACATTCCGAACAATATTTGATTCACCTAGCTATACTATCAAGAATTATTTATTTGAATATATTGATATAAAAACATGACTAACTTATTCTCTACAAAAAAACGACCCAGTAATGCGCACGCTCAACTCACATACTTTTTTTTTAAAAACCCATATTATTTCATTTATTAATTTTTTGACCCCATTAAATTGTTATGTAAAAAATACTTTTACTTGGGTAACGGCGTCTCCTGCGATCTAGTAGCATGGCCCGCACCAAGTCCTCGTTCACATGTCCGAAAACAAAAACTATGAGTCTATCTTCTTCATTTCGAATCACTTATAACGGTTATGATTTCTAGTGCACTTTTGACTAATATTCCATTGTTTTACTGGTGAGGTCGGCCTATGTAATTACATTTCGTAAAATAAAATTTTAACCAGACCGCAAGCGGTCGGTAGGTGAGACGCACTGGGCAGAAATTTTCTCTCGGTTCCCTCTCCACAGTTTTTCAATACGGGAACTCACTGCCTGCTGGTTCGAAATCATAGTCACTGCTCATGGCTCTACGTGCAATTCCCGTGAGTTGGACGTTGACGAAATTACACTGCCACTGGTTTACTTCACTGGAGTAGGCGTGACTTAGCCATACTTCCTCCAGCTCGGATCGTATGTTTCACAAAACTTCGTCTCTGCGCCATTTTCGACAGCGTCGGTTGATCTGCTTAGCGTCCCCGTCCGCGCGCATGGTAGTGGTTGCGCGTAACACAGTATTGCAGTTCCAAGAATTCAAACAGTTGTATGCGACACGCACATTCCATTGTATTGTTTCATCACCCAGCTCCTTTGTTAGAAACTACTTTAGATTCAACCGGGTACTGGCCACACATGTGAAATGAAGTTTTGAAATTTTAATAAAATAAAACCCCATTTTGTATAAAATAAAAATCCCTCTTTTTGTCCCGTTACAATTTGCTCCTTCACAGATAAAATTGGGGTGTATATTTATGGGAAAGGGTGGACTGATGTTGAAAGTTCAGTTACATTTATCAACATTACAGCACATAAAGGCAGTGCAATCAATATTATTGACTTATTTGATGAAGTTTCTACAGGTAATAATTTTTACATTTATATACTTATAGTGAAAACAAAATGTTTAAAGATAGTGAGTTTTAATTAAGAAAGTTGTATTAGTAGTTATAATGACCAACAGAATTGTCACTGTTGCACACCACTATAGAAAAATTATTCCAATTAGCGCTTTCAAGCTTCACAGCTCATCGTCCGAAATTTCCGATCTGATGATGAGCTGTGAAGCTTGAAAGCGCTAATCAGAATAATTTTTCTATGGTGGTGTGCAACAGTGATAATTCTGTTGGAGATACTGTGTTGTCACAGATATAGGTGGAAATTTTCAAACATTCAATGTAGAAGAAAACCCTACACCAACTTTGTCACCACTTATTGCAACACTGCTAGTTTGCTTTGTTCTCGACGAGGCCTTTCGGTGTGTCCATCATCTTCAGGTCTTAAATAACAATTTATTAACTCTACAATCATATATACACACCTTAAGACTCCCACCTATACATTTACATTCGCTCGGAATCGACTGCCCCCGTACTGCTTGTTTCCTACTAGGCCACCCCCCCCCCCAAATGACATTGTTACTACCTGCCTTCCTATTGCTCCGCCCTTCACCGAGCTTCGTCACTGCCCGTTCTCCCCACTTAGCCCTTCCCGGTATTGAGAAACAACTCTTGTCAACCGTCAATTCCTAATATTTACTTGTTCCTACGAGTCTCGCAAAATATGGTAGAACGCTTCTTCATTATTAAACTCTCTCTTTATATTCAACAGTGCATTTTTATTTTCCCTTTTCATTTTTAATATTTCCAACTCTTCAAACAATTTTCGTTTGTTTATGTTATTTTCCATTTTTAATATTTCAACATTTTCACTAAGATTTATAAATTTATGTCCTGTTTCTATCAAATGCCTTTCGTACAATGAATTTGTAGTCCTATCACCTTCCCCTTTCGCATGTTCTTTCAATCTAATTTAGAACCTATGTCCTGTTTCGCCCCCACACACTTTTATCACAGTCCTTATAACTTAGTTCATATACACCGCTCTTATGCAATATTGGTATTTCTTCAATATTGTTAATTTCACATAATCTAAAACTATCTTCGTCTTTTTTATAACTACATCTACATCATATTTTTTCAAAGCACTTAATTATTTTCTTAGTTTGATACCCCATATACGTTACAGATCCAACATACTTCTTATCTTTTTTATCTTTATTTACTCCATGACCTCTTTCAATTTTTCTTACTATCTATCTACTATCTTCGGGTTGTAATCGTTATATAGGCTATGGCTATCTGTTTTATCCTTTTCAATTCGACATTCCTTTGTCTCTCATCTTTCAAATATTTCACTCCCCCATAATAAAAAGAATTTAAAGCAACCATTTTATGACCTATTGGATGATACGATTATTCTGGTATAATTACATCTGTATAAGTTTCTTTCCAGTATATGTCAAACTTAAACCCACTACCATCTATTTTTATATCCAAAACTAGATACTTCATACTTATCCCACTATTTCTTCTTGAAATTTTATTTTAGGTTCATTTCCATTACTCTCTTTCATTAATTTTTCAAATTCTTCATTTGTTCCCTCCCAAATAATCAAAATATCGTCTACATATCTTAACCACATCTTTATTTTACTCTTATATTTAGATTTTGTTCAAAACTTTTTTTCAAAATTATTCATGTAAATATCGGCCATTACTGGAGGTAACGGAGATCCCATAGGTAGTCCCTCGTCATGAACATAACACCTATTCCTAAACTGAAAATAATTTTGTTTTGCACAAACTGTTCTATCAATTGTTCTTTATATTCCACATTATTTAAACTGTTGTTTTTAATCAATTCTATAGTTTCCATTATTGGTATATTGGTAAACATATCTTGTAACGAGTCAAAAAGGGGGACATAAATTTTTAATTAGCAAAGCAAATGTGCGAGATAAAATCGATCCCAGTGTGAAAATAAAGTCAGCTGTGGTGACGGCGAATCATTGTTATTTTAGTGCATTACATCAGTGACGTGACTTGGTATCATTGTGAAGGGAAATAATCCAGGGACACTGTCAATAATAACCTTATACAGACAGCAATACATATTGAACCATTAATTTGTCGTTACATTACAATGTGAACAACGGAAATCAAGTGGGCCATGCAGGGCGTAAACGGCAAAGTGAAACGCCTTATTTCCAGCATCTACCCAGTCTACGAGCCTTCTTCAACCCGGCCGGGTGACACATTAACAAGTCCGTTAAAAGTATTCAAATTATAATAAATACTGTAGTTATTTACCGCAACTATACAAGTAAAACCATGTAGACAGTGCGTGATCGACAGGTGAAACATCGCGACCAGATTTTGGGACAATTTAGCCGAACATCAGAAAAGAAACTGCGCACAACATGGAGTTACCACATGCTACAAATAAGAACTAAAATATTAGTGGAAGACAGCGGCCAGGTACCTGGTGATAGTATCACCATAAAATTTATTGTTTTCTTTTAAAATAAAAAGAGCTCTAATACAAAATCATTTTGGACTTTTGCATGAGTCATTATAATGAAAAAATATCAGTATGGAGAACCATACATGACTTCCATATTCTAAGATTAAAATTTAAAATCATTTTCGAAATGAAATATTACCATAGAAACTACTTCTTTCTACTTACTGCTTCAGCCTTAACCACAGTACTGTGGTCACTAACATATACCACCTCACGTTATCGCACTCGATTTTCACTGATGATGGAAGTCGATGGCATTGCCACCGACCATTGTTTTTCCCTCTTTAAAAATTCTTAAACTAATCATTCGCCTCACGCAGGCTTCCGCGTATGCTTAATTGAAAACCAGAATGTCTCTGAAAAGTTTTAACCTAGTTTTGCTACAAAATTTCATACGCACACGTTGTTCTCGCGGTCTTTCTTAATCGGTTTGTCACTAATCCGCTGGCCAGCGTGTGCACATCCCCACTCAATGTGATATACCTCAAAGACTACTGCTAATAGCGGAACACAATAAGTGGTAGTTTGTTGTCAAAAACTATCGCTAGGTGCGCGCAAAGTCGGGGCGCGTCGTTTGTGCGGATTGATGTGTTACTCAAAAAGTTTGGTCTTTTTATGAACACACCTCGTATATTAACTCATACATAATTTACATTAAAATGAAAAAATTATAATTTTATTGCCTGGCAACAAAATTATTTTATTTTTAACAATTACCATTGTTTGAAAAAGTTTAAATGCATTTTCAAGTACTTTACTGTTGTTAAAACGTAAAAGGTTACAGGTAAACTACCCCTTCCCCTTAACCGATCTTCACCAAAATCGAAAATCCTTGAGATTTCTACGTACAATTCAGGGACGTATGCAAAAAATTATTTGATTCTGTTTTAATTTGCGGCTGTTATCGTTTGCCATAGAAAATATGCTTGATAAAAAAACGTTGCAGGTAAACTACCCCTTTCCCTTAACCTATTGTTTTTCAATAGGTCTCGAGAACTCTACAATTTAGGGCTGTATGCAAATAATCTTTTGATTCTGTTTGAATTTGCGGCTGTTATCGTTTGCCATAGAAAATACCTTTGTTAAAACATAAAACGTTGCAGGTAAACTACCCCTTTCCCTTAACCGATCTTCACCAAAAACAACAGATCTTGAGAACTCTACAATTCAGGGCTGTATGCGAAACATTATTTGATTCTATTTGAATTTGCGGCTGTTATCATTTGCCAAAAAAAAAAATTTCCCTTGATAAAAAAAACCGTTGCAGGTAAACTACCCCTTTCCCTCAACCAATCTTCACCAAAAACAATAGGTCGTGAGTACTCTACAAATCAGGGCTGTATGCAAAAAATTATTTGATTCTGTTTGAATTTGCGGCTGTTATCGTTTGCCATAGAAAAAAAATCTACACACAGACACACACACACACACAGACACTTTTCGAAAAACGACTTTTTTTCATGTTTTGAGTGTGTACAATCAGAATCTGCAATAATCTCGAACACGATTTTTTTTGCCATCACCATACTTCCATTTCCTTAAGGAATATGGAAGTAATAAGGGGGACAAAAAATTGTATTAGTATGAAAGCGTGTGTATAAGTTGAGAGTGAAATATATATATAAGAAGTGTTGGGTTTGCGGAGTATCTAGTTAACTGCACTGATGATGTAGTTTAATCCAATGTGGATATAATATTCTTTTGTAACTTGTTTTAGCCTCCGGGCAGTGGTTTCATCCAATGTGGATATCATAATTTTTTATGATTTGTATTACGCCTCAGGGCAGAATAGTTGTGTTCATTTGTAATGGAAGCAGACATAAAGAAAATAATATATTAAATCAAATTTCTAAATAACTGAAAGGTGTTGTGCAATTTATTAGCTCGCGCGCACCTATTGCGTTCTGAATCACTGTTTCCATTTCGCATAAACGACCCATGGAACTTCTGAGTATGATATTTCTATAAGTCAGATGCATAAATTAGTTGTGTGTTAGCTTCAAACACTCTGGCGACCCTGTGCACTTCCGAAGATAAACGGGTAAGTATTTTACAGGTACAATATCTGCAGGTGGGAAGTGAAGGTAAGATTACATTTGAAGAAAAGCCTGCCGGATTTTTTAAGTTGAAAAGAATGTAAGTTTACAATCTTTCACATCTAATAACATAACTGGAAAACCCTCCAAATCTGCTCAAATTGATTGAGTTTATTTTTTGTTTATGTGGGACTTCAGCACTGCGGAAAGGGCATTTTCTTTAATGAAGAATGTTTAGAACTCAGAAAGAGGGAGTATGGTTACACATTCGACATAAATCAAATTATGACACAAAAAATTAAAAAGAAAAATTAACACCACATTCATATTTATGACATGTCTTACTTACTCTTAATTCGAAATAATCAGCACATAGGCTATAGGTTATCAAATGAAATATTTATGTTATTAATACAGGTTAAAAAATTACTCCACACAAAAGAACTATCACTACAAAGTGTACTGAGCAGCGCTTGGACCATGTATGCTCATAACACACTTATTGAAATAATTAAGTTCTGATTAGTATAACCAGTACTGGAAAATTTCACTTTAAATTAAATGCTAACTACAAAAAAAAAAGAATTATTAGTTCTTCCCACACTTGTTAAATAATCTTAGTAGACCTATTATATTTCACATTCCAGGTCTTGAAGCAGGTTTTGAAGTCCAAAAAAGTGATAAACATGACTAATAAAAAAATAAAAAAAGGTTACTTTCAATTATTAAAAGAGGCTGAAGAAAGTTGTAACGGTACAGAATTGGGTGGTAAAGAATTTTAACCTTATGTCAGGCGCGGCTGATCTGATTGATACTCGTCTTACGTTTTTTTGTTCCATTTGTCTCTAACAGATGACCGCACCACCTGTCTCTCAGTAGCTTAACATATTCCTTCCCTTTATCTGTCAATAGCGTTTAGTATGCCAACAGCTATTGCAAAGTGAAGATAGTGTCAGTTTGTTCAATTTGATATACTGTGCCTGTGCGTGTTATATTTTTAAAGGTTTACAATTGTCTTGTTAAATCATTTTGATTAGTAAATTTTTCATATTTCTATACATATTGTAATGAACCTCGTTCCTCTAATTTCTGCAAGAGTGTAAAAGTGTCAGAGTGTAATTGGTGTATTGTGTCTTACCAATCTGTCGTCGCTCGGTAACGTAGCTTATGCTGATTGAGTCCGTCGCGAACGTACGATTAACCAGGTATCGAAGAAGTCATTGCCTGAGGTTCAGTAGGAGTGTGTAAATCCCGGGTGGCGCCAAATTGTTTATTTTAAACAATTAAAAAATTTAGTATTATCGGCGAATCAGCTCAGGCGGTGGGGAGAATTCAAACTTGTTCCCGCCACTTATCGATTTTTACAATCAAGCCAGCAGTTTGCTGTGTTTACTGCTTGAGCGCTTGCCGTCAATTCATAGCTGTTCGCTACAATGTACAACATTTATAATACACTTTCCTAATGAAAATAAAACACATTGGTTACACACAGTATTGGTTTATTAGTTAATGGTTATTACTTATTCAGTGACACAGGTTATATTTGGTTTTTTATATTATTTTGCACCGGCAATTAATCTAAGACAATTTTCTCTGGGTTTTGACGAATCGATTCTGAACGTAACAGATACACCATAATGGCGTCTGTCGAAGTAGTATACAAATATTTTCGTCCAATCGTCTGGATTCTTGAGATTACGATAAAAGGATTAGATGCAATTACAATAATAAAAATACACAACCTTACATTATTTCTACTTAAATAATATAACGTGTAGCTACAATTTGTTTTTTGGAGTGTAGTAAAAGTGTTTCAAAAGTTCGTAAACTAACAACAGGTTAATTTTATAAGTTGAGAAATTTTCAGTGTCTTAGTTTTTTATTTAATCTTTGAAAGAGAATAAATTCAGTTTAGTGATAGTTCATAGTACACTGAGAAATATTTAAAGTGCGTTTTTTCAGAAATTTGGGTAATTTAAATGATACATAACACCTTACTAGACTGGGTGTATGTAGTTGGTCTGGTAAAAAGGACTTGAGCTGCAATCGTATTCAAATTTCAATTGTTTGGGCTTCTGGCATCTTTTTCAATTTAATTGGAGCAATTTATTCATTTCTTTTTTATTTAAATTGTCTTCGACATCAGTTAAATGGTTTCCGTCATCGTCTGCTTCCTTCTCGTTCATTTGTGGTAATTTGGTTTACTTTTATAACATTTTAAATTAAATATTTGGTTGTTCAAAATTTGGCTTCTGTTCTCCAAGAGCGTCGCTTTACGAGCAACGATATTCAATGGTAATTCCGTCCCTAACGGCAGTTGCCATGATTACTAATTAAATCTGACTGGTTAATCTGGCTATAAATCCATTGTTATCACAATTTGAATTCTTTTCAAAATCCTTGTATATCTTCTGATTGCTTTCATTCCGTTATCTACCTTCCTAAGTATTAATTATTATCACTGTTATTTGTATTTTCTTCCAACGATTATTTTGGTATCCCACAAGATTGGGTTATTTCATGTTTTATACTTTTACAATTATTTTAATATTTCCTAATTATATTTCTCTTTTAATTTAAGTCCTTATTCTAATATTTTGCTTTTAATAAGATTTACAATTTATCCTTGGTTGATTATTCGCCTTGGATTTTTTAATTACTTTGTTATTTTCATACAATTTGTATTTGTTGGTGTTTGACAGTTAGGCATTTCTTAAGCCTAAGTAGCCATTACTGATTTTTACTTATTTCATATACATTACATCTCATTTTAGCCTAATACTTTATTTTGTTCTTATAACTGGTTTTGTTACCTATTGATGTGTTTTGGTTCTGTTTTTGTGTTATTTGTATGTTACTACTATTTTATACATCATGTATTGCTAATTATTTACTAACTGATTTTCTCGTTTTCTAAGTCATATATTGCTTTACTTTCTTACTTACTTAATCCGCCAATGTCAACAATATGGCTATTATTTACTATTTTTTTATCACATAAAATACAACATTTAGGTCTATGGTTGGTATAATTACCCCAGCCATATCCTATTCATAAATTTGCTTAAACATTATTTAACAATTAGTAGGTAATATCGGTGTACAATTCATTACATTTTATTTTATTTTTTGGGTGATAAACAACCTCACCTCTTTTGAACTTACTTCAATAATTATCCCTTATAACATGGGTGTTTATTGATTGTTTTAAACTTCTTATTTTATAAGTACTCTTTACCTTCACTCCATGGTAACACTTGTTTACTCTTTCATGGGAGTCTCACTTTTAAATACTATTATTATCTGTATACACTAAGTTGGCGTCTGGGCTGGTTGTGAATGCCAGGTGATTACCCAGGCCAGCCGCCAGGTAGTCGCCGACCCAGACGCCAACTTAGTGTATACAGATAATATATATTTTTAAACTTTACAATAAGATTCTTTTTTAATCAATACAGTTAACATCACTCTTCAGTGTTCATTACTTCTTAATTAATGGTTTATTTTAAATACTATTCTTAACAACTTTCTTAAATATTAATATTGTTCACTATTAAACCTTTAGTGTTTGTTATTTTTACTAAGTGTTTATCTTAGCTTTCACTATTTTTCCTATTGTTATCATTGATAATATTTTTATTTACTCATCACCTTCACTTTTAAATTATCTTGTGTTTATTATAATTTATTTAGCGTTTTTTCTCTATCATTTTACTTTAGGGTTTTTTCACTTTCACTATGGGCACTTCTTAAACTTTTTATTTAAGTGTTTATTAGTGGGTAATCCCTATCATTACTTTTCTTTGTCACTTAGTTATTTTCAGTTTATTTCTCACTATCTCAATATCTCTCTCTTTCTTTACACATATTATTTATACTTACTAAGTTCATGTCTTTCTCTATTTCTTACTTACATATACTTCTAATTCTTGGGTTAGTGTATTTTTATTTATCGGGTTTTATTAATTATTAATTACATTTGTCACTTATTCAATACTAAGATTTATCTTTTATATTGGTTCTTTACCAGTTTCATTTCCTTTATGATATTTGACTGTATCATTTCTCCCTTCTCTCTTCTCTACTACTTGTCTGTGTTTTATCACCTTGTTTCATTTTATTTCCTTTATAGTTGGTTTGTTCCATTTTTATTTTCATTTTTCTTCTCCTTCACTTCTCATCTTGTTTCCTTTTATTTTGGTTCTTATCTGGCCAATCTCTGGGGTTGGGTCAAAGTTGTTTGTCTGTCAGTCTAGTCTGCGAGTTTCTTTAATAATCACTTTTAGTTTATAATTCTTCCTCCTTCTTTCTTAATTACATTTTATCTCCTTATTCTCTTCATTATTTATTTATTAAAATATATTACTTTTTAGCATTTCTTACATACTTATAGTTATCAAATATGATCTGAATTTGGCGATGTTATATAATGCCCTTCCACCAAAATTGATCATTTTATAAAACGTGATTCTAAGTTTGATGAAATTATCAATTGTATTGTATCATTTTCTTCTTAAATTCTCCTGCTTCTTGTTCAGTTTTATGTTTAATTCTGTATCTTCTACTTCCTTTCTTCTGAGTCTTTTCCTCCTTATTTTCTCTTATTACAATCTGGCTTATTGATTTTTTATTATAAATTATTCCCTATAAATCTTATTTTCCCTAACTATCCCTACTTTGTAGCTGAAATCAATTCGGATGGGCTCTATTGGCTTACCTAACTCCGTCGTTCAAAAAACTACTCTTTTTCTGAGGTCAGGGGAACATCATCCCTGCTCAGTTAAATGATTGCTGGATTTACTCAACAGTCAAACTCAATTAATGAATCTTCAATACAGTCATCTTGTGACTAATAATAACAATAATAATAATAATATTTGTTGGGAATCTTTTACTTTTGTATTTCATTATTGCTCAGTTCGAGTCATATATTTTTCATCCTTCTTTATTGATACCATTTAATAATACTTGAAGCATTGATTTTTATTGATACAATTAACATTTTTATTCATTTTTAATTACTCTTTGTTTCATCTCATTTCATATTATAACTCTTAGAATATTTATTTTATTTATTTCGTTTTTTGATCATTGGTTTGTTTATTTTACTTCCCATATTTTTCTAAATAGTTGTGGAAGTTGATCATTTTGAATGTTTTTTTTTTCATAATTTTTTAAATATCATAGTAAGTTAGTGTTTCTTACTAGTTAGGAATTTTTTGTAGCTTATTCCTTTATAGTATGTTTTACTTCTTTGCCTCATATGTTTGCTAAAGATTATTGTACATTGATCTTACTTTGTAGGAATTTTTTGTAACTTTATTCTTTCATTTTATAATTTGCCTCATATGTTGGCTAAATCTTTGCGTAAGTTGGCCTTACATAACTTTTTGAATTTTGAAATTCAACTTACGACCTTTTTCTTTATTATCTATTTGCAAACTTATTCGTTTGTTTTGTTATCTCTTTTTTATTTTATTCAAATTACTTCGGTTGGTTAATTACCTTTGGTTTTTTCAGTCATGGCTGACTGTCATAATATTTCTTAATTGATGCTTGATTGTATACCCCCTTTATTTTCTTATTGATGGGGCTAGTGATTTCATAAGTGTTATTGCCCTTGTCTCTTGTGATAGTGTACGGTCCCACGTATAATAATAGTAACTTTTTTGTAATGCCTTCTATTGAGCTGGGTAATTCTCTGTTTTTTATTAGCACACTTTCTCCTCTCTGGTATTTGATATTATTTTGCTGGTTCTTAGAATATTTATTCTTTTGTTGCTCTACTTTCTCTGCGATTCTGTTATAAAATTTTCTTTTTTCGAATTGATATTCTGTGTTTGTGGGAAATTGAATCAGATCATTTATCTCTCTAGGAGGTGGCCGCTCGAACATCATTGTGTATTGTGTGGCTTCAATGAAGTTGTGGTAAGCCAGGTTTATAAATTCTTCAGTGGATTTTAGGTAATTGTGCCATTCTTTTGTTTATCATGGCAGTAGGTCCTTAGGATTCGACCCACTTCTCTAAGTACTCTCTCAGCTGGGTTACTGCTGCGGTGATAAACGGATGTTTTGTAGGTTTTAATACCATGTTCCCAGAGTTTGCTTTTCCATTGAGTTCCTTTAAATTGAGTCCCATGATCGGTTATGATTGTCATAGGTTTCCCTACTTCTGGTATAAATTTGGTTAGTATGATCTCAATAATTTTCTTAGTGGTAGCACGGTTAATGGAGTATAACTTAGTATATTTGGTGAAGTGATCGAACATGATTACAATGAATCGAAATCTGTGTCTTCCTCCACTGCGAGGAAATGGACCACAAATAATCAAGGAATACCCTTTCTAATTTTTGACTTGATATTATTGGTATCATCATACCCTCTTTTTTTCAAATTGTTGCACTTTACCATTTGGCAAATTGATACAGTCTTAAACAAACTGATATTTGATAAACCTAAGGGATTTGATTATTTAATTCAATTATTTACTAAATAGCTCCTTCGAGCGCCATCTTGTTACCAACTGTAATAAGAAAATTACCAAGGTTCGTTTAAGCGAACTAGGAAATGCAGAACTGGCTATTTAAGAAAATACAATTGGCTTGCCATCACAACTATTTTAATTCATTTTCATATTAAAATATGGTTTTATAAAAGAAAACATGAAAATATAGCACGTAACCTAATTGCAAATGTTATATAGAAAAATGTTCCCCTTCCCTTCTACTTTTGCGATCTTATAGAAAAAAAAACAATAACATTTATTATGCATGATTAGAAATAAACCCATATTGTAAACTTAGAATTAGTTTTGAAAAAAACGGAAACCAGCACTTCATAATATTTGATAATATAATTAAACTAAAACCCCCACACTCGCTCACATACTACCCCAGAATTACATTATATCTTTTTTTTTTTCTTCAACTTTATAAGGTATGAAAAAGCCGGCATTTTAATTATTATTAATATTTTAAAAGTCTACTTTCCTTTTGATGCCTAGAAGTCCGACACCTGGGTGTCTCCTCATGGCGTACACTAGTTGCTGTTTATAGGTCGCACTTTGATTTTTTACGGCCGAACTGTCAATTTACTGCAATTACGTTAATTATGGATGATTATTGGCCAATAAAAACTGTTTGTATTTTACATTTTGTGGTTCTGCGGGCCCGCACTTTCTGCCGAAACTTTTGATAGCTACCACTCGCTAGTGGTGATGAGCTGTTACTGGGAAGATTTACAGGCGCTACTTTGTGAAGCGGCTGTTGTTCGTTCAATTCTTATTGGTTTACAGTTTGTATTCGTTCGCCAGTGGACTGTTTTGGGCTTGTTGACAAAACTGGTGACACACATCGTTATATAATTTGCTGACGCAACACATCGCCTGACACGATTATGTCATTTGTTGTTACATAACGTGTTTACGTTTTCCGGGTTCGTCATTGTCCTTGAACTGATTCTGGTACATTTGCAGTTGTTATTAAACTGTCCACACAATTATTAAACAATTCTCACAGTCAATGCTGCCACGTTGCGATCGCTTCCACAATAACAAATTTACCTCTCGGTCACAAAATTTTCCTATCACTCAACAAGTTATTTATTATTTATACAAAAAAATACAAATTCTGTTATTACCCCAGGTATGCCCAAAAATGCCCCGCTACAAAATATTACATTTTTGTATCATTTTGCTCACCTTTCGAAAAATATTCTTTATATAAACTTGTTCCTCTAATGCTTTTATTACTTTCAGGGCACCCATATGGCCGTACCGAATGTGGTAGTCCAATATCAGTTGTTCTTCTACAGTAGACGGGATTACTAGTTTCCACTCTCCAAGGTTAGGGTTGTTTTTAATGAATAACAGGTTATTGTGTACTTTATAATACTGTAGAATGGGTTCTTCTTCTTTTAATATTCTGTCCCAGATACTCATTATTTTTGGGTCCACATCTTGATGTCTTCTTATTTCCAGCATTATTTTTTCCAGATCCTTTCTATCCTTGATAATGTTATACACCTTAACTAACTGTTCTTTCTCTCCCTCGAAAGTTTGTTGCTGGATGTTGATACGGGATAATATGTCAGCAGATGTGTTTTTCTTCCCTGGTATGTATTCCCAGTTAATATGGTATTCTTGTAGTAATAATATCCATCTGGTTAATCTTCCATGACTGAGCTTACACTGCTTAAGGAATGATACAGATCTCTGGTCGCTTCTCACGGTTATTGTATATCCTAGAATATACCGTAAGCCCTGAATTTGTTGCAGGCGAACACAACACTAAGTAGTTCTTTCTCCGTGACATGATAGTTCCTTTCACATCCATTTAAGATCCTACTTACAAAGCTTATGACCAAATGTTGCCCCTTCTCATCTTCCTGATATAATACAGCACCTACACTCACGTCGCTCGCATCACAGTTCATGAAGAATGGCTTTTTGAAGTCTGGATGGTGTAAAATACCGGTGTTTAAAAACTTTTCTTTTATTTGTTTAAATATTTCATCTTGTTCGGCCCCCCATGTCCATTCATCTTTACTTGATAATTGTTTTTAAATTGTGCTGTTAACTTGGAATAATTGTCCTGGAATTTCCGATAATAATTGCAGATTCCAAGGAAAGACTGTAGCTGTTTTTTGCTTTTAGGTGTGGGGAATCGTTGTATCGCTTCAACTTTTTCTGATGAAGGGAGATGCCTTCCTCTGTTAGATTAAATCCTAAAAATTGTACCTTGCGGGCTATAAACTTTGACTTGTCCAGCTTAAGGGTTATGTGGTTATCTGATAACTTTTTTAATACCGTCTCCACTCTAGCACAGTGTTGTAACATGGCATTTTGGCCTACCTGGTATAATAGCGCAATTTTTATTTCTTTTATAAAATAAAACAATAGTATTTTTTCAACAATAGGGACAAAAATGTATAAACGAGAGGTAAATTTACTGTTTGGAGCGATCGCGAGGGTGGCTGCACTGCCGTTGACTTTACGATACAAAATTATTAAATAATATTTTGCGGACAGATGTAACAGACAGCAAATTGTGCCAAAGTCAGTTCAAGGACACAACACAACTGTAAACAAGTTATATAACTAACATCATGCGATGTTACGCCAGCGCATTACATAATGCTGGAATGTGGGTACGGCAGCGCCACTAGTTTTCGTCGCACCCACAGAACAAAGAGTCAGTCGGAACACAACGTTTACAAGTGACGGACGCATAAAAACTATCGCGTTCGCCGACTGTCCGGCTGTGCGTAATTTGCGGGCCCGCAAAGCAACAAAAATGTGAATAACAATTTTTAAAGTTGACGTTAATTTGAAATTACACTTAAATAACGGAAAATGAACAGTTTTCGGCAATTAACAGTTAAAATAAAGAATGTGCGTGGCTAGAGCCAAGTGGCGTCTTCTGGACTCAAAAGTATAACAGCTAAGTAATCTACAAGAACGTACATAAAAACAAGCTTTCAATTTTTTGGCTAAAATATACAAAAGTTTAATGTTTTCATACTCAATATGAGCTCTTAAAATCTAAAGTAACTCGGTGTGTGTGTGTGTGTGCGTGAGTAAATATATTTAAACAGAAGTGCTGGTTGCGTAATTATATAGTAGTTAAGTTTATTTGATGTCTTGTTTCATATAAGTTTACAATTAATTAAATAATGAGTTGTTTTTAAATTGAGCCTCGTGGCCAAAATATAATCACAATATTATAATGAAATGGGAGTTTGGCAAATAAAATGAAAAGCGTTCATTAACCATAAATGTGTGTTGATAATTTGCGTTAACCTGTTTCTCTCTGCTAATGAGTACACCTGACGAGATCCTGGAATTTCACGAAAAGTTTAAACAATCAAATTACACAGTAATAAATTTAATTAAAGCTAGTATCACTTCAATGGCGCCAGTTAACATGGACTTTGTAAATTAGTATAATAAAAATTTACAAACAGGTCGAAAAAATGGCAGAGGGAAATATGAACGAAATATGACTTAGGTAGAGGTAGGGTAGAAGAATCAATTTTAAATGTCACGCAAGATCATATGATAACAACCCATGATTTTGTTGATGAAAGTGTTGAAACAAATGTAGATGAAACGGTAGTAGCGGGGAGTAGTAGAGACAAGGGGGTAAATATATTTAACCAATTAGCATTGATGATGGAGATGATGTCAGGCATGAAAACTGAGATTAAATCAGAAGTTAATACTATAAATGTTAAACTAACTGATTTAAATAACGAGTTCATAAGTGTGAGGAGCGAATTGAGAGCGAGTGAAAAATATATGCATAGCCGTTTAGAAAGTATGAATGAGACTATTATTGGAGTGAGAGATGAACTGACTAGTGTTATAAATAATGTACAAGACGAAATGAGAAATGATATCAAAATAATTAACGAGAAACAAAAAGAGAAAATGTTAGAAACAAATAAAAAATTTGACACGTTGACAAGTAAATTTAATGATAAATTTAAAAAGCAAAATGACAAAATTGACTGTAATGTTCAATGTATAATTAACGAATGTGAACAAATCAAACGAGCTAGTGAAATACAAGAAAATATAAATGATGAATTCAGAAGTAACTTTGAACAAGTGGATGCAATTAAAATTAATGTAACTAGTTTAAAGAATAAACAAGCAGAACATGAGCGTGAAATAGTTAAAGTCAGAGAAGATTTGAATGTAACCATTAACCAGAAATTAAGTAATGTGAGTGAGAGAGTGAATGTGGAAGTAGAATTAGGATATTTTAGTAATGAAAGTAGGGGAGTGAACCCCATACAATTTTTGAACTCTATAAAAAGTTTTAATAAATATAACCAAGAAAGTTGGGAGATGAAGTTAGTAAGAATTTTAAAGTACTTTAAAGGGGATGCTAAATATGGGCGGATGCTCATAACGATAACTGGGTAGATTTTAATGAGTTTGAGCAAGCATTTAGAAATAAGTACTGGTCAGAAGAGAAACAAGAGGGGTTACGTAGTATCATAATGGGATGGGGCAATTTTGATATTAAGCACATGAGTATTACATCGTATGTGACGAGACTATATAGTCAAGTTAAATATTTAGAACCACCAATGCCTCTTTCATCCTTTATTAGATACATCAGTAAACATTTACCCAAGGACATACGGTCCACAATCAGAACCCGGGATTTTGCCAATATCGCAGAGTTAGAAAAAATATTAGAGGCATACCAGAGTATGAAAGAGGAAGAGGATAATAAGTATCAGTTTAGAGTTAGGGAATCGAATCATACAAGTACTGAAATAAGACAACCAGACCATTTTATTAATAATGTGAATAGATCAAGGGAGGGGGCGTGGTTATGTCCAAACCCTAGTTGTGGAGCCAGTAATTATAATGGGTCGCGGAATCAATGTTACCGGTGTCAGGGTCCGAGGAGTAGTGCCCAAGGGAGAGTAGAGAATTATAATAGGGGTTGCGATCAATTTAGAGGGAATCATAGAGGGAGAGGTTTTATTAGTAATCGAGGAGTATCAGGAAATTTTAATCATAGAGGTAGAGGGGGATATGTTAGTAACCAAAACGAAACTCGGGGCGTGGAAGTACCAGCTCATAATCAAAACAGTAGGGGTGTTTACAGTGAACCACCACCTCCACATCCGTTAAACTAATAAGGGCGGTTGAAAAAGAAAGCCCCCAGCCGTCTAGTAATCACGTGACAATAGGGTCACTAATTACTAATATACATAATGATTTATCTGACGAAGAAGCGGGTGAGAGTAATAATGCTTTCGGGATGGCAGAATTTGCAAGTATTTAATTCTAAATATATTTTTTTAGTAGATTCAGGGAGTGAACTGACTGCTATAGACGATAGAATGTTTGAAAAAATCAAAAATCAGACTACAGAAACAATTCCACAATTACCAGTACTGGGAATTAGCGTTATAGGAGTAACGGGTGTTCGCAGTAAAAAAGTAACTAAACAAATAATGCTACAATTAAAAGTGAATGAGAACACAATAAACGTACCTTTCTTAGTTATTCCAGGACTAAATATGGGAGCTATAATAGGTAATGATTTTTTAAATAATTTCAAGGTAGAGTTAAACTATTACACACAGACTATGAAATTAAACAATAATAATAATATAGTTGAAATACCATTCATACAAAAGAAAATGGTAGGAATGAAAGCTTTAAGAATAATTAGTAAGGGAATGTTAATTTCTGACAATGATATAAACGAGTGTAGATCCTTAATGATAAATTATTGTAACTTAAGAGTAAATAATAATGAGTTATTTGAAAGTGAAAAGAATTGGGAGGAGAAAATGAACAAAATCTTATATCAAGAGGGGGATTTAACTACCAAGACAGGGAGAAAATAGTACTAATAATAAACAAAAATAAATCAGTTTTTTCAGATGAACCTGGTTTAGTAAAGAATTTTAAAGGTAAATTAGTCGTTAAAGAAAAAACACCCTTTGCACCTAAAACCTATCCGGTACCATACTCGAAGAGGGGTTTAGTACAGGAGGAAATAAATAAAATGTTGAGGGAAGGTATAATAGAAAAATCTACATCACCATATTCCAACCCTTTAGTAGTGGTGACAAAGAAAGATTTATCGATAAGATTATGTTTAGACGCAAGACAAGTAAACAGAATAATTGTTCCAGACAGAGAATCACCGGAACCAGTAAGCGAAATTTTGCAACGGTTTAGTGGGACCAAATACATCACTACCTTAGACTTGACTGCAGGCTACTGGCAGATAGAGCTGGAAGAGGAGTCTCGGCAGTATGTGGCCTTTCTTTACAACGGTAGGAATTACCAATTTCGTCGACTACCGTTTGGACTAAATGTAAGTGTTTCAATTTTTATCAAATGCCTGGATTATGTGCTAGGGAGAGAGATTTTGGAATTCACAACCGTTTATGTAGATGATATAGTAATTACATCACCAGACATTGATACACACTGTGAAAGGTTAGATAGGGTACTAAGTAGACTGCATGAGTATGGCATAACCGTTAAATTTAAGAAGTCAGAATTTTGGAAAGAACAAGTTAATTTTTTAGGACATATAATTTCAGCAAGGGGTATCAGTACAGACCCTAAGAAGGTAGAAATAATACAAAATTTTCCGATACCAAAAAATGTGAAACAGTTGGAAAGTTTTTTAGGCTTGTGCAATTATTATAGGCAATTTGTAGACAAATATTCATATTTAACAGTACAATTGGGACATTTATTAAATAAAGACAATCGATGGCGGTGGAATTTAAAAGAGCAAAATATATTCGAGCTGATAAAAAATAAATTTTTAAACACAGTTATATTAACTCATCCTAATTTTTCAGAGCTGTTTTATATACATACAGACGCATCAGACATTGCTTTGGGAGTAGAGTTGTTTCAGTTAGATGGGAGTGATAACCACCAAGTAGTCGCTTTTGCAAGTAGGTCTCTATTAACTAGTGAAAAGAACTACACTACGACGGAGAAGGAGGTGTTATCAATAGTTTTCGCCTGTAGAAAGTTCAGAACGTACTTGTTAGGAAATAAGGTAATCATAAGGTCCGACCATCAAGCGTTAACGTTTTTAAAGAACTGTAAATTAACTCATGGTAGGTTAGTGCAGTGGATGCTAATATTACAAGAATATGACTTAACAATTGAGTATTGTAAGGGGAAAGAAAATATAGTAGCTGATGTCCTATCCAGAACAGATTTTGATAATAATACCGAAGTAGACATAGCAAATACATATAAAATATTTATAGTAAAAGAAGCGGGGGAAGTAGATATGAAAAAATTAATAAGTAACTTAGCCGCCGAACAAGAGAGAGACACCGAACTTAATAAAATAATATTAGCTTTGAGTCAAATACCCAACGTACCTCATAAGTGGGAGAAACATTTTAGTTTGTTTAATAAACACTTATTTCATCGGGCAAATGAACAGGGGGATGATTGGAAGCTGTGTATCCCTAAAGTCATAATACCTGAAGTAGTGAGAGATTGCCATCTAGGGTATGGTCATATAGGCCCCAAGAAATGTAGTGACATATTAAAAGAATCATGTAAATTTAATAATATGGAAAGAACGGTGCGTAAAATATTACAAACATGCGAAATTTGTCAGAAAGCTAAAGTAAACAATCGTAAACAGGAGGGTTTAATGCAGCATGTAATGCCAGACAGTCCTTTAGCATTAGTTGCTGTTGATTTATATGGCCCTTTACCCAAAGGTCGAGGAGGGGTAAACTATTTATTTGTTGTATTAGATGTTTTTACCAAATTTGTAAAACTATACCCGATTAAAAAGGCAACCTCATCAGTGTTGGCTAGGAAAATAGTAAATGAATACCTTGTTGAAGTACGTAAGCCTCAAATAGTGTTATCAGATCATGGCTCGCAGTTTACCAGCAACACCTGGCGGGAAACTTTAGGTTGGGAAAATATTTTAGTTAAACATACATCAGTGTATCATCCACAATCAAATCCAAGTGAACGGGTTATGCGGGAGTTAGGAAGAATGTTCCGAACCTTTTGCTATAAAAAACATTCTTTGTGGGCTACTTTTGTGTGCAAGATAGAGTGGTATATTAACAATAGTTTACATGAATCCACTAGTTACAGCCCATATGAGTTGATGTTTCAGAGAAGGCCGTCACGCATATTAGAAGAGCTAGTAAAGTTTCCAACCAGGACGGAAATACCACATGATAGGAAATTGGTAATCGCTAGGGAGTGCCTGCTGAGTAAGGTTGAACAACGGAAACGGAGACATGACCGGAATTTAACACCCATACAATACGAGGTAGGACAACTAGTATTAATAAAAAATCACAATCAGTCCTCAGCATTGGACAAGGAAATTAAGAAATTCTTCCTATTGTATGATGGTCCATATGAGGTTAGCCAAGTGAAAATGGAGAATGCTTATGTTTTAGTAGATTTGCAAACTCGAGAAATAAAAGGAACTTATAATGTGACCCAATTAAAAAAGTATTATCTAGCTGAGTGATGATGGGCATATTTATAAATATTAAAGCTTTCATACATAAACAGACATTTTTATATTCTATTATTATAAATTATTATAAATTGTTTATACACACATTATGTATTTTATGTAAATGGACAGTAGAGTAGGAAAAGTTAAGAAAGAAATGTATTAGTTAAAACACCACCAAGACTAGAAATGTCATATAATATAAAATGATAATTTTAATTTTAAAAGGAAATATTATACTTGTGATTCCCCAACTTTTCGGGCGGTCACAGCCTCACCGAACCTTGACCGTGGAATTGGTTTAGCTTTAACAGCTATGGTTGGGGCACATTACGATTACGCGCTGACCATAACTGGCCATAGCTGTTATCGTTGTAAAGGTGTACTTTGAAATTAATGGGGGGTGAAATTAAGGGGAATCACCAAATTATGGAACAGCGGCTGCCACTCTGCCCGCGTAGGGGTAGCAAAGACAGGTGGTAGAACCGTTTAAGGGTGCATTATTATAAACAAGAATATGTCGATATTCAAATGTTCAAATGTAAAGCAGAAGCAAGGACACGGAGATGTCACATTCCTCCAAAACCTCAGTCCTTGTGGACGCAACTGGACGCCACAGTCCAGGGGGGGTCATAGTGTGTGTGGCTGGGAGGTTACCCAAGGTGGGTAACGATTTAAAAGATTTTTTGTTGCATTTTAGTAATGATGACTCGCTATTAAATACTTTTATTAAAATTTGAAAAAAATAGATGCACTAGATATTCTATATATTGTGTTTATTATGTCTTATTGTGTTGATTGTATGTAGTATGTTAGGAATAAGGATTATAAAAATATAATAATAAGTTTTCTGTGTTTAAAGATTTTTGCTAAAAATGAAATAAATTTTTCGATGAGTAAAAAAAAAAAAAAAAAAAATTTGAGAAACGAATTAATAAAAGTAAATTGAGATTAAAAGGTAATTTTCTGATTTTATATGCAAATTTAATGATGCTAAGTGTGTAACATTTTAAATACAAGTTGTTTATTTTAAGATAATGATAACAATGTGAATTATTAATGTAATATGTTTTCTTATGTTATATTGTGTTTGTTAGTTTAAGAGAATTTTATGATTTTAAATATTTAAATGCATTTTAATTTGGGGATGAGAGAAATGTAATATGGTAATGGGAAATGTTTATGAGTCGATCGTCTGTTTATTTAAATTCTGATGGGAATCAGGGCAATGATTTTAAATTTTGGGATAAAGTTAACACGAGAAAGTAGATAGCCTGGGAGTATGGAATTTTAAGTTGGGTATTATGTTGTTCTTAGGTATTCTGATATATATGTTAGTAATAAGTAAAAAACAAAACCAGTGCTTCTTAGCGCAAACCAGCACCGCTAGGGGGAAACAGATCAGTTGGGGATATGGTGTTGTATAAGGCCACCATTTGATATTTGATTTGTTGTTTCAGTGTTTGGTGATGCTGTGGCGGCGGACCTGAGCTGGCCTGCGCGTCAGAGCAGGGGCGTTGAGTATCTGTCTGACTCTACGGTGTTGGGATCTCGAGAGAGAAGTCTAGTATGGTCATTCAGATGCGGTCACAGTCACCGGACCAAGGGTGAGTTGATTATATTTTTTTGTAAACCATAAAGGGGGTTGTAGCGACATATCCTGGCTGATCCCTTTAGCAAGTATGAATGTGTCAATGAGGTTTTTTATGCTTCGGCATAAAATATCTCATTGAGGGGGGTATTGTAACATGGCATTTTGGCCTACCTGGTATAATAGCGCAATTTGTATTTCTTTTATAAAATAAAACAATAGTATTTTTTCAACAATAGGGACAAAAATGTATAAACGAGAGGTAAATTTACTGTTTGGAGCGATCGCGAGGGTGGCTGCACTGCCGTTGACTTTACGATACAAAATTATTAAATAATATTTTGCGGACAGATGTAACAGACAGCAAATTGTGCCAAAGTCAGTTCAAGGACACAACACAACTGTAAACAAGTTATATAACTAACATCATGCGATGTTACGCCAGCGCATTACATAATGCTGGAATGTGGGTACGGCAGCGCCACTAGTTTTCGTCGCACCCACAGAACAAAGAGTCAGTCGGAACACAACGTTTACAAGTGACGGACGCATAAAAACTATCGCGTTCGCCGACTGTCCGGCTGTGCGTAATCTGCGGGCCCGCAAAGCAACAAAAATGTGAATAACAATTTTTAAAGTTGACGTTAATTTGAAATTACACTTAAATAACGGAAAATGAACAGTTTTCGGCAATTAACAGTTAAAATAAAGAATGTGCGTGGCTAGAGCCAAGTGGCGTCTTCTGGACTCAAAAGTATAACAGCTAAGTAATCTACAAGAACGTACATAAAAACAAGCTTTCAATTTTTTGGCTAAAATATACAAAAGTTTAATGTTTTCATACTCAATATGAGCTCTTAAAATCTAAAGTAACTCGGTGTGTGTGTGTGTGTGTGTGTGCGTGAGTAAATATATTTAAACAGAAGTGCTGGTTGCGCAATTATATAGTAGTTAAGTTTATTTGATGTCTTGTTTTCATATAAGTTTACAATTAATTAAATAATGAGTTGTTTTTTAAATTGAGCCTCATGGCCAAAATATAATCACAATATTATAATGAAATGGGAGTTTGGCAAATAAAATGAAAAGCGTTCGTTAACCATAAATGTGTGTTGATAATTTGCGTTAACCTGTTTCTCTCTGCTAATGAGTACACCTGACAAGATCCTGGAATTTCACGAAAAGTTTAAACAATCAAATTACACAGTAATAAATTTAATTAAAGCTAGTATCACTTCAGTGTTCTTGCCAATTTGATGATGTTATCAGCAGGTCATCTATGTATACGGTGGTAAAATTCAGCACATCTTGTCCCAATATCTGATCCATACACTTAACAAACACTGCGACCGAATTTATCAGTCCAAATGGCAGTCTTTTGAACTGATAGTTCCTCCCATCGAACAGAAAAGCTAAGTATTTTTTACTGTTCGGATGTAGCTACACCTGCCAATATCCACATACAGTATCCGATGCGCTGATGTATTTTGTACCGTAGAACTTCTTTAGAATCTCTTCAATTTCACCTGGGGATGTTCTGTCATTTACGATCATTTTATTGATCTCTCTTGCATCGAGGCATATTCTCACTTTTCCGTCCTCTTTCGGTATCGCCACTATTGGACTGGTATATGGTGATTGACTCAATTCTATTATATCGTCTTCCATCGTTTGGTTGATCTCTGTCCTCACTGCATTCCTTTGCGAGTATGCGATAGGGTAAGATATTTTCTTAAAATCAACGGGTTCTTTAAATATGATCTTACATTGGTAGTCCTTTACCTTGCCCGGGGCGTCAGAAAAAATATGACGATATTTATTGTAAATGTTTATGAGATCCTCTGCCTGGTGTACACTAATCTGTTGCTCTCGTCCTTCTCGCTGGAATTGTCTGATCTCCTCCAGCTTGCTCGACCATAGTTCTTCATCCTTCCATTCAGTTGATACCCTTCCGTGTGATTGTTGGCAATAATAATTCTGTATCATTGTGCAGCTGGTTGTTATTGAAGGTAAGTTGCTACCGTTCACTATATTAGTTGTCCATATTCCTTGTTCAGTGTTTAGTGATACTTCTCCTTGCCGCAGATCAATTATGGCAGAGTATTGTCTGAGTACATCACACCCAACAAGTATTGAGAATGGCAGGCCGCTGGCAACAAGAAATGAATAGTGAATGTTAAGCCTTTACTGCTAAGTTCCAAGGATACTTGCTTCCTGACTGTTTTCTTTTGTCTGCTTGTAGCACCGATGATAGTCACATTGTTTATTGGTAGAGTTGGTATTGGTATACTACTTTCCTGCTATTAAAATAATTAGAATAACACACTAAAAATGACGAAATGTAAAAGGTTACAAAAAAATTGTAAGTCAAGAATGAAGAAATTAACGGGAGATTCTTAAAACAATTTGACGGACGTTAGAAAAATGCCTAATGGAAAAATGTAGACAAAGTTCCCGTGAAGGAGCGGTAGCAGCTAGAACCAATAGGAGGGGCGATGACATAAGGGGAGGGGCCTAAAGTATAAAAGCCTACAACGTACAGTTGATAGACGTTGTTTAAGACCGGAAGATGTCAGTGATGACGAAAAGCTTAGTCGAACAATAAAAATTATAGCAGTTAGCAAATTCATAAAAGAAATAATGGTAATTTTAGAAACAATTACAGGGATAACTACCCACAGAATGGCCCTAACAATTATTATCACCCTGGAAACGGTAATAACAACAACCAAGGATACCGACCGCAAGTGAATTACGTGAGAGGACAAACACAGCGAAGTCCAGGAAGAAATTATTCCCAGGCAAATTACCGACGAGCGTACTATAACCAGGTACCAAACACAAGAAGTCATCGCCCCTCCTATTGGTTCTAGCTGCTACCGCTCTTCACGGGAACTTTGTCTACATTTTTCCGTTAGGCATTTTTCTAACGTCCGTCAAATTGTTTTAAGAATCTCCCGTTAATTTCTTCATTCTTGACTTATAATTTTTTGTAACCTTTTACATTTCGTCATTTTTAGTGTGTTATTCTTATTATTTTAATTTATTTTTGTTTATTGTTTAACAATTTGTTTTAACAATTGTTAGGCATAACGTGCTCCTGTGCAGGTCCACGTCGGCCGCGTGTATCGTGTTTTCGTTCTGTTTTGTCTCGTGTTTTAATATGCGTTAAATTATTTAAGTATTTTTGTTGTTATGTTTGTGTTGTTTTTATTATCTGACGGGATGTGCATACATCAACAAATGTATTTTTAACTTATATTCACCGAGGATCTGAAGATGACACTTAATGTGTCGAAACTCGAGTAATCCTGTTTTCGGACTTCAAAAAGCGTGACGGTTGGTAATTAACCTGTTTTATAGTCATTAAATTTTATTTTATTTTTTGGGTGATAAACAACCTCACCTCTTTTGAACTTACTTCAATTATTATCCCTTATAACATGGGTGTTTATTGATTGTTTTAAACTTCTTATTTTATAAATACTCTTTACCTTCACTCCATCGTAACACTATCTGTTTACTCTTTCATGGGATTCTCACTTTTAAATACTATTATATATTTTTAAACTTTACAATAAGATTCTTTTTTAATCAATACAGTTAACATCACTCTTCAGTGTTCATTACTTCTTAATTAATGGTTTATTTTAAATACTATTTTTAACAACTTTCTTAAATATTAATATTGTTCACTATTAAACCTTTAGTGTTTGTTATTTTTACTAAGTGTTTATGTTAGCTTTCACTATTTTTCCTATTGCTATCATTGACAATATTTTTATTTACTCATCACCTTCACTTTTAAATTATCTTGTGTTTATTATAATTTATTTAGTGTTTTTTCTCTATCATTTTACTTTAGGGTTTTTTCACTTTCACTATGGGCACTTCTTAAACTTTTTATTTAAGTGTTTATTAGTGGGTAATCCCTATCATTACTTTTCTTTGTCACTTAGTTATTTTCAGTTTATTTCTCACTATCTCAATATCTCTCTCTTTCTTTACACATATTATTTATACTTACTAAGTTCATGTCTTTCTCTATTTCTTACTTACATATACTTCTAATTCTTGGGTTAGTGTATTTTTATTTATCGGCTTTTATTAATTATTAATTACATTTGTCACTTATTCAATACTAAGATTTATCTTTTATATTGGTTCTTTACCGGTTTCATTTCCTTTATGATATTTGATTGTATCATTTCTCCCTTCTCTCTTCTCTACTACTTGTCTGTGTTTTATCACCTTCATTTTATTTCCTTTATAGTTGGTTGTTCCATTTTTATTTTCATTTTTCTTCTCCTTCACTTCTCATCTTGTTTCCTTTTATTTTGGTTCTTATCTGGCCAATCTCTGGGGTTGGGTCAAAGTCGTTTGTCTGTCAGTCTAGTCTGTGAGTTTCTTTAATAATCACTTTTAGTTTATAATTCTTCCTCCTTCTTTCTTAATTACATTTTATCTCCTTATTCTCTTCATTATTTATTTATTAAAATATATTACTTTTTAGCATTTCTTACATACTTATAGTTATCAAATTGATCTGAATTTGGCGATGTTATAATATTGATTCACTGTTTCAGTCTAAAACAATTTGTGTTTGTATTTCTGGAAAATGTGTTGTTTTGGCATCCAGGGGTTGCATGATGGTAAATCAATAGATATTGATACTGGAGATAAGCAGAAGCCATCTGTCATAACATTTTACAATAGAACGAAAGGGGAGTAGACACTACTGACAAATTATGTGCATCATATAATGTAGCAAGAGATGTACGCCGCTGGCCAATGGTCATATTTTTTGCAATGATAAACATGAGTGGTATCAACATGCAAGTTATATACTTCGGGAATGGTCATGATGTTGTTAGAAGAAAAGTGTTTCTGAAGACATTATCTCATAAATTAGTTCTGGCCCCAAATCATTCGAAGGAGTACAAACACTTCTGGAATACACAGAAATCTGCAAGATAGTCTAAAACATTTCAGACCAGAAGGCAATGAAGAAAACCAAGATGATAGCAATGACATTGAGCGAAAAAGAAAAAGGTGTCACACATCCACAACAATGCGACAATTAACGAAGTATATTTGTATGCGATGCAAAAAACCTATTTAAAACCTATTTGTTTGATACATATAAAAAGCTACTGCATTGATTGTGCTAAATTCTTCCTGATTTAACAGAGCATGTTTCCGATGAGGAGAGTAACGAATGATACAACTTTCTTAGTTTTCGTGACAACTAAACGTTTTTTAGAAAGTATTTTTTTCTGTCTATTTGTACATTTCAAGTTATGTATTCATGTAATATCTTAGTTTTTGTGAATACTGACCTGTTTCATAAATATTTTTTCAGTAAATTTATACATTTAAAATTATATGTTAATTAAAATGTCAGAAATAAAATATTACTTTGTTTGCAAATGTTACATTGTTTTCTATTTTTGTTTTTTTTTTCAATTCACATACATATTCAGATAATATATTCATTATAATATCAAAATTTAAATACTATTTTGCAATATTGCTAAAAAAGAAAATATAAAGCAGTCAATCAGTATGATTATCAATTTGATACACCGCGCCTGCTGTCGTGCCTGACGGAAGGTCAATGCAAACAGTGTACAACCTTTGGGGAACCCCTGCTTTAACAAAGATGCATACAATGATTGCGAAACACCCGTCTATGTTTGTATCGGGAGTCAGCCTGTCTAGACGGATTACGCAACCACCTACAACTTGTGCTGTCTGTGAATTACAGTAAAATACGTAATTGCCACAAGCCAGTTTCATCAGGAGGCAACAGCTGTAGTTATCGTTGCCCCAGTCGACAAAGAGACACAGAGCCACGCGGATCAGTAAATGAGCGCGTGGTTCCAGTAACCAGTAAACAGTGTGCGAGTAAGTTACATCGCCCAACACAATTGTTAAAAGCGAAATGTGATAAAACGCAGTTCTAGTAACCAGTGAACAATAAACGCCAGTCAAAAGAAAAAATAACTTTAACCAGTTTCAACTGACTTTCGGAGTGCAGGGTGAAATAATTGCCTCAATAGCTGGACCAAGTCTACAACCAGGCTGAGTACCCATATAATCAATTTTTAATTCCAAACCTTTAACAACATTCAAATTTATATCTGGGGATGTTTCAAATAATAATGAGATCTCAATAAATGGGGTTTATTCAAATATTAATGTAAGAGTGAGCGAGCGTGTGTGGGGAATAATACCAAAATATTAACAGTACTGGTTTGTTATT
Source organism: Magicicada septendecula (assembly GCA_034769895.1). NCBI lineage: Eukaryota > Metazoa > Arthropoda > Insecta > Hemiptera > Cicadidae > Magicicada > Magicicada septendecula. The sequence goes on along the minus strand of CM068375.1, from coordinate 381,456,029 downwards.
ATAAAACAACTCTATTTTAATTAATTTTGTCTAATACAGCTAGTATTAAGCGACTGTAAATTTATGTTCACGAATTTTATGTTACAAAAATTTTGAGTAGCTTGTCAAAGAGAGAGAGAGGAGAGTGCGAGGAGTTGGGGGAAGTGTTAGTACAGAGAGAAGGTCTATGAGTAAAAGAATATGTTTGTCTCAGTCAGCATAAAATGTGTTAAGTAGTTTATTTCGCACTTAAACCTAAATAATCATCTCTGCAACAGTTTCATCTATAGGACCCTGGAGGTGAACCCGAAGGTAAGAAAAGACGTAAATTTTTTATAAATTTGTAAAACTTTAATAACTCAAAAAATTGTATAGTTACAAAGTGACTAAAACTTATGAAAAAATACGATATATGCAGAAAATATGTAGGAATTTGTCTTATACTCTTAGTTTTCTTTAAAAAAAGTTATATTTTACTAACTTGCATGGGAAGTCATTCAAATTATAAATCGGTAATTGTTCACTATTTCACCGTCACTGTTTAGATTGACTTTATAATCATAGATGAAACATTTTTAAATGTCGGAAAAGTAAAAACAACAATAAAAGTAACTTTAAAAGTCGAACGAGGCTGGTAACAAAACACAAAAAAAGTTAGGTTATGTTTGGTTAGGAACAGTTTGAAAAGCCCAATTTGGAACTATAAAATTATATATTAAGCATTTTTAAAGGTCGGAAAATTAAATATAACAATAAAACTAATTAGGTACCTAAAACTATAAATCTATAAATATGATAATTAATTATTAGTATTTACATCTAAAACTTACAATGAATTATTTCGTCACATGGTTTCGTTAATAATCATGAAAAGAACTCATTTAAAATAAACAACGGTGTTTGAATTGAACGACTGACTACGTAGCTCAGATACCAGTACCATAGTTTTACGTGAGAAAAACACCATTCCATTCACTGACTCTGTTAGACTAGGGATTGGATATGATATTTTGTACGTATACATCCCATTAATGATTTTAATGACTATATTTCTAACATTGAACCTCAGAAATATTGTTAGGCTTGTCAAAAGTCACTGCCTATTTTAAAATTTATAAAAGTGCGCTGAGAGGAAAAGTGCGCGTACTGCTCATGCCCGAATCGGATGCTTTACTGGCATCTCTGGTTCAAACAGGGTGTTAACAATGCTGGTGGCGTTCACATCTCTTACTGAAATATAAATTTATAAAGGATTTCAGCGTGGTTTTCGTTTCCTGAACGTAAAAAAGCAGTCAGCAGTTACTAAAAAAACACATATTAATAATGATGTACTCTCAACTTTATTTCTTTTTTTTAAATTCCAGGATTCCCTGAAAATTCACGTAGTTTTTACCGGACAATGAAATTCACGCATTATTCCCAGTTTTCCCAATTTTCCCGGTCGATGGTCATCCTGTTTATTTAACATAACATATAACTCAGAATAGAGTATAGCTGTCATGAATTTTACAAAATTATTAAAAGTAATGATAATATTAATAATACAGTAGAACTGTATTGAATGAGAAATGCAAAATATATGCTGAAGGACCTCCCAATGGAGCAAATTAAATACACTTAAGTTAATTAATTAATAAGCAAACTGGAAGCAGTTAAGCACTTTATAATTGAATGTTTTATAATTATGTAATGCTTGTAAATTTAAAAAGTTTTATTGATAATGTTAATATTATTTTATTTTAATGAATAATATTATTAATATATATTTTATAATTTTATAAACGATGTTTTATAATTTAAAAATAAATTATCAAACGATGAAAATGTTAGTTTTATTTAGAACATGTACAGATAATTCCCCCCCCCCCCCCCGCCTTCAATACCACTCCAATTTTACCAAGGTGCCCTCATTTTGGATCTCAGGTAAATGGTACTCTAGACAAGACGAAGTTGTAAACAATTTATACAAAAAATTTAACACAGTCAGTGTCTGAAGAAGATGGGAATAGGTTTGTATAATTTTTCTGGTACTGTTTATTTTATTTATATTTTAATGTACAATGTCATCTTTATTAGTAGAATTCCTTAGGCTTTCACAACTCACTGAGGTGAATTGGTGGACACCGTGCCAATTGTTTCCAACACTGAAGACGGTCTCCGATGGTGAGTCTGAAATGTCTGTCCTGCTTACAAGCAGTAGACCACGACCTAACAGCTTGGCAATAGTAGTTCCAACATTCATCTTTACTTCGCATGACTTTGTTTGAATATCTATAAATGTAACCGCTATGTTTTTACACTGACCTTAATGATTAAAACAAAATTGGTAGCAAATAACGTTTTTTTTTTTTATGATCCTCCCCCCAAAACCCCTTCTAGAAGGTAATCCTGGCTGTGCCCCTCAGTTTTCTATTCGTTATATTAATAATATACAACTAATACAATAGTTATATTAGTAAAATAATTTGTAACACATATATTATTAATGTATATCTTACTTATATTAATAAAATATTTTGTTTACATTCAAGCAGTATTACTTCTTTACTTTTGAATCACAACATTATGAAATAATACTGCTTCTATTTGTTACATAAATTAACATGTCTTAGGCAGCCCCTTAAACTTAAATATATTTCTGAAATTCACGTCATTCAAGTTTGGAAACTACTACCAAAAAGATACCAAAAGCACCACCTACAGTCACACTAATAAATATAAGAATAAAGATATTGGAAATCTATTAACACATTGACTGCTAATCTGTCTGAAGCGTATGACATCCTGAAGCGAAATTTTTTTCTTCCTGTTTTATTCTTTCTATACCTTCATCTTTATAAAAACATTAATTGTTATCACTGAAATTATAAAAATACGGAAATAACCACAATGACGCACAGTGTGGGTCTCCCGCCGCTCATTTGCAACTGATTATGCAACCCGCATGACACACCTAGCTCTTTTTGATAGTTTGCATCCTGTTGTTTCCCTAGTGTATTTTTTATAAATCATACCGACAAATTTATCTTTTCGTACAGGCTGATACGTCTGGCGTTGGAGACAAAGGAAATCACCTTCAATTTCAGATAAAGCTACTACATTACTTATGATTTTTAAAAATTATAAAGATATGACTTGATCATTACAGGTAAAGCAATAAAGGTATGCCCATATGCTCAAAGATACTTATATTGAGGGACAAAGAAAATAAAAGAGACTAAAAGAGATAAAATGTTCACTAAAATTCTTCGGAAACCGAAACGACCGTAAACAACAACAGCAGAGGCTGTACTGAGGTGGTTCATTGTGAAAAAAGTGTCTAGCAAACTGCGGTAAAGTGGGGAAACTGGTTTGCTTTGCACGTAGCGGTGAACGCACACCGTGCGTCATCCACCGCGAGATGACGACAACTCGTGACGCACATGGTGCGTCATCCCCAGTCAACATGTTAAGTATTGCAGCAGATACATACCCATTGCTGTCCATGCCAAACCCATAACAACTCCGGGTGGAGTTTCAGAATACATCCGATCATGAGTAAACACTGGCTTTCCAACAAAATCTTGAAGATTACTAGGTGCTACATCGATTATTTCAGCTTCTTTCTTGACTATCTTAAAGGCCACTTTACGTACAATCTACACAAACATTACATCAAGTAATATTAACTCTTAAACATGGTTGCTTAACATAGTTAATAATAAAAACTGACAAACAAGAAACGATTAAAAAGTCTTAGGATTGATGTAATATAAACAGTGTGAGCAGTGCGATATGTGGATGAGATATGTAAACATGTGTTCCAAAGCCTTCTGAATATGGTTGCCAAGTTTCATTAGTTTTTGTTGAACATAATGCTTTTCATGTTGTTGCGGTTTGGAAGCTCTTGAAGAATCGCGAGTTATTCCAAAGACGCTAATAAGGAAAGCTGGATTGTTTGTTAGAAAGAAGTGGACTGTATTTGAGATATTGAACATGCGTTTATTGAATAATTTGGTTTGTTAGTTACGATCGGCACGTGCGGAAGCATTTGAAGCGAAAATGCCCGACATTAATTTTGAATGAAATCGTGGTCCATTGCAGATGGACGCAGGTAGACGATTAAAGTGAAATGTTATAAATGCATGCTGTATAATAGCCAAAAGCCGCGGCTGTAAGAGAAGTGTTTAACGAGAGTTGCGCTCGGAGTCGTGTTATAAACTAAACTAATACTGGCTTGCAGTCGGCTAGGCTGGCCGATTGCAAGGCTTGATAAAAGCGTGACGTCATCCGCGCGTGCCGTGCAATGTTAGTAGGCTGCTTACAACTGACAACACAGTACAAAGTTTAAACATACTGCCCGCCAAAATCGGGACGATTTTGTACATTAACGGTTAAATTGAACAATATAATAATTAGACTTACATGTCGTAAGCGATACAATAATTGGCGCACTGGCCAGAGAGCAATGACATAATGGACATAATATAAATTCAATTAACAATCACCAAGCATACAATAAATTGATAACACCATAAAAATACAATAATTTCCCCATGATATTGACATAACAACCCCAATGAATTTCATAATGTTTTGACCCTTAGAAAATACAATACATATATAGAATAATTGCCACTATAACTGACACTTGTGGTTCTCAGAATTTGAATCACACAAACACATTAACGATACACAACATTCATAATAATTGATAGTACATATGAGACACAGTCACTATTTCTGTAATAGCTAGCGACACTTAACAATGTTACAATGCTTATGATACAACTGACTTGTATGCTCGCCCCGGGGAATGTCCCGGGCGTGTTCCATGTAATGTGACACGCGCACACCCATGCATACACACACACACACACACCGTAAGGCACGCAAACAACTAGCTTGTTGCCACCGGAAGGGGGCATAATTTGTGGATGGGTCGGCGTAGGATACCTAGCGCGGTGCGTACTTCTGCGACGCGTACTAAGGAATCTTGACCCGGAAAAACATTGGTAATTACCCCACGCTTCCATTCTAAAGGGGGGGAATTGTCATCCAAAATGAGGACAAGTTGTCCGACCTTCAAATTTTTAAATGGGGTGCGCCATTTGTTGCGCTGCTGCAGCTGGTGCAGATAATCCCTAGACCACCGTTTCCAGATGGTCTGCGTAAATTTTTGGAGCAGAAGCCATCTGCCCAAATGAGTATTATTGCCTTGTGTATAGTCGGGTTCCGGAAGTGCCGTCAGTGGAGCACCGACCAAAAAATGAGCGGGTGTTAAGGGTTCAGGGTCTCTAGCATCGTCGGACACGGCGCATAACGGGCGTGAATTAAGGCAAGCCTCAATTTGAGAAAGAAGGGTAGAATATTCCTCAAAATTCAAGATCGTACTGCCAATTACGCGACGTAAATGGAATTTAACACTCCTTACACTACTTTCCCACAAACCACTGAAGGGCTGAATGGGGGGATAATGAGGGGCTGAAGGGGGGATAAAGGACCATTTGATGCCGTGGAGACCGCAAAACTCCAGAGAAGATTGTTCAACTTCCTTGGAGGTTAAAAATTTGTACCAATCATGCAACGTGTGGTTGGCACGACGAAAATTCGTGCCATTATCCGAAAATATTTGCGCGGGAATACCTCTGCGCGATATGAACCTTTTTAAAGCCGCTATAAAGGCGTTGGAAGTAAGATCCGACACCAATTCTAAATGGATGGCCCTAGTACACATGCATATAAATAGAGCGATATATGCCTTGGTCGTGGACTTAGAGCGCTGCCCGCCATGGCGCAAAAACACCGGACCTGCGTAATCCACGGCCGACTGTGAGAATGGCCTTGACGGCGTGACCCTAGAAGAGGGTAATTGACCGAGTAATTGATTCGCGCCTTTAGCCCGGAAACGAAAACAAGTGACACACTTATGTATCACTGAGCGGATATAGGACTTATCGTGTATGATCCAATACTTAAGCCTAAGCGAAGCTTGAGTTGATTGCACTCCAGCGTGCAACAAACGGATGTGTTCGTATTCAATTATTAATCTCGTGAGATGAGAGTGCGGGTGTAAAATTATTTGGTGTTTAGTCTCGTAGCTAAGTGGGGAGAATTGCAAGCGTCCACCCACTCTTAAAATGCCTGATTTATCCAGGAATGGGTTGAGAGCAAGAATTTTACTACTGCGTGGAAGGCACCGGTGTGCCTCAAGTTCCCTAACCTCTACGTCGAAATGCAACTTCTGAGATTGCCGGACAAAAACTAAGAGCGTGTCAGACAATTCTTGAGCCGACAAAAAGGACGTGTCTCTTTCAACCACCGCGAGCCTAGAATTGCGAAGAAATCGACGGCAGTATGCGAAGACGCGAATAAGCCTCGTAAGAGATGAATAGTTTTCAATGTAACTATGTGTTGAGGACGCGACAATTAGTGAGGTTTGAGCCTGCTTGTGACGTTCCTCTTCAATGTCGGGAAAGGTACAGGGAGTATTAATGTCGAATGCGCTGACCGGCCATGAGGCCGCATCACGAGCCAACCAGGAGGGACCATGCCACCATTGAGCATGACAGTGCAGACTACGGGGGAGGCAACCGCGCGATAAAACGTCGGCAGGGTTGTCATTCGATACTACATGACGCCAAATTCCCCTGCTGCTAACAAGACGCTGTATTTCTGCGACACGGTTAGCCACAAATACCTTCCAGCGGGAAGATTGCTGATGTATCCAGTACAACGCTATCATCGAATCCGAATAAAGATATAATCCGTCAAAATTGTAATCGACGGCATTTAAAACCTTGGACGTTAATTGAGCCAACAATAAACAAGCACAAAGTTCAAGTCTAGGAAGCGTTATCTGTTTCAGCGGAGCGACCCTAGATTTAGCACACAACAAGTTTGATGATATGGCGCCGTTCGAATAGACCGCCCGCACATAAATGCAACACGCGTAACCTTTAACCGAAGCGTCGGCGAATCCGTGCAGCTGCAATGAACTAACTGGGCAACTGCTCGAACTCTTAACCGACCTCGTAATCTCAAAATGAGTGTCGGAGACTAATTGGGTGTATAATTCCGACCATTGATTGGCTAGTGACCCGGACAAGGGTTCGTCCCAATCAGTGCCCGCCAACCACAACTGCTGCACGAAATGCTTGCAGCAAAATGTGATGGGAGCAATTAGACCTAGTGGATCATAGATCCCGGCAATGATTGATAACACGCTTCTCTTGTTGAGAACGGTTAGATTGTCATCACCCCTAACGGTGTACAAAAAGTTATCCCCCTCAACATTCCACTGTATGCCCAAGGTACGCACGTTTTGACCCTTGCTGAAGTCACGGGTTACTTGGGCGCGAAGAGTCATAATCTTATGGTGGTTAGAGAACCATTTGTGTAACGAAAAACCATAACTCCTCAACAACTTCTCGATCTCGCCTTTCATTTCAGCTAAGCTGTTCGGATCATCCGAACCCGTTATGAGATCGTCTACGTAAAAGTCATTTGCTATGGCCTTAGCAGCGGTAGGGTAGTCGGCTTTGTTTTCATATGCTATTTGAGCCAGACAACGCGTAGCAAGGAAGGAGGCACTAGCAGTGCCATATGTAACCGTCCTTAACGCGTAATGTCGCAATTCCTTATGCGGTGCATCACGCCAAACAATGCGTTGCAAGTTTGAATCCTTAGGATTAACAATGATCTGGCGATACATCTTTTCAATGTCCGCAATAAGTACGTATCGGTGGGTGCGGAACCGAACCATTATCGAAAACAGATCCTGCTGGATCGTAGGACCGACCATTAAAGTGTCGTTAAGGGACAAATTATTGGTGGTTTTAGCGGATGCGTCAAATACCACGCGCAATTTAGTGGTTAAGCTAGAGTCTTTGAAGACTGCGTGATGGGGCAGATAAAAGATCTCTGACCTGTCAAGCGACAGATCGTATTCATTAAGCGGCGACATGTGGCCAAGTCTTAAGTAGTCATTCATGAACTCACTATAATCCTTATAAAGGGTAGGGTTCTGCTTGAATTTGAATTCTAACGATTGGAATCTTCGTATTGCTCCGCGGAGAGAATCTCCCAAATAAGATTTATCAGATCTGCGGGGCAGGGCTACCACGAATCTCCCGTCGCGATTGCGGCTAGTGTTTTTCACGAAATGCCTTTCACACGGTGAGTCCTCAGATCGGGTTTCGCGACTAGTGATTTCCTCCAACTTCCAAAATTCCTTTAGTTGCGAGGAAACCTGATTATCATCCTTACAGACCATAAATGAAGAAACCGTTCTAGTCATGTCGACGTTGAATGGTAAGTCACCGGCCAAAATAAATCCTAACTTGGTTTCCTGAATTATAGGAAAGTGTGGTCCGCGCGTATATTTCACAGGTTCAATTAATTGTAGAAAATATTGAGCGCCGATTAATATATCGACTTGCGATGAGCAATGTAGGTGAGGATCCGCCAGGAATATGCGCTTGGGTAAATTTAAAGAGGTAAGATTGAATGACTCCGCCGGTAAATTATTAGTTATACTGGGTAATACGGCACAATGTACGTTTAACGTGAAGGGTTTATAGCGTGAATGTAGCCTTACATTAGTGCTGAATTCAGCCTGGGAAAGCGAGTTGTTTATACCCGTGATGGGCAATTGCGATTTAACTAATTGGAGGCCCATCTTGCGGGCGAAATCCATTGTGCAAAAGTTCGCTTGAGAACCGGAATCCAGTAATATCCTAACGGGAAATTTTTTGCCGACCTTATTGTATGTCATACAGACGGCGGTAGATAACAATACCGATTTATTGGTCTGTGATTTCAGTGAGCACTGGTTGTTAACAGAAGTTACGTCCCTGTTGGGGACATGAATCATGGTGTGGTGACGCCTAGAACATTTTTTACACGAAAATTTGGAGGGACATTTTGAACCCTCGTGTCCCGAACGGAGACAGTTTAAGCAAAGTTTGTTTTTTAGTAACGCATTTTTTCTATCAGGGATAGACAGCGATATAAATTGTGGGCAATCGCTAAGTCTATGTTCACCGTTACATAGCCTGCATAAATTATTTCTAATATGTGAGTGGAATGCGCCCTTTGGATTGCTTATCTGTTTAACTGCCTTGCAATAAGGAGACTTATCGCTTTTGTTCAACCTGCTCGTTGGGCTAGTCGCGTTATCGATATTTTGCAGTAGTTTCCTACGTGAATTTTAAAAATTTATAAAATTATTAAAATCAGGGAGTTTATGCTCCGATAAACTCTCTTTCCACAAACGTAAAGTATAACTGTCAAGTTTTTTGGCTAGATAATTTACGACAATAATTTCAAACGTGTTGACTGGCAGTTTGAGATTATTTAAAGCGTTTATATTTGCAGAGATTTGATCAATAAATTGCGATATGCTACCTTGGGATTCCTGCTGAACTAATGGTACGTCTAGGACATTCCACACGTGGTGAGCGGAGACAATCAGCTTACTATCATATCTATTCCTCAACAGATCGATAGCCACCGCGTAATTTTCATGTGTTATGGGTAATGATTTTATTACGTTAAGCGCCTCGCCATGTAATGACGAGTGTAAATAATGAAGCTTCTGTATATCTGTCAGGTCTGTTCTGACATGAATTAGTTCCATAAAAATATGGTAATAATGTTGCCATTCCACAATACTACCCTCGAACCGTGGTAATTTTATTGGTTCCAATTGAATGGGGGTTGTTTTAGGCTGTTTACCATCAGTATTAATTAGTGGTTTTTGGTTCAAGTGCTCAGATTGCTCCAACAAGTGTTGCAATTTACATTCTATAGCACAGAGATCGTCCTCCGTTTGCACTCTATCACTTGTTGACGCAACGTCTGCTTCCTCAGCCTCGATTTGTGACTGTATCTCGTCATATTTGGTGGATAATTCCATCAAATGACGCAGTTTTATTTTGAGCGCATGAGGATCGCTGTTTAACAAATCAAAATTATCCGCGAAGGTATTTATTCGGGATATTGAGGCCTTAATTGTACCTCGTTTTTTTATCAGAGCCCTTACATCGGCCATTATTACAGTTTGAGATAAAAAATGGAAAGATATTTAGAAACAATTGAGCATCGAGCATGTGAACCACAAACCTAATTTTGAATGAGTTTCAATACGTTTGGTAGCTAGCGATCGTTGGTTTGAACATAAACTTACTCTCTCTAACTAATCAAACTCGTTGGCAGTTAAATTATTGAAATTATAAATCTAAATGATTACAAAGTATAGCTTTATCTTTAAAGTTCTGACTGATAATGAGCTGCCAACCATCTATTAATTTATATTGTGTAATAAGTTAATTGTTTATATAAATATGTCAAAAATACACACTGGGTGAAATATTATTAAAAATAAATCAAATATAGGTAAAGTTTATAGTCACGTGGCCGTCGATCCATTCGTGATGAAGCTGGCTTCGATCCCGTTTGGAGCTGCTACACCTCCTGTCTCTGCCGGTTAGCCGTTGCCCCATGTTGTACCCTCCATCATTTAAAGCTGTGGAATCTCGAAAATGTTGTCCTGTTTTGTCCCGTCGTCTCTGGTCTACTGCTTGGCTGAATCTTGTCGAGATGACTGCTACGTGCTTCACGATAATGGTGTCGCTCAGGACGAAAATGATGCCCGTCTGTCGTGATTAACTTCAGATTGGTTTTTCCAGAAATGATGTATATAAATAAATGTTGTCGCCTGTGTACTCAGGTATGAGAAATCTGTGCCGTTGGGACCAAAAATGATGTAGTTTGTTTTGGCCTGAAATGTGAAATCCTGCCTGATTGGACCAAAAATGATGTCGTTTTTGGCCTGAAATGTGAAATCCGGTCCGGTGGGACCAAAAATGTTGCGGTTTGGAAGCTCTTGAAGAATCGCGAGTTATTCCAAAGACGCTAATAAGGAAAGCTGGATTGTTTGTTAGAAAGAAGTGGACTGTATTTGAGATATTGAACATGCGTTTATTGAATAATTTGGTTTGTTAGTTACGATCGGCACGTGCGGAAGCATTTGAGGCGAAAATGCCCGAGATTAATTTTGAATGAAATCGTGGTCCATTGCAGATGGACGCAGGTAGACGATTAAAGTGAAATGTTATAAATGCATGCTGTATAATAGCCAAAAGCCGCGGCTGTAAGAGAAGTGTTTAACGAGAGTTGCGCTCGGAGTCGTGTTATAAACTAAACTAATACTGGCTTGCAGTCGGCTAGGCTGGCCGATTGCAAGGCTTGATAAAAGCGTGACGTCATCCGCGCGTGCCGTGCAATGTTAGTAGGCTGCTTACAACTGACAACACAGTACAAAGTTTAAACACATGTCATGTGTTATTTGTGGTTGTCTTTAAAATGTATCTGGAACAGAGGTGTGTGATCATATTTTGTTCTAAGTAGTAAAACGTCTCCTGAAACTTATCAAAAATGCTGCTCATATATAGTAAGGATTGGTTGTCTTGGTCAACTGTATTTTTGTGGTTTGGTAAATTTTGAGATTACTGAGAAAGCATTAAGGACGACATACAATGGGGTGTCCATGCACCAGCCAAACTGAGGTCAAAAAATGGTGACATCAAAGCTGTCTGTGCTGGGTTGAAAGATGATCATCGGTTAATGACCAAACTGCTAGCAGAGCAATTAAACATCAATAAAGAAACTGTCTGTATGATCATCTACAAGGATTGGGAAAAATGAAGTTGTATGTGCATTTTGTTCCTCACACGCTGACAGCAAATGGACAAATGAACAAAAGGAGGAGTCAAATGGAGTCATAAGGATTTTCTTCAAATGTGAGAAAACACAGTTTCTTAGCAAAATCATCGCCAGTGATAAATCATGGTGTTAACCCAGAAACTGAGAGGCAGAGTACAGACTGGGTTGGCCCAAACTTACTGAGGGGAAAGAAAGTTTGCTTCCAAAAATCAAGGGCAAATGATTCACAAAGAATTTGTTCCTAAATGACAAACAGGAAATACAGCATTCTATGCAGTCATATGGATCTGCTGTTGAACCGCATCTCATGGGTGCATCCAAATTTGCACGCAAACAAAAATTGGTTCTTGTGCATGATAATGCTAATAACTTGGTTCAGTGCTGTCTCAAAATGCAGCCATAATTAATCAGTTTTTGGCAGTCTGTGCTACTACATCAATCACCCCTGTACTCATCACACCTGCAATTCTTGTTTCTAAAGCCGAATTTGAAGCTGAGAGGACAGTGATTTGAGAATATCAGGACGGTCCAAGATAACATGACAAGGGAGCTACAAAGCTGCTCTAGATTTCCAGCTGCTGTGGAGCAGCTGGCAGAGTGCACCAAAGTGATGGGTAGATTTATATTAATGTTATGTGTAGAATAATTAGTAATAGACTTTTTTTTCAGTACTTTCTGTTTTCTTTATGAGTTCAGTCCTCCAGCTTTTTAACCACACCTTGAATTTTCATATAATTGCTGTTACATGAGTCTACAATGACTACTGTTTCGAAAACAGCATGGCAGGAGAGTGACATTATGCAGTTCAGTAATTTTTTAACATTAAAAACATTATATTTTCATACTAACACAGAACAATGTAAGGTGTACATTATACATTATGGTCAAAGATGACGAGTAATGTTACAAAAACTGGCTTGCCAGTTCTTAATTTTATGTAAATAGATCATGGTTTAAAGTTTAAAGTTTTTTAGACTATTGTGATCATACTATTATACATGTTTGTATTATTGTTACACATCACACTATTGTGTTGTACTGCAGCAGATATGGTGACACAAAATTCTCAGTTCCCAGCTGCAGTTATCTGCTAACGAATACGGTTACGACTGTTAACTCCCTGATCATCGTAAGGTACAGTGGAGAACAAAATACAAGACACCAATGAAGTCACTAATACCAGCTTTAATTATCACAATTAATAATTTGTAATCAACAAGATAGTCTCTTATAACACTTCAAGTAAAATTTGTCCACATGCAATAATAATGCCAACTATAAAGAATTCCACACTAATTATAACACAACAACACTTCACCACAAACACTCGATCCGCACTAAGGAAACCACTCACTGTCAACTAACTAACTGACAAACCGGCTGCTATGGCTTTTTATAGGCAGCGCACGCCTTCTAGAAATTTTCCATCCTCACTTCATGCCACTTTATGCATAATTCAAGTGTTCTCGAGAGGACTCTGGAATGTACTTAAGTGCGGCCTTGACTGAGGCAACACACAGTGGATTAATATGACTTTACTTTCGGGGAACTTATTTGTCAAAATTAAGAACTTTACTCTTGTTAAAACACAAGACAATTCAAGTAAGCTAGCCCTCCCCCTTAACCAAACAACCCCATTTTTGATATTTACATTTTTATTGAGTAATGTCTCATTATATGTAATTACTAAAGTATCTTATGCTTCAAAATGAAGTCATTTATTCGACTAAAAGATGGTAATACAGGAGGTGATTTACGAACAACTGAAGTCATTGGAAAGAGGCCTGAGCTCGTTCCTGAGCTCAAAAAAGCCCACAATAGGCACCACAAGAGAGGAGGTAACGGCTGTAAGTAAACAAAATGCAGGAGCACAAAGAAAAGACATACTAAAAGTACAGACTGTAGAAGAGTTTGGAGACAGAAGATGCTATTAACAGATATTATACAACAGATGTGGGGGGTGAACTGGGGAAGCAAAGATAATTGAAGAAGAGGTGTTTGAGAGTGATGGACAATGTAGTCTAGAAACATAAACAGGAATTTCCAGAGTCAAACTGAAACTAAAGGCTGCAAGATGATTTACCGGTTTGTGACAAATAGGCTTAAGGCAGTGTTTACACGTGCTGTGTGAGCAACAGGATGATGCTTCGCTTCCATAGGTTCTCTATGTTTTTGTGCCTTGTCAGGCTGATTATTCTGCCAAAATCTATGACAATCTGGATGTATTTCACCAAACAGGCTGAGTGTAAATGTAGTATACCTCCCAATTTTATGTATCTCCTTAGTTTGGTGAGGAAATAAATGTCTTTTGTGGGCGTAAGGACTGTCTGATCACCTGCACATAGCAATGTTCTTTAAGGGGTCTTCCTGGAGAGAGGAAATTCATATTGGTGATAAAACTTTCCACCATTTTATTTCTCCAAAAGTATTTAAAATTTATATAACTGGATTCATTCAGATACAAGAACAAATGTACGAGGGTTGTTCAGAAAATATAGTCCATTTGCACATAACTTCTGCGCAGTTGACATGATCAAGTTTGGACATGTGCAGTATGTTGGTTTAGTTCATGCCGAGTCCAACGAACACAGATGTTTCATTCTTGCTTCATGTACACAAACGGTACGTTTATTAAAATTGAGTAATCTCATTTAAAATACCATACAGTGAAAAGACCATGCCATGACACAATTTTTGCATACAAAAGAATTAAGTGCAGTAGATATTCATCATCATCATCATCATCATCATCATCTTCACGAATTAAACCTAGGCTGGTTTGTTCCAGTCTCAAATAGGCAAAGATTAGGGCTGGTCACTCCAGCGCTTCCTCAGACGTCCCACACCTCTCCGTCCTCTCGGCTTATAGTTCCAGAGTTGTTTGGGGATGCAGCAGTCATCCATTCGGCAAAGATTTTCCTACCAATTCAGCTGATACTGTGTGATCCTGTCGAGTATACTCATAATATTCAGTTCCTGCCGTATATCTGTGTTTCTTCTATGATCATGGAGCGTATACCCTGCCACGTGCGTGAGAAATCTCATTTCAGCCGCTTGGATGCGACTGGCCTGGCCTTTTGTTAAAGTCCCATTCTCAGACCCATAAAGAAGTGTGGGAAGAGCCATCACCTTGTAGAATTTTAGCCGTGTTCCTTTACTTGCTGACTTAATGGTTCGCCTAATGGTCCCGCACATAAGGTTGAACTTATGCAACTTACTCACAACATCGTTGCTTGCATTATAAGACACACTATAGCCCAGGTATTCAAAATTGCTAACTTGTTCCATGACAGTACCATTTATAACAATTTTTCCCCGTACAGAATCAGTTCCACAAAAAGCCATCACCTTAGTCTTAGGTGTGGATATCTGTAATCCAGAGTCTTTGCAGATTCAATTTAACAAATGTATCCCCATCTGCAATCTGTTATCCGAGTCCCACAGAATAGCCTGATCGTCCACAAACAACAAAGTGTCAATTGTAGTGCAGTAGAAATTCATCGCTAAATTACTGAGGTGTATGAGTGAAATATGAGTGACAGTAAAATGTGCAAATGGTATCGGGATGGCCATCTATGAAAGAATATACAAACATTCATAATGAATGTTTTCATAATGAATATTACATAATTACATTCATAATGAAGGCCACAGCAGCCGATCTTCACTGTCACTGACAAGCTTTTCTACCGTCTCAATGACAAAACTCATGTAAACAGACATTCACAAGAAGTGACTTAAGTGATAATTTTCCTGAAATATCACAAACTCTTCTGTACAAAATAGTGACAGAAAAGTTTCACTACCACAAAATCTGTGCTGGATGGGAGCAAAAATGCTCACCAAGGTCCAAAAAATCAGACACTGGGCAGTGGTTAGGAAGGTTTTTGGACAAGTATCATGCCGAATAAAATGAATAACTCAAATATATTGTCATTTGAGATAAAACGTGGATCTCATATGTAAACACAGAAACCAAACAACAAGCAATGCAATGGAAGCATAGGTCATCACCTAAACCTAAAAAATTCAAGCAAAACATTTGCTGGTAAGAAGATAAAGGCTAGTTATCTGGGACTACTGAGGTGTCATATTTGTAGAATTCCTGTAACATTATGTGACAGTAAATTCTACAGTGTATTGCCAACCACCAGAAAAACTGAGAAGGGTGATACAGAATCGCTGACATGGCCTGTTGTCTGCTTCACAGTAATGCATGACCACATAGTACTGTGACCATATATATAACACTTCCGAAGTTCAAACAAAGTATCCTTTATCACTCTCTACTACCCCCTTATAGTCCAGACTTAACACCAGCTGACTTTAATCTTTTTATGCTCCTGAACAACTTTTTGGCTTTACAGCAGTTCATAACAAACTCAAAAGTGCAGTGGAGGTATGTTAAAAAAACAGGCGCCAAACTTTTCTGAGGAGAGTATAAAGAAGCTTGTCCCATGTACAATAAGTTGTTATATAACTGGGACAACTATTCTAAAAAGAGAAGTAAGGTTAAATGTAATATATGCCAATAATTATACATTCGTTTTTGTACATATTTTTTAGTAACCTACCAACCTTACATTCCGAACAGTCCTCATAATAATAATGTTATGAACATTATTATACTATTTACATTACCTTTTCTATATGCTTCTGGAGATTTCTGACACCACTTTCTCGGCAGTATGATTTGATAAGTACACTCAATGAGTCATCTTCTATTTTAATCTGAAACAGTAAACTTGATTACAAAAAAATGTATCATTACATAACTACAATCTACTGTTCAGTGCAGCAGATGGTAACATCTACACACACCCCCACACACAACCAATCCCCAAAAAACTGTTACAGATTACCAACGCATTGATGCTTTCTGCATTTATACCTCACTGATGAAGGAGCCAAACTACTCCGAAACGTGTGTATGAGGATATAACAAAAAGTAAGTTTTTTTCACAAGTGAAAGTGCATTTAATTATTAATTGTTAAAGTGCTGTGAAAGAAGTGATGATCATTCAAAATAATATAGACGGTAACATACCTGCTCAGTATTTAATCCAGAATCTTTCATTGCTTGTGGCATCAGATACTGTTTGGCAATTGCTAGTTTTTCTTCGGCTACGTACCCAGATAAATCAATCATTTCCATTCGATCTCTCAGCGGTTCTGGAATTGTGTCAATTATGTTTGCAGTGCAAATGAACAACACCTGAATTCAAAACGTGTGTTGATATTTTGACAAACTTTACTGTCACATCAGGACCTGCATGCAAGCAATTAATACGCATACACATATAATATGTGAATGTGTTTGTGTGTGTTTATAAACTATGTGTAGAAGTAAGTGTTACTCATATATTACTACAGTTAATATCTTCAAATAAATACACTGCAAGTATGTTTATTTTCACTTGACATATGCTTACAATATTGTAAATAAAACATTTAATTACAATTCAAACAAACCTCTAAAGATACAGAATAATTTCTGTGAAACGTACGTCAGGTGAAAATAAACCTACGTGCAGTGTATTTATTTGAAGATATTATATGGGAGACCTGCAGGAAACTCAATGAGTTAGGCCACTTACAAAGTAATAATTACTACAGTTATATTAATTTTTATATTTACTATTTTAATATTAAATACATACTAATACGTACTGATTATAAATTCATTTTTATCAAAAGAAAGTTATCATAAAATGCATTTTTGGCTAGCAACTTACAGCCTACCTGTGTATTAAATTTGGCTATTAAGTGTTTGAAACAAATAACATACACAGAGCTTTAAACTACTTTTTAACTAAAGCATTTATTGATTTATACAAATTAGTGTGTACTAATACCCATTACACATGCGTTAATTACTTCTATAATGCCCACATATGTGTTCTATCTTATAATGACATTAAATTTTGTCAATACACTGACACAATCTTTTAAAATTGTGACCAATCAATGACTGAATTTCATAAAACCTTTATCACTAGATGTTATCAAAAGTGAATTTTTGTTAAGGAACTTAATGGTCTGTCTAATATATATTAAAATTTTTCCTTCATGTTTTAAAAAATGTTACACAAATGGATCTGCAAACTATATTTAACACTACAGTGTCACGCTCATGTTATGTTTATAATATACGAGGTCTGACACAAAAATAACGAGACTGTTAGCATTACTTAGGAACTACTTTTCGTGTTGTATTGCGCATGCACTGTGTTCGATCTTGAACTGTATTCTTACGTGGTGACAAGTTACAAGTCACTCGGTTGACTCAGTTGCAGTGGGAGAGCAGTTGAATACAGCTGTGTTTTTACGCTTCGCCAGAAAATTTCGGATACGAAAAGTGATCAGCGCTTTAACATCAGGTTTCTTGTGAAACTTAAAAAGTCGGCAACAGAAACTTAACAAATGTTGTTGGAAGCTTATGGCGATAAATGTTTGTCACATCACGTGTCTTTGAATGGCATAAGAGATTTTTAGAAGGCAGGGACTGTGTGATTCGTTCCGTTTGCCATATGTCCACGATTAAGGAGTGCAGTGCGACTGCCACATCAGTACCTCCAGCTTTAAGCAGTTCTGCAGGAATTAAGTCTGTACCTGGTGCCTTGTTGTTCCTGAGGGCACTAATAGCTTCTTCTATTTCCTGAATTGATGGTGGGTCAGATTCCATCCCCCTAATGTTTGCATTCCACGGAGTGTGAGCAACAATTTCTCCTCCCTGTAGCATACCACCAAGGAGGCCATCTAAGTACTCTCACCAGATAGTTTTAATTTTCTCTGGATCACTGACAATTCTATTCTCTCTGTTTCTACATAGTGTTGTAGATGGTTTATAACCTTCCCTGAGATGCTTAAGATATTTATAAGCATTCCTTATTCTTCCATCTGCAAAGTCCTGCTCCATTTTGAGAAGCAGCCCATTTTCAAAAGTTCTTTTCTTTTTTCTACATATTTTATTTGCCAGTCTTCTATTCTCTTCATATTCTTGCTTCCTTTCTCTAGTCCTACACTAAGAATACTTCCTGTGAGCCTCATTCCTCCATGCAATACTCTCCCTACATTCCTCATCAAACCAGTCCTCCTGCCTCCGTCTCTCCTCTATTCCTAGAACCTCTCTGCCGGTTTTCAGGAGTGCGCACTTAAGGCTCTGCCATTTCTCTTCCACTGTTCCTGCGACTGACCCGTTCAATTTATTCCTCACTTTCCCAGCATATTCCTGTACCTTTTCTGGGTCCTTTAAACTCGCTGTTAACCTTTTCCTGTCTTCTGAGTCTGTCCTTCCTATGTGCGGCCACCCTGCATCTAAACTTTATCTGCACCATATAGTGATCAGAACCAACTGACGCTCCTCTCCGGGCTTTGACATCAATGATACTTGTAGCTGGTCTTTTATCTATGATCACATGATCTATCTGGTTGACTGTTTTCCCATCTGGGGCTACCCACGTTCCCTTATGGATATCACGGTGTGGGAACTGAGTTGAGCTGATGATAACCATATTCCTGCTTGTAGCGAAGTCGATAAGCTGTTCCCCATTTCTGTTGGATTCATTGTGTAAACTGTGCCTACCTATGGTGCCAAGGTATGCATCTTCTTTCCCAATTTTCGCATTCATGTCCCCCATGATTAGTTTAATGTCATTCTTAGGGGCGGTGTCATATATTTCTTCCAAATAAATAGCGACTTAAGCGAGACTGAATCGAGAATAATGGAAAATGTTGAACATCAATCAACGCCGGTCCAAAGTAAGAAATCTGATGCCGATGATATGTTGAAACGTTTGTATAGTATGATAGAGACAAAATTTTGTGTAGTAAACAGTCGTTTTGATGTTAGTGATATTAAAATGAATGAACAGAAGAACGAAATTAAAGAAATAAAAAGTAATTTTAATGATAAATTTGATGAAGTAAACACTAAAATAGGCGTACTTCGCATTGCTGCCATCATTTAGGTCTGGGGATGTGCACAGGGAAACAAAAATGAAAATATATAGGACTGTCATCAGACCGGTGCTATGCTATGGGTGTGAGGCATGGACAATCACACAGAAAACAGTCGACATAGTAGACACCTTTGAAAGGAAAATCCTCAGACGTATTATAGGCCCAATACAAGAAAATGGCTCATGGAGACTGAGATACAACAACGAACTGTACCAAATATATAAAGATACCAGTCTCAAAATTTATAAGAATTCAAAGATTGCGTTGGGCCGGACATGTTATGAGAATGGAGGATGGCAGGAACCCTAAGAGGGCTTTGCTGGATACATGGGAGGGAACAAGACCTAGAGGTAGACCAAGGAAGAGGTGGGAAGATGGCGTTGCAGAGGACGCGAGAGACATGGGGATAAGAAACTGGAGGAGGGTTGCAGTGGATAGAGTGGATTGGAGGCGGAGACTGGTGGAGGCCAGGGCCCGATTTAGGGTGTAGCGCCATAGGAGAGAGAGAGAGAGAGAGAGAGAGAGAGAGAGAGAGAGAGAGAGAGAGAGAGAGAGAGAGAGAGAGAGAGAGAGAGAGAGAGAGGGAGGGGGGGGGGGGGAGAGAGAGAGAGAGAGAGAGAGAGAGAGAGAGAGAGAGAGAGAGAGAGAGAGAGAGAGAGAGAGAGAGAGAGAGAGAGAGACTCTGTGAAAGATAACGACCGTCCAGGCCGACCACGCACATCAACAATAGATGAAAACGTTGTAAAAGTTCGAGACACAATACGAAAAGACCGAAGATTGAGTGTCCATACTGTTGCTGAAATGTTGCATATGAACAGAGAAAGTGTTCAACGCATTTTAACAGAAGAGTTGAATATGAAGAAGGTGTGTGCAAAAATACTTACTACTTACTAGCCAACGCCCACCCTTGGCTGTTGGGCCATTAGGCGGCGCGCTGACCAGTAGAGACGTGAGAGCCTTGCCGTACCATCTTCGTCTTGGACTTGCGTGTCTGAGATCAAGGCTGGACATGCAATTAGGTGATCTGCATTCATGGAAGCGTATCCACAGAGAACACATTCAGGAGACGACAACACGCCAATGCGGTGCAGGTGGGAGGCCAGGTAGTCATGACCGGTTGTAGTTCTAAAAAGAGCAACACTAGTTGCTCGGGGTAGAGTTCTGTTGATGGGGCCGTCCGTAACCAATGTTGCCCATCTTTTTCCCACACAGGCTCTTAATTGTTTTTCTTTTAGCAATAGGCTTATTGAGGAGTTTATTCTTGCTTTCGCAGATGCATATGAGCTGGGGGGCTCCGGCTGAGGTAGTGCTGCGCCCATTTTGGCGAGGGTGTCGGCTTTTTCATTTCCCATGATGTTGACATGCCTGGGTACCCATTGCAGTTCAATCTGCCAGCCTAATTGCACAAGGTTCTGCAGTTCTCGCCTACACTCAATTGTCAGGGAGCAGTTTGTATCACCATTTGAGGTCACGTTTTGAATCGCTGCAGTCGAATCTATGAGGAAGACGGCTTTGTTAGGTGGTGAGATCTTGGCAAGCTCAATAGATGCTGCCTTTATGGCTGCTACCTCTCCATCATACTTGCTTAGCCGGCCTCCTACAGCGAGGTGGGCTTCAAATAGAGAGCTGTAGAACCCAGCCCCTGTTGCCCCTGTAGATGGTATAGAGGATCCGTCTGTGTAGATTCGTATCCACTGCTCAGCGGGAAAATGTTTTTGTACAGTGTGTAAGGCTGCTTGACGAAGCTCGGCTTCATTCGACTCTGTTTTTGTCTTATTATGGTCGAAGAGTTTCAAGTTAGCATTTGGGAGTTGGCTAAAGAATTCACGGTGATGTATAAATGGTGCTGCCTCATTTGGTTCTATGTCATATTTGCGATGGAGTTCTTCATAGATCGCAATCGGGCATTTCTGAGTTTTCAGCCTTTCTGTCGCTGTTTTATAGTTATTCCACCGTTGTTGGTAGGCTCTTTTACATCTCTCCCAGGATATGAGGCACAGCTTTTCCTGTCTTACTTGGATAGGTTCGACTTGCAGTTGTGACTCCATGGCAAGTATAGGAGTTGATTTTGGTGTCCACTTTGCTCCTGCGGTGTGTGCAAAAATGGTGCCGAAAGTTTTGTCAGATGAACAGAAGGAAAGGAGAACGGAACTTTGTTGTGACCTTTTGGAACAGATTGATGGAGAGCCCAGTTTTTTAAAGAGTGTTATTACAGCTGATGAGACGTGGATATTTATGTACGATCCAGACACAAAGGGGTAATCAATGCATTGGAAAACACCATCTTCCCCAAGAGCAAAAAAAGCACGCATGAGTCGTTCGAAGTTCAAGGCAATGCTTTTCGTTTTCTTCGATATCCAGGGCATCGTTATGGCAGAATGGGTACCCAGTGGTCAAACAGTTAACCAACAATATTATAAACAAGTTTTGGAGAAACTGTGTGAACATGTTAGAAAGAAGCACCCTGAATTGTGGAAGAATGGGTGGATCTTGCACCAGGACAATGCCCCTGCCCACAATGCGTTATCAGTCAAACAATTTTTGGCCAGTAAAAACATCACAGTCCATGAACATCCTCCATATTCCCCCGACTTAGCACCGTGCGATTTTTTCCTATTCCCCAAAATCAAGTTGGCGCTAAAAGGGACCCATTTTTCAACGGTGGAAGAGGTACAGAAGAAAACGGCAGAGCTCCTGCGCAGCCTGACTTAAAGCGATATGCAGACATGTTTTGAGCAGTGGACTGAACGTATGCAGAAGTGTGTGGACTCAATGGGGGCTTACTTTGAAGACGACCACCAGTAATTGTACACATCAGGTAAATAAAAAAAATTACAGCATCACTCTCGTTATTTTTGTGTCAGACCTCATACTATCTGGACCCTGCCCCAAATATACAACAAAAAAAGGCCTCCTACATGTTTCATCCAACTGTGTGTATAGTTACTTATATCAAGGTAAGACATTATTATTACCTTTGAAAGGTCAACAGGCACATCCAAATAATGGTCTAGAAAATTTGCATTTTGCTCCGGATCCAACATTTCCAGCAGGGCTGAGGAAGGATCGCCTTGGAAGCCCCTTGAAAACAATAAATATTAAGTTTATAAGTTTTCTAATTCCATTACATGAACACTATGATTTGTAAAATGATTCTTAAGGTTTATATATTGCTCTAAGTTGTATGTTTCATTTGATTTCCGTCTTAAACACACAAATTACAATAGCTTTTTTAGCACAAAGAATAGTAAAACAATTCCAAGTGTTTTATTCACAACTTTTACCCAAATCACATGTAAAAATAATCCTACAAATTTATACTAATCTGTTACACACTAATCACAGTACACAATAACAATCATTGTTGATAAAAAAAGATAGGAAAAAATGTAATTTCACTTAGCACTAATGACATCTGCAGTGCCAACACTGCTTTATAGAAATGAATCGTGGGTTTTCACTACATCCACGATTATTACATCAGATGTATGTAATAGACATTAAAGTGAAACGATATTGATTGATGACTTGTTGGGCACTTGGTGAAACATATTAATACAAAGGTTAATAAAAAATGTACAAACACTTGGCAAGTTTCACTGTTTATTATTTACCTTTGACAGCTGTTTCAGCTTATTAAGCTATTCTCAAAGAGATCAAGGAACAATCAAACAAAGAATTTAAGGGTGGTGAACATATGTTTAGGGTGTGTATCTGGACATGCGTGTGGGGTGTGTACGATGGTGGGAGGGTGGAACTAGTAAGGAAAGGTCAAGTGTTTGTAAAAAACTAAGTATAGGCAAAATATAAAAATTAACTAAACTAAATAACAACTTTTAATAAAGGGGATACACAGAATTCAGGTTGTTTGTTTGTTAAATTTTTGTTACTTCTGATTGCTTTTCTAATTTCCAGAATTTCCAATAAAGCCATTTTTTTTACCTTTTTGTATGTTGTGCAGTAGCGTTATGTTTTTGTATTTATGAAGTGATTGTGTTGTAAGCAATGATCTGTAAGAAAGCGATTTTAAGGGACCAGGTAGGTCTTTTCTATTCTGCCCTTCTATATCCAGTTTTTCGCAGACCAGGAGGTGGTACTTGTCCATTTTGCTTCAAGGACATTCACAAAGAGTGCACATCCCAGAAGAGAGGATGTTGATCCTGTTGAGGTGCCCTGCTAAGCAGTTGTGTCCTGTGGCCATGCGGAAATTGGCAACCGATGATCTTCTTGGAAGTTCTTTGTTCTCAGTGTAGAGATTAGATATATTTTCATATAGTTCGCCTTTCAAGTATTCTTTGATTCTGTGATGGAAGTAAGTCTGGCAATGCATTTTAAGTTGTTTAATCCTTTTATATATTGTAATAAGTATCGAAGGTTTCTGTTTTATAGAGGTGCCCTTTTTAGCCAACTCATCCGCTGTTTCGTTGCCCTTAAGTCAGGTGTGATGGCACCCACTGTATTAGCACTCTGCAAATATTATTTTTAACTGTCTTATACTTATCTCTGATGGACTGTATTCTGATGCTCTTGGATGAGTCATTATTAGCAATGGCCTGTATAGCTGATTTTGTAATGCTACATTTCCTTAAGCAACGCAAAAACCTATCTTCATGTGCAAGGGACATCAGAAAGCAAGAGAATAGAATTTTTGTATGTGACTTTTGGTATGAGAAACATTGTCATGGCGCAATTTCCCAGCAGCTGTACGTGACTGATAATGAATTTCACACATTCCTGGAGTGTTGCATCACCCAACTGGACGATTAAACATCACCAGGAAAGCAGATTAAACTGGTTAGCGCAGGAACATTGATAGAGGTGGGGATAGGACGCTTCGGCATCGGACAGTCATAATCTTCATGCCAAGTAGAACAGACGGCAGCGGCAGTGACTCAAGAAGGCCGTTACTCTTTGTGAAATTATGAACAATTGATTTTTCAGTTTTAAAAAGTAGCGAAAACACTCACCAAACAGTGCGCGCAACATAACTATGGTAACTCGGTGCCTGCGCGCATAAAGATGTAGGCCTACAATAAGGTACTGTGATTACATCAGTGAAGTTTTATAAAGGCACTTACTATTACCAGTTTTTGATTTTCAGATGGACTTAAAAAGAAAACAATAGTGGAACACAAAATTAAATTAATGAAATTAAAGTAAACACAAAATTAATTAGTGCGGGGGGGAGAGAGAGAGAGAGAGAGAGAGAGAGAGAGAGAGAGAGAGAGAGAGAGTACTTATTTGCACTGATTTTAGGTTATAGTTTGATATAATATTGGTATGGATTTAGTTAAGACAATGTTATTAATAATTACAATGTCATCTACCCAACCTATGATCTGCGTTCCAACAGTTCGTCTAATGGGCGCGTCATCTTCTGTGAGGGAAAGTTTATATTTTAATATTGTTTTTTACGGGGAAAGTGGATACGGTTTCCACATTTCCTCCTATACAAATGTGGTGGTGACCCTAGGGCTTTTGGTGTTTTTGGAATCTTCTGAAGGTAGGTAAATGTTAGTAACCGGGCTTCATTTCTTCTTTTTATTTATGCTTAATCAATTGAACAATTACAATTTTGAGTCTACCAGAATTACAAAATCCTTTCTCAGCCAAGGTCTCATCAACATTTGTCTCAAGGCTTCATCAATTGCAAACAACTCGGCATAAAACACTGTAGCATCCGAATTTAGTACAAAATAGTGGGAGAAAAATTCATTATATATGCCTGCTCCTGTCTCTTCATTTAGCTTTGATCCATCTGTGTAAATTCTGGTCCATCTATCATTAGGATATAACGTATTTACAGTTTCAATTGCTACCTGGGGGACAAAGTTGGTCACATCAGCAGCATACTTTAAGCTCTCTACGTTCCCCTGGGTAGTGCTAAATGACCAGCAGCATTGGCTAATAAGCTTCCCAAAGATAGAAAGCCAAACACCAAATGAACTAACAGTTTAGTCTATTACGTGAGGCATGACAAAGGGCCTATCTGCCGATTTTGAGTTAGTGTCCATGTAATTTTTTGATTCCTTTTGCTATTGTTTCCTAAAAGGTTCTTGAACAAAGTTAAGGAAAAATCTTTGCCCGATCTCACCCCTAAAGGGTTGAAAATATGAAACGATGTGAGGATGCATTTTGAAGCCCTGAAATTAGGTACTAATAGGTTTTTGGGGGGTGCTGATTACGATTCTGATGTCCAAAATTATATTCGACGCAAAGCGTAGTGTTTAAAGGGTTGAAGCAACTATAATCAGGTGGTGTAAGTATTAAACTGCAAGAATGCCGGTCAAAGCCTCAAAAGTGAGTACCTATAGGTTTCTGGGGGGTGCTGATTACGATTTTGACATCAAGGAATACATCCAACGCAAGGGTTAGACTTAAAAAGGTTGAAAACCACCACTAAAGGGTTGAAAACGTGAAATAACGAGAGGATGTACTTTGAAGTCCTGAAATTGGGTACATTCAAAATTCAAAATTCAGTCGAAAAAACATATATTTCATCCATACTCATAAAATTTAATCAAAGAATAGTTGAACCATAAACATTATATTATTTTATTAAATTACATATTTGATTGACATAACAAACCAGCAGTACAGACAGTGACAAATTGCAACAGATATTGTTTTGTTTACAATAGACGTTAAAACAATAAAATAATACTTAATTCTATTGTCAATTTGAAAAAAGTTTAATTTAGTATAAATTAATAAGCTCTCAGGACATATAACGTATGTGATGATTTAATTGATAATAGAATCATAAATAAATAAAAAATTAATTTACTAGCAATTAAGTATTTTTAAATCGCACTATTAAACCTAAAGCCCCTGTCCTAACTCGGAATAAGTATGAGATGTAAATGGAAAATCTAACTAAAGCATTAATAAAAATTCGAATTGTAAAAAGTTATTAATATCACAATTAACCCTTTGCTAGTCATCATGCGGTGACCTGTTAATTCCGGACACAACGTGCATAGCGAGTCATCTGTAACTTAGGAAGATATAAAAATCATAATCTTTGTAATTAGTAATTTGAAGGCACAAGAGTAGTTAAAATAATTCACTTAAATTATATATGTAGAATTAATATATTGTTTTTT
This sequence comes from Magicicada septendecula, assembly GCA_034769895.1. NCBI lineage: Eukaryota > Metazoa > Arthropoda > Insecta > Hemiptera > Cicadidae > Magicicada > Magicicada septendecula. The sequence continues at coordinate 381,429,276 of CM068375.1, read as the reverse complement.
TTTGTAATAAGAATGTCAATTTAAATAAAAATAGGAACTATATTATCGCGGAGTACTTGCCCCTCTCCGTTGTAATGTGCCAGTCGAATCGAGTAGAGAGTCACAATGCTGCCATCAGACCGTATAGAACTACGAGCGAGAGCTCCACCAAAATGCACTGTTTAAATTTAATTTTAAATGTTAGCTACCACTGCTAAACGTGGCGAGCGAGTGTAATGTGTGAATTGTAGAAAGTTATGTTAAAAAGAAAAATGTAATAAATTAAAACAAAAAAAACTAACAAGTAGTAAGCAAGATGACATCTCCCCTCAAGAGGTAAATTCAAGTACAACTTTACACATGAAGATGTGACCTGCATAAACTTCACATGTGGACGTATACGAGGCATAAGACGCTGACGAGGACCCACGTGGATCTACACCAACTTAAACAAGAGAAACTTCAATCTCCGCAGTGAACCTCCTATCTAGTACTTGCCGAAGACACGACTCAGATGACTACGCCGACTTCAAGAATTCCCAAGAGAGACACCCCAGGACGAGGTTACCACGACCTATTGTAAAGGTGACTCGATAGCTTGCCTATCGAGAGTTAATTATATTTGAGACATAACTTACAGAGAAAAGAGACTTTTCAAAGACTATAATTTTCTTTAAAATTTAAATGAGACCAACTAAGAGTTTACTATAATATTCAATATCATACGTTGTAACGCATTATATGTAAATGTAAATTATAATCACTTTAGTTAATAATACCATTCTTCAAATGGTAAAAGAAGTCTTGCAAGCATCTAGATGAACACAAAATACTCAGAAGTCTTTGCTATAGATATACTTAAAGTAAACTCGGATCCGAGGTAAAAGAATACATAATCAGTTTGATCCCCAGTTTTTCTGAAAACCATTCAAATATTTTAATCTAATTAATTATGTCATGGGATCTTTTCATATCAGTTGTTAATAAAGAGAAGTCATCTTATTACACATGAAAATGAGTGCATAAATCAGTGAAATACCTTCCCTTGTTTCCTAATAATTAGCTTAAGTAATTTGTTCAATTATTTTGAGTTTAATAACAGTTTGTTACAGCGTAGGCAGCCCATGTAATTGGCAGGTGTCAATTAAGATGGGTTCCCTGGATTTGTAACGTGGTAAAAAACGTTACACGTACGATAACAAAATCTAACTGGAGCGCGTTTACATTTATGGTCATAACACAGTCAATATTTAAGAACAAAATTTCAATCAAAATGCATTTTGTAGGGAACTGAAAGAGCTACAACTACTGCCCTATGCACTATAGTAAAAAAACTTACTGTACACTAGATATTTCGCCTAGAAGTCAAAACTGTTTTACACGATGTCGGCAAAATACACTTTTAAACTGCTTTAACTCATCGAGTTTTAGTCATAAAGGAATGAAACAAAATTTAGAAGTTTTGTTTTTCTATTAGCTTTATTTTTGATTCATAACAATTTTTCGATAAAACTCATTGTTACTGAGATATTTAATAAAAAAAGCCGAATTTTGGTGAAAATCCAAAAACTTGAATTTTCTTAAAACGTTACGTGTTACTGTACAGCAATACATATATATGGTTCAAAAAAATTGAGGACATTGCTAATATAATAGACAACCGAAAACTACAGTATCTTGGCTTAATATGCATATCTGACAAAATGGCGGACATCCCCTTTTAAATTTCTTGGAAAACATTTGCAGATATTATGACATTTTCCTACATAACTTCATAATATTATAAGCTACATAAGTAATTAACCCAGAGGTTTTAGGAAATTAACAGAACATTCATTTGATACTAATTTGGTTACGATCGAACAATTTTTCACCGACCTATATCAGTTTTAAGCATGTAATTTGACCAAAAACCGGTGAATCACCATCTTGTTTTGGCTGTGTCTCGAGAACCATTTGATATACGGAAAACAAACGATGTGGAAAATGTTCGCCTGGTAATAAGCTTTAAGTTTGAGTTATATAAATGTTTCACAAAATGGCGTCGTTTTTTAGTTGTTTGCAGATTATTTTTAAAAACACGTTTTTTTGCAAAACTCTGAACTCTTGTAACTCGCGAACAATGCAGTTTTTCGGGAAAAAAAAAAGTATACCACCTTTTTGCTTAGAATTTAATTCTCTGTTGGGTCCCAGGGTTAATTACATTTTGTTTTTTCACCCCCAAAAAAGGGGTGAAAACAACCCCTAAATTTAAGAGTGGGCCAAAAAATTTCCTTAACTTTATTTTATAACCCTTTATGAAGATTTTGGAAAAAAATCAGAAGGATCCATGGACACTTACTCAAAATCGGCAGAAAATTTCTCACGTAATAGACTACGAGGTCTGACACAAAAATAACGAGACTGTTAGCATTACAAAACCAGGAAAGGAAAAAACAGATATAAGCAGCTATTGGCCGGTTTCGCTCACCTCGTGTTTGGGGAAACTATTTGAGAGACTGGTGAATAATCAGCTGATGTGGAGACTGGAGAATTCTAATCTACTTGACAACTTGCAGTTTGGCTTCAGGAGGCAGAGAAGCACAGGTGATACCCTATTGTATCTTACAAACAAAATATATGAGGGATTCCAAAATCAGGAATCGACCTTGGCGGTCCTGCTGGACTTTGAGGCTGCGTTTGACAAAATTCTCCACTCCACTATTCTTCTCCAATGCATGAGGATGGGTATTAAAGGCAAAATGCTGAAGTTTCTGGCTAACTTCCTGCAAAATCAGCTGATAAAGACGTCAGTAAATGGAACCGAATCAGACTGAGCAGAGGTGGAGGGCGGCATTCTCCAGGGAGCCGTGATCAGTCCTACTCTTTTTAACATTGCAATGCACGACATAGGACATATGCTGCCTCATAACGTACAATGTGTGACGTTTACTGACGATGTGACCTTATTCGTGAGTGAAAAAGAGCCAGTGGAGGCAAATAAACTCATGCAGCAAGCACTAGATCTAATTGAGGATTGGTCTTTGAGTATCTCTCCAGTGAAAACAGAGTGTACGTTTTTCTCAAGATGAAATATCTATGCTGACTTCATCTCCAACCTTACAATCAAAGGCATGCCCATAAGACTAAATAACTGTCCAAAACTACTAGGAATCTATCTGGACAAAAAGCTGCGATGGAAAGACCATATAGAGTATATAGTGGAGCAATGTGGCAAAAGGATAAACGCTATAAAAGCTGCTGCTGGCTGAGAGTGGGGTGCGGACACAGTAACTTTAAGAACATTTTACACTGCTTTTGTCAGATCTAAACTGACGTACTGTAGCGATGTCTGGGGCTCGGCTGCAAAAACTCATATCAATAAATTTCAACTTATTCAATCTTCGGCCTTAAGAATATGTCATGGATGTCCTAAAAGTACTCCCACATCAGCTATGGAGGTCGAACTTAATGTTGAACCTTTAGATATATATATATTATAACATCGCCAAATCCAGATCATATATGATATCTATAAGTATGTAAGAAATGCTAAAAAGTAATATAATTTGATAAATAAATAATGAAGAAAAAATATAAAATGTAGTTAAGAAAGAAGAAGGAAGAATGGTAAACTAAAGTAATTATTAAAAGAGTAGACTAGACTGACAAACAAACGACTTTGACCCAACCCCAGAGATTGGCCAGATAAAAACCAAAATAAAATGAAACAAAATGGAAATGAAGGAGAAGAAAAATGAAAATAAAAATAGAACAAACCAAGTATAAAGAAAATAAAGTGAAACAAGATGATAAAACACAGACAAATAATATAGAATAGGGAAGGGAGAAATGATACACTCAAATATCATAAAGGAAACGAAACCAGTAAATAACCAATGTAAAAAATAAGTATTAGTATTGACTAAATGTATATAAAAATTGACAAAAACCCGATAAATAAAAGTACACTAACCCAAGAATTAGAAGTATATGTAAGAAAGCACTCTAGAAAGACATGAACTTATTAATAGTATAAATAATATGATACGTTTGATAATATTGATATTTTTTTTATCATTGATACAAACAAGGTTAAAGTAATTGAGAACATTCATTTTTTGGGTAGCCATCTTGTATTGCCAACTTCTCAAAAGAGAAAAAAAATATATATGTGCTTACCCTACTTACGTTCATACGGGTTCTTTTTGGCGAACAGGAAAATCAGAATGTTGTTTGAACAAATAAAGAGAACGTTATATGTTTCCTCATTAATTAAAATTTATTAACATTTCTGGAAAAACGCACACAAAATGAAATTAAGAAAAAAACTTTTAATAAAAAAAATATAACATTTTAGTGTAAAAAGGATCAAGATTTTACATAGAAATAATCTCTATACTACTAGGATTAGTTTTACTACGGAAACCAGCACTTCATTCCCTATTTATATAATCAAACAAAACCTCACACTCGCTCACATACTACCCCCCATTTTAAAATCTTTCCCTAAATTTCCCATTTTTATTTAATTTTATTTATTTGTATATTTAAACCAGCATTTTTTATTATTATTTTTTGAATGTCTACTTTCCTGTATATGAGTTCGACTCCTGGGGTGTCTCCTCATGGCGTGCACTGTTTTGCGGTTATATCGTTTTATAGTTCGCACTATTACATTTTACGGCCGAAAACTGTTTGTGTTTTAGATATAAATATAAAGATTCACATTTTTATTGTATGCGGGCCCGCACTTATGTTCCGAAACTTTTACATAGCTGTTGCTCGCGCGAGCGATGAGATTGGACTGGGCAGATTTACAGGCGCTATTTTGTGAAGCGGCTGTTGTTCGCCCCACTCTTATTGGTTTATATTTTGTATTCGTTCGCCAGTGGACTGTTTTTTGGCTTGTTGACGAAACTGGTGACACACATCGTTATATAAGTTGCTGACGCAACACATCGCCTGACACGGTTATGTAATTTGTTGACAGATTTTGTTACATAACGTGTTTACGTTTTTCGTGTTCGTCATTGTCCTTGAATTGCCCTTGGCACAGTTTGCCGGTTATTAAAACTGTTTATATGAATATTGTCTAATAACTTTGTCTTCAACGCCTCAAGCAGTGTTGCCGTTGTTGGGATCGCTTCCCCATAACAAATTTACCTCTCGGTCATAAAATTTTTCTATCACTCACAAGTTAATTATTATTTATGAAAAAATACAAATTCTGTTATTACCCCAGGTATGCCCAAAAATGCCCCGCTACAATACCCCCTCAATGAGATATTTTATGCCGAAGCATAAAAAATCTCATTGACACATTCATACTTGCTAAAGGGATCAGCCAGGATATGTCGCCACAACCCCCTGTATGGTTTACAAAAACAAAATATAATCAACTCACCCTTGGTCCGGTGACTGTGACCGCATCTGCATGACAATACTGGACTTCTCTCTCGAGATCCCAACACCGTAGAGTCAGACAGATACTCAACGCCCCTGCTCTGACGCGCAGGCCAGCTCAGGTCCGCCGCCACAGCACCACCAAACACTGAAACAACAAATCAAAACATCAAATAGTGGCCTTATACAACACCATATCCCCAACTGATCTGTTCCCCCCTAGCGGTGCTGGTTTGCGCTAAGAAGCACTGGTTTTGTTTTCATTTACTTATTCCTAACATATCAAAACATCTAATATAACATAAGAAAACATCTTAAAGTAAACAATTTGTATGTAAAATTTATACACTTCACATCATTACATTGGCATATAAAATCAAAAAATTACTTTTAAACTTGATTTACTCTTATTAATTCGTTTCTCAAAATTACATTTTTTTTTTTTTTTTTTTTTTTTTTCAATCATGGCCATCATTATTCCATTTCATTACTTTGGGTGATTCTACGTTACTCATTATAATTCACTTTATTAACTTGGCATTTACTCATAATCTTACCCCTGTATTACTCTAACGCTCCCTTACAAAATCTTTAACTAGTATGACACCCCACTATCAAAAATTCTACTAACCCTTCTCTACCTCTAACTACTTACTACTTTAACACAATTCGCCACCTTCTCTCTATATATAAAAAAAATACTCTCTAACCCTTTGTACATAGGATACGTGTTTCCCCCCCCCAAAAAGCTCAATTCCCGTTCTCTGGCCCCTGGATTTTTACCTAAGGCGGCCCTTCCCACTAAAACTATACCAAATCCCGTCCCAACCCTTATGTTGCGGACTCCCACATTACACTACCCCTACTACAAAATTGCCATCCCCAAAAAATCTCAATCTCATAACCTCACTACAATTACAACAAATTAACATCAACAAAATAAACAATATATCGCTCAAGACTCTACATAAATTCTCCAATTCTACTGTGTCTCCCCTTATACTTCTCAAAATTCTATAACATTACATTAACACAAAACAACATTGCATTATTTTCCTCTCTACTATTTCTTTAACTCTGACTTCAATTTGGACAGATCTATGTCCCACAAAATTCAACTTGGACTGATTCAAACATTTTATTCAAATAATTACTATCACCCATTTCTATCTTTTACAACCCATTGAAAATTTTACCTATCACAACTATTTTTCATTTTATTTTAAAATCTATAAACACATTGAAAACATATCATCATATTTTTATAATTCTTATTCCTAACATACTAAATGCAATCAACACAATAAGACATAATAAACACAATATAGGAAGTATTTAGTGCATCTATTTTTTTTAAATTCAAACAAAATTATTGAGTAGCAAATCATCATTATTAATTAACATATCATTATTAAATTTTTAATACGTTATCCCATTGGATAACCTCCCAGCCACACACACTATTTCAAATTATGTAAGACTGTGGCGCCTTTTCGCTTCCACAGAGACTGTATATTTTGGAGCAGGTTTTACCTCTCCGTGTCTCTGCTTCCGCTATTAAGTTTTAAAATTAGTGAACATCATCATGTTCTCGTTAAATAATCATACACCCTTAAGACGGATCTACCACCTGGCTCTGCTGTTCCTCCTCGAACAGAGTGGCAGCCGCTGTTCCATAGTTTCCGGGATTTCCCCTAAGTTCTCCCCCCATTAAATTTCAAATCTGTACCAATTTCAAGCCAGCTATGGTCAAGGGACTTGGTATGACCATAGCTAACCGCTCGCCAAAACCACGATTAGTGCTGGTAAGGCAGTAATCGCCCGAAAAGTCGGGGAAATCATCTCTTCCTTCAGGCATGTCTACATCATTATTCTTATGCACGACACGGCAATTATCAGGGTACAATATAAAATTGTACAAAAGGTGTGCCGTGCATATTCGCCATGTTGGCCTCCGATGGAGGTAACACTCTCGGTTACCCCCAACACTTTCCGCTATCTACTGGGGCACATGCCACCCCAGCAACAGCAACTTACTAACTAATTAATTACAATTGAACTAAACTTTCTACCGTTGCAGTTCCACACTCCACTGTTCTATCACTTCATTGAGCACCAATCTACCCCCCAAAATTATCCCCACATCTTGTATTGATAACAAGTTTTTATATTACTACACATTTCTTCAAAACGTTCCTATACTCACTGATACTAAAATCTAACAATTATATTTGGTCACCTATTTCAAAAAATTTAGAAAAAAAAATTTATATTTTAAATTTAAAATTATACACATCCAAAATTATTTTGGGTTTTTTTTTTTTTTTTTTTTTTTTATACTATTTACATAGGAGGCTGACTCTATTGTCATAAACTTACTCTATGTCTAGGAAGGTCGCAGCCGCCTGAAATGCCGGGTCTTGCTGCAAAACGCATCGGCACCCGGTAGATATACTACGTGAATTCACGTCCCCCCTCTAAAACACTACTCCCCCTCTGCTACCATTTCTTCTACCCCGCTTTCTACCGTGCGCCAAAACGTCTCGCCCCAAAACTCGTCGTTTCGGGCCAATCAGAAAATATTGTCAAAGGCTCCATTTTAATTTTGCCCTTGGCACTAAAAAATTTAAATTGTATGCACTGCCTTTTACTTAAATGCAGCCTCCATTATTTACAAACACTCTAAGGCAGTGCAGGCACGTGACAGGCACACCAAAACCGCTGCGCCTGGAGTGTATAAAAAATAATTTGTGTCACGTACCTGTGGGGTCCCCCTCCCCGTTCAAATGTGTAACTAAGTTTTCTACTTTATACCAATTTTGGTGGAGCCGGACCATCGTTGTTTTCACTGCCCGAAGGAAGATCTGCCAACCATGGCCCGCCTCCTAGTTCCGAATTCCACAGCCAGGACTGGTAAGATCGTGACCGCCCGAAAATGGGGGAGGATCCCTTCTGAAAACATACAATAATATTTGAAAAACTTATTTATAAACATAACAATTAAAGTGACCTATATAATTTTAAATTCGTCGCATTTTGAGTACCTACTATTTCCTGCGTCGCTGGGTTCCTCAGCACATACGCATTCTGCATTTTTATTTCTATGATTTCATAAGGTCCTTCATATAACAAGAAAAACTTTTTTATTTCCCTATCTTGAGCACTGGACAAATCATGTCTTTTTACTAACACTAACTGGCCTACCTCATACTTGGTCCATTTACCCTTAGCATCATGTTTCTGTTTTCGTCGCTCTCCTCTAGTAAGTAAATTCTCGTTAGCCAATCTAATCTTCATGTTTCTGTCCAAAATTTGACCTTCAGGTGGGTATGTGAAAAGTTGTTCCAATATCCTGGGCGGCCTTGTTCCCCTTATCAACTCATGCGGCGTAAATCCCGTGGACTCATGGGTGGTACTATTCAGCCACTCCTCTACTTTTTTCACGTAGGATGGCCATTCTGTGTGTTTGGCGTGACAGTACGCCCGAAATATCCTGCCAATCTCTCTCATCACCCGTTCTGCTTGGTTCGACTGAGGATGGTACACTGCCGTATGCTTGGGTATGATGCCTTCCCATCCAAGCGTCTGCCGCCACTTGCCGCTTATAAACTGTGGACCATGATCAGATAATATAATTTTCGGCTTCCCCACATTAAGCATATAATCTTTTACTATTCTCTCACTAAGTACTTTACTAGTTGCCCTCTTAATACTATATAACTTTACAAATTTTGAAAAAGTGTCTAAAACTACAAATACATATAACACACCTCCTCTACCTCTGGGTAACGGTCCATATAAATCAACCGCAACTAGATCAAAAGGCTTATCTACTTTTATATAATTCATCTCTCCTTCCACTCTATAATTCACCACTTTCGATTTTTGACATAAATCACACACTCTCAACACTTTTCTCACTCTCCTCTCCATATTCTTAAATATACATGACTCTTTCAAAACATTTGCACACTTTCTCGCACCAAAATGACCATACCTTATATGACAATCCCAAACAATTTTATCTATTAACCCCTCGGGTATAACTAACCTCCAATCACGCTCCCCACCATCTACTTTTTTGAACAAAATACCTTGATATACTTGAAATCGCTCATTATATTCTGATCCCGCTACATCTGTTTCTAAACTAACAATTATTTTACCCAGTTTGCTATCAGATCTTTGCAAGTTTTTAATGTCACTTAATTCCTCACCAAAAATTCTATCTTCCCTAGTTAGTCTAAAAATTTCTATTTCTTTAAGGTCCCTACCAGTTTTATTATCTATAACATCTACTCTAGAAAGTGTATCTGGTACCTTATTATCTGACCCCTTTATGTACTCCCATGAAAAGTTATATTCCTGTAAGGCTAATACCCACCTGGTCAATCGGCTGTGTGTTAGCTTACATGAATTCAGAAATGACAGTGCCTTGTGGTCCGTCCGGATGATCGTAGTATTCCCTAGTATGTACGTGCGGAATTTACCTACGGCGAACACGATACTTAGAAGTTCCTTTTCCGTAGTTGTGTAATTCTTTTCCGCCGATAACAGCGATCTACTGGCGAAGGCGATCGTTAGGTGTTCCTTGTCGCAGCTCTCTTGGTATAACTCGGCACCTAGCGCTACATTGCTGGCGTCGGTCTGCAAATAAAAAATCTTATTAAAATCGGGATGATTCATCATGATCATGTGACTGAACTTTCTCTTAATTTCATTAAAAGCGGTTCGTTCCGTATCGCCCCATCTCCACTGTTTATTCTTCTGCAGGACAACACTCAGTTTGGATGTTGTGTGTGCGTAGTTCTCCTGAAATTTCCTGTAAAAATTGCATAAGCCTAAAAAACTCTGTAGTTGCTTAATGTTTTTTGGTTCAGGGAATCGCATTATGGCTTCGACTTTGTCAGGGTTTGCTAATATCCCCTCCTGTGTAATAATAAATCCTAAAAAGTGTATTTCTGTCTGCAGAAACTTAGACTTGTCCCAATTCACTGTTAAACCCCCTCTTTGAAGCTTATCTAATACATATTCTATGTGTTCTAAATGTTCAGTGAATGTTCTAGAGGCTATCAAAATATCATCGACATACACAGTTAAAAAGTCTAAGTCCTTAGGTTGTAAAATATTATCTAAACATTTGATAAAACTGGCAACACTGGTGTTTAATCCAAAAGGTAAGCGTTTACACTGGTAATTCTTACCGTTAAAAAGAAAAGCTGTGTATTTCCTGCTCTCTGTTGCTAATGGTACCTGCCAGTATCCAGCGGTCAGATCTAAAGATGTCATGTACTTGACTCCGCTAAACTTTTGTAAAATCTCATTTATGGGTTCCGGAGATTCCCTGTCAGGTATAATAATTTGATTAATTTTCCTAGCATCTAAACATAACCTTACCTTGCCATCCTTTTTTATCACTACCACCAAAGGGTTTGAATAAGGTGATACTGAGCGTTCAATTATGCCTCCTTGCATCATACGGTCTAATTCCTCCTGTACAGCCCTCCTCTTCGAAAACGGCACCGGGTAGCTTCTCTGCATGTATGGTGCGTGGTCCCGAACTTTCAGCTCGCAGATGTAGTCCTTCGCTTTCCCTGGTGATTCATCAAACACCTCTCTGTACCGCTCCACAACTGCCCACAGCTCCTCTCGCTGAGTACTTCCTACAACTGTATTTTCATTGAAAAATCTATCGGCTCTATTTGCCCACACACTCTCATTACGCTCATGCATCTCTCTCTCCTCATTTTCTAAACCATCACTCTCTAGACATATATTTATTTTAGTTTCTATCTCTCTATCACTTATCTGTTTATGTAACATTTTTATTCCAGTGACTTTAGCTTCATTGACTACTTTCTTAAACTCTATTCTAACTGGTTTATCCCCTTTTTCAAATTTTACTATTTGTTTATTGAAATCTATTACTGCTCCGTTTCTTTCCAAAAAATCATTCCCTAATATTACATCTAGACTCAACCCTTTAACTACTAGGAAAGTGTTTTCAAATTCAACTCCATTTATTAAAATATTTAATTGTACTTGTCTGGTTATTCTTTTACTTCTCACCCCAGTTACCCCCACTACTGTAACCCCTGCAACTGGTAATGACGGTATATTCTTGTTTAACTCTTTTAATTCACCCATGACATTTTCAGAAATTACTGATATCTCGCTACCGGTATCAATTAAAGTTTTATAATTCTTACCTTCAATGTTAATCGTCACCTCAGTCAATCCTGTTCTGCGTTCCACCACCTTGTTCTCCTCTTCTTCTAACAACTCTTTTGCCATATCCATCTTGATGACGTTGTTTGTGTATTCGTTAATTACTTGGACCGGTCCTCCGTTGACAATGGCTGGGCCCGCTTCCCCATTGTCTTCCTCAGTTTTCCGTGGATGGACCTGCCACAGCTTGATGATTTCCTCCTCTACCTCTATTATGATTTCCTCCTCCTCGAGGCGCTCCTCTATAAAATTCTCCTCCTCTCGACTGTTGATTTGGTGGTGGGTTTGTCCTCTCGTTTCTGGCGCACTCCCTGGTTCGATGACATCTAAAACAATTCGTTCTATTAGCATAGTTATCAATTTCACAGGCTCTACACCTCCAACTCTCGCCCCTATTATCGAAACTTCCTCCCCGCGCTCCTCTATGAAAATTCTGTGTACCCCTGTTATGATGGAAATTATTATTATTATTATTATGGTGTGGTACTACTGGTGCGTTTGGACGTCGTCCCATGTCGCGTTCCCCTATATTCTGTAATACATCTAACATGTTTTCTAACTCGCTTATATTTGTAATCTCTCTAGTCATTAACGTTATTTGCACCTCTCTGGGCAGGTGTTTGCTAATATGTCGTACAAATGATCGGAATGGCAACGGCGGTTCTAAATACTTTGCTTCGTTATAAATGGTCATCACAGATATGGTTAGGTGGTTATTAATCCTACCAAAATTCCCATTACCCATTATTTTACTTCTTAATATTTCTTGGTCTTCTTCTGACCAATATTTATTGCGAAAAGCTATCTCAAAATCTTCATAACTTTCCCATTCGGTATGGTGTACTTCCGACCATATCTCGGCACTACCTTTAAAACATTTGATAATCTTCAGCAACTTAACCTCCCAGCTACTATTATTAAACCGATTAAACTCCCTAACCCTATTTAAAAATTGCATTGGGTGTACTCTACGATTGTCACAATTGAAAGTTTCTAATTCTACTTCATTATTTGTGTCTCGTGTCATAAATACTCGTTCAATAACATTGTTTACATTTTGATTTTTCACTAAACTTAATTCATCTCGCATACTACTAATATTTTGTTCAAGTGAATACAATTTTTTGTCATTACTATATTCAGACTGTACATTATTTTTTGCTATTACTTCAATAGATTCATTTACTGCTTGTATTTCTGTCTTATAATTACTTTCAATTTCATATATTTTAGAATCTATCTTATTTTGGTTTTCATCAATATTCTGACTAAATTTTTCAACTGTCATTCTACGCTACTCAACTTACATTCAGTTTCAATATTACATTTAATAATCTTAGATTCTATGTCATTGTTATACTCATTCATTGAATTTATTAATATTTCATTGTTTTCATTGATTTGCTTCTCAACTCTATCTATCTGACTATCTATTTCATTAAATTTAACATCTGTCTTTTGTATTGAATCATCTAACGTGGTCTCTACTTGGTTGATCTTATCAGTAAACTCTAATTTAGTACTTTCACAATGTCTATTAATTTCTCTAATTTGGTATGTTAACTCCTCGAATTTACTGTCAAAACTATTCTTTTGAATATCGAACTTCTCATTGATACTATTTTTGAACTCTTGCATATCGTTTTTCTGTTCATTAAAAAGCAATTTCATCATCTTGATCATATCATTATCTTCAGCCTTTTTATTCACGACTGGTGTTGAGTGAACACCTTCATGCATGATTTGGGATTCAGTTACGCTTATCTGGCTTTCATCTACACTGTCAGTGACGCTGAGAGTTTCATGATTGTCTGCCATTTTTCTTAAAAACTTTTTATATATATTTCTTTATATAATCTTATTATCCGTAACATATAGTTATTGAAAAATATTCTACTCACCCATATTAAACATAACCTCTTACGTCTAATTTACGTATGCATAAAAATTTTATTTTCTACTTCAAACAATCATTCTGTTCTCCCCGTAGGCCTATATTTATATAATTTCATTTATATAAATCGTCCCTGTTCGGGCGCCACTGATACGTTTGATAATATTGATATTTTTTTTATCATTGATACAAACAAGGTTAAAGTAATTGAGAACATTAATTTTTTGGGTAGCCATCTTGTATTGCCAACTTCTCAAAAGAGAAAAAAAATATATATGTGCTTACCCTACTTACGTTCATACGGGTTCTTTTTGGCGAACAGGAAAATCAGAATGTTGTTTGAACAAATAAAGAGAACGTTATATGTTTCCTCATTAATTAAAATTTATTAACATTTCTGGAAAAACGCACACAAAATGAAATTAAGAAAAAAACTTTTAATAAAAAAAATATAACATTTTAGTGTAAAAAGGAATCAAGATTTTATATAGAAATAATCTCTATACTACTAGGATTAGTTTTACTACGGAAACCAGCACTTCATTCCCTATTTATATAATCAAACAAAACCTCACACTCGCTCACATACTACCCCCCATTTTAAAATCTTTCCCTAAATTTCCCATTTTTATTTAATTTTATTTATTTGTATATTTAAACCAGCATTTTTTATTATTATTTTTTGAATGTCTACTTTCCTGTATATGAGTTCGACTCCTGGGGTGTCTCCTCATGGCGTGCACTGTTTTGCGGTTATATCGTTTTATAGTTCGCACTATTACATTTTACGGCCGAAAACTGTTTGTGTTTTAGATATAAATATAAAGATTCACATTTTTATTGTATGCGGGCCCGCACTTATGTTCCGAAACTTTTACATAGCTGTTGCTCGCGCGAGCGATGAGATTGGACTGGGCAGATTTACAGGCGCTATTTTGTGAAGCGGCTGTTGTTCGCCCCACTCTTATTGGTTTATATTTTGTATTCGTTCGCCAGTGGACTGTTTTTTGGCTTGTTGACGAAACTGGTGACACACATCGTTATATAAGTTGCTGACGCAACACATCGCCTGACACGGTTATGTAATTTGTTGACAGATTTTGTTACATAACGTGTTTACGTTTTTCGTGTTCGTCATTGTCCTTGAATTGCCCTTGGCACAGTTTGCCGGTTATTAAAACTGTTTATATGAATATTGTCTAATAACTTTGTCTTCAACGCCTCAAGCAGTGTTGCCGTTGTTGGGATCGCTTCCCCATAACAAATTTACCTCTCGGTCATAACATTTTTCTATCACTCACAAGTTAATTATTATTTATGAAAAAATACAAATTCTGTTATTACCCCAGGTATGCTCAAAAATGCCCCGCTACAATACCCCCTCAATGAGATATTTTATGCCGAAGCATAAAAAATCTCATTGACACATTCATACTTGCTAAAGGGATCAGCCAGGATATGTCGCCACAACCCCCTGTATGGTTTACAAAAACAAAATATAATCAACTCACCCTTGGTCCGGTGACTGTGACCGCATCTGCATGACAATACTGGACTTCTCTCTCGAGATCCCAACACCGTAGAGTCAGACAGATACTCAACGCCCCTGCTCTGACGCGCAGGCCAGCTCAGGTCCGCCGCCACAGCACCACCAAACACTGAAACAACAAATCAAAACATCAAATAGTGGCCTTATACAACACCATATCCCCAACTGATCTGTTCCCCCCTAGCGGTGCTGGTTTGCGCTAAGAAGCACTGGTTTTGTTTTCATTTACTTATTCCTAACATATCAAAACATCTAATATAACATAAGAAAACATCTTAAAGTAAACAATTTGTATGTAAAATTTATACACTTCACATCATTACATTGGCATATAAAATCAAAAAATTACTTTTAAACTTGATTTACTCTTATTAATTCGTTTCTCAAAATTACATTTTTTTTTTTTTTTTTTTTTTTTTTTCAATCATGGCCATCATTATTCCATTTCATTACTTTGGGTGATTCTACGTTACTCATTATAATTCACTTTATTAACTTGGCATTTACTCATAATCTTACCCCTGTATTACTCTAACGCTCCCTTACAAAATCTTTAACTAGTATGACACCCCACTATCAAAAATTCTACTAACCCTTCTCTACCTCTAACTACTTACTACTTTAACACAATTCGCCACCTTCTCTCTATATATAAAAAAAATACTCTCTAACCCTTTGTACATAGGATACGTGTTTCCCCCCCCCAAAAAGCTCAATTCCCGTTCTCTGGCCCCTGGATTTTTACCTAAGGCGGCCCTTCCCACTAAAACTATACCAAATCCCGTCCCAACCCTTATGTTGCGGACTCCCACATTACACTACCCCTACTACAAAATTGCCATCCCCAAAACATCTCAATCTCATAACCTCACTACAATTACAACAAATTAACATCAACAAAATAAACAATATATCGCTCAAGACTCTACATAAATTCTCCAATTCTACTGTGTCTCCCCTTATACTTCTCAAAATTCTATAACATTACATTAACTCAAAACAACATTGCATTATTTTCCTCTCTACTATTTCTTTAACTCTGACTTCAATTTGGACAGATCTATGTCCCACAAAATTCAACTTGGACTGATTCAAACATTTTATTCAAATAATTACTATCACCCATTTCTATCTTTTACAACCCATTGAAAATTTTACCTATCACAACTATTTTTCATTTTATTTTAAAATCTATAAACACATTGAAAACATATCATCATATTTTTATAATTCTTATTCCTAACATACTAAATGCAATCAACACAATAAGACATAATAAACACAATATAGGAAGTATTTAGTGCATCTATTTTTTTTAAATTCAAACAAAATTATTGAGTAGCAAATCATCATTATTAATTAACATATCATTATTAAATTTTTAATACGTTATCCCATTGGATAACCTCCCAGCCACACACACTATTTCAAATTATGTAAGACTGTGGCGCCTTTTCGCTTCCACAGAGACTGTATATTTTGGAGCAGGTTTTACCTCTCCGTGTCTCTGCTTCCGCTATTAAGTTTTAAAATTAGTGAACATCATCATGTTCTCGTTAAATAATCATACACCCTTAAGACGGATCTACCACCTGGCTCTGCTGTTCCTCCTCGAACAGAGTGGCAGCCGCTGTTCCATAGTTTCCGGGATTTCCCCTAAGTTCTCCCCCCATTAAATTTCAAATCTGTACCAATTTCAAGCCAGCTATGGTCAAGGGACTTGGTATGACCATAGCTAACCGCTCGCCAAAACCACGATTAGTGCTGGTAAGGCAGTAATCGCCCGAAAAGTCGGGGAAATCATCTCTTCCTTCAGGCATGTCTACATCATTATTCTTATGCACGACACGGCAATTATCAGGGTACAATATAAAATTGTACAAAAGGTGTGCCGTGCATATTCGCCATGTTGGCCTCCGATGGAGGTAACACTCTCGGTTACCCCCAACACTTTCCGCTATCTACTGGGGCACATGCCACCCCAGCAACAGCAACTTACTAACTAATTAATTACAATTGAACTAAACTTTCTACCGTTGCAGTTCCACACTCCACTGTTCTATCACTTCATTGAGCACCAATCTACCCCCCAAAATTATCCCCACATCTTGTATTGATAACAAGTTTTTATATTACTACACATTTCTTCAAAACGTTCCTATACTCACTGATACTAAAATCTAACAATTATATTTGGTCACCTATTTCAAAAAATTTAGAAAAAAAATTTATATTTTAAATTTAAAATTATACACATCCAAAATTATTTTGGGTTTTTTTTTTTTTTTTTTTTTTATACTATTTACATAGGAGGCTGACTCTATTGTCATAAACTTACTCTACGTCTAGGAAGGTCGCAGCCGCCTGAAATGCCGGGTCTTGCTGCAAAACGCATCGGCACCCGGTAGATATACTACGTGAATTCACGTCCCCCCTCTAAAACACTACTCCCCCTCTCCTACCATTTCTTCTACCCCGCTTTCTACCGTGCGCCAAAACGTCTCGCCCCAAAACTCGTCGTTTCGGGCCAATCAGAAAATATTGTCAAAGGCTCCATTTTAATTTTGCCCTTGGCACTAAAAAATTTAAATTGTATGCACTGCCTTTTACTTAAATGCAGCCTCCATTATTTACAAACACTCTAAGGCAGTGCAGGCACGTGACAGGCACACCAAAACCGCTGCGCCTGGAGTGTATAAAAAATAATTTGTGTCACGTACCTGTGGGGTCCCCCTCCCCGTTCAAATGTGTAACTAAGTTTTCTACTTTATACCAATTTTGGTGGAGCCGGACCATCGTTGTTTTCACTGCCCGAAGGAAGATCTGCCAACCATGGCCCGCCTCCTAGTTCCGAATTCCACAGCCAGGACTGGTAAGATCGTGACCGCCCGAAAATGGGGGAGGATCCCTTCTGAAAACATACAATAATATTTGAAAAACTTATTTATAAACATAACAATTAAAGTGACCTATATAATTTTAAATTCGTCGCATTTTGAGTACCTACTATTTCCTGCGTCGCTGGGTTCCTCAGCACATACGCATTCTGCATTTTTATTTCTATGATTTCATAAGGTCCTTCATATAACAAGAAAAACTTTTTTATTTCCCTATCTTGAGCACTGGACAAATCATGTCTTTTTACTAACACTAACTGGCCTACCTCATACTTGGTCCATTTACCCTTAGCATCATGTTTCTGTTTTCGTCGCTCTCCTCTAGTAAGTAAATTCTCGTTAGCCAATCTAATCTTCATGTTTCTGTCCAAAATTTGACCTTCAGGTGGGTATGTGAAAAGTTGTTCCAATATCCTGGGCGGCCTTGTTCCCCTTATCAACTCATGCGGCGTAAATCCCGTGGACTCATGGGTGGTACTATTCAGCCACTCCTCTACTTTTTTCACGTAGGATGGCCATTCTGTGTGTTTGGCGTGACAGTACGCCCGAAATATCCTGCCAATCTCTCTCATCACCCGTTCTGCTTGGTTCGACTGAGGATGGTACACTGCCGTATGCTTGGGTATGATGCCTTCCCATCCAAGCGTCTGCCGCCACTTGCCGCTTATAAACTGTGGACCATGATCAGATAATATAATTTTCGGCTTCCCCACATTAAGCATATAATCTTTTACTATTCTCTCACTAAGTACTTTACTAGTTGCCCTCTTAATACTATATAACTTTACAAATTTTGAAAAAGTGTCTAAAACTACAAATACATATAACACACCTCCTCTACCTCTGGGTAACGGTCCATATAAATCAACCGCAACTAGATCAAAAGGCTTATCTACTTTTATATAATTCATCTCTCCTTCCACTCTATAATTCACCACTTTCGATTTTTGACATAAATCACACACTCTCAACACTTTTCTCACTCTCCTCTCCATATTCTTAAATATACATGACTCTTTCAAAACATTTGCACACTTTCTCGCACCAAAATGACCATACCTTATATGACAATCCCAAACAATTTTATCTATTAACCCCTTGGGTATAACTAACCTCCAATCACGCTCCCCACCATCTACTTTTTTGAACAAAATACCTTGATATACTTGAAATCGCTCATTATATTCTGATCCCGCTACATCTGTTTCTAAACTAACAATTATTTTACCCAGTTTGCTATCAGATCTTTGCAAGTTTTTAATGTCACTTAATTCCTCACCAAAAATTCTATCTTCCCTAGTTAGTCTAAAAATTTCTATTTCTTTAAGGTCCCTACCAGTTTTATTATCTATAACATCTACTCTAGAAAGTGTATCTGGTACCTTATTATCTGACCCCTTTATGTACTCCCATGAAAAGTTATATTCCTGTAAGGCTAATACCCACCTGGTCAATCGGCTGTGTGTTAGCTTACATGAATTCAGAAATGACAGTGCCTTGTGGTCCGTCCGGATGATCGTAGTATTCCCTAGTATGTACGTGCGGAATTTACCTACGGCGAACACGATACTTAGAAGTTCCTTTTCCGTAGTTGTGTAATTCTTTTCCGCCGATAACAGCGATCTACTGGCGAAGGCGATCGTTAGGTGTTCCTTGTCGCAGCTCTCTTGGTATAACTCGGCACCTAGCGCTACATTGCTGGCGTCGGTCTGCAAATAAAAAATCTTATTAAAATCGGGATGATTCATCATGATCATGTGACTGAACTTTCTCTTAATTTCATTAAAAGCGGTTCGTTCCGTATCGCCCCATCTCCACTGTTTATTCTTCTGCAGGACAACACTCAGTTTGGATGTTGTGTGTGCGTAGTTCTCCTGAAATT
Organism: Magicicada septendecula; assembly: GCA_034769895.1. Lineage (NCBI taxonomy): Eukaryota > Metazoa > Arthropoda > Insecta > Hemiptera > Cicadidae > Magicicada > Magicicada septendecula. The sequence goes on along the minus strand of CM068375.1, from coordinate 381,409,462 downwards.
TCCTGTAAAAATTGCATAAGCCTAAAAAACTCTGTAGTTGCTTAATGTTTTTTGGTTCAGGGAATCGCATTATGGCTTCGACTTTGTCAGGGTTTGCTAATATCCCCTCCTGTGTAATAATAAATCCTAAAAAGTGTATTTCTGTCTGCAGAAACTTAGACTTGTCCCAATTCACTGTTAAACCCCCTCTTTGAAGCTTATCTAATACATATTCTATGTGTTCTAAATGTTCAGTGAATGTTCTAGAGGCTATCAAAATATCATCGACATACACAGTTAAAAAGTCTAAGTCCTTAGGTTGTAAAATATTATCTAAACATTTGATAAAACTGGCAACACTGGTGTTTAATCCAAAAGGTAAGCGTTTAAACTGGTAATTCTTACCGTTAAAAAGAAAAGCTGTGTATTTCCTGCTCTCTGTTGCTAATGGTACCTGCCAGTATCCAGCGGTCAGATCTAAAGATGTCATGTACTTGACTCCGCTAAACTTTTGTAAAATCTCATTTATGGGTTCCGGAGATTCCCTGTCAGGTATAATAATTTGATTAATTTTCCTAGCATCTAAACATAACCTTACCTTGCCATCCTTTTTTATCACTACCACCAAAGGGTTTGAATAAGGTGATACTGAGCGTTCAATTATGCCTCCTTGCATCATACGGTCTAATTCCTCCTGTACAGCCCTCCTCTTCGAAAACGGCACCGGGTAGCTTCTCTGCATGTATGGTGCGTGGTCCCGAACTTTCAGCTCGCAGATGTAGTCCTTCGCTTTCCCTGGTGATTCATCAAACACCTCTCTGTACCGCTCCACAACTGCCCACAGCTCCTCTCGCTGAGTACTTCCTACAACTGTATTTTCATTGAAAAATCTATCGGCTCTATTTGCCCACACACTCTCATTACGCTCATGCATCTCTCTCTCCTCATTTTCTAAACCATCACTCTCTAGACATATATTTATTTTAGTTTCTATCTCTCTATCACTTATCTGTTTATGTAACATTTTTATTCCAGTGACTTTAGCTTCATTGACTACTTTCTTAAACTCTATTCTAACTGGTTTATCCCCTTTTTCAAATTTTACTATTTGTTTATTGAAATCTATTACTGCTCCGTTTCTTTCCAAAAAATCATTCCCTAATATTACATCTAGACTCAACCCTTTAACTACTAGGAAAGTGTTTTCAAATTCAACTCCATTTATTAAAATATTTAATTGTACTTGTCTGGTTATTCTTTTACTTCTCACCCCAGTTACCCCCACTACTGTAACCCCTGCAACTGGTAATGACGGTATATTCTTGTTTAACTCTTTTAATTCACCCATGACATTTTCAGAAATTACTGATATCTCGCTACCGGTATCAATTAAAGTTTTATAATTCTTACCTTCAATGTTAATCGTCACCTCAGTCAATCCTGTTCTGCGTTCCACCACCTTGTTCTCCTCTTCTTCTAACAACTCTTTTGCCATATCCATCTTGATGACGTTGTTTGTGTATTCGTTAATTACTTGGACCGGTCCTCCGTTGACAATGGCTGGGCCCGCTTCCCCATTGTCTTCCTCAGTTTTCCGTGGATGGACCTGCCACAGCTTGATGATTTCCTCCTCTACCTCTATTATGATTTCCTCCTCCTCGAGGCGCTCCTCTATAAAATTCTCCTCCTCTCGACTGTTGATTTGGTGGTGGGTTTGTCCTCTCGTTTCTGGCGCACTCCCTGGTTCGATGACATCTAAAACAATTCGTTCTATTAGCATAGTTATCAATTTCACAGGCTCTACACCTCCAACTCTCGCCCCTATTATCGAAACTTCCTCCCCGCGCTCCTCTATGAAAATTCTGTGTACCCCTGTTATGATGGAAACTATTATTGTTATTACTATGGTGTGGTACTACTGGTGCGTTTGGACGTCGTCCCATGTCGCGTTCCCCTATATTCTGTAATACATCTAACATGTTTTCTAACTCGCTTATATTTGTAATCTCTCTAGTCATTAACGTTATTTGCACCTCTCTGGGCAGGTGTTTGCTAATATGTCGTACAAATGATCGGAATGGCAACGGCGGTTCTAAATACTTTGCTTCGTTATAAATGGTCATCACAGATATGGTTAGGTGGTTATTAATCCTACCAAAATTCCCGTTACCCATTATTTTACTTCTTAATATTTCTTGGTCTTCTTCTGACCAATATTTATTGCGAAAAGCTATCTCAAAATCTTCATAACTTTCCCATTCGGTATGGTGTACTTCCGACCATATCTCGGCACTACCTTTAAAACATTTGATAATCTTCAGCAACTTAACCTCCCAGCTACTATTATTAAACCGATTAAACTCCCTAACCCTATTTAAAAATTGCATTGGGTGTACTCTACGATTGTCACAATTGAAAGTTTCTAATTCTACTTCATTATTTGTGTCTCGTGTCATAAATACTCGTTCAATAACATTGTTTACATTTTGATTTTTCACTAAACTTAATTCATCTCGCATACTACTAATATTTTGTTCAAGTGAATACAATTTTTTGTCATTACTATATTCAGACTGTACATTATTTTTTGCTATTACTTCAATAGATTCATTTACTGCTTGTATTTCTGTCTTATAATTACTTTCAATTTCATATATTTTAGAATCTATCTTATTTTGGTTTTTCATCAATATTCTGACTAAATTTTTCAACTGTCATTACTACGCTACTCAACTTACATTCAGTTTCAATATTACATTTAATAATCTTAGATTCTATGTCATTGTTATACTCATTCATTGAATTTATTAATATTTCATTGTTTTCATTGATTTGCTTCTCAACTCTATCTATCTGACTATCTATTTCATTAAATTTAACATCTGTCTTTTGTATTGAATCATCTAACTTGGTCTCTACTTGGTTGATCTTATCAGTAAACTCTAATTTAGTACTTTCACAATGTCTATTAATTTCTCTAATTTGGTATGTTAACTCCTCGAATTTACTGTCAAAACTATTCTTTTGAATATCGAACTTCTCATTGATACTATTTTTGAACTCTTGCATATCGTTTTTCTGTTCATTAAAAAGCAATTTCATCATCTTGATCATATCATTATCTTCAGCCTTTTTATTCACGACTGGTGTTGAGTGAACACCTTCATGCATGATTTGGGATTCAGTTACGCTTATCTGGCTTTCATCTACACTGTCAGTGACGCTGACAGTTTCATGATTGTCTGCCATTTTTCTTAAAAACTTTTTATATATATTTCTTTATATAATCTTATTATCCGTAACATATAGTTATTGAAAAATATTCTACTCACCCATATTAAACATAACCTCTTACGTCTAATTTACGTATGCATAAAAATTTTATTTTCTACTTCAAACAATCATTCTGTTCTCCCCGTAGGCCTATATTTATATAATTTCATTTATATAAATCGTCCCTGTTCGGGCGCCACTGATACGTTTGATAATATTGATATTTTTTTTATCATTGATACAAACAAGGTTAAAGTAATTGAGAACATTAATTTTTTGGGTAGCCATCTTGTATTGCCAACTTCTCAAAAGAGAAAAAAAATATATATGTGCTTACCCTACTTACGTTCATACGGGTTCTTTTTGGCGAACAGGAAAATCAGAATGTTGTTTGAACAAATAAAGAGAACGTTATATGTTTCCTCATTAATTAAAATTTATTAACATTTCTGGAAAAACGCACACAAAATGAAATTAAGAAAAAAACTTTTAATAAAAAAAATATAACATTTTAGTGTAAAAAGGAATCAAGATTTTACATAGAAATAATCTCTATACTACTAGGATTAGTTTTACTACGGAAACCAGCACTTCATTCCCTATTTATATAATCAAACAAAACCTCACACTCGCTCACATACTACCCCCCATTTTAAAATCTTTCCCTAAATTTCCCATTTTTATTTAATTTTATTTATTTGTATATTTAAACCAGCATTTTTTATTATTATTTTTTGAATGTCTACTTTCCTGTATATGAGTTCGACTCCTGGGGTGTCTCCTCATGGCGTGCACTGTTTTGCGGTTATATCGTTTTATAGTTCGCACTATTACATTTTACGGCCGAAAACTGTTTGTGTTTTAGATATAAATATAAAGATTCACATTTTTATTGTATGCGGGCCCGCACTTATGTTCCGAAACTTTTACATAGCTGTTGCTCGCGCGAGCGATGAGATTGGACTGGGCAGATTTACAGGCGCTATTTTGTGAAGCGGCTGTTGTTCGCCCCACTCTTATTGGTTTATATTTTGTATTCGTTCGCCAGTGGACTGTTTTTTGGCTTGTTGACGAAACTGGTGACACACATCGTTATATAAGTTGCTGACGCAACACATCGCCTGACACGGTTATGTAATTTGTTGACAGATTTTGTTACATAACGTGTTTACGTTTTTCGTGTTCGTCATTGTCCTTGAATTGCCCTTGGCACAGTTTGCCGGTTATTAAAACTGTTTATATGAATATTGTCTAATAACTTTGTCTTCAACGCCTCAAGCAGTGTTGCCGTTGTTGGGATCGCTTCCCCATAACAAATTTACCTCTCGGTCATAAAATTTTTCTATCACTCACAAGTTAATTATTATTTATGAAAAAATACAAATTCTGTTATTACCCCAGGTATGCCCAAAAATGCCCCGCTACAAATATTTGTAAAGAAAGAGAGAGATAGTGAGATAGTGAGAAAATAAAAATAACCAAGTGACAAAGAAAACTTAATGGTAGGGATTACCCACTAATAAACACTTAAAATAAAAAGTTAAAGAAGTGCCAAAAGTGAAAGTGTAAAAACCCCAAAAGAATGAGTAAATCAGTGATAAACACTAGATAGTTTAAAAGTGAAGATTATGAATACATAAGAATATTGTACATGATAGTATTATGAAAAATAGTGATAGATAAAAAACACTTAGTAAATCAGTGATAAACACTAAACGATTTAATGGTGAACATATAAGAATTGTATTAATAATAATAATTAAAAATAGTATTTAGATTAAATATAAATGAAGGATACGATGTTATTCAGGGGAGAAAGCCCATGTAAGGTAAACAGTTAGTGTTACCATGGATTGGAGGTAGAGATTATTAAAGAAATAAGAAATTAAAAACAAAATCAATAAACACCCCATGTTATAAGGGATAATTGATTAAGTAAGTTTAAAAGGTGTGATGATGTTTATTACCCAAAAAATAATAAAGAATGAAATGAATTGTAAACCAACATTACCTAATAACTGTTAAAGATTGTTCAATTAAATTAATTTATGAATAGGATATGGCTGAAGGAAGTATACAGACCATAGGCCTAGTTGTTATATTTTATGTAATACAGAATAGTAAGTAATAGCCATATTGTTAACAATGGCAAGTTAAATAAATAAGAAGGTAAATCAATACAGAAATAATAACACTGGAAAATGATTGGAAATAATTGACAAGCCATGATGTAGAAAATAATGTTAACACATAATCAGTACAAAAACAGATCCAAAACACATCAACAAATAAACAAATCAATTATAATCACAAATTGAAACACATTAGGATAAAATGAGAGGTAATTGGTATAAAATAAGTAAATATGATCAATGGCTACTTACGCCTATGAAATACCTAACTGTCAAAAACAAATAACTACAAATTGTAAAAAATTAACAAAGAAATTGGCAAATCCAAGGCGAGTAACTAGCCAAGGATAATTTGTGAATCATTTTAAAAGAAAAATGTTAGAATAAGTATATAACATAAAAAAGAAATGTAATTAACAAATATTAACATAATTGTAAATATAGTAATACTTTATAGAACCCAACCTTATGGGATGTCTAAATAATCTTTGAAAGGAAATACAAACGGTAGTGATAAGTTTGGGTAGTGTGTCTCAAGTTTGGGTATTTTATGTGTGTTTTTTATGTTTATATTATATTTATTGTTATGTGTAAACTTGTATATACAGTGTTTTTAATATTTTAACGGTCGACGAACTTCAACAAGGGATAATCCTGATGATGGGGCATATGTCCCGAAACGCGTTGAATTAAATATAGAAAAAAGGCCACCAGACGGACAAGAAAAAGGTAAACTATTTTACTAATTATAGGTAGTGATAATATTTAATATGTAGGGAGGAAGACAGAAGAATAAAAGCAATCAGAAGATATACAGTAATTTTGAATAAAAATTCAAAATTGATAACAACGGTTATAAGACAAGATTAACCAATCAGAATTAATTTGTAACCATGACAACAGACGTTGGTTACGAATTTTCGGTTAAATCTTATTACTCGTAATGTGACGCTCTTCCAGAATAGACGCCAAGTCGTGAACCAAAATTTTAATTTAAAAGGTCAAAACAGTAAACAAAATTACAACAGATGAACAAGTAAGAAGCAGACGATGACTGAAAACATTTAACTGATGTCGAGGACCAATTAAATAAAAAAGAAATGAATAAATTGCTACGATTAACTTGAAAAAGATGCCAGAAGCCCCAGACAATTGAAAATTGAATACGATTGCAGCACAATTCCTTTTTACCTGAATAACTGAGTACATCCAGTCTACTGATGTGTTAAGTATCATTAAATTACCCAAATTTCAGAATTAAACTCAATTTAAATATTTCTCACAGTAATCTGAACTCTCACTATAAACTGAATATAATTTCTTTCAAAGATTAAATAAAAAAATAAGACACTGAAAATTTGTCAACTAGTAAAATAACCTGTTAGTTTACGAACTTTTGAAACACTTTTACTACACTCCAGGAACAAATTATAGTTACACATTATATTATTTAAGTACAAATAATGTAAGGTAGTGTATTTTTATTGTTGTAATCATTACTAATCCTTTTATTTTAATCACAAGAATCCAAGACGTTGAACGAAAATATCTGTAAACAAATTACACAGTCGCCATCATTGACTGTCCGATCCGTTCAAAATCGATTTGTCAAACCCTAGAGAAATTGTCTTATATTAATTGCCGGTGAAAATTTATTAAAAAAACAAAATATAATCTGTGTTAAACTGAATAATTAACTCTTTTGATACGGAATTGGGTTACGGGTTTTGTGGCATAATTTTATACCAACACATTATTAGTATTACACAAACATCTTTTATTTTTTATAAAAGAAATTCAGATAAAAATTAATAAACAAAAAGTTTTATGACAAAAAATACGACACACAAAGAAAAATGTTTTACTGCGCAAATCACTACTTACTTTATACTCTCTCTCTCTCTCTCTCTCTCTCTCTCTCTCTCTCTCTCTCTCTCTCTCTCTCTCTCTCTCTCTCCATATATTTATGAGATCTCATTTTTCTTTAGTTTAATTTAATACATTTTGATTGAATTTTGGGCCAATTTGTTACTGATTTTATCCTTTACTGTTGCTGTTACTTATCTGTTTCGTAGTAGTCTCCGGAGCGTAGTTGTACTCTGTTGTTGTTGTTGCTTTCCCATATTAATAAATACACCAATAAATGTCCCGAACACTCAACTCTATATCCACTTTTAAATTTTGATTGAATTTATACTTTTGAAAGTACAAATCTTTTGTTTTTGTTCTACAACTCTTTTGAAGCAAAGTTCGGTAGGCGGTAGACCTACCGTAAATGTGTGAGCACACTACATCTGCTCTGCTTGACGTCGGGCCGGAGACTAACTGGATATTGTTAACTAACCAGATTACGGTTTATATAATTTAATAGGGTCTCTAATATTGCAGTAATTATTACTAATAATTGATAAAGTCTGTGGTTATTATTCATGATTTGGTTTATTGATTTATCCAATTCAATTCAACCTATTGTGGAATCCAATGTAGATAATCGGTTTACTTACACTTGTCGTCGTTTAATCAATGTTTATTTTATTATGAGTAAATGTTTACTTGTCGATCCGTCAATGAATGTAACTGATGCGTAGATCTCTTGAAGTTGATATCCTCTTCTGTTAAAAGTGTCGTCTATATAAGTCAGAGTATTGTCTAGACAAGGTTATTAATATAAATTACACTTCACATACCTGTGTTGAAGTACTGGATGTTCAGATGTTCACAGTTAGTTAATAAACTGTCAAGTTCTTGGTTGACCAGTATATCATTACTGTAAAAGGTTTTACAACACTTTAAATATTACTTGGGCGCCATATGGGGGTTTTCCACAGAAATGTCCCATAAAAATAAAACTTCTGATTTAATAATTGTGAGTATTGACCTTTAATGATTCTATCAGTGATCGGTCATTTAAATTGAGATCACTCATTAAGTTTTACTTGATTATTCACTGTTAAATGCACCTCAGTGTTTTGCAATACTGATTGCTGATTATTAATTAAAATAATTAATAACAAATGTTGTTGCTGTATAATACTGGTTTTTTATTATTCCCTATTGAATTAGGTTAACAAATACATGCAAAATAATAATTTACGGATCACAAGTCGTCCAGTTTAATTACTGGCCTAGCTCAGTTTTGAGTACAATGAAAACTCTTATTTCTTATTAACAAATTATTTATCTTAATTAATTACCTCAAGGGTGGTTTCTTTTAAGTTACAGATAAGAACGTTATTTTCTTCCAAAAAAACACTAATATGATATCATAAGTTAGGTTAGACACCTTTAATAATTTTCAATTAAATAACGAGAAGTTCGTTTGTTCAAACTCAAACCAAGTTCAGTTATAAAAATATTAATACATATAATCTTACTTCGGGATGTGTTAATCCCTCTAAATAAATTTGGTACAATGTTATCTACAAATAGTCTTATTGTTTTGTGTCAGTACAAAGTGTTTTAGATTCTACGGTTATCTGATGAAAATGTAAACAAATAAATTTTGTCACTGTACTACCTGTGTATTAATCACATAGATTAATTTATAAACACATTAACGATCGGATTATGATCATTAAATCACTTCACTTAATTCACACTTTGAACGAGAATAATTTGCTTCTTACTGAATAGACGGGTTATCGCCGTTTGAGGTTATGATTATATATCTCGTTCAGATGCACGCACTGCTTGTTAAAGTACACAACTAACTCTCGACGCACACAGGTGAAATTATACTTCTTCTCAGTGATTGATTTCCAAAATTACAATAATTATTTTAATCTGGACTGTTGTTGCTGGTTATGTGATATTGACAAAATGCCTCGTTTTTCCGTCTCGTCTCGGTTATATAGTTCTGCATCATCCAGCTTAGAGAATATTCGGTCTTACTAAACTCGTCCGTGATTGGTGCGAAATTATGTCATGATGACGTAAATTCTATTAATAGACATTACATATCTGTATTTCGTATCCATTGTCGTTTTTGTTAGTATTGTATGAACTTCTTCAATATTCGCCAAATTTATGATGCTAACGTTAATTACTTGACTATTACAATTCCATTTCAGATTCTATTACTATCAAATTATAGCTTATTTCCTTATCTTTAATTTGATGTGGCTTGAGGCCAGTTTAAACATAGTTTTCATTAACAATTCATTAATTTACTGTCCTAAGATATTGCTTACTAGTGTCGTCTGCTACCAATGCAAATTCGACTATTTACCTTTCTTTAATATTTGATTACTTACGTTTGTTTTCTCTACCAAACATTATAAAATGATTAAAATTAAATACATTATTATATCTAAATGCTGCCTACAGCTGAACAATATAAATTATTGGTCTAATTAAGTTGACATATTAACTTGAACTTTCCTAATTCACTATTTATTTTTTGATAAGTCCTTCTCATTTCTTAAGTGTATAATACCGGCCAAGTGGTGGTACCTTACACTTTACTCGTTATAGTTATGATTCTATTATTTTATATTAATTAGGGGTTCTATTTCCCTATCATTTCATTGACATAAACTTAGTCATACAGGGTCTGGGTATAATTCTATTACAATGTTTATTCCCTGATTACTACAACCTTTTATATACACATTATTTACTTAGGAAGTTACCTATTACATATAATGCTTCCATTTATAATTACTCTGAACTTATACTACCACATATTTGTTTTTTATTCTATCTTTTACAATTTTGTGGTTACATCTAGCATAGTACATGGTATTTGCTATTTGTTAGGTTAACTTACCTTTATACCAAATACAAATACCAATAAATAAAATTATTTGTTATTCCACTTACCTCTAAAATGTTCTTCATTACCAGAGTTACGTCACACGAACATCAAGATGCAAACGTGAATAAAGGTTATTTCAATAACTGACGCAACTCGCATTTTGTGAAGAGAATCAAACTAAGATTTTATTTTCATTCTTTAAATTTTTTTAAACTTCAAATTATATCATTTCTTTGCCTCTTAGCTCAAGCGATTATTTTTCCAAAATCAAAAAAATGCATAAAACTTTTTACTGATATTTACGACATGATTGGATTACAATTACAATTACAATATTACACTTAACATCTTACCTTAATTAAAACAGACAGTTAAAACAGCCCAGCCCGCCCACTCTCACATTCACACTATATTAAATTTACCCTGTTATTCAGAAAAACCCCATTTAATTAAAATTGATCATCTACCCTGCCGGCAATTTGGCGTCTCCCCGTCTTCATGGCCCATCACTCCCCAAACTCCGCTATTTTGTCCGAAAAAACAATTTATTAATTCATTTTCGCCGTGAAACTGCTCGCACTTTTACTGAATCTTGAACTTTTGTTAATGGGCCCTGTTTGGCCGGCTGCCTGCACAGGCAAGCGTCAGTAAGAGACTGGGCAGAGCGTTCACCAAGTTCCCCCAATTACATTTCTGTCGGACCAGGCGGAAACCAATGCCTTATTCGTTAAAGTCATAGCTGTGGCACATTTAACAATTGCAAACTCCCGTGTGCTGGACGTTGACGAAATTGGGTGTCCAGAGGTTTACGTCACAAAATAGGCAGGACTTCGTCAAGACTTCCGCCGTCACAAACGCACATGTTAGAAAAATATCAGCTTCAAGCCATGTTGTTTTTCGCTTCTTGGCGTGGGTCTGCGCTCCGCCGATGTTAGTGCGTTTGGGCGCACTACACTGTTTTGCCATTCTACAAATTACGAAGCTGTGTGCGACACGCACATTCCTTTGTACTTGCTTCATCCCACCGTTCTTTGTTCGTGACGATCTAGATTCAACCGGGGACTGGCCATGCATATGAAATAAATTGTTACAAAATATTTAATAAAATAAAACCCCTCCCTTCTGCCCCATTACATATTTCTATATAATGGTTCTACTTATATCAGCCAATATGCTGTTATGTATTACCATGTTATTAAAGTCAGTGGTTAATTTGTTTATTCTGTATGACTCTACTCATCAATGTTTTTATCTGGCTTACTTGACAGCTTATTTGTGAAACTTGGGTTGCCAATTTGTCATAGTCAGTCAGTTTATTGAAGTTGTAATGTCATTTGTCCCATGTAGTGGATTCATCACTGCTTCTTGGGATCCCTCCTCTTCTTTTCTTCTTGGCTGGTCCTTTCTCTTCACTGTTACATTCATTTTATTTACTCATTTACAATTCTAGTGGTATACTTCACTCTTCTGGTGTTCATTATGGTTATGGAACATTTTGTGATATTACAATATTCATTACGACTGCACGTCAATGTTAAATTTCGTCGTCAACAACATTCCTCTTGTGTTACTTACTGGTCACAAATAAACTCATTGGTGGCTTCATTACCATATATGGGCATCGTTTTCCGTCTCATCACTTCACAGCCTAAATCATTTCATTACCATATTTGGCCTTCAAATACCCCCTCCTATTGATATACTCTCAACCAGACACATTACTTTACAATAAGAATGTTTTGAAAATTATTACACATTTTGTTATAAATTTTGCCCAGTTACAGGTTTCTCGTGAAACTTAAAAAGTCGGCAACAGAGACTTACCAAATGTTGTTGGAAGCTTATGGCGATAAATGTTTGTCACATCCACGTGTCTTTGAGTGGCATAAGAGATTTTTAGAAGGCAGCGACTCCGTGAAAGATGACGACTGTCCAGGCCAACCACGCACATCAACAATCGATGAAAACGTTGTAAAAGTTCGAGACAAAATATGAAAAGACCGAAGATTGAGTGTCCGTGCTGTTACTGAAATGTTGCATATGAACAGAGAAAGTGTTCGACGCATTTTAACAGAAGAGTTGAACATGAGGATGTGTGCAAAAATGGTGCCAAAAATTTTGTCAGATGAACAGAAGGAAAGGAGAACGGAACTTTGTTGTGACCTTTTGGAACGGATTGACGGACAGCCCACCTTTTTAAAGAGTGTTATTACAGCTGATGAGACGTGGATATTTACGAATGATCCAGAAACAAAGGGGCAATCAATGCACTGGAAAACACCATCTTCCCCAAGAGCAAAAAAGCACGCATGAGGCATGAGTCGTTCGAAGTTCAAGGCAATGCTTATCGTTTTCTTCGATATCCAGGGCATCGTTATGGCAGAATGGGTACCCAGTGGTCAAACAGTTAACCAACAATACTATAAACAAGTTTTGGAGAAACTGCGTGAACGTGTTAGAAAGAAGCGCCCTGAATTGTGGAAGAATGGGTGGATCTTGCACCAGGACAATGCGCCTGCCTACAATGCGTTATCAGTCAAACAATTTTTGGCCAGTAAAAACATTCCCCCGATTTAGCACCGTGCGATTTTTTCCTGTTCCCCAAAATCAAGTCGGTACTAAAAGGGACCCATTTTTTAACGGCGGAAGAGGTACAGGCGAAAACGGCAGAGCTCCTGCGCAGCCTTACGGAAAGCGATATGCAGAAATGTTTTGAGCAGTGGAAGGAATGTATGCAGAGGTGTGTGGACTCAATGGGGTCCTACTTTGAAGGCGACCACCAGTAATTGTACGTATCAGGTAAATAAAAAAAAATTACAGCATCAGTCTCGTTATTTTTGTGTCAGACCTCGTATACTGTCTACTACATTTATGTGCGTTGCATCCAAGGCACAAACAGCACCATAACTTTCAATTTAGGTACCAGGTTCTTCCTAACTTATATTGTTATTTGATGTACAATCATGTTCCATTCTGCAATCAACAACATTGTCTGTGTCCCTTGTTTTTCCATTTGTTTATACTCTTTCCATTCTTAGTTCAATCTTGATGTAAACAAACCCATGTGGCAAATATGAAATCCTATTGGTCCGGGGCAATGACACTGGTCACACAGTTATATATTACGCACATGTGCAGAATGTCTGTATAGTCATGTGAGAATTATTTTGTCATTTAAATCGGGGCACGTTTTTTTAAGACTTCCTCCTTATCACTGTATTCTGAATCGTACTGAATTAATATGGAGTCAGCTGAAAGGATATGTTACCCGTCACAACACAACATTAGCTCTTTGAGATAAAACAATTTATTGAGAAGGTGGTAAATGAAACAACAGCGGTGGAGTCATTGTTTGCAGCCTATAATTAAGGAAGATGATAAGCTATGGGATCTGGCCCACATTACCGATGTCGACGTCATTGTGAACAATGGACAATCTTATCAATAATAACGCTGACTCAAGTCACTGAATATGGAAGGCATTGAATTACTGTCTGACAGCAACTGATAGTATTCATTACACTGGTAATTATCACAGCTTCTATTTTCGTTTTAAATAAACTTTGCTTTTTTGTTTGTTGCGATATTTAAATGGTTGATAAAAAAAAACCATTAACTGGTATTATAAAATATTTCACTGTCGGTCTGACACTGTCACACAAATTTTACTTTGGCCAGAACAAATTATTACAATTTACGTGTGTTTATGCAGTACCAATATTATACGTACCCTGTCTGTACTGCTTCTATCAGAGCGACATGCTTCTAATTCAAGTACCAAATAGTGTTTCAGATGTGCCACGCCTGTTTGTTTACATCAGGATTAAGCTAAGAGCGGAAACAGTATACCTGCATTGCCATCACAACAAAATAAATCTCTACAAGTTTAGATAACACATAAGCACGTAACACACTGCATCTCCCATTCACAGCACACAGTGGACATCTCTTAATATTGGTTAATTAGTTAGCCAACTATACATTCTTTAAGTAATCACTTAATGCACTCTTCTCCTCCTCCATCTTCTTTGTAATTATAAGGCTCAAGGCCTACTGTGTCATCCGTTGTTACAATGATTATCTCAATATTTTCATTGGCTGTCCCATACATTCTGCACTTATATGTGCTATTCTTGACGGGTCCATATGTTCTACGTGATCAAACCATTTCTGTCTATATTCCTTCACCATGACATTCACTGGTCAGACAGGTAACTCACAATGGATGTCATTACTTTTCCTATATAACCTGGTATACCCGGCTAGTGATCTAAGTAGCCACATCTACGCACTTTTCAGTCAACTTTCATGTGCATTCATCATTGTCCATACTTCAGTACCATATAGACAGCTTGGAATGGACATTACCATGTACATTTTTAATAATGTCTCTTGCCTAACTTTATTCCTTAAGATACGTTTGACAGTGTCATTCATCCGATTATAGCGTTCCATGTTAATACTGCTCTTCCGCCTTCAGAAAAAAATTTGAGATTGCTACCTTCACAAGTTGAAGCCAAGACCAGAATTATGGAGTAGAGAAGGCAAAAGCAAACAGAAAAAATTCCAACCGTTGCAACTGAAGTCACACTAAGACCTTTCCTGAATGGCTGCAATTACAGCCATCATCATTAGCAAACACCAGGGTCACATTGTGTACCAACTACAGTGAAACCCTGATATAACGCTCTTCTGCAGACTGACCAAAAAGTGCTTTATATCGAGGGTCGCTTTATATAAAGGTTTCAAGTTTAACTTGAGAAATGTAAAAAAATGTCTAACAAAAATTGATTACGTCATATGTAGAGTGTCTTAGTGACACCTGGCAACCTAAACTTCATAATTATTAGAGTTAGTCTGGGATGATTTCTTTTAAGAATTCCTATAAAGTTGAGCTCCTTGCAAACCATGTTATGTAAAAAATAATAATAAAGCTGTTATTCTAAAACCTTTGAGAACTACATTTGGGGATGAAAATATGAAAAATTAAGAAAAAACTTGTCACAATTTATTCAGTTTTCTTTATTACAATAAATAAACAGTGTACAGAGAATAACAAAAGTGCCTTGACCTTTATTTCACAGACTATAGAAGAGGAAGGCTTTGAGATACTTTAAAAATTTAAGATTGGGTTGATAAATAAACATAGGTGATTTGATGTGAAACATAAAATATATATGATGATGTGATTGTGCCGCCCGTGTTGCAGTGCATACCTTGCACCACTGTTTACAACGGCCCTGGACTTTGGAACAAATGAAGGGCATTATGACTTCCGAAAATTCCTTTCTGTCCATCGGCAAAAAGAGTGTTACATCAAGGGTGGATACCAAAACTGGAGCACAATATCAAGGTTTATTTTACACTGTTTATATGGGGAATTCTCCGGGACCATGAAAAATGAGCATTACATCAAGGGTCGCGATGTATCACAGGGGCGTTATATCAAGGTTCCACTGTATTCCCATTCCTATTAGAAGTGAACAGGTGGCATCAGGTCTGATTCTGAAAATCGTGACCAGCGCTAACCCCAGCCTCAGAAACAGCTCACTGTATGGGCAGAAAATTATATAAAAATACTACTTATTTGTTAAAACAGAGGATGCAGATGATAAGTGAAATTTTGCTCCTTCCATCATATGCTGTTTACCCTATGCTGTGTACTACTAGCCTGTCTAACAAAATCAGTCTTATTCAAATTGATATGTATGCGCATATTTTTTCTCTTTTTTTTTGTAATACGAGGGGTGTTTGATAAGTCCATGCAAAGTCAGGAGATGGAACTCACAGTATATATGTGATGTCATTTTTAGTTTCCCGCATCTCCGCTAGGAGCGTACACCACGTTTCAGTAACATGCGCCCATAATTCTGTTGTTGCCAGTCATTTGAATTGATTAAGTATTGTGATTTGAAAAAAAATGAATGAATATTTTTCACATCCTCATCCACCGCGTCCTCCATCTTCTCTTCGGTCTTCCCACTGGTCTTTTTCCGTGGATTCTGGTATTCAATAGTTTTCGTGGTATTCTGTCTTCCCCCATCCTGTCATGTCCTACATGACCTTAGACGCAGTAGTTGTATGTATTGTGCAATTATTTAATTAATATTCTTTTATTTTATTATTATATATGAATCATGTTACTAATTTGAATCTTCTGTTTGAAATCAGAAAATGAAGAGAGAGCTCATTGTAAGTTAACGTACACTTGTAAGTTAACTCTTAAGGTAAGTTAAGAGAGAGCTCATTTATTTTTGTTTTGTGTTTTGCCATGCTAATATTTATACAATTATGTAATACAATTTTTTTATATTATTATTATTATTAATAATAATATTTTTGTACAAGAATATAATTCATTATTTTATTCACATTGTAATTGTTTATAAACATGTAATTAACAAAATAATAAAATATATTCTTGTACAAAAAGCTTTATTATTATTAATAATAATATAAAAATATACTTACAAGAAAAACTGGGCAAATATGAATATAATAATAATAAATTTAGTCACTTTCTGCTACAGTCCGTTTCTTGATGTATATAATACATTTAATATTTATAATTAAATTTACCTCAAGATATTTTTTTTTCCATTTTTGGAACATGTTTCGGGTACTATCTTGTACCCATCCTCAGCCTTCCGGTTTTTTTGTCTGGTGAAGTACACATGTGTTGTTGGTTGACTATTATTATTGTGGCTTCCTGTTGGCTTCTGGTACTTCAAATTGGTTTTATTGTGTGTGATTGTGGTGTATGTGTTAGTTTTTTGTGTATTTTCAATGTTGAGTGCTTTGAATATTGTGTCATGTTTTGTATTGATTTGTATTTGTTCAGGTATTAGTTTGTTTTCTGTTTTATGTTTGTATATTTGTAAATTTTCCCAAATGTTCATTATGGTGCCTTTGTGTGGTATATGTTTTATTAGTGTTACATTGGTTATGTCTGGGAATTCATGTCCTGTGTTTATTGCATGTGTGGCTAAATTGGATTTATATATTTCTGGTTTTTTGTATGCATTTAGGTGTTCAAAATAACGTTTTTTCAGCTGTTTTTTTGTTTGTCCTATGTAACATTTATTGCAATCTTGGCATTCAATTTTGTATATGCCGTTAGTTGTTGTATTATCTTTATTGTGTGAGCTATTTAGATTTTGTAATTTATTTTTATTAGTTTTGTATGCTATTTTTTTATCTGTGTTTTTAAATAGTTTTGTTAGTTTTGTCATTTTATTATTTATGTATGTGAATGTGGCCCATTTTTTGTTGTTATTATTTATGTGTTGTTCAGTTTGATTAATTCTTAATTGTTCAGTTTTTATTTTATATT
This sequence comes from Magicicada septendecula, assembly GCA_034769895.1. NCBI lineage: Eukaryota > Metazoa > Arthropoda > Insecta > Hemiptera > Cicadidae > Magicicada > Magicicada septendecula. The sequence continues at coordinate 381,391,989 of CM068375.1, read as the reverse complement.
TTATTTTATTTTCTATTTTGATCACAGTATTTTTATTGTATCCAATTTCATAACCAATTTGGTATATTATATTTCTTTCTTTGTCAGTTTCTTGTTTGTTTAGGGGAATTTTGTACATTCTGTGAAATAGCGAATAAAATGCTGCCATTTTATGTAGTGGTGGGTGGTCAGAATGGTTAGGTATAATGATGTTAGTGGAAGTTGGTTTTCTATATATTGCATATTGTATGTGGTTGTTGTATCTTGTGATGGTTATGTCTAAATAGTTGATTTTGTTATGTTTTTCTTTTTCTTCTGTGAATTGTATTTTGGGATGTATGTTATTGATTTGTTTCAGTATGTTCTCTGCATTTGTGTTTTTGTTATTTGATACATATAGCCCATCATCTACATATCTTATCCATATGCCATTTGGGTCATGTGATTTTATGATATTTTGTATTTTGGTGTCTATGTGTTGTAGGAATATTTCTGCTATTATGCTTGATAATGGTGATCCCATTACTAAACCTTCTTTCTGTTGATAAATTTTGCTATTAAATTCACAGTAATTTTGTTTTAGTATTAGTTGGAGGCTATTTTTTATTTCGGTTATATATTGTTTGTTTTCATTTTGTTCTTTAAGTTTGTTTATTATTATGTCAATTGTTTCTTCTACTGGGATGTTGGTGTACATGTTTGTTATGTCATATGATGCGAAAAATGTATTTTCATTTATATTTATTATTTTTAGTTTGTCTATTAATTCGTATGTATTTTTTATGTTATGATGGTTATTTGTTAGATGGTTATTTTTTAGTTTTTGTGCTATTATTTTTGCTATTTTGTATGTAGGAGCTTTTTTGAAATTGATTAATGGACGTATTGGGTTGTTTAATTTGTGTATTTTTATTAGGCTATTCATTTTAGGTGGTTCTGGATTATTATTTATATATATGTCTGTGTTTTTATTGTTGAAAATGTTTTTAGTTGTTTTTATTAGTTTTATTGTTTGTTTAAGATAGTTTTCTGTTGGGTTTTTATTTAGTTGTACGCATTTATTATTGTTGATGAAGTCTTCGGTTTTTTTTATGTAGTCTGCTTTATCAATGAATACTGTTGCTTGACTTTTGTCTGCTTTAGTTATTATTAAATTATTGTTCTTTACTTTATTTTTAATTTCTTTTATTGTTTTTCTTTTGTTTATCTTTGTTTTTCATTTCGCTAGTGATTATTTTTTTAATTATATTGTGATGGTACAATCATGATACATTTTGTGATTACTTTAAATATGGTAAATAGAACATAACTATTGTATTTTTCTATTTTGGTCATAATCAAACCAACCTTAAACACCCGATACGAATATACAGTGAGTGGAGTGTATAATAATATTCGTCAGGATTTGAACCAATTCATAGCAAAAACTGTGAAACATCACAAAAAACAGTATGCAGTTTGTGGCGATAAGAGTGCCGAACCTTAATTACGTCAGAGGCTGAGAATGTGTTTACATCGACAACACGAGGCTGTCAACAGCTTAAACAAAAGAAATGTGACATAGGTTCACCCCACTTCCGCAAAATCTAACAAAGACTCTTGGTCATTTCATCTGCAGCAGTGATCAACGCCGGCCGGCAACCCATTCACTCACTAGTGAATTTTAAATTTTTAGACCACCGTAGGTGGTTAATAAACAGTATAAATATCGTCAAAATGTGCTAAGGAATGTTAAACAGTTCGGCTTTGTGTAGGCGTCATCGGCCGATGAATCGTCCCTGAAGATCGGCGTATAGAATCGGTCCCACGACGGTGGGTTACGTAGGTCGACACGACGGTGCACCATCAAACGCCGTAAAATATTACCGATTGTGCCGATTGGGATGATACTAGAAGTGCGAGGAGGCCTACACGAAATGGGTGAGAACGTTCCTTCTGTACCTTAAAATCCTTATTTTGTTTCCAAGTATAAAATTTTATTGTAGAAATCATATAAATTCAAATATTTAAAATTTCAATGACATAAAAGGAGCTCCAAAATTAATAAAATTTGTACCATGAGAGTGAAAGAGAGAGAGATTGCGTGTGTGTTGTGGAATTTCTAAGTGCTGGGTTGGGCACCACTACATATATTACTATATTACAATTAATAAAGCTATGTCAGAATATAGTCAAGTAAGTATATAGTATCAGATAATAACAATTTTACTTGTATTATGCTTTTGGGGGGATTAGAGTTGTTTAACATACTTATTGTGCAAGATGTAGAGTAAAGAGTAAAGAGTAAATAAAAAGAGTATTTCATTGGTAACAATTATATACAGATGTTCTATTATTTCAAGCAATTTCTGTTCATCATAACTTCGCGTAACGAATTCCTGGCCTATAACATATGTAACAAAGATGGCGCCCCAGTTTTTGTAAACATAACCATAAGTGTAGTATACAATATATCGTATACAATAAATCAACATAATCGTAAGATCACAGATGGCTGCCTGCGAACAGGGACATTATGTGGTATTATTTATATATATTATTACATAGTGTACGCCTAGAAAGAGAACGGAATAAATTGTTTGAGGTAATAGACACCAAAATTGTAATATGTAAACATAACCCAATGGTTAGGTTATACCATTGTTGCATGTGTGTATTGCAAAATTGCCAACATGAGTACAAATGATAATATTACGTTAGAAATCAGTACAACTGATATAAATTTAACTAGTGAAATGGATGTACAATTAAATCAAGCTAGTCAGACTGACGAGGCAAATACGCCTGTGTCTGCAGAGATAACGAAAATCGATACATCCATTCCAGCTATGCCAGTTAGCAAACTAGATGGTACTGCTGAAATGTTGAAAATTTTATTAAATAAATTTGACAGTTTTGATAAAAAACTAGATGAGCAGAAAATCAATTCTGATATTAAATTCAATGAATTAAAGAATGAAATAAAATTAGGTCACGACAAACTTATTAAAAAATGTGACCAGCTCATCACAAAACTAGATGTAAATTTAAGTCAATTAGAAAGCCAAAAAGTAGATAGTAGTACCCAGCAAAATGCTGTACTGGATAACAACATATTTAAAAATAATAATTCAAATAATGAATGTACAAATAACTCAAATATTACAAGTAGTAAGAATGTGGTATTATAAAAGGATAAAAATGATAATGAAAGTATAATTAGTGAAAATGAAAGGTTTGAATTTATTGAGTCAGAAAGAAAGTTGAGAGAAAGTATTTTAGTACAAGGAGTGCAGGGGGTAGAATTTTCTTTTGATGTTGTATTAGGGGGTGAAGACAAGTCTTCATGTAATTTTTATAAGGATAAGAGTTCCTTTAATTTATATTTGGTAGACGAAAGGTCTAAAAATAAAGTTTCTTTATGTTTTTGTGTACCTAAGAAGTGGTGCGATTTTATGATAGGGACCCCTGCATATTTGGAGAGAGAAAGTGTATTTTGGTGTTATGGAGAGAAATGTATTAAGAGAGAACGTATAGAGAGATATTGTGAGAGTAAGAGAGTAATAGAAATATTTAAAGTAAACAGAAATCACCGACAACTGTTAGAAAGGTTAGGGTTAGATGTGGTATATGAAAATGATGAATACTTACCTGATAATAACAATAAATTGGAAATAACAAGAAATGAGAATAAAGACATTAGGTACTTACCTGTGGTGGAATATTATGGGGATAATTATAGTATAAACCAATTAATGACATATGATACTGAGATAAACGGAACCCTACTTGATCGTGACTGGAAATATTTGGTTAATAACAATTTCATAAAGGAATATGAATATAATGTAGCTAGTAATAAAATCTATTTATTAAATAAGCAATTAAATAGACCTAAGATTCGTTTGTTGTTCAATGATGGTGGATAGACTGTTTTAATTGTGTATGAACATTAAAAATATATATGTGAACTGTGGTATTGAATTGGACTGCTATGAACTGAGTTTGGTATATAACAAGATAATGAGTTGGAGTGTATATTTTTCATTGTTTTATATGTATTTATCTATCCATGTATTTTTGATATGTATTATGTATTACAGGTACACCAGTATGTATTATTATATATTTTAATAACATGTTTAATAATAATATTTTTTTTAAAAAACAATTGAATTCTTTAAGTAATTAGTCTTTATTAAATTGTAGTACAAAAGAAAATTGTACTAACTTAGTAACTTTATAAATTATGAATTATCATAGAAAGTTTTTATGAAATTAAATTATTAATTAATTTGTATTGAAGGTAATTACTGATGAATAATAATAATGTTTAAGTAAGAATATATATTTGAATTTTGAAAAGAGGTATTGTTATAAGTAGGTAAGAGAGGAATTTTATAAGAGAATTTTCAATGATTACAGTAAGTGTTTAAACAGGAATAGAGCCTGGGTATAGATAAATGCAGGTGAGTTATGCAATTAATGTAAATGGAGTTAGAAAGATAAGAATTTTTAAGAAAATACAAAGAGAATTATTAGATATTTAGGGACACAGTAGTTAGTGATTATTTGTAGAGAAGGTGTTTAAGTAAAGGTATAAACATATAATTATTGTTGATGAATTCTGTAGTGGGGGTGAGGTGATAAGGAGTAGCCAACCAATAGTGTTGTGGCAGGTATTAGCGTAGTTTAAGGGAGTGTTTGCCGAATTATTTGGAAGGGCAAAATATTAGGGATGTATATAGCCAGTTAGGGAACACCCAACCCATTGCAAAGACGAGCGGTGCCATAGGATTTAAATGAAGATAGTAAAGGTGTTTATGATTGAGATACTGGTGTCATTGATAGGTAAATTTGGTGGTCAGTTAGAAGAAGGTGAGTAAGATTATAATAAGTAAAAAGTATAGTGAATACAGGAGTTACCCAGACTAAATAGAAGGTGAGAGGTTAGGTAGTTAGGGAGGTAGAAAGTTCAGAGTATAGAGGTAGTAGGAAGTGAATAATGAAGCAATAATAATAATAATCTGAATATTAACAATGAATTTAAAATGTATTTTATTATTATAAATAAATAAATTGATGTCTAATTAATAACTGCAATTGTAAATCTTTTAACTTAAATGCAACTTAGAATATGCAAATCAAGATTAAAAATGAATAATTTATTTCAATATTAAATGTATCAATGTAATTATTATATAAAATGTATTATGTATTTGTTATAAAGTTTTTAACATGGTTTTATAATAAGGGAATAATGTGTAGAAAAAAAAAATTTAACTGGCGCTGTTAATAATAACAATAAACCAGATTATTACCTGTTAATAATAATAATAATAATAATAATAATAATAATTTTTTTTAGTTTTATCATTCAATAAGAGTTATAAATAAATAAATATACCAATTTATCGATTCTTTTATAATTTGTTTTTCTCCAGGTTTGGGAGATATATAATGTGCAATTTTCCTATTTTCAATTAGATTTTAAATTTTATTATATCAATGTGTTTATGTTACAATTACAATTACAGTAATTGTAAAAGAAAGAAGATAAATATTATCGATAGTAATCGAAACCATTCATTAATTCAGGGTTTGTAATATGAAGAAGGGAAATTCTTTCTAATTCTTGAGAAATATATATTTCTAATTCTTTTATAACTATATTAAGCCAACCCAGTGCTTATTGGCACAAACCAGCACTTAGCTAAGGGGAACCAGATCAGTTGAGGATGGAGTGATTTACTAAGCCACTATTTTAATATTTTTCATTTTACTGTTTCAGTGTTTGGTGATATGACAGCGGTCCTGAGCTGGCCAGCGCGTCAGAGCAGGGGCGTTAAGAGCCTAAGTGGCCTTATGGTGTTGGGATCTCGCAAGAGAAGTCCAGTAAGGTCATATAGGTACGGTCATCATCACCAGACCGAGGGTGAGTTGTTATTTTCTTTTATATAAAATTGTAAGGGGGTTGTGGCGACTTGTCCTGGCTGATCCCTTTAGGAAGTATGAAAGGGTCAATGAAAGTTTTTGTGCTTCGACACACAATCTTTCATTGAGGGGGTTTTGTGATGGTACAATCATGGCACATTTTGTGATTACTTTAAATATGGTAAATAGAACATAACTATTGTATTTTTCTATTTTGGTCATAATCAAACCAACCTTAAACACACGATACGAATATACAGTGAGTGGAGTGTATAATAATATTCGTCAGGATTTGAACCAATTCATAGCAAAAACTGTGAAACATCACAAAAAACAGTATGCAGTTTGTGGCGATAAGAGTGCCGAACCTTAATTATGTCAGAGGCTGAGAATGTGTTTACATCGACAACATGAGGCTGTCAACAGCTTAAACAAAAGAAATGTGACGTAGGTTCACCCCACTTCCGCAAAATCTAACAAAGACTCTTGGTCATTTCATCTGCAGCAGTGATCAACGCCGGCCGGCAACCCATTCACTCACTAGTGAATTTTAAATTTTTAGACCACCATAGGTGATTAATAAACAGTATAAATATCGTCAAAATGTGCTAAGGAACGTTAAACAGTTCGGCTTTGTGTAGGCGTCATCGGCCGATGAATCGTCCCTGAAGATCGGCGTATAGAATCGGTCCCACGACGGTGGGTTACGTAGGTCGACACGACGGTGCACCATCAAACGCCGTAAAATATTACCGATTGTGCCGATCGGGATGATACTAGAAGTGCGAGGAGGCCTACACGAAATGGGTGAGAACGTTCCTTCTGTACCTTAAAATCCTTATTTTGTTTCCAAGTATAAAATTTTATTGTAGAAATCATATAAATTCAAATATTTAAAATTTCAATGAATAAAAGGAGCTCCAAAATTAATAAAATTTGTACCATGAGAGTGAAAGAGAGAGAGATTGCGTGTGTGTTGTGGAATTTCTAAGTGCTGGGTTGGGCACCACTACATATATTACTATATTACAATTAATAAAGCTATGTCAGAATATAGTCAAGTAAGTATATAATATCAGATAATAACAATTTTACTTGTATTATGCTTTTGGGGGGATTAAAGTTGTTTAACATACTTATTGTGCAAGATGTAGAGTAAAGAGTAAAGAGTAAATAAAAAGGGTATTTCATTGGTAACAATTATATACAGATGTTCTATTATTTCAAGCAATTTCTGTTCATCATAACTTCGCGTAACGAATTCCTGGCCTATAACATATGTAACAAAGATGGCGCCCCAGTTTTTGTAAACATAACCATAAGTGTAGTATACAATATATCGTATACAATAAATCAACATAATCGTAAGATCACAATATGTGTTGCTTCTGTTCTTTTTTCTTCTTGTATATTGTCTTTTATTAGGTTAATGGCAATATTCAAAGCACTCAACATTGAAAATACACAAAAAACTAACACATACACCACAATCACACACAATAAAACCAATTTGAAATACCAGAAGCCAACAGGAAGCCACAATAATAATAGTCAACCAACAACACATATGTACTTCACCAGACAAAAAAAACGGAAGCTGAGGATGGGTACAAGATAGTACCCGAAACATGTTCCAAAAATGGAAAAAAAATAACATCTTGAGGTAAATTTAATTATAAATATTAAATGTAATAATAATAAATTATATAGTTCTTTTTTAGTTTAAGTTGCCTACATTATCTCGTTTGTTCACAGTCTAATATTAAAAACAAAAACAAAATAAATTATTCTTTTTATTACGTAGTTATTAATATTACATGAGACAGTCAGCCTGTTTGTGGGTTTTTTCTTTAACTCTGTAAGGTTTCACCTTCCTTGAGGTATTATTTAGCTTTAATACAACAATCAAACACCTACTTGCCAATTTTGTCCACTTCGTCTATCAGTACTAGAGGATTTTCAGTTTTGGTTTTCTTTAAACACTGAATGATTTTGCCAGGCATTGCTCCAACATAGGTCCTCCGGTGTCCTTTTATTTCAGCAACATCTGTCATGCCACCAACACTGAATCGGAAATACTGAAATATTAATATGTAATAAATTATTAGCAACTTGTGTGAAAATACTTTAAGAACTTGCACATAAGAATACCAGTAACATCCTCATATACAAAAAAATGTTTTATATCAGTTACCATATTCTGAAATATATGGCAGGAAAATCTTTCCTGACCTCACCTCCTTTAGACAAATATCTCAGTAGGTGACCAACACTATTCAGAACATATACACATTTCAAAATCGGCTAGTAGAAACCTGATGATAGAAACTGAACAGTGGCTTCGAGATGAGCAATGTACAAACACTTCATTGCGAGGCTAACAAAATTTTCAGTCATTTCACACATGCACATAACAGTCTTGTACAGTGTTCCCTAGTGTGAACATAGGCTCCAACAAGACTGGCGAGAACAATGGAAGCATGTGTGTGACAGAGACAGAGACAGTACATGAGTGAGATGATGTACTGTTAAGCTGGAAACATTGCTATCATGTCACATGAGATCAAGACTTGCCTTAACCCATGAAATCATAGTACAGAGACACACTTATGTCACATCACGTGACTTCATGTTACATCATCTCACGTGAACTCATGTGAACACGCATGAACTCATGCGAACATGCGTGAAGTCGTGTGAACACTCATGAAGGCAAATAAAATTCTACTTAGTTGTGGAACATGAAGTGCTACAGTTCTATTAGGTCATCAGATTTTGAAGAAGATTTGGAAAATGCTTGTGTTATTCTTGTAATAAAAAAATCAGTTAACAAAAGAAGCTGGATACACAATATACATTTAGGACGACAAGAAAAAGGCGACTTTCAGAATCTAGTACAGAAAATACAAGAAGATCCAGCTAAATTTCAAATGTATTTTAGACCGAATAAGGAAAAATTTGACCTCTTGTCGTATTTTTTTATCTCTATAATTCATAGATTTAATATTGTAACGCACTTCATGTAATCTCCTTTTTCATTTTTTCGTGTAACACTAGCACAACTCCATTTTCACGTACTTGTCACCTCATGCCTCACAAAAGTGTGGTTAAACAGAAAATGTGATTCATGTGAGGCGTGAAATGGCCGGCTATGTCACGTGACATCACGTTATATACTTGACGTGAAGACAGTGTTTCCAAGCAATTTAACTCAAGGTGAAAATCTACTCTCACATTTTTTAACTATCACGTGAATTCATGTGAGCTCACATGACATGATAGCAATGTGTTTCCAGCTTTTTTGCATTCTCTCCACTCTCTGGACAACTTAGTTATACTTATTAGTGGTGGTAATTCATGCACTGGGTCGGCGTAGATGACTGTTTAGAAAACACTGCCGGGCATATACATTTAATTTCTTTGGAATTATCAATTTTTTTTAATATGATTACTTAACTATCTAATAGTTAAGTACTTTTACTAAAATAATTATTTTATATTATATTTTTGTAGTTCACCTACATTTGTATGTAAATTATTTAAATGTAAATCCAATCTATCAATTGTCTGTATGTAACAGTACATCCTCGAGCATAGATAGTCAGCTAGTTTCTTCATGACATTACTCATCATCTCACTCTTAAAGTTAAGCAATTTTATTGCTTCCTATGACTGTACCTCAATAAAATCAATGTCTACATTTAGCCAAACAAATACTTGGTTTGTTATTACACTCACCTGAATCAGTTGTCTTCACATGTTAACCTGTCAGCTTCTCATTTTTATAGAACAATGAAAGTATGTACGTTTTGTTTTGATTATTGCGTACAATTTGCTGTTTTAATATTTGATAATAAAAGTGTATCACAAAATATTGAATTTAACACTTTGGGTGCCGGACGTTTCAGCACAAACTTCTATATAGTGTGCCAGCTGCTGATGCAAAATACTTCTAGAGTGCCGGCCGTTTTTAATGTTTTTCAAAAAATTCTTGTGAAACTATAACATAACCTAGAAAAATGGTACTTACTTTGTTTTAAACGTTGAACCTTCCACTTCATAATTAAATACAAAATGTTATTGTCTTATATAAATACTTTCAAAGAAACTTTACTTTTTTATACACAACTTTTATTTTAAAAAAAAGTTGTCAAACGTGTTGTAGCACATTAAAATATTATAATATCACTTTAAGTTACATAGAAGTAGTACACTTCACTGTTGAAACACAAAACATAAGAAAATATATCACTAATATTAGTTAGTATGTATATATTTTTTTTTTTGAATGAAAAACTTTTAAACATGGGTCTTTACATATAGCACTTTGGAAATTACTTTGTAGTTTCAGTCTGGTTCAGTTGAGCTGCCATCTGCTGGTGATTTCAAGAACTAAGAACACTAACAAACATTACACAACAGCTAAAACGATGTCATTAGAAGTGATCCCGTATTTAAAGAAACATAAAACTACGTCACGTCAAAAGACATGATCAGCATTCTATAGAAGTTTCGTCACCATGTCAAATGACGTGATCAGCACTCTATGAAAGTTTCATCACCACGTCAATTGACGTGACTGGCACCCTAAGTGTTAATAGAATGTTTAAAAATTACTACAGATACTACTTGCTTGTTTGCTTGTGGTTTACAAGAAGGAAACTAGCAGACAAGTATGCAACTTTACCTTCCTACTGAGAGCACGTGCAATAGATCTCGCAATACTGGTTTTACCAACACCTGGAGGTCCATAAAAACATAAGATTTTGCCCTGTGTGGACCCTTTCAACTGGCTGACAGCAATAAATTCTGCAACAACATATTGTGACTTCAGTCTATCACACAAAAATAAACAAGAAATTATGAATGAAATGTTTTACCTGTTCTCACACATCTACTCAATAATAATCTAATAATTACCTAACACTGTAATTTGGTATACAGTAGAGCATCGATTATCCGAACTCAATAAAAAGTACAATTATGCACTGTACTGTACAGTAATGCATTGGACACATATAGACATATTGGATATTTATTGAACATAAAAAATTGTATACTATAAATTATTACAGTACTGTACAGCAATAAATAAACGCTGTAGCTATACAGCCTTACAATCAATAAACAAAGAATTGGTTAAAGGTGGATGAAGCCGATCCCGGTTTTCAGTTAGTAACCAATGAAGAGATAGTTGAGTCATTAAATAAACGTAATAAAAACGAAACCGATTCAAATGAAGATGGCAAGAATACTACTAATACAAAACCACTGACGGCAGCAAAAGCTTTTAACACACTTGCGACTATTCTAAAGTGGTCGAAACAGGAGCTTATAATTCTTAAGCGACTTCAGTCTTTAGCAGCGAGAAAACGGGGTATCGGTTTGAAGCAGAAGGTGATAGAACAATTCTTCAAAAAAGTCTAAATCCATGGTACTGTATGTTTTGTTTTGTTTTTTAATTTTTAGTTAATTTTATAGCACAGTGTTCATTAAACTCTAATATTGTTTAAATTAAATGGTTTTTATTAATTACACTCAGTTTTAATTCAGTGATATTTATCCTTAGTAATATATTACAGTACAGTATACAGGTTGCTGTAATTATATAACAGTATGTTAGAAATGATTTTGTACTAAAAATCTTTGTTTTTGTAAAGAGAAATAATGTTTTCAATGTACTATCTATTATCCAAAATATCGATTATCCAAACGGGCCCTCGTCCCGAGAGGTTCAGATAATAGATGCTCTACTTGTACTCATGACACTTATGGGTCATTCCCTGTGAAGCGATACTGTATCTTTAACAATTCTTTTTCGAATTTGAATTTACATCACTTTATTCAAAAACCCCCACAACACGTGACAATTTGTGGTTTAATTTGTTTTCATTTTAATTAGTTTTATTTTTTAGACATATAAACAATAACAAAGTAACTGAAATTTCATCCATAAATATCTAAAAAAAAACTTATAGCCTGTAGTAAGGTAAGCAGATTATGTGAACATATTACTGAACGGAGAATGGACGGTAGAAGTTGTTGGAGAGTTCGCCTACTTTGGCAGTTTTCTTATTGTGAAAATCTCTAAACAAAATCACTAAGTATGGGCAGAAGGAGATATATTTAGTGTAGAACTGGATATGCAAAACTGTTGGTTGATAAAGAAACAAACCTGCTAATAACAAAAAAATTGTTTAACCCTTTCAGTGCCACAGGCCTATTATATCGACCTCATCATGGTCTGCATTAAAATTGCTATAGCCGATTAACTGGCTACCAAATTTCTATTTGTTGTAGTTCAGTAATTTACTAAGAGGTAAAATTGCTTTCTATACCACCATAAGGATGGATTACTCTATTATTTATATCATAAGAATTGTATGTTCTTTGTCCTAGAGAGGCATTGGTATGATAGGTTTAGTTTTGAGATTCCATTTGTTGACTGTTCTATAGCATTTTCTTGAAGATGTTTTTAAAAAGAGTTATTTAAAATTAATGTGATCTATTTTAGGAAAGAAAAGGTAAAACAGTTATTAATTGTAGTAACAAACAAAGTGATTTAATTATTAACTTTAAAGAAAATACCAAATTGTAGAGCAGTAACCATTTCTAGAACTACTAATCATAACTGAGAAATACGAGGGAGTTTCAAATAAAAACCTTAAAAGTCCGATGAAGATTCAAAAAGTGGTGCAAGTGATTTGTAAGTTGGCAACAGTGATACTTGTGGTCCGAAAAACGGCTGATAGGTGGCAGCATGATGCAAGAACACTACACAAAGAAACAGAGGCAGTTCAAAGATGGCCGCTCCATTGACGATATGCATCAAATTAGATCAGAGAAGTGTTATGCATTTTTTGAGGATTGAAGGTGTGAAACCTGTTAAACTCCATCACAGAATGAAAGTGAAGTACAGTGATTCATGTCTGTCCCTGCAACAGGTGTACGAGTGGTGTACGAAGTTTCAAAACGTCATAACTTCTGTGGAGGACGCCTCACGACCAGGCCAGGCATACCGAGTAGTGACATCAGCAAACATTGCTGCAGTGGAAGACATTATCAAGAAAAATTGACATGTAACTGTGAAAGACATAGCCACCATTATGGATATTAGTGCTGGTTCAGCACACCATATTGTCCATGATGTGCTGCATTTCGATCAACTTTAAAGTGTCTGTGAGATGGGTCCGTCAGTTGACTGCAGAATTGAAAGACCATCGTGTTGATGTCAGTGAGGCTGGATTCCTAGGAAGAATTATTACAGGAGATGAAGCCTGGGTCCACTATCACCAACTGAAACCAAGAAAGCGGGCAAGATATGTCACCATGTTGTTTACTGAGCAATCAGCTTGGCACTTTAAGATTATGCCACGCAGTATCAATTGGCACTTATGTATGTAGCATATTGTTATGCCATTACAGAACATTCTACATGTTTCTCGGCTATCTCAGCAGAGCCCAGCTGTAATGTTTGTGTGCAAACTGTACGGTACAAACCTATGGCGATTTGTAAATTAAATCTTTTCATTTTTACTTCCACCCAAGTATATTTGGTGAACGGACTATAGCGTCGAGACTGTCACGGCCTGACACTGGAATGCAGGTTATCAGAGAGGGTGCGCATTCACCCACAAGAGCGCGCACACCTCGGCCAACGTTCCCACAAAGGTGGCACGTTCGAATAAATTCCTTAGCGCTGTGTGCGCAGAGAACAAAGGCAGTCGGAAAATAACATCTCAAGACAACGGACGCGAGCAGTGGTGTGCGTCCGCCGGCTGGGCACCGTTTTCATCTCGCCCGCATATAAAAAATGGGAAAATAGTTCAAAGTCTGTTGTTACGTAGCTGCGGCTGCGGCCGGTTGAACGTAACGGGCTCACGAGCCGAAAAAATTTACTAAAACTTAAAAAATGTGTCTTTAAGTATAAAAGAAAGTGGTGAAAAATGTGGAACGTTTATTAATCAATAGTGATATCAAAATCAGAATTAAGGACTACATTCGGAAACCAGTGACTAAATTGTGAAACCAGTGCAGCACGTGGTCGGCCAGAATCATCACAACCAAGTAAACGTTGAATATATAACCTTTTTAAAAAATGTGGAAAATTAACAAGAAAAAATAAAGAGCTCTCTAAATTAAATGGGGTTATAAACTGGATGACTGTGTGAGTGAGCAGATACTGGGTTGTCTTACCATAATTTAATTAATTTTTGTTAAGGTTTGAAACCAGTTGTTAGAATATTTATCAGGTTAAAGTAGCCTTAATGGTTGTTTTAGTATTTTTAAAAGAAAAATAATAATTGAAAGAAACAGTAGTAATATTTGAATAGTCAATAATTTGAAAAGAGTATGAAAAAAGGTTAAATAAAAATTAATGTGGATTAACAAATACAATGAGAGTCGAGTTCATTAATAAAACCATAACCCTAAATCACTTATAGGTACGAGTTCACATGAAGACTCTGAGACCCGATAAAGATAAGGGACTTGTGTATGTATATTGTTTATTAAATATTATTTTCTTATTAAGCTGTAGGTTCTCAATGGCGTGACCGAACAGGAACAGTTTGTACAAATTCACAGTTTGTACAGACCATGTCTACTCGTGAATAAGTGATTCAGTGGTTAAGTAATACGTATAATTTGCATACACAAAATTATGTTAGATTAAGTGAGTAGTAAAAATAGTAAGTGTGAGTTTGTGTTAGTATACGAAAAGTTCAGAAATATGGAGAATAAAATAAATGAAATTGACGTAATTGTAGGCGACGAAGCCGAAAATAAATCGATGTTTGAAAATATGTCAACTGAATCGGCTGATAAAAGCGATTCAGGAATTCAAACAGAGGTAATGTTAATAAGTGAAAGTAATTTGACCGAGTCAAAAATAATGGAAGGCATAACGAGTCAGTCGACGCCGGTCCAAAGTAAAAAGTCTGACTATAGTTATGAAATGTTTAAAATGATACAAGTAATGTTAGAAAACCATACTATAAATATAAATAGTCGTTTTGATGCCAATTATGAAAAGTTTGATAGTAAATTTGATAAATTAAGTCGTGAAATTAACGAACAAAAAATCAAATGTGAAAGCAATTTCAGTGAATTAAAAAAACCATATTAATGAAATTGATAAACATTTTGAAAATACAAAGGAAATATTTGAAACTAACTGTAACAAATTAGAACGAAATATTGAGAAAATGGGAGAGTGGAGAACAGATATACGTAAGTGCAAAGTAAATGAAAATAACGGAAATATAAGTGTTAATAGTAGTGGTGTTAGTTTAAATACAAAACAGGTGACAGTAGACAAGGTGAGTAATAATGATGATTCTAATAATGAGTTAACAAGTGATAACAATTATATAATTAAAAATGGGGTGTTAGAGAGTAAGGTGGTTAATATTGAGAGTGATGATGAAGTTTGTGGTGATGTAGAGTTGTTAGCGAGTGCTGATGAGGTTGTGAGAGAGTGTGAAGAGAGGTTAGGTGGGCAAAGGGCAAATTTTCCCCGAGTATATGGTGAAACAGAGGTTTCACAAGTGTTTTATGAGGACAGAGTTTCCTCCAGAGGTTGTGTGGGAGACATGGTGTCTCAAAATGGTCCCCTAGTTTTTTGTGGTTTACCTGGTAAAGCCAGGAGGTGTAATAAGGATTTTGTGGTGCCCTTTGCATATAGTGAAGTAGTTCAGGGGGGTTGTGACAGGTGTTATGATGATGAGAGATATTTGGAGAGAGAGAGAGAACGATAAAGGTATTTACGTTAAGTAGGAGTTATAAAGAGTTGAAAGAGAGGTTACAAGTGGAGAAAATAGACAATATGAAATGCTTACCTTGTGAAATAAAGATTGATGATTATTTCGATGATACAGTTGTAGATGATAAACACTTACCTAATGATATGATGGATATAGCAGAAGAATATGATAAAATAACTTACCTTATGTTAACCAAAAATACTGACGGAGACTGGACCAAAAATACCAGAGTAAACGGGTTTTATGAGTTAATAGGGGAGAATAATCTGATGCATTATTCTTGTGCTAGAGGGGATAAATTAATATGCAAGGGTTATTATATAAATCATAATAACGATAGGAGTGTAATTAAAGACGATAATTGTTATATAAAAGTAAGACTAATATACGATGATGGGGGTTAAATAAAAAATCAGTGAATGGACATTTTAATTATTTTAGTTTATGGTGATGACCTAGCTAACTTATGAAATGAGGTGTGGTAAACAGAAAAATAATGACGAAGAATTGTAAATAAATTTATAGTGAAATTAATTGTGTTTGTGTTGTAAAATATATTTTATATAAACAATGTGTGTATGTAGTAGAAATTGATTTAATAATAATAATAATAATAATAATAATAATAATATTTTATCAGATTAAATAAATAATGAGAGTTGGTAAAAAATGAACTGTAATTGTTTTGGAGTAATGTAATTAAAATAACTAGTGTTTTAAATAGCTGATTAAATTAAAATGAATTGTAGATGAATGAATTGATTTAAATGTGGTAGAAATAAATTTGGATAATGAATTTAAATGATTTTATGAGATTTGAACTTGAAAATAAATAGTAAATGAATAAATGTAAAATGTGTTAAGTTGTGGAGTCATATGATTGTTATAATGTTTCAGAAGATACATGGAGTTATGTACGCTATATTTGTGGTAATGAATGTTTATAATTAGGTGTCTATGACAGGAATCACGTGTTTATTCAATTGAGTGATGTAATGTAAGTATGAAGTTTATAATGCAATTTAAATAAAGTAAAATGTTTAATGTTTGAATAATAAATTTTAAATGTGTTTAAAAGGTTTTAAATTAAATGGTAAAATTAATTTGAGGTAGATGTGAATTTTCTAGTGTAGTTTTCAATGGTTAACTTAATGAAAAATGTTGTAAAAGATAGAGTTTGGGTGATAATAATTATTTCAATAAGGCATTTGAGTCAATCAGTTATTTTAAATGGGTGTTAGACAGAATAAGAATTTTGGAATATAAATAATTCAGAAAGGGGGTAATAGTAGGGACACAGTAGCGGGAGTACATGTATGTAGAGAAAGTGAGTGAGGTAAATGGAAAGTAAATAGAGGGTACATATATTTTGTAGTGAGGGTGGAGGTGTAAGGAGTCCTCAACGCAAGACGTTGTGGCGGGAGGTGAATAGTTTTAAATGGGGTTTGGCGGAGTTACCTGGGAAAGGGCCAGGAACTAATAAGGGAATGAGTATATGGGAAGGGAACACACATCCTAGGTACAAAGAGGGTATCAGGTATTTTTTAATAAGAGGAAAATGATTTAAGTGGAGTTAGAGAATTTAATGGAGGTAAATATTTTGAGAGATTGGTGTCACCCTATGTAAATCTGTTAGTGATTGTTAGAAGGAAGGGTAAGGTTATATTTTAGTGCCCATTCAATAAATCAAATCATTGTGAATGACTGGGAGTCACCCAAACTAATTAGGGAATAAAATGTTAAATAGAAATTCATAGTGTAAATGTAATAATAAATGAAATGTGATGTAAAATGAATGCTGATAATAAATTTGAAGTTTTTGGGGAATCTAATTGTAGTAAATGATAACTAATTAAAGGTTGATATAAAAAGAGTTAATAGAATGTTCAAGTTGTATTTAAAGGTGAATTGTTTAGTTTAATGTAGCAATGTTAATGTTCGAGGTTAATGTTTATTATGTTATATCGTGTAATTGTGTAAGATTAAGGGGTGATTTTGGGGGGTTGTTAGTTGTCAACAGATGAGAATAAATTGTGGAATATGGTGTTAGTAAATGCAGAAGGACATAAGTTTAGCTATAAGTTAGGCTATTGCAGTGGCGGCATGTGTCACTGTAGATAGCGGTAAGTGTTGATGAGTAACACCAATGCACGTTACCATCATCGGAGGCCTAAATAGGGCATAAAATACACTGTACAACCTTATATAATATTATATAATATGTCAATTACTATCGTACAGTGTATATAAATGATGAAGTAAAGCCATGCTAATGGAAGATGATTTCCCCGCCTTTTCGGGTGATTACTGTTTCACCAGCAATAATCGTGGTTTTGGACAACAGCCAGCTGTGGACAGAAATTGTAAAACTGACCATGGTTGGTTGTCTTGAAAATTGGTGTGAATTTGAAATTAATGGGGGGGTGACTCAAGGGGAAATCCCCAGAACTATGGAACAGCGGCTATCACCTTGTTCGCGTGGGAACAAATAAAAAGATGATAGACCCGTCTTAAGGTTGTAACTATGAAATCAGGTATTATTATATCTGGAATTTTAAAAATGTAAGGCCGAAGCATGACAGGAGATGCCAAAATTCCTCCCTAATTTCAGTCCTTGTGGAAGCAACTGTGCGCTACAGTCTAGGGGGGGCATAGTGTGTGTGGAAGGAGGTTACTAAGGGTAGTAACGCATTAAAGTCTTAAACTGAAGTATGTTAATGAGCTGATGAGATAACTAAATGGTTGTATTTTGAGTTAAATATTCTGACAATGGCAGATGATTAACGTTTTCCAGTAGAGAATTTATCCAGAAGTAGTTGATTTAAATATGTTTTGCTCTATACGATAATTTTATAGATGAATTTACTGTTTTGAAAGATTAATTCTAGGAGGGAAGGTGTTTATTATGTTTTATTATGTTGTACTATGTCAGAGTGTAGGAATTATAAACATGTGTTATGCATTGTACATTGTATAATTTTGTGTAGTGTGTCTAGGGTAAGGTCATTCACCTGACCATAAGGTATCAGCTGATGACTGGTGTTAGAGATGTAGTATGTTTCGTATAATTGATTCATAGATTCTTTTGTTAATCAATTTAATTAAATGATTGAATAATTATTTTTATTATTTATTAAACTTATTTATTATTATTTATATTTTATTTTTAATGGCAAAATAGCTTTTTTGGAAATTAAATTAAAAAAAAAAAATGTGTTCTTTGCAGTAAAGAATTGTATTTTAATTTTTAATGTTCACTATAGGTAGGGAAGGTGTCAGCTGATTCATGATGTTTATCTTATGTTATTTTTTGTAATCAAGTGTAGTTATATTTGAATTTATGGTAGAAATAAGTTGTTTATTTTTATTCGTTTGTTATAATTGTTAGCATTAAGTTAGTAAGAGTGATAAAGTAAACTCATTTAAAAGATTTTGGAAATTTTTGGAAAGATTTAAAATTTGCTATGAAATTAAGTAATGGAAAGAGACGATGTAAAATAACATCAATGTAAATTTTTGATAGTGTACTTAGATTTATTTAACTGTTTGAACCAACTTTGAATTTCATGTTAATAATTAATGTGGAGATAGTGTGTAATGGGATAATGAATATGTGTACGCACCCAGTATTTTGCTAAAGGCAACCCAGTATGTATGTAAGGGGAGACATATCGGTTGAGGATCTGGTATGGTATAAGGCCAGTATTGGAATTTTATTGGGAATGTTATAAGGTAAGGTGGTACTGTGGTGGGTGCCTGTCCGATTTTACGGTGTTGGGATCTCGAACAGAGAGGTCCAGTAATGTCATGCAGATGCAGCTCTTTATTTTTTCTTGTTAATTTTCCACATTTTTTAAAAAGTTATATATTCAACGTTTACTTGGTTGTGATGATTCTGGCCGACCACCTGCTGCACTGGTTTCACAATTTAGTCATTGGTTTCCGAATGTAGTCCTTAATTCTGATTTTGATAGCACTGTTGATTAATAAACATTCCACATTTTTCACCACTTTCGTTTATACTTAAAGACACATTTTTTTAAGTTTTAGTGAATTTTTTTGGCTCATGAGCCCGTTATTTCAATGACGCCCGTAACAGCAACGTTGTAAATTAAATTTAATAATTTACAACCTAGTCGAAATGGCAGAGAAAAATAAGAGTGCAAATTTATATGAGAGTGTAGAGGGGGAATCAATTTTAAACGTTACACAAGAAGATTTAATATCGATAAATATTAACGAGAGCATAGACAATACAACAGATGAAAGAACGATTGAGACGGTAGACGCTAAGGGTAGTGAAATCGACAATGTAGAAGTACTTAGTCAGTTAGCATTGTTTACGGAAATGATGAGTAGTAAATTTGACCAACAAAATGAGAAATTTGACCAACAAAATACGAGTTTAAATGAAATTAAAACTGAAATGAAGTCAGAAAATAATAAGTTAAACACGAGTTTAGATGAGTTAAAGTCAGAAAATAATAATTTAAACACAAGTTTAAATGAATTTAAAACTGAAATGAAATCAGAAAATAATAATTTAAAAATGAGCTTGAATGAATTTAAGATTGAAATCAAGTCAGAGATAAATGCTAGTAACATAGAGCTGAAAACGGAAATAAACAAGCAAGACAAAAAATTAAGAGAAATAGACAATAAATTAGAGGAACAAAATAAGACTATTGCGGGAGTGAAAGATGAACTGACAATAGACATAAATAAAATACAAACCGAAATGAAAAATGATATAAAAATAATTAACGAAAAACAAAATGAGAAATGCTAGAGAAAAATAAAAAATTTGATGCGTTAACAAATAAATTTAACGATAAATTAAAAAACAAAACGACAAAATTGATAATAATGAATTCAAAAATAACACTGAACAGATTGATACAATTAAAAATAAATGTAACTAATTTGAAAAGTAAACAAACAGAACACGAACTAGATATAATTAAAGTCAGAGAAGATTTAAGTGTAGCGATTAACCAAAAATTAACTAATGTGAGTGAGAGAGGGAGCATGGAAGTTGAGTTAGGTTATTTCAGTAATGAAAGTAGGGGGGTGAACCCCATACAATTTTTAAAATCACTAAAAAGTTTCAATAAATATAACCAAGAAAGTAACCAAATAAAGAGCTCTCTAAATTAAATGGGGTTATAAACTGGATGACTGTGTGAGTGAGCAGATACTGGGTTGTCTTACCATAATTTAATTAATTTTTGTTAAGGTTTGAAACTAGTTGTTAGAATATTTATCAGGTTAAAGTAGCCTAAATGGTTGTTTTAGTATTTTTAAAAGAAAAAATAATAATTGAAAGAAACAGTAATATTTGAATAGTCAATAATTTGAAAAGAGTATGAAAAAAGGTTAAATAAAAATTGATGTGGATTAACAAATACAATGAGAGTCGAGTTCATTAATAAAACCATAACCCTAAATCACTTATAGGTACGAGTTCACATGAAGACTCTGAGACCCGATAAAGGTGAGGGACTTGTGTATGTATATTGTTTATTAAATATTATTTTCTTATAAAGCTGTAGGTTCTCAAAATGTGACATTTAACATGCGTCAACAAATGAGGCGGGTTGTCGGTACTGGTCAGGGCCGTGTACCTGCTTGGTCCCTTCACTTCAAGAAAGGTTATTGTTATGGCCACTAGAAGGGTGCTTCTATTGTTACAGGGTGTTATATTACTTTCAATTTACCACATTTAAATCAATTATAAAACTCATCGCTTAGTTTTATTAAATTTTTGTAGAAGTGCAATTGATGCGCTCGTGGTCCCGGGTTCAATTCCCGGCGGAGGTTCCGTACGGCGTGCACTCAGCGTCGTGAGGCAAACTGAGTAGGCGCTGAGATAACAGCGCCGCCTCCTGGCTGTGAATACCGCAACTAGCGGCTGGTGGTGCATAGTACTAGCCATACACCGTCACACTAACACAAAAGCCGTGAGGTATGCCTTGGTCCTTAACGGACTGTTGAGCGGAGGTTTAATTTTTTAATTATTAAATTTTTGGCTCGCTAGCCTTTATGCTGAACCGGCCGCGAGCCGCAGCTATAGATCGACAGACGCTCAACACCAGCATTCCAAGATGGCCAAGGCGCTTTCATGCTGACCAGCTTGCTTTGTGATTGGCTAAAAAGGGCATCACGTCACAGAATAATTGGTTAACTACGATGTATAGTATATTCACTCTAAGAGACCAGCGAGCCTAGTACATGCTTATTCAACTGTATGGACACGCACTACCGCACACTCTCACATTCCAGAGCACCAGAAAACGGTACATGTTGATAGATTTTCTGGACCAACATGCAGATGGGCGTTCCCTACAGGAATGTCTATTGTTACAGACTGAGGCCCTGTGTGGGTAACTACGCTGCGTCGCATTCACAATTAAATTCAAACCTATCATCCAATTCTGTCCCGTTACAATACCCCCCCCAATGAGAGGTTTTCTGCCGAAGCAGAAAAACTCTCATTGCTAAACCCTAAGAGGATCAGCGAGGATATGGTGCCAACAACCCCCTTTAATTCCTTAAGACATCATGGGTAAACTACCCCCCCTAGTTCGGCGACTATGGCTGCATCTGAACATTACTGGACTTCTCTGTTCGAGATCCCAACACCGTAAACTCGGACAGGTACTCACCACAGTACGACCTAACCTTGTAACATTCCAAATAAAATCAACAACTAGCCTTATACCATACCAGATATTATGTGTAATTAAATTTCATCATTATATTAATAGGCCCTATAAAAAATGTATTACCAGATCCATGCTATTTGGTATCCAAGCCACTATATGTATATAAATAGTAAAATAGTTTTACCTTTTTTCTTTTCCATCTGGTGGCCTTTATCCTTTATGAATATCTACGCGTTTCGGGACATATGTCCCATCATCAGGAATATCCCTTGGTGAAGTTCGTCAATTATTAAAATATTAAAAACAACTTTATATACGATTTTACACATATCACAATAAATATAAATATAAACACAAAAATATATAAAAACCCCAAATGTGAGAACACACGCAATATCGCTGGTGCGCACCACGAAATACTATAGTCGACTGCGATATCGCGTGTGTTCTCACGTTTGGGGTTTTTATATATTTTTTGTGTTTACATTTATATTTATTGTGATGTGTGTAAAATTGTATATAAAGTTGTTTTTAATATTTTAATAATTGACGAACTTCACCAAGGATATTCCTGATGATGGGACATATGTCCCGAAATGCGTAGATATTCATAAAGGATAAAGGCCACCAGACGGAAAAGAAAAAAGGTAAAACTATTTTACTATTTATATAAATGTATTACTTCTACAATATACAAATAAACAAGACTTGCAGAAGTAATATTATAAGCCTGTGTGTGTGTGTGTGTGTGTGTGTGTGTGTGTGTGTGTGTGTGTGTGTGTGTGTGTGTGTGTGTGTGTGTGTGTGTGTGTGTGTGTGTGTGTGTGTGTGTGTGTGTGTGTGTGTGCGTGCGCGCACGCGTTATTTATCGAACATGTTAATTTTATAAATATAATATATAAAATAATTATTGGATTGTGTGGACCCAATAACAAAGGATGAATTGTTAGCTGCTCTACACTGCTGTAAAAATAGAAAAGCACCAGGCACTGATGGGCTGAACGTGGAGCTTATAAAGTATGCACCAGCCTTGCTGCATGATCGTTTGCTGCAGTTCATTAATCTATGCTGGACCACTGGCCACGTTCCTGATGACAGGCAGATTGCAAAGGTAATTCCCATATTCAAGAAAGGTGATCGTAATGACTGCAGGAACTACAGAGGAGCAGCCTTCTTAATACATCATATAAATTATATGCATCTATATTAAGAACGCGGCTAAATGCAGACCATGCTTGCAGAGGCCCAGAACGGTTTCAGGAAGGGCAGATCATGTTTGGATTGTATATTTACAATAGCCCAGCTCATTGAAAAGCGTAGAGTATCAACTGCCCACATACATAGCTTTCATCGACTTCGAGAAGCCATTTGACAGAGTAAATCGGAGCAAACTATGGGCAGTAATGGCAAGGAAAGGGACCCCACAACATCTAATCAAAGCAATACAGAGTCTTGATGTGGAGAATAAAATCTTAATAGAAGCAGGGAAACCGAGAACAGCTCCTAGAATTGGCCTGATCAATTGTGGAGTACGACAAAGCTGTCCATTATCATATTCTCTTTTTAAATTATATATTGACAATGTTATACAAAACTGGCAGACGTGTCTTCCAGAACATTTTATGATTGGTCACTCTACAATTGACACTTTGTTGTTTGCAGAGGATCAGGCTATTCTGTCGGACTCTGAAAAGAGATTGCAGATGGGGATACATTTGTTAAATTGAATCTGCAAAGACTCTGGATTGCAGATATCCATACGCAAGACCAACGTAATGGCTTTTCATGGAACTGATCCCGTACAGGGGAAAATTGTTATAGATGGTACTGTCCTGG
Source organism: Magicicada septendecula (assembly GCA_034769895.1). Taxonomy (NCBI): domain Eukaryota; kingdom Metazoa; phylum Arthropoda; class Insecta; order Hemiptera; family Cicadidae; genus Magicicada; species Magicicada septendecula. Next base: position 381,367,832 of record CM068375.1, on the reverse strand, counting down.
AACAAGTTAGCAATTTTGAATACCTGGGCTACAGTGTATCTTATAATGCAAGCAAGGACGTTATGAATAAGCTGCATAAGTTCAACCTTATGAGCGGGACCATTAGGCGAACCCTTAGGTCAGCAAGTAAAGGAAAATGCCTAGATGTTTACAAGGTTATGGCTCTTCCCGCACTTCTTTAAGGGCCAGAGAATTGGACTTTAACGAAAGGCCAGGCCAGTCGCATCCAAGCGGCTGAAATGAGATTTCTCAGGCATGTGGCAGGGTATACTCCCCATTACCATAGAAGAGACACAGATATATGGCAGGAACTGAATATTATGTCGAGTATACTACTCGACAGGATCACCCAGTATCAGGTGAACTGGTAGGAACATCTTTCCTGAATGGATGACTACCGCATCCCCAAACAACTATGGAACTATAAGCCGCGGGAATGGAATGGTGTGGGACGTCCGAAGAAGCGCTGGAGTGACCAGCTCTAATCTTTGCTATTTGAGACCGGAACAAACCATCCTTGGTTTAATCCGTGAAGATTATGATGATGATGATGATGATGATAATATATACTGCGACAATACAAGCATATGCTGTAATGTGCATGTATTAAATAAAATAAATATTTAAATTAATTTTAGTAATATGTAATAGACAAGCAGGTGTGAAATTGAAAGCTGAATTATGAACAGGAATCAACAGGAAAGATCACGCGATTGCCGCTGAGAGCGTGTACATGAGTAAATAGTGTGTGTGCATGAGGCCTGTTCAAGCCTGAAAGTTTGGAATCTCACCCCAAATAGATACTAAATTAAAGTTTTATTTAATTATAAGCAAACCGTAAATATTAGAAAGAATGTAAAGACTTCTAAAAATGCATAAAAATCAGACACATGTGCAGTACGAATTCTATGTAATTATGACGTTCAGTGCGAATTCTGTGCGATTTTTAGAGCATAGTAATTACACTAATGATGCGATCATTATGATAAATACGTATAATATGTGTAATTGAATCAGACAATGTTAGATCACTTTGAAATCCACATTAGACATTGCAATTGGCAAAAAATATGCGAATATGTGAAACTGGACGATGGTGGGGGAACTGACACCACTGACAGCTTCTGACCTGCAGAATCCTGTGACGACAGGTGTGGTTTTTTTGGTGAATATAAATACAAGCCCAGGAGAGCCAAATTTACTCTTCAATCAGTCTTCAGTCGTGGCGGTACGCTATGTCCGTCAGAGACGCGAATTTTAATTACACTTCAGACATAGCTGGACGCTATGTCCAATATCGACAAGATCTTTTGTTTATAAACTGTAAAGTCTAACGGACAATATGTTAGTTCAAAAAAAAAAAAAGTAACTACGATTATCGGACGTCTACAACTATAGACATCAACACTCTAGACAAATGGCGAGAGAACATCAAGCAAGCAGAGGAACAATATGCAGAGCAATAGAGGCGTTAACAGAACAACAGCAGCTGATTCAGAGCAACACATCATTCCATTCTACAGCCAGCAGATGGGACCATGAAGGACGAGTGACTGGAGGATGACCAGTGGAACTGGAAAACGCAAGAGGACATCCAGTAGGAGAGAACAGACAGATCACTGGAGGACATGGGTACAATCTCCAGAATTGAGGTGACGAAAAACCAATTTATAATTATAAAAGAATAGAGACATTGAAAAGACATTAATTAAAAAAATTTTAAATTAAAGAAAAATTATGTAGATAGAGATAAGAGAATGTAATTTAACTACAGTAAGAATTTTCTTTAATGATGACCAATTAATTTAAAGATAATTTAAATCCTTGCTTGGAGGATTAACAATTGAGTTAATAATTTTAATTTTTCATTGAAAGCGTATAAAGTAAAGTAGATGGAAATATAGAAGACTCACGATTCGATTAGTTTATTTAAAATGTTATAAAGCCTTAAGATGTATGCCAAGCATAGAATAATAATGTAAATAAGAACAAATTTATAAAGCACACATTCAGACTGAGTAGTCGAGAATTTATAATGTAATGAAGAAATGTTTAACATAGAGTTTTGCTAATGTCAGATATAAGATATAAGATTTATTTTATGATGAATGTACGGCAACAAAGAAACATTGAAACAATTGATAATGAATATTTTATGGCGAAGTAAATATTATTATTATATTTTTTTATTTTTCGTTTGAATAAAGAAATGAAAACATTTTACGATTCATAAAAGGACTACTCTTATTATGATAACACCTGAACTCCAATTATACATACACGTTATCAGTAATGTTGTATGAGCTATACCACTACACAATTTAGATTACATTTAATTAATACATTGTGTCGTATAATTTTGGCGTCCCAAGAACTTGGGGCTCCTCAAACACAAATAAATTTGTATTTACAACCTGCATACACAAAATGTATCGTTGTAATACATATATAAAGATATATATGCGACAGTACAACCATATATGGTACTGTGCATTGCCAAAATAATTAAAAGAATTAATAAAAAATAAATAAATCTATAGTTGATAGACATGATTCAGACTGCAAGCTGGATTGTTTAAAAAATAGGGATCGCACCGTTCAGGCATGTACACGCATATCTGGCCACCCGGCACTAGCTATGTGTACATGTGTATTTTGTTTGTGTGCGTGAAACCTGTCTTCCTGGACAGTAACCACCCCTATACAATTGATGTTAGATTTTAAGTATTATTTTAATTATAAGAAAACTATGTACAATAATATAAAACTACATGCACCAAAGTATGTATTAAAAAGACGCGAAAAGAGTTAAAAAACCATTTAAAAGTGACGTAAAGTGAAATTGCAATGAATAAAAAAGTGAATAACTCCCTGAACAATTATAATAAAGAAGTGTAAGTTACATATAATAGACATATGAAAATTAGCGATCGATTAAGCAGAGGGTAGTGTAAAACAGACTTCGCAATTCGCGAAGATAAGTGAAATTAGTGAATCGAATGAAGGTGGGAGAAAGGACGCTTTCGACAAACTCTCACAAGACCGATGTTGTTCAGACAGGAGTTTTGCACGATGTGGCTATAAATACCAGGTCGTGCTAATAAAGCTTTTCTTCTTAATTCAACCATTGCCGCTAGAGGCAGTCAACATCGCTGTCTTGAATCTACTGTAAGAGTCACAGGATGAACTGGAAGTCAAAGCAGAGTAGCAGAGCACATATGCAGGTTCTATGGACACACCTGCAGCCCATGATGTGAGGAGAGACAACAAGTAAGCAGTACATGCAGTGGAAGCCTGGAAGAGGACACAGAGGACACAGACAAGGACCGGAGGAGGACACATCGATAATTTACCACATCAAACGAGGTGATAAAAAAATCATAATAATTACCGACAATTGAAAGACAATAATTAAAACTAGAATGAAAGACATTCGAACTGTTGATAAAAATAATTAAATTGTACATAGTAGTGTAAAGGTAGATTGTTAAATTAGAATAATATCTCACGTATAGCAATTAGGATTTGAAGATAACGTAAATGCTATAAGAGCAATATCTGATTGAAATCGAAGTAAATTAAAGTAATTAATAAAAGTCTTTATTTGATAAAAGTACAATGCATATGCAGTAGAAAAGTATTAAAGCCAAATAAGATTAAAGGAATTGAAATAAAAGTAAAATCATTGTTGAAATAAATTAATAAGCAATTGCAAAGATGACCACACTGAATGAGTAAGCCGAGAGCAAAAAATAATTGATAGTTGAGAGTAGATAATAAGATTTCTGTATAACCTGTTTAAATGTAAATTGTTCATCAGAAGACAATGCATAAGATCGCACAAGCGATGAATAATGAATGTTTTTGTTATTTCCGAAATAAGTAAACAGGTTGTTAAATAAATAATGTAAATATTTGAAAAACGTATTACGCATACTTGTTATTATGATTACACCTAAACATTGTTATGTTATATAATTTACACATGCATAATGTAATAATCACAGGCGTGTGCAGGACTTCAGTAGTGATGGTGGCAAGAATGGCTTCGGGGGGGGGGGGTCCTCCCCCGGAAGATTTTTGAAAATTTATTGCTTAAAAACATGTTTTAATGCTATCTGGAGGCCATAAAAAACATTTTGAAAAGCGAGGTTTTTTTTGAGAGCCTTCAAATAAATTTTTACTTTTTTAAGGGACAACTCATTGCACTTACCAGACTGATCAAAAGTTGACAACACACACATGTTTAACAAAGTAGCTTTAGAAATATCAATTTAGATGAATTTTGTCTTTTAATGAATGATCCAGTTAGCCTATCTGGTTAATTTGTATAACAAAACGGAAACAACTTTGATTTTTAGAATATTTATTTATATCCAATATACAATATTAGTGAAAAAAAAACACAGAATTGAAAAATTGATTAATTTGTACTGTAGACAAATAAAGCTCCAACAGGTTCAAGTTTAGTATTTAATAGTTAGTAGTGTCCAGAACAAAATATAAAAGTATGTAAATATTTTACATTACATTACAGGGTCATCCGACGGTCGAAAGCAAAACAATGTTTTTGAAGTTGTCAATTACATCACATGTTCTTGCGTTAGCAGCCAGTTCTTGTTCCACAAACGGAATCATCAAGTTTTCCAAACGATCTTGACACATCGTAGATCTGAGCTTGGATTTTATGATACTCAGCTTTGAGAAGGTTCTTTCACTTGTACAGCTAGTTACAGGCATCGTGGAAAATTTATTAATAACAGCACTAAAGTTTTCGAAGGTTGAACTTCGCTTTTCTCTCTTTTTAACTTTAATTGAGTCGAATTTAGTTTGGCATCTGTCCCTCTTGATCGTTAATAATGGACTCCCGTTTTATATCGGTTTTCTATATAATAACATTTCGTTATTATAGTAACCATCTCATACCTTATTGGTGGTAAATATTTGTACCTATAGGTATATATTTGTACCAAATCCTAGGTTTTGGTTCAAAATGAATAAATATTTTATAATTGCTATTATTCCTTGGTGTTATTCCCAATGTGTGAGATATTAACATAAATGTATCTATTTTCTTTCAAAGATTAATTTGGTATCCCATAAAGCTGGGCTTGGTCATGTATTAATGTTTTGACAAATTTGCTAATCTTATGTTATTACATATTTCACTTAATTTTTCTATTTAGTCTTTTTCTGACATTCTATTATGGTTAGCTAATTGAAATAAATAAGTTACTTGGTCTTCATTTTCAAATACAATGGTTAATTGCTTACAATTGTTTTTTCTGAATTTTGACAGTTAGGTATTTTATAGGCCTAAGCTGTAACTGTCTAGAATTTCTTATTTTACACAATTTAAACATTATTTATTACTTTCATATGTTCTGCTTACTTTTGAATTACTTACGGCTGTTTTACAATAAATGGATGTTATTATAATTTCACAAACTCATTCCTTGTCTAATATTCTTTTTTCTATCTTTACAATGATGAGTAATATTGGAATTGTTAAATTTATATAATTGCTTGCTTATACCTACTACTATCTCTTACACACTTTTTTATCACTTAATCCTACTATGAGAACATATAACATAAAAATAGGTTTATGGTCAGTTCATAATCCAGCCATATTCCTTTTTATAAACACAACTCTTTTAAATAAACTAATAACTACTTTGTGGCTTAATTGCTAATACCCTGAAATTAGTTGTCTATCAACATTTTTTATTATTGTTTCTGTTTTCTTACCATTGTTCTTTTCTTTTATTAAGATTATAAACTGTTAGCTTAATTCCTTCTTATTCTCTTTATCACTTTCACTGCTTATTATTATCACTTCCTACCTACCTCTCACTCTTGGTTTATATTACTTTTTACAACATAATTGTCAAGTCAGTTTTTTACCATTTTATGTTTACTTTTTATCTCTCAATAAGGTTATTACAAACATACCTAATATACTAACAATTTGTTTACTTATTTATTATTGGTAGTGTACTTCCTTTTATATAACTTACCTAATACTCGTTACTAAATTTGATCTACTATTTGTGTTTTTTATTAGTTCACATTTGTTTATTTTGTAGACTTAATCTGGCCAATCACTGGGGTTGGGTCATAGTCATTTGTCTGTCAGTCTAGTCCATTCACTTATTTATTATTGTTTGTCTATTAGTTTTCTTTTCTTTCTCTCAACACCATTTTATATTTTTGATCATTATTATTTTTTTTTTTTAAATTAGTTTACTTTTCTTCAGCTATATAATATTTGTGGATCCCCTATAGGGTCTGAGTTCTGCAACGTTATAATAAATATTATTGCATTAAAGTGTTATATAAATTTGGCGCTCCAAAGCGTGGGGCTACCCAAATTAAATACATTAAATGTGTGTTGTTATAATATATATATAATTAATAATACCTTTCTTACGAGAATATATTATATATTTTTTAATATTTTACAATGTTTCGATAGTGTAAACTATCATGATAGTTATAATATATTTTAAGGCCTATGAATAAATAATAATCATCATTTATAATAAAAATAATAATAATAATAATTATTATTATTATTATTATTATTGTTATATTACACAATTTAATATAATTGTTGAACTGTTATGAATATGTAAAAATAAAACAAATGTTTTCGAAACAACTAAAGTTGGATGCGACGGAATAAAATGCCACTTAATCCTCTGGATGGGGCTGTGGTAACGAGTCTACTGTAAAACCCTCTTAACAATAGATGCACCTTTTTAGTGGACATAAAAATAACCCTTCTTGAAGTGAAGGGGATGAGCAGGTAGACGGCCCTATCCAGTACCAACAAACCAATTCCAGACAATACTGGTTGGTGCATTGTGTTCAAAGCAGCAATCGATTACGTTCTAGCATTTTCGAGTAGTGTTGACACGTATTATGGATTATTCTGGAACACTTGTGCTATCTATTTAAACAACGACAGCTCCCGCTTAGAAGTCAGTTTAAGTGGTGATGTATTCAAGTATTGTGGAGAAGCTGTTATTGTGTGATAATTGTGCGGGACTCTATTAGTTGACATCATTTTAGTGTGTACACAGTATATAACCACAGGAATGGTGCAGACCTAATGGAAAGTCTCCATGTACCAGAAACAGCTGTTTCTTATAATCTGCTATCACAATGACCAGGGGCCAAGCCAGGACTTCTGGGTATAATTTTTGTATACTAAGGAATGGCACACCACAGTATATAACCACAGGATGGTGCAGACCTAATGGAAAGTCTCCACGTACCAGAAAACAGCTGTTGCTTATAATCTGCTATCACAATGACCAGGCGCCAAGCCAAGATTTCTGGGTATAATTTTTGTATACTAAGGAATGCCACACCACAGTATATCACCACAGGATGGTGCAGACCTAATGGAAAGTCTCCACGTACCAGGAAACAGCTGTTTCTTATAATCTGCTATCACAATGACCAGGGGCCAAGCCAGGATTTCTGGGTATAATTTTTGTATACTAAGGAATGTATACCAGATAATTCAGAAACATCAGATAATAAGTTCATGTTTTTAAGAAATACTAATTCTAATTATTAAGCAAATTACTTCTATAATCAGCTATCCACAGAAAGTTAAAAGTAGCAACTAACTACACGAGGTCACAATTTGGTGAAAAACATAAAAATGAACAGGTTAACAGATTAAATGTGTGCTTTTCATTTGATTTATATATGAACAACTTGGTTCTACATAATAAAATAACTTGTCTCTATATGACAAATCAAATCTGAGGGTTTGATTTGACAAACTTGTCAAGCAATCAAATCTGTGATAGAAATGCATGATCATTTGTTACAAATACATTAAAAAAGAAAATTTATACAAAAAAATTCGTACAACATTAATGAAAGATACATTATTAATTTCTAAATAAGAATAATTAAACTTATGTCAAACATTTAAAAACCTACCAACTTTTTTATAGCTAAGAGTTTTTAAAATAACAATCTAAATTACCTAAAATCCGTTTCTTAACATCTTCCATTCCATAATGGTCTTCATCCAAGATTTTTACCGCTTGTGCAATATCCAGGTTTTCTTCACTCATTACTCCCCATGGCAAAGAAGTCAACCAGTCCAAGTAGTTTCGTGTCACACTGTAATTTATTGCTACAATTACTGTACATCGTTACAGCTGCATTACAACTGGATTATTATCAAATCCACGATTTACACACATACAGTAATCTATAGGTCGACCACAGGCACTTAAAGCTGGATGGGGAACTATCACCAAACCTGTGTAACAATGAGGGGAATGTTACCTCACTACTGTCTACCTGTACGTTTTCCTATCCAAATATGGAAGCACAATGGTGAGGGGAGACACCAGGGGACAACACTGCCGCTCTATCACCGAGTCTAACAACTACGTCAACAGTGAAAGATTTTGTAAACTTAACCTATAACCTGTAACTTATTTTCGGTTTGTTTAGCAGTGTTCCTATGAATCCGTGTTTATTAACAATTTTATTTAATCGTACAAGACTGAGTAACAGCATTCTTAATTATATCTTAGGAATTTTGTGAGCCCCAGCATCATCCATAACAGCAATTCGAAATAATTGTTACAAAATGAAATTATTTAGCAATTGATTCTGCTTTTGACGGAAAACTTAAAAGTGAACTATAAAAACAATGATAAATAACCAAAATGTTTATTAGAACTACTCGTTTTTTATTCGTTTTCTTGCATTAGTTAACGTGACATTACTACTAGTAATTTTTTCATTAATGTGCAAATCATCCCATTACAGTTATTTGGTATCCAGCATAGCTTTTCATAGTACTTCCATCAGTAGGATACATACAGTAATTGTGAGTAGTAAAGGAATATAATTTAATTTTAATAAATCAAATATAAATATTATAACCTGGAATTAAGATTATATATTGTACAGACTGTTACCATTTCTGACATCACCACCGAAAGAAATATGGCTTATATAAAATTGTCATTTGTATTTGATTCGAATAATATTAACTACAAATCACAAACACATACTGAAATGGAGTTCAAAACAAACATAAAAATTTTAATGAACAATGTCTTAATTTCATTTTCAGGTTAGCCAATACAGAGTTTTTTATAATCAAGTTATATGGGCAGCAACCAATTCCCCATAGAAACAGGCTATTCAGCTTTTAAAGAATTTATTAAACCACCTCATAACTCTTTAGGTATTTATATTTATTACTTAACTAGACATTAGTAACAGTTAATTTACTGCAATTTCCCTTGTTAAGTAAGCTGAAACGGATCTATTTATAAACTATTCGAAATGTTCGCAGGTGGCCATGCGTCCTTCGCAGACTGAATATTTCGATATTTCTTATTTTGTACAACAAAAATTGCACTTTAAACAAATTTAATGAATTAACATATAACAAAAAAGGCAACCTATTCTCACCTTATCTTGAATATTAGAATTTAAAACATCTCTAAGCGGTGTGTTCGAGAATAAAACTCGGTAATTTTTCACTGAAGTAGATTTATTATGAACACACTAAATTTGAATGATACATGAATCTCAATTTTTACTGTACTCTTTTGTCTATCTCGGTTCGAGGCCAACTCGTAACTGACTAACTAACTAACTCAACACAACACAACCAGTTCCCATCCTGCAGAGTGCAGCACACACTTGGAAGACGCCACACGCAGTTGAAGAATTTTGAACATCCCGCCCGCCTTGAAAGGATGTGGCCTTTCAATTTGTGTTTTCGATGAGAAGAGGGCACAGACTAGTCATCGCCCGCCGCAGAAGTCCATGTGAGGTTTGCACTGTGGCGACAGGAGGAACTACATCTTGACAAGCATGCAGCTCTCTAATACGTCCCAGGTTCCACATGAGGGGTGGTCTGAACTCCTCCTTGATGAGGACCAAGGATCCCACTTGTATTGGTGTTGCGGAAGAAGTCCATTTCGTGCGCTGTTGCAGTGTAGACAGGTACTCTGTGGACCATCATTTCCAGAAGAATTGCATCAGTTGTTGAACCCGTTGCCAGTGGTTAATTCGGTTGAACGGGGTTACAGATAAGTCAGGTTCAGGAAGGAAGTCATTGGGGAACCAACTAGAAAATGCCCTGGGGTTAATGGCTGAAGATCGTCGGGATCGGAAGAAAGTGGGGTAAGGGGGCGTGAATTGACACAGGCTTCATTCTGACATAACGTGTTAAATTCTTCGAATGTTAATTGGATATTCCCAACAACTCGTTTTATGTGATGTTTTACAGTTTTGACGCCTGCCTTCCACAAGCCACCAAAATGTTGTGAATTCGCTGGAATGAAGTGCCAATTTATATTTTCTTCCGCTAAGGATTGTGTTAAGCACTCCTTATTTTCCCTTATGAATTTCCTTAATTCTTGTAATTCATTTCTTGCTCCTACAAAATTTGTTGCATTGTCGCTGTATATGTTTGTGACCCTTCCTTGTCTGGACATAAAACGTCTTAATGCAGCTAGAAAGGCTGATGTTGTGAGACTTGTAATGATTTCAATGTGGATACTCTTGGTGACCATGCAGATAAAAAGTTCAATGTAAGCCTTGTATGGAGCTCATTTTCGTTGCATAACTCGTTTGATAAATATTGGGCCACAATAATCAAGACCACAGTTTATGAATGGTCTGTCAGGAATAATACGGCACGCCGGTAAGTTTCCCATTGGTTGAATATGACATTTGGATTATTTCTTGAGCAGGTTACACATTTCTTGATTATTCGCTTGGTCAATAACTTGCCATTTCTTGGCCAAAATTGTCTTCTGACTTGTGCTAGTAGTGCCTGTGGTCCTGAATGCATGGATACTACGTGTTCTCTTCTTATAATCAATTCTGTTATATAGTCCTTTTCAGGAAGTAAAATTGGATGTTTCTGATCATAGTGAATTTTTGCTTGCGTCAATCTACCGCCCACCCTGATAATTCCGTTTGAATCTACGAAGGGGGCTAGAGAACGTATATTGCTTTGCTTATTGATTTGGCCAGTGTAGTTGAGATCGTGGATTTCTTCACTAAAATGCAATAACTGAATTTGTCTAATCCAGAATACCTTTGCGTTTTGAATTTCTTCTACCATGAGTGGACCACATTTTATATTACTTGCAGGAGTCTTCAGATTGTGAATAAAACGTTTGCAATAAGCTGTTATACGCAGAAGTTTAGCCCAACATGAGTATTTTGTTTTCAGTTCAAACGTTGAATTTATGGACGTATGTGCGATGGTCGTCTTTCTCTCTTCTAGCTCTATAGACTTGCAGATTGTAGATTTGAAGTCACACAATAAGCAGCTTGGTCAGCATTCTCTTTCTTCTGCTAACCATGCAGGTCCAGTCCACCATAAGGCACAGTTAATCAACTCCTTGGGGAACGCACCTCGTGACAAAATATCCGCCGGGTTTTGTTGAGACTTAATGTGATACCAAGTTCCATGTTTAGTTGCTGTCTGAATTTCAGAGACTCCATTACCGACGAAGGTTTTCCATGTATTTGGAGGCGAAGCCAACCAGTGGAGTAGTATTGTAGAGTCAGTCCAAAATGTGTATGAGTTAATGTTGCTGCCCAACGTATTTGAGATCTTCTGGGTAAGACGAGCTAATAGTACTGCTCCACAAAGTTCCAATCGAGGGAGAGAAATGTTTCTTATAGGGGCGACTCGTGATTTTGCACACAAAAGATATGTTGAAGTATTACCATTGTAACGGTACATATCTTCACCGTACATTTAACAACAACTGTAAGGAACAAAACACTCATTAACTAACACAAGAACCAAAAGAGGAATGATAAATGAATAACTGTGTACTAAATGTTATATCCGGTCCACGAACTAATTAAAATAATTAAATCAGCAAATGAAGAATAATAAATAGTAATGAAGAAGAAAAATAGAAAACAACATAGTAATGTGATTAACCAAATAACCCAATAGATATGGTAAGTGAGAGGACAAAACCAAAGTATAAGGACAACAAACACTAACAAGATACTGAAGATAATATGAATAAACAAAAATAAAGTGATAAACGAAGATGAGTTAATAAATCTATTATACAATGTGCCAATAAGTGTACCAAGAGAGAATGAAACAAACAAAGCAAGGAGTCTATAGAATTAAGAAACAGTAAAGAGACACAGACATGGACAAACTATTACTAAAGACTTGACCATGACAAAAACCCTTTATTCTAAGATGAAAATATAATTAATCAACAAATAAACACAATGAAATAAGATATTGGAATAAGAATGAGGTAGTTATCACAGCAATAATAGAATACCATGCCTGCTTTTAATACAAGCAAACCCAATTAAAATAAATAAAATAAAACCTGGTAATCACTTGTAGACATGTAAAGATAACATGAAAAAATAATAAATAATGGTTAACAAGAGCAAAAGTGTAAAATAATAACCTTAAAACATTGAGATCAGGTATAAAAGCATAGACCATTGTCAGACAAGGGGGTTCTAAGTAACCTCAATTCTGGTACAAATTCACTTGTAATTAGAATAAACTACGAGTAAAACATTGTAAAACTAGTTTAGGTTATACAATAATGAAAATAGACATTATAAAGACAAACCTAGTGCTATGATTTAGTAATTAAGAGTGATATGTGTGGTGTTTAATGTAATTACACAGACTGAAATTGAACAGAAAGATGTACCCATTAAACAGACTCAGAATTCCCAAAATATTGTAAACCAGAAAAGAACAGTGACATAAATGTGTACTGCAATATGTAATACTACTATTATAGTATAAAATAATGATAATGAAATATTAATTAAACCATAATTATGAAAAATTAAGGTAACTGTCTGACTACACTAGATGCAAGAAGTATTAGTGAATTATTCTCAATCTCACATATAATAATAGGAGGCTAACCATTATAAAACACTCTTTAGTCTATAAAGACCATTTGTACTAAAAAGAACCACTTAAAATTGAGTATATCATTAACCATGAACCAAACCATAATGACACATGGCATACTAAAACAATGAATAATAAATAAAACAAAACAAGAAATTAATTATATTCGAAGAAAAGCTGAGATGTCCAGAAGTTGTAATGGACATCTCAGAATGACTATATCACAGTAAAAAATGGACAGAGCAAATTATTTAAATAAAAAGAGTGAATCAAATTACCTGGGCTCTAGGCCAAAGAAAGCATAAACCAGATATTGTGATTTTATTAATTTTAGACAATTATTGTAGCAGAAATTATCATAAAAGGACTTGAGAGGAACCATATGGTTGAAATGTAATCACCATTTGTTCAATTTCCATAATTAATCGTGTAAAATCATAAGAAATATGTCATAGTCGTAAGTAAAAAACATTAACTTTTTAATTAAAGCACCCACATATGTCTTGTGAGGACTTATTTTAAAGAGCAAATCAATTGTAATAACATGGTGTGGTTATATCAAGTATTACTAGTAACGCAAGGATGTTAAACCAATTTTAAAGATATTCTGTTTATTTTGGGCAAAACGAGAGCGTCATAATGATGCTCTCCACACCAGTCATTAACAATTTTATGCAAATTAATTACTCCGCCGAGGGAGTGACCTCGCTCTAAGGAACAGCAGCAATATCTCAACCAATGAAATCGATCAAAATCGACCGGGGGTATGTACTCCCAAAATTGGAACAGCAGAAAGGAACAAATTTCTACACACTTCATCTCTGACTAGCGAAGCGATACGACAGCCATTTTCTGTCCGTGTAAAAGTCGTATTCGGAATCAAATCAGCTGTGCGAGTATAAATGTAAACATTTTGGTCAACCTAACAAAAAAATTTTTAAGTGGAGAGTTCAACAAAAAAACGCATATACAATAGCAAATCATAATTGCAGAGTGAATAATATGCAGAGTAATATGCTGCAATAGAGTGAATTACAGGAAGTATGGTTTTTTATTATACTTATTGAATTTTAATTTGGGACACAGAAATTTTTATGATTTGTGACATTGAATCATGGAAGCAGCCATGAAATCTCATAGTGTTTAAAAGTGAATAAATGAATTAATTGACATTAATTCATGAACAGTAATGAACATTATATGAACTTTTTATAGAAAAAATAAATATTTGCTACCTACATTATGAAGGTTAACCAACTTAGTGAAATAGACAATGAGTTAATATGAACTCGAGTATAGGTTATCTAACCTAATGATTATGATTGTTACAATTCATAAACAATCTTTGAATATTTTAAATAAAGCTATTTAAGCAATATACCATAATTGTTTACCTGACCAGAGTTCAGCATTCAATGGACACGATAATTTATAACGAACATTAAATGAATTTATAATCACAATTATTTATGTATTTTGTTATGTATAGGTTAAGGAATTACATGATATTTTGAATAGATAATACTTTGTATCAGCTCAGCATGCCTGAAGTTACTTTAATGTTGACAACAGTCGAATTCATAATCAATGGTAATAATTTTAAAAACTTTTAATGTCGTTTTGTTGATACATATCAGCTCAGTATGCCTGAAGTAACTTTAATGTTGACAACAGTCGAATTCATAATCATATGTTAATAATTTTAAAAACTTTTAATGTCGTTTTGTTGATAAATATCAGCTCAGTATGCCTGAAGTAACTTTAATCCTGACACTAGTCCAATATATAATTCATGTTAATGATTTTTAAAAAAACTTTTAATGTAATTGTTGTTTATACTAATTAATTCCAACTACTCATGTTAAACAGTAGTGCAGACATTTTCTGTTATGTATCTTGCAGTCTCAAAGGAACCACGAAGAATTTGTAAACCTAATGAACCAAGATTCAAGGTTATATTTTAAATTTATTTTAAACAAAAATAATTTAATTACCCTAAGATTAAGAGTTAATAAGCAATAAAGTCAATGATTAACGAGGCAAACAGCCAGTAATAAATATCAAATAATAATTTCCAATTTTATTAAGAAATGTTAATAAATTCAAATTGTGTAACAGAAAAAGAGTTGACGACTTTCATTTAATAGACAATACTGATACGAGTTAGATTACCATTAGTACTTCCACAGGTGGCACCATTTGACTCTGATATATTAGAATCGAGTTATCTATTCGCTGGTTAATGGGATTGTTAACCAACTAGACCTTCGAACTCAGTAAGTACCGGGTGAGTACATAACTTGTGTTTATTTCAGCAACATTAGAATCTACGGCGAATTACACCTATCCACGTGCGCCTGCGAGGGAATTAACCCGAGTAATTCGTTATCAGACTTTCTGATTACACATTATTAAAACCATTTTACAAACTTTAACTAATTTAAATAATTAAATACGAACGAGCAAAAGAATCACAACATTTAAAAATATCGTTACACCATTTACATCTGTACATCGTAGATATATACAGGCACCAAAGCATCTCTCTGATGCATTGCAAAATCCATGAAATTCTATTGTGGAAACATCAAGAAGGGAGGTTATGCGACGACTGATGACTAAATTGTTTAACTCCTCAAGTTGTTTCTTGTATTGAGTCCAAGTGTTGTAAATATGTGTTGGAACCGTTTCATCCCATGATAGGTCCAGCTGCCATAAAGTCTGCGTTAGGACCTTAGCCTTTACCACCACCGGAGATATAAGACCTAATGGATCAAACAATCTGCATATCTCTGATAGTATTGACCTCTTTGTTACAGGACCAATTGCTGTGTATGGTGTTGTCTTATAATGACAGGTGTCTGTATCAGGTTTCCAAAGCACTCTCAGAGTCTTTTTTGTATCATGTCCACCTTGTATAAGGTATTCTCTCTCTACGTTGTCTGAATCTATAAATTCTAATAACTGTGGATTATTAGAACACCATTTATGAAGTTCGAAACCACCTCGTTTAAGTAAAAGCACTAATTCTCTCTATAGTCATTGTACTGTTTCCATGGAATTGCAACCAGTAAGAACATCATCTACGTAAAAATCATTCTTGATGCATCTTGAAGCAAGAGGAAATTCCACTGATTTCAAGTCTGCTAGATAGTGAAGAGATTTTACCGCAAGATACGGGCGGATGTGACGTATGTGACAATGTTCAATTTGTATATTTGGATAGGTTGATCTGAGTCCCTTCACCACACAATACGCTGGAAATCTCTGTGAACTGGATGCATTAGAACTTGTCGATAGATTTGTTTAATATCTGCGCAAAAAACATATCTGGGGAGGCGGAACGACAGCAAAATATCAATTAGATTACGTTGTATGGTTGGATCCACCATCAATGCTTGGTTCAGAGATATTCCTGTTGATGTCCTTGACGATGCGTCAAAAACGACTCAAACTCTTGTATTCAAACTTGAGTTCTTTATGACCAGGTGATGTGGCATGTAGTAGTAATCCTCAGGTTCAACCTCTTCTTCGACTAGTTCCATGTGATTAGATTTGTGATATTCATCCATAAAGGCAACATACGACTCTCTTAATGATGCATGCCTTGACAGTCGCTGTTCTAAGCTCTTGAGTCAGGTTTCAGCTTGTTCACGAGATGAACCAAGTTGACGGATATCCATTGAGAATGGCAATTGAACCACAATGCGCCCAGTATCGGTTCTGCTGACATGAGACATATAATGCTCTTCACATTCTTGTTCTTGTTTCGATAAAGGGTGTCGGTTTTCACAGTTCTCAACTTCCCAAAATGCAGACATAAGTTCTTCAAGATTTAAATTGTGACTGAAATTACAAACCGTTTGTTTATTCATATGGTTGCTATTTTGATTGTTTGTTCTCCCACACGCGATCCAACCTAACACTGTTTTTTGCAAGGTAGGTTGATTACATACATATATACATCCTCGGTGCTACGGCCCAGTCCGGGCCCTGGCCTCCAAAAGAAATCTTCCCCACTGGTCTCTACTCCCGGCCAATGTCCACCAGTTTGCTGCACCCAGCCTCACTGCCTCCTTACCAACCTGGTCCAGCCATCTTCCTTTCCTTCTCCTTCCCATTGGCAAATAATTCATAACTCATTTTGGAATTCTATCCTCCGCCATTCTCTGCACATGACCAGCCCAATGCAATCTGTTAGGGATCGTGGCATTCACAAGTCGAGTACTTCGGGGAGCAGAACTAAATTGTTTTACCACTGAATTGGAATTACTAAGACGTAGGTGCGAGGATCGCTCAAATTGAGAGAACGCCGAGGCAACAAGGGATGGAAATGGAGTATGCCAAAAACGTTAACTTTAACGGAGAAGGTGAATATCCGATGGAGTTTGTAAAAGAGTTGGAAGAACTGCATAGGGAATACTAACAAAGCGAAGGGGTTAACTGGGTATCCAAGGCATTTGGAAGCAGAGGCCGCCATATGGTGGAAGTTAATTAGAAGTGAAGTGAACACCTTTTCAGAATTTCAGGAAGCGTTTACCGCTAAGTACTGGAATCAGATGATTCAAGAAAATGTACGTGATAAACTAGAGTTCGGAAAGTACCGACCGGAAAGTGGATTGAGTATGATACAGTATATGGAACAATGTATACTACAGAACCGTCAATTAATACCACCAATATCCGATCAACACCTAATCCGTAAACTATCAATGTCATTATAGCCATGAGATTGCAGTAGCGTGCATAACGAGGGGTGTGAACAATATAATGGAGTTCCAGGCATTGCTAATGGAATTTCCAGCATTGAGAAAGAAGAAAGACGAAAGCAGCGGTGGATACAACACACAGTTACAACTTAAGCCGGAACCCAAGGGTAGTATATGAACACAATGGCAACACAATAAAAGTGAGCGGCCGAGCACTCTGCATCATAAAACACATTGGCGACAGGCGGATAATGAAACCGAACTGAGGGACAGGGAGAAAATGCCGCCAAAGCGTATTTATGAGCCACAAGTTAATGCAATAGCTTCGACAAGCGGAACCCAAACAAACTCACAGGTAGTTAGTACTTCTAATACAAATACAAAAAACTACACAAGTTCAAAAAACTAAAGAAGCATTATGGTAGAAGTAAGTTAGATTTAGACATTACATATAAGGAAATTAGTACTACTTTTGTAGATATTAGAGATTCGTTGCTGGAAGAAGAATCAGACTATCAGGAAATTCGTAGAGTTAAGTGCCCGGAGGTAAACGTACAACTCAATAACATAGTAGTTGCGTTACTCGATACCGGTAGCCAAATTAATGCTCTGTCTACCGAATGGTATCACAAAAATAAAAAACAAATGGGCAACATACACGTATTGAAAGTAATGAATTTGGTTGTAAAAGGAGCAGTAGGGAGAAAGTCCAAGCAAATAACACAACAAGTGATGCTACAGGTAAGGATCGGTGAATATGTTACCGATGGTGTTTTTATCATAATACCAAATTTAATTCGAGA
This sequence comes from Magicicada septendecula, assembly GCA_034769895.1. Lineage (NCBI taxonomy): Eukaryota > Metazoa > Arthropoda > Insecta > Hemiptera > Cicadidae > Magicicada > Magicicada septendecula. The sequence goes on along the minus strand of CM068375.1, from coordinate 381,349,383 downwards.
CTGTATTATTGGTATCAACCTATTACAGGAAAGCAGATGTATAATCAACCTCATGGACAACCAAATAACTTTTAATAATAATGATAGTGGTAAGGTACCTGTATATGCTGAAATATTAACGGTGGAAGTTGCTGAAGAAGAGGAGAAGATTGAAACAACAATTCATGAAAAGTTGGAAGAAACGACTGGTATCAGTTCACAAACAAAGAAGGAGTTGGAGGATATTTTATCCACAAACTACCAAGTTTTCTGTGAGTATCCAGGAAGGATAAACAGATACGAACACCGATTGGTGGTAACTGACACTACACCTTATTGCATGAAAGGATGGCCAGTCCCCCTAAAGTATCAAGATGCAGTGGATAAGGAGATTAAAAAGATGGAGGGATGCGGCGTCATCGAACAGGCTAATAGTCCTTATATTAATCCGATGGTGACAGTAGTTAAAAAGGACCAGTCAGTACAGTTATGTTTCAACACAATGCGGATTAATGTGGTGACAGTTCCAGATTATGAAGGGGCCATACCGATTGATCAAGTGCTGGCGAGCTGTGGTAACATCAAGGTAATGAGCAGTATCGACCTAACCAGCAGTTTCTGGCAAATCCCACTGGCAGAAGACTCCCGGGACTTTACTGGATTCCTATATAAAGGAAAATGTTATAGATATACTGTTACACCATTTGGATTGAAGACGAGCCTAGCCAGTTTGACCCGTGGACTGGATCATGTTTTAACAGATGAAATGAAAAAGTTTACTATACTCTACGTGGATGACTGTCTGTGTATATCCGGAAGTATCGAAGAACACCTGGTGCATCTACGGTTATTGTTGGAAAACTTAAAAAAAGAAAACCTCATTGTGAACTTGAAAAAATCAAAGTTCTTTAGAGAGAAGATCAATTACTTGTAACAGTACAGAATTGTGTGCTACAAAGATTTCAGTTTTAATTGTAAAGTAGTCAGTATTCACCTAAGGGGTACCCCCTAGTAACCAGCAACATACAATGTTATTGCAGACTGTTGATGTCTGAGTCTGCCCAGCCAGACGCATTACGCAACAGCTTGCCAGCTCAGTCTCTTTGTGAATCACAGTAAAACACATTGTCACCCCAGTTTACATCAGACAGTAGCAGAGAGCAGTGCATTAACAAGTTAAACGGTGGCCTCAGGTGTGTAAGATAGGCCGAAATTAAAAACGGCCTATCTAATAAAATATCTATACAAGTGTACAAACAATATAGCGCGGTCCAGTTCAACTGTAACTCTGACCGCGCAGTCAACACCTAAGTGCTCGAGCAAACTAAAGTCGACTGACTATATAAATCTATAGATATATGTTACAATGTGCATAGATTTTCAATCAAAGTAATGAGTGAAAGTTAATCAAAGACATAATAAACTCAATATAATCAGTTGCAGGAGTGCGTCAGAACGAAGAAAGCGGCGAAAACGAGTCTGTGCAACAAACCACATGAACACACAGCGGACGGGTAACTAAAAACACTGAATCTTCATACTAAAATCAGTTTAAAATAAATGGTGATAGTTTATTCTAAAAGGAAAATTTTAAATATAAACCTAAACAATAGAGATCTCTAAGGGAAAGGAGCTTTTATAAAAGAAAGAGGGGGGAAAAGATATAAATTACGTACTGGTTCATAAAAAATATAAATAGTTTGTCATAGGCTAGTTAAGTAAGAAATATTCATTTTGTTAATTTGTTTGATTTCATATGTTACTAATTTGAAGATTATATTAATATACCAGAAAAGAAATTAGGAATTTAATTGTCATCAAAGTGAGACGAAGTAATTAATTTGTCTAATAAACCAGAATCAATTTGTTTTAGCATAAACTGTGTTATTATATTTTTACCGCTCAACTCAAATAATCCTTCTGCAACTTTTTCATCTGTAGAACCCTGGAGGAGAGCCCGAAGGTAAGATGAAAACGAAGTTTGCATAAATTTAATATATTTTATCATATGTCTCAATGGGCCCGAACTAGGGACTCGATTATATTAAATGATATAAATTGAATTGTCTCATACTTAGGTTATGAATTGTCAACACAAGGCATCAGCGCCTCTACAGAAAAAATTGCTGGTATTATGGGATTCCCAAGACCGAAAAATCACAAGCAATTAAAAGGGTTTCTTGGTTTGACAAACTTTTATAATAAATTTACTAATAAATACGCCGAGAAGACCAGACCACTGTTACAGTTATTGAAAAAGGGTGTGAAATTCAAATGGAATGAAGAATTAGAGAGGCAGTTCAACGAAGTCAAAAGGCTATTTGTGGACACTGTGATGTTGAAACATCCGGACCCGAATAAACGTTTCTATCTGCAGACCGACGCGAGTAAGTATGCAATTGGAGGTCAACTATACCAAAAAGATTATGACAATCAGATAGGGGTCGTGGCGTTCACAAGTCGAGTACTTCGGGGAGCAGAACTTAATTATTTTACCACTGAATTGGAATTACTAAGCGTGGTCCATTGTCTTAAAAAATTTACGACATACGTTTTAAGTCGTCCACTGACTATAATTACAGACAACAAAGCCCTCACATTTATTCAAAAATGCCAATTAAGTTGTTCAAGGATTACCAGATGGATATTAGCCATTCAGGAATACAATTTCGAGATAGTACACTGTAAAGGGAGTAAAAACATTGTAGCGGATGTACTCAGTCATAACCCGGAGGATTTACAAGAGAGTTTAATACAAGATGGCGACAAAGAAACAGAAATATACACCATCGACATCAAACTTAAGAAACAGTTAAAAAATCAATTAAAAACTATTGTACAACACCAACAAAACGACCCTAAATTAAAAACCATTATCGATAAGTTACGTAATAATAAAGATGACAAATTAAGTAAGATATATCAATTATATAACAATAAATTGTATCGCAAGGAGAACAGAAGGTGGAAGGTGCTGCTAACACAAGAAATTGGAGAGGCATTGCTAAAGGAGATCCATGAAATGTACAGACACTGCGGTGTAAGAAAGAGTTATGGAGTCTTCAAGGAGCATTTTACAGGGGATCACCTCTATAAATATATCAAGAAATTGTTCAAAACCTGTGACACATGTCAAAAATGCAAGGATCTCTTCAGGAACGGAGTTGGACAAACCAAACCAGTTTTGCCAACAGAAAAAGGCGACATTGTTAGTATGGATTTCTATGGACCTTTAGTAACGTCAACGAGTAGAGTAAAATATATTCTTGTAATAGTGGATAATTTTACGAAATATGTTAAATTATACACCATGAAAAAGGCAACAACCGCCATAACACTTAACAAATTAAAAGCATATATACAGGAAGTTGGTAAGCCCAAGGCGGTATTGACCGATAACGGCACACAATTTACCAGTAAATCTTGGGTAAAACAATTAACAACACTCGAGATTAAGCCCAAATACACTGCCATCCGCAATCCATGTACCAATCTAGCGGAAAGAATTAACCGTCAGTTGGGAAACATCTTCAGAATAATGGTTGGTGGACATCAGACGAAATGGGCTAGGTACATTAAGGTCATTGAAAATTGCATTAACAAAACACACCATGATACAATCGAGATGACACCATTCCAGGCACAATGGGGTCGAAAACCAAGGAGAGCGTGGGAAGTGTACGTAGATCGAGAATTGATGAAAGATATCAAGGACTGTCGAAAGGAAATTTACCAAAGGCTGGAAAAGAAAGGTGAGCAAAGAGCAAGAAACAGAATGAAGGAGGTAACAAATTGAAATTCAAGGAAGGAGATCTGGTTTTAATTAGAACCAACCCAATCTCCAACACATTAAATAAGATAACGGCAAAGTTTTGCGATGTAACGGGACAGAATGGGGTGATAGGTTTTAATTTAATTGTGAGTGCGACGCAGCGGAGTTACCCATATTGGGCCTCAGTCTTTAACAATAGACATTCCTGTATGGAACGCCCCTTTACATGTTGGTCCAGAAAATCTATCAACATGCACTGCTTTCTGATGCTCTGGAATGTGAGAGCGTGCGGAAGTGCGTGCCTGTACAGGTGAATAAGCACGTACTCGGCTCGCTGCTCTCTTAGAGTGAATATACTATACATCGTAGTTAACTAATTACCGTGTGACGTGATGCCTTTTGGGCCAATGAGAGAGCAAGTTGGTGAGCACAAAGAAGGCTTGGCCATCTTGGACACCGGGTTTTGGCGTCTGTCGTCTTCCAGAAATCCAACCGCCCGGTTGAACGTAAAAGGCTCGTGAGCCGAAATCTAGTAAAACCTTTAAAAATATGGTTTAAATCATAATTTAATGTGGTGTAAAAATGTGAGAACAGTATTAATTCAGTGGCATCAAAATTAAACCAGCAGAAACTTTTTCGGACTAAAACAGTGCAAGAGTAAAGTGGACAACGAAAGGGATGAACTAACTTCAACGTGGCGGATTTAAGTCAGGAAAGTAAACAGACGATCTAAATTACCATCAATACATGTATAAATAAAATTTGAAAGAGATCTCTTATTTAAATTAAACGGGGTAAAATGAATGAAAGTAGTGTGTGTGTAAACTGGGTTGCCTTTGAAAGAATCATTTAGATTAGTCATTAGAATAAGTGGAGCAATGTTAGAATAGCCTAAATTCTTGTTTTGTGTTTTAAAATGTTTTAAAGAAAATAATTGAAAGAAACAGTAATATTTTTTGAGAGAAAAAGTGAATAGTCAGTAAATTCAAAGAGTATGAAAGAATGTTAAATAAAAGTTATGTAAATTAACAGTTACAATGAGAGTCGAGTTCATTAATAAATCATAACCCTAAATCACTTATAGGTACGAGTTCACATGAAGACTCTGAGACCCGATACAGGTAAGGGAACTTGTGTATGTTTATTAAAAAATTATTTTGTGAAGAAAGTTGTAAGTTCTCAATGCCGCGACAGAACAGGGCCTTTTTGTACAAATTCAAATTTTGTGCAGACCATGTCTACTCGTAAATACGTGATTTAGTGGTTGAAGCAGAGTACGTAAAAAATTATGAAAAACGATGTCATGTTAGAGTATGTTATACGTAAATAATACCTATACTATTGAATAATACTTAATGAATGTAAAATAAGGATTGTTAAAATATATGATAATTTCATAATTTAAAAATGGCAGGAAATAATGAAAATAATATAAGTGAAAGAATTAATTTTTTAATGAATCAGCTGTCATGAGTGACCTACGAGTTCATTCAACTCCGAATGTGGGTCAAGAAAATAAAATAAAAGAATTAAGTATTACAGACGAATCAAACGTCACACATGATTCGGGGATTCAAATAACCCCTAAATTAACTAAGGAAAGTAATCAACCTGACAATGATATGATGAAATATTTATGTAGCACGCTGTGCAGTTTAAATAGTAAATTTCATAAATTAAGCAGCGACTTTGATAATCGTTTTGATATAAACGAAAATAATTTTGATGAAATTAGAAATGAAATAAAACAAGTTGATAAAAATGTTGAGATAACCAATGAGATATTTGAAAGTAAAGTTAACGAATTAGAACAGAGTATTGAGAGAATGGTAGTGTGGGAAATAAATACAGGTAAGTGCAATGTAAACGAAAATAATGAATAAATAAACGATAAGGTAAGAAATGTGGTTAATACAAGCAAAAATAACGAAGATATATGTGTTAATAGTAACGGTGTTAGTTTAAATGCAAAACAGGTGACGGTAGACAATGTACAAAGACTAATGCTTGGGGATTAATTATGCCAACAATAATTAATTATGTAATTGTACTAATTTGCAAAATGAGATCGTGTAATCACTCAATTAGGTTACTCATATCAACTGATTGAAGCTAAGTGACACGTTAGTTCTTTTATGTTAGCATAATTACTGCATAGAGACTCTAATTATTGTATAAATTAATAAAACTACTATAAATCATTCAAGTGCCATTACTTTCTTGTTCTGAGGTAACTTTGACAATAATGAACGCATATATTCTGGATAAAATAAACACTTATTTATTAACATCATATCATTAAATAAAGAGACTTCAATATATAAAAATATGGATGATTCCCTGTAAATACATTCATAAAAAAGAACACATGTATATATATCAAATTACAATGCGAATCCAATACGTTGTTTGCTGGAAAACATACACATACATATATAATACAATCGATATATAGAAAAACACAAATAGTCAAACAATAAATCTTATACTAATGCGTTCATTGCTGCCTCAGATGAATAGCGTTAATTATATTTATCATATTTAATTTAAATACTCAAGGGGTGTTTCTCGAAAAGAGACAGGTCAGTAGAGTTCTTATGATAAGAATAGCATAAAGATTACTTGTAAATCGATTTATCCGATATTTCCATCGGAGTAACTCCTTCTCGTTGGTGGTCCATATGTGGGAAGCTGCGTAGCTGTGATGTCACTAACACTCAACACACGCGGAACAGATTCACTCGAGCCGTGTGTGTTTTCTGTTGATTCGGCTGTTACTGTTTGAGTTTATGAAATCATGTGTCGTGTGGGTAAGTTCATCATTAACTATGGTGTATATATCTGTCTGTCTATTGTTGAACTTCTTGTGTGTACATTAATGTATAGTGTCTTTGATACCGTGGTGTAATTGTTCCAAATTATATTGTATCGCTTCGCCGCACTGTACAACGTTACGATTTTGTTGTCCGGTAATACATTAACAATAGTTCTGCGCGTCGGTTATTGATGAAACTGCGATTGGTTAGTTCAGTTCTGAATTTGAGTATAATAAAGAACTCTAGAGTTATTAAGCACTGGCATATGTCGCATGATTTAGTCGCTGTAGGTACACTATTACCAGATACGCGCCAATATCAAAATGTCTAAGTCACTTAATTATATACCGCGTAGCAGAGTTTCAAAGTCCCACTGCTGTCCGTATGTTAATCGAACTGTATCAAGACTTAGAAGATTTAGTTCCGTGAAGACTGTTAAAGTATACGATTGAAATATATGATGACTGTCGAAAATGTATTAAGACTGACGGAAAATGTATGAAGACTGACCTCCCGCGTGCCCTGCAAACAGTTTTTATCACGCATCGTTTACCACAATGCAGTCTTCTGGAAGACACGCCTCAGGTCGAACATGATAGGACAGAAGGTCTCCTACCCTTATGCCAGACTATCGTTCTTCACTTCTCATTCGATGTTCCCGTTGCCATGATGACGACGGTCCTCTCCACCTGTTCTCTGGGTAGACGCTGGGTTGTGATTGGGTATCCTGTCTCCCCACAAGTTCGCGTCGAAAGCCTCCGTACTCTTTTCCTGGAACAGGAGCAATTTCTCGGTTGTCGATCAGGTCTTTGTCTAAGCGTACTCTGGACCCTGCTGCAGTTCTCAAGCGAACAATGTGTCGTATTTCGTTATTGTTTCACTATCCTTGACCCTTTTTTCCGAGAGCTATCCTGACGCAGCGTGTCGTCGTTTCCAAAACGGCACTCCTTCTCCCTGTCGTAAATATCAGTTGTCGCCAGTAAGACGTTCCCCCGCTGTGCACAAGTTCGATTCTATTCTTTAGATATCGATGTCAGTTCTCATACAGGGTAAATACCATTGTGTATTTACGCCCTTTTCTTACTACTGGTACACTTCAAATTAACCCGGCAGTGTGTCCGTCACAGTTTCTCTCTAAATTGGTACTTGACATAGTTTCTTTTTATCTTGCATGTTGCAGGCTGTAAATCTCGGTTGAGTCGAGTCTGTCACAACCAACCTTATTCCCCATTGTAAAGTTATGTGAAGCGTATTCGTATTGTCTGAAGCAAACGTTCACTTGACACTTCGTTACACTGTTCTTTATTTATTGCTCGTGGCCTGTGTAGGGGTGTCTAGCTGTATGTAACGTCTTTTCGATCATACTAAAAATTTTTTTATTTTTGGTTGTTACATAGTCCCCAAATCGGATTGGATGTTGGATCACCAGAAGACATTCTAATCCGATTTCTGCGCTCTGTGTTTGTTGTGGGAGTCCCCTCTGGTAAGGTCACGGTCATTGACCCACTTTCCTCTGCTTGGGGTATACGGGTATATATTCCCTATATTTTGTTGTAAACTAACTCTGGGAATTTATTGCCGTGCATCTGAGGAAGGATGAACGCATTTTCACACATTTCGCATATCTAATTAGACATGGGATTATTTTACAATAATAATAATAGCTGTGGATGGCTGTGTCATCTGCTTATAACCTAATACATGAAATAATGGTTCTCGACATGAAATGCAATTATTCATGTATCGTTTAAATATCGTTACTATAGTTAATGTCCTTAGTTTATCTTGAACATTTAAAATACAATTTACGAACCTGTAAATACATATTGATACATTCACTATTTGTTATTGAGTATCACTCACAATACGTATTACTAACATTTATACTGATTATATTGATTATAAATTTATATACATTATTTAGGAACAATTAACAATTCATTTGAAATCATTATGATTATAGATAACTTCGCTTTATACCATTCAGATTTGATTAATTAATCTAACATCATCATGTGTCTATAAAAGGCTCGTTATAACATCTTTAGCAATTTATTGCTGCACATTCGATCGAACTTTTCGCATCATAAATGTCCTTTCTATTGAAATTTTCATTAACACTGGTTATACACATTAATTAATGTCATTAGATTGTCACATCGTGACTTAAGAACTCCCTGTACAAAAATCTTTAAATTACACGCTAATAAGTTATACATCATATCGTTTAGCTAGTTGGACCGGTTTTCGCGGGACATTCACCCTATGTGTTGGTCCGTCTTCCATAGTCCAACTAATTGTTGATGCAACTTTCGCTTTCCTGTGAGACTTGCACTTTCGTTTCATAGTACTTCTTCAGCAAACGTACGTTAAAATTTCCTCTCACTTTGCCACTGCTATCGCACTCAGTGAGCTCGTATGTTGCGTCACCAAGGACCCGATTAACCTTGTATGGTCCAGTGTATAACTCGAAAAACTTGTCGATCCTTTTCATTGCGGCGTCAGATTGGTGGTAGCTCCTTAACAGCACCTTATCGCCGATTGCAAATTTAGTAATATTCTTACCATCATTGATGCGTTTAGCATACTTCTCTCTTTTTTCCTTTATTTTTACAAATACGTTGATATTTGAACTGTATTTACTGTTGATGACATCTTTGTCCAGCCACTTCTCCCATGCGCGGGTCGGCTTCTTTCCTAATTGCGCCTCGTGGGGGGTTATTTCTATTGTTTCGTGGTATGTTTCATTGATACATGTCTCAATCAATCCGACGTATCTTGACCACTTACTGTGCTGGTCGTGTACCAAGATCCTGAATAGATTTCCAAGTTGGCGGTTAATCCTTTCTGCTAAGTTCGCGCGAGGATTCCTTATCGCCGTATATCTTGGTTGTATTCCCAGCTCCTCGAGACCTTTAATCCATTTTTCCGCGGTAAACTGCGTGCCGTTATCGGTTAAAATGACTTTCGGTCATCCAAACTTCGCACAGTAGTCGTTGATTCGTCGTAATGTCGTGGTGGTTGTCGCTCTTCTTAATGTGAATAACTTGACAAACTTTGTGAAGTTGTCCACCATGACAAGTAAGTATTTGACGCCTCCAGTACCAGTTGGTAGAGGCCCGTAGTAATCGACGCTCACGATGTCACCTCTAGCTGATGGTATCATAGCCTTTGTTCCGCCAAACAGCATCCTGTTGTTCGTATCCTTGTACCTTTGACATGAGTCACAAGTTTGGATATATGCTTTCACTTTCTTGAACAAGCTGTCAATCATGAAGTGCTCCTGTAACATTTTTATACACCTTTTCGGGCCTAGGTGTCCGTACATTTGGTGTATCTCTACAATTAGGTCCTTCGACACCCTGTCAGGAATGTATAGTTTCCATTCGCCACGTTGTCGTCGGTACAACTTATTGTTAACAGTTTTATAAAATTTGCTTAATTTATTATCTACATCGTCATTCTTAATCTTATCTATAAGTGTTCCGAGTTTGGCATCTTCATTCTGGTATTTGCCGATATCTCTAATTATTTTACCTATTTGTTGACTCATTTTAATAACTAGGTGATTAATCAAATACTCGTGCGTTTCCTCGTTTGTCTCCTGTTGTTCCGCGTCAGCCGGGTATCTACTCAGTATGTCCGCAACTACATTATCCTTTCCTTTACAGTGGATAATGTCGAAATTGTATTCCTGTATGGCGAGAATCCATCTTGTAATTCTCGAGTTGTTTAAGTGGCACTTGTGCATGAATGTTAATGCTTTATTGTCCGTGATTATCGTTAGGGGCTGGCCAAGTATGTACATTCGAAACTTATCCAGACATCTAACGATACTTAGGAGCTCTTTCTCCGTCGTGAAATAATTGCGTTCTGCGCCCTTAAATGTCTTGCTTGTAAAAGCGATCACGCCAATTTCTCCTTCTTCATCGATCTGGTAAAGCTGGCCACCATACGCAAAATTACTAACGTCACACTGAATATAGTACCTTTGGTTCGGCCGTGGGAACCGTAGAGTTACTGTGTTTATAAATAAATTCTTGACTCTCTGGAAACACTCGTCCACTTCTCTTGTCCATGAAAACTTTCGTCCACCTTTCAGTAGTTCGTGTAAAGGTTGCGTTGTTTCCGCGTATTTACTCGTGAATCTATTGTAAAAATTGGTGAGACCAAGGAAACCTTTGAGTTGTTTTGTATTCTTCGGTGCTGGGAAATCCATAATTGCCTTTACCTTGTCATCGGTTGCTTGTATCCCTTTTGTTGTAAGGCGATAACCAAGGAATGAGATTTCTCGTCTGAAGAATTGTGACTTGGTGAGGTTGACAGTGATATTTGCCTTATTGAGGTTGTTTAGCAATGTTTCTAAATGATTTAAGTGTGTTTGTATATTATTGGAGTAACACAAGCAGTCGTCCACGTAGATGATCGTGTTCTTCTTGACTTCCTCCTCGAGAGCCACATCCAATCCACGTGTCAACGCCGCAGAGCTGGTGCTAAGTCCAAATGGTGTCACTGTGAATCGGTAGCACCTCCCTTCATGCATAAACGCAGTGAAATCCCTACATTCTTGTTTTAATGGGACTTGCCAGAAGCTACTGGATAAATCGACTGTCGACAAGTACTGCATATCACCACATCTAGCCAATATCTCATTTACTGGGGACACTCCTTCGTAATCGGGTACGGTCACGCTGTTCACTTTCCTTGCATCAAGGCACAGGTGAACCCTCCCATCCTTCTTGATTACTGTCACGATTGGATTGACGTACGGGCTGGCGCAACGTTCGATTACTCCATATCGTAACATCCGGTTAATCTCCTCGTTCACCTTGTCTCTGTAAGCAAGCGGCACAGGCCACCCTCGTTGAAAGTAAGGTGTCCTGTCCGTAACGTGAAACTCATGCATGTAACCCTCAATTCTTCCCGGGCACTCCCTAAAAACATTCCGGTTCCTTACCAAAATCTCCTTCAGGCGTTGCAGTATTCCTTCATCCACGCAGTCTATGCTCCCAATCTTTTCATCGATGCATCGCAGTACTTCCTCTTCTTCTTCACTGGTTATCACGTCAATGTTCATGATTGGTATAATGTGCTCCTCTTCATCGGTGTCGCTTTTTAAACTAATTACTTTGTTTCCGATGTCGATGCGACACCCAACTTCTTGTAGAAAACTAATTCCTAGTATGCACGGTTTCACTAATTCTGGGATTATCAAAAACACACATTCATATCGGGTACTATCAATCTCAATGTCACACAATATTTGTCTCTTAACTAATTTGGATTTATTTCCTACAGCACTTATTATAAATGTATTCGTTACGGGTAGGTGTCTCATATGGTCCTATACTCTTCTTATGATTATTAAACCACGTCTCCGATAATCCGTTGACGAGGCATCCGGTATCAAGCAAAGCTTGTAGAATTATATCATTATTAAATTTAACAGTAATTTCGGGACATTTCAATACTTGTTTATTAATAATCTCGTCGTCCTCTTGTAGTAGGTCCTTTCGTAAATCCGGTAGTAATATATTTACATTCTCACTCGGGAGTAAGTCGCTTAAAAATTCTATCTTATTCTCTAGTTTGACATTTTTTTTTTTTTTTTTTTGTCGCTGTTACCGCTCGCCCTTGGGGTGGTGTCATTGACCGTTCTACTAGGGCCCGCTTCTGCTGCCATAAACTGCACCGTATTGACGTATTGCTTGTTGTCAAAACAACCCCTCGGCGGTCGGTCGCTTTCACTTTTGTTATATTGTCTCTCCCTCTCTCTCGGGTTGTTTTTTCCCTCGTTGTAGGGTCTATAATGTGGCCCTCGATCGTTCTCTCCGCTTGACTGTATACTCGTAAATTCCGTAATCAATGCTTCAAAATTCGGTATACTTGTGATACCACGTGTGACCACGGCGAGCTGCAAATCCTTTCCAAAGTGACGGGCTAATTTTCGTATCAGCTGGGTATCGGTCAATGCTGGTGACAGTTGCCGACTTTCCAGTAATATTCTTTCTACATACTGGACGGCTGTGATTGGTCCATTCCACTCATATCTGCCGTACTCAAGATTGTCGCGTATATTGTCCTGGCGTTCTTGACCCCAGTACGTCAAGGTGAAGGCTTCTTTAAACTCTTCGTACGTGGAGATTTGATTCCGTATGACACGCCACCATATTCCAGCGTCCATCTCCAAGTGTCTCCCGATCCATTTAATGTCATTGTTGTTGTAGTACTGTTCTTGGATCTCTGACAATTCCTTCAGGAACTCCATTGGGAACCTGTCAGTGCCGTTGTACTTTAATTCCGTATGTGTGTGTCCGTTAATCCTACTGATTATCCCCGACTCACCTTCAATTAGCTGATGCTGTAGTCGTTCTATCTGGGACTTTAATTCGTTGATACGAGTGGTTTTCTCTCTGGTGCTCTCATCCAGTTTTAGTTCCGCCGACTTCTGTCTCCCATCTACCTCATTGATCTTCTGCTGTATCGTGCTGTTTACGTCTCCCTGTTCCTGTTGTAATTGTCTTACTGTTTGGAATAGTTCGACTCTCAATTCCTCCTGCTTCTTATGATTTTCTTTTGCGTGTGTTTCTACCTTGTTGTGGATCTTTTTGATGCTTGTTTGAGTATTTTGGGCAACACTCTTTAGTTCCTGTCGGTCTAATTCTCTAGTTTCTCGTACCTCTTCGAATTTCTTGTCGGTGTCGTCCTTTAACTCTTTTATGATCTCGTTCTGCTGCTTCTGAACCTCGTCTATCTTCTTGTCACAATTATTTATGTATTCACGCATCTCTGAGCGTATTTGTGTAAAATTTTCATTCTGCTTCTCGAACTTTTCATTAATTTCTTCCTTTTGCTTTTCAAACTTTTCTTCTAGTTTGTCGAACTTCTTATTCTGCTCTATAAAATTTTCCTTCTGTTCTCTTCTAATCTCTATAAAATTTTCATCCTGCTTCTCAAATTTCCTACTCATAAAGTCCATTAATGCGCGCAACGTCACCTCTTCCTGCGGTTGTTGTTGGGGCTCCTGTCCCCGCGCTCTGACATCTGACGTCTCCTCGGTCATTTGTGAATAAGTTGGTGATTCCTCTCGTTCGACATCAGGTACTCCCTGTTGGTTATTAATATCGAAATTCATCGAATCGGTACTACTGGTTGTCATTTTTGCAGCCTTACTCCGCGTTAACATTCAGTCCAACTAGCTTCACACTAATAATATTTGTTCTTACAACTAACATGAAATATTAATATATACGCTTAATCCTATCTACTGCCTGCTCTTTGCCGTGCGATGGGCGCCAAATACAAAGACTAATGCTTGGGGATTAATTATGCCAACAATAATTAATTATGTAATTGTACTAATTTGCAAAATGAGATCGTGTAATCACTCAATTAGGTTACTCATATCAACTGATTGAAGCTAAGTGACACGTTAGTTCTTTTATGTTAGCATAATTACTGCATAGAGACTCTAATTATTGTATAAATTAATAAAACTACTATAAATCATTCAAGTGCCATTACTTTCTTGTTCTGAGGTAACTTTGACAATAATGAACGCATATATTCTGGATAAAATAAACACTTATTTATTAACATCATATCATTAAATAAAGAGACTTCAATATATAAAATATGGATGATTCCCTGTAAATACATTCATAAAAAAGAACACATGTATATATATCAAATTACAATGCGAATCCAATACGTTGTTTGCTGGAAAACATACACATACATATATAATACAATCGATATATAGAAAAACACAAATAGTCAAACAATAAATCTTATACTAATGCGTTCACTGCTGCCTCAGATGAATAGCGTTAATTATATTTATCATATTTAATTTAAATACTCAAGGGGTGTTTCTCGAAAAGAGACAGGTCAGTAGAGTTCTTATGATAAGAATAGCATAAAGATTACTTGTAAATCGATTTATCCGATATTTCCATCGGAGTAACTCCTTCTCGTTGGTGGTCCATATGTGGGAAGCTGCGTAGCTGTGATGTCACTAACACTCAACACACGCGGAACAGATTCACTCGCGCCGTGTGTGTTTTCTGTTGATTCGGCTGTTACTGTTCGAGTTTATAAAATCATGTGTCGTGTGGGTAAGTTCATCATTAACTATGGTGTATATATCTGTCTGTCTATTGTTGAACTTCTTGTGTGTACATTAATGTATAGTGTCTTTGATACCGTGGTGTAATTGTTCCAAATTATATTGTATCGCTTCGCCGCACTGTACAACGTTACGATTTTGTTGTCCGGTAATACATTAACAATAGTTCTGCGCGTCGGTTATTGATGAAACTGCGATTGGTTAGTTCAGTTCTGAATTTGAGTATAATAAAGAACTCTAGAGTTATTAAGCACTGGCGTATGTCGCATGATTTAGTCGCTGTAGGTACACTATTACCGGATACGCGCCAATATCGAAATGTCTAAGTCACTTAATTATATACCGCGTAGCAGAGTTTCAAAGTCCCACTGCTGTCCGTATGTTAATCGAACTGTATCAAGACTTAGAAGATTTAGTTCCGTGAAGACTGTTAAAGTATACGATTGAAATATATGATGACTGTCAAAAATGTATTAAGACTGACGGAAAATGTATGAAGACTGACCTCCCGCGTGCCCTGCAAACAGTTTTTATCACGCATTGTTTACCACAATGCAATCTTCTGGAAGACACGCCTCAGGTCGAACATGATAGGACAGAAGGTCTCCTACCCTTATGCCAGACTATCGTACTTCACTTCTCATTCGATGTTCCCGTTGCCATGATGACGACGGTCCTCTCCACCTGTTCTCTGGGTAGACACTGGGTTGTGATTGGGTATCCTGTCTCCCCACAAGTTCGCGTCGAAAGCCTCCGTACTCTTTTCCTGGAACAGGAGCAATTTCTCGGTTGTCGATCAGGTCTTTGTCTAAGCGTACTCTGGACCCTGCTGCAGTTCTCAAGCGAACAATGTGTCGTATTTCGTTATTGTTTCACTATCCTTGACCCTTTTTTCCGAGAGCTATCCTGACGCAGCGTGTCGTCGTTTCCAAAACGGCACTCCTTCTCCCTGTCGTAAATATCAGTTGTCGCCAGTAAGACGTTCCCCCGCTGTGCACAAGTTCAATTCTATTCTTTAGATATCGATGTCAGTTCTCATACAGGGTAAATACCATTGTGTATTTACGCCCTTTTCTTACTACTGGTACACTTCAAATTAACCCGGCAGTGTGTCCGTCACAGTTTCTCTCTAAATTGGTACTTGACATAGTTTCTTTTTATCTTGCATGTTGCAGGCTGTAAATCTCGGTTGAGTCGAGTCTGTCACAGCCAACCTTATTCCCCATTGTAAAGTTATGTGAAGCGTATTCGTATTGTCCGAAGCAAACGTTCACTTGACACTTCGTTACACTGTTCTTTATTTATTGCTCGTGGCCTGTGTAGGGGTGTCTAGCTGTATGTAACGGCTTTTCGATCATACTAAAAATTTTGTTATTTTTGGTTGTTACAAATGTGAGTAATAATGATGACTCTAATAATGAGTTAACAAGTGATAGCAAAATAAAGAGTGATAACAGTGATATAATTAATAACGAAGTGTTAGCGAGTGTTGATGAAATTGAGAGAAAGGGTGATGAAAGGTTAGGTGGGCAAAGGGCAGATTTTCCCCAAGTATATGGTGAAACAGAGTTTTCACAAGTGTTTTATGAGGACAGAGCTTCCTCCAGAGGTTATGTGGAAGACAAGGTGTCTTCGAATAGTCCCTTAATTTTTTGTGGTGTTCTTGGAAGAGCCAAGAAGTGTAGTAAGTTTATGGTGCCCTTTGCGTGGGATGAAGTAGGTCAGAGGTGTTGTGACCGGTGTAATGATAAGAAATATGTTGAGAGAGATAGAATGATAGAGGTATTTAAGTTAAATAGAGGTTATGAGGGGTTAGTTAAGAGATTAGAATTTGAGGGAATAAACTATAGGAAATGCTTACCTTGTGAAATAGATATTGATGATTATTTTGATGATACCGCTGTAGATGATGAACACTTACCTTGTATTGTTACGGATATAGTAGAACAATATGATAAAATAACTTACCTGATGTTGACCAAAAATACTAAGTGTGACTGGACCAAAAATACCAAAGTAAACGGGTTTTATGAGTTAATAGGGGAGAATAATCTGGTGCATTATTCTTGTGAAAGAGGGGATAAATTAATATTAATATTCAAGGGTTATTATATAAATCATAATAACGATAGGAGTGTAGTTAAAGATGATAATTGTTATGTAAAAGTAAGACTCATTTACGACGATGGGGGGGTAAACAAACAAAGTGAATGAACATTTTATTATTTTAGTTCATGGTAATGACTTGGCTAAATTAGGTAATGAGGTGTGGTAAACAGAAAAATAATTACAAAAAATTGTAAATAAATTTATAGTGAGATTAATTGTGTTTGCAGAATAGGTTATGTGGTACTTTGAAGTTCATATAAACAATGTGTGTATGTAACAGAAATTGATTTTAATAATAATAATAGTTTGCCAGACTAAATAGGTAACAAGAATAATTGTGAAGTTTATAACGCAAATGAAATTAGCTGATTTGGAATTGTTTTGACTATTGGAATTAAAATAACTTAGTGTTTTTATAACTGATTGAATTAAAATAAATTGTAGATGAATTAATTAATTTAAATGTGGTAGAAATGAATGTTGCTAATGAATTTAAATGATTTTATATAATTTGAACTTGATAATAAAGAGCAAATGAATAAATGTAAATGTGTTTAGTTGTGGAGTCATATGATTGTTATAATGTTTCAGAAGGTACATATGGTTGTACGTGATATTTGTGGTGATGAATGTTTATATTTTGAGATTATGACAGTGGTTATGTGTTCATTTGATGGAGTGACTGACCATATGTAAGTATGAATGTTACAATGAATTGAAGTAAAGTAAAATGTTTTAATAATAAATGTTAAATGAGTGTAAAAGGTTAAAGTAGGTGATTAAATTAATTTGAGGTAGTTATGAATTTTCTAGTGTAATTTTCAATGATCATATTAATGTAAAAATGTAAAATGTTGTATTAGATGGATTTGGGGTGATAATTATTTCAATAAGGCATTTAAGTCAGTCAGAGTTAACTTTAATGGGTGTTAGACAAATAAGAAATTTTGGAATAAAAATAATACAGAAACGGGTTAGTAGTAGGGACACAGTAGTGGGAGCGCATGTATGTAGAGAAAGTGAGAGTGATGTAAATGGAGAGTAAATAGGTGGTGGTAAAATTTTGTAGTGAGGGTGGTGTGGTAAGGAGTCCTCAACGCAAGGCGTTGTGGCGGGAGGTGAATAGTTTTAAATGAGGTTTGGCGGAGTTACCTGGAAAGGGCCAGGAATTAATAAGGGAATGAGTATACGCGAAGGGAACACACATCCTAGGTACAAAGAGGGTATCAGATATTTTGTAATAAGAGGAGAATGATTTAAGGTGAGCTAGAGAATTTAATGGAGGTAAATATTTTTGAGAGATTGGTGTCACCCTATGCAAATCTGTTAATGGTGGTTAGAAGGAAGAAGGGGGGTAAGGCTATATCTAAATGCCCATTCAATAAATCAAATCGTTGTGCATGACTGAAAATCACTCAAACCAATTGATAATGAAAATGTAAACAGAAATTCATAGTTAAAATGTAATAATAAATGAAATGTGATGTAAAATGAATGTTGATAATAAATTTGAATTTTTGGAGAATCTAATTGTATAAGAAGTGGTAAAAAATTTAAGTTTTAATGAATGTTTGGAAATTTTATTCAGATGTAACCGAGATGCTTATTTTAATGTAATGAAGTTTATGTTCATTGTGAGTGTTTACTATGTTTATTAGATTATGTTAGTGTGAATGGAATAAGTATAGTTATAAGATAGGCTATTGCAGTAACGGCATGTTGTTACTGTAGATAGCGATAAGGGTTGATGAGTAACATCGATGCATGTTACCATCATCGGAGGCCTAAATAGGGCGTAACATACACTGTACACCAACATTATATAATATTATATTATATATCAATTACTATGGTACAGTGTATAAAAATGATGATTTGTGAAGAACATGCTAATGACAAGATTTCCCCACATTTCGGGCGATTACTGTTTCACCAGCGCTAATCGTGGTTTTGGACGACAACCAGCTGTGGGCAGAAATTGTAAACCTGACCATGGTTGGTTGCCTGTGAAATTGGTTTGAATTTGAAATTAACGGGGGGGGTGACTCAAGGGGAAATGCCCGGAACTATGGAACAGCGGCTATCACCCGTTCGCGTGGGGACAAATAAAAGGGTGATAGACCCGTTTTAAGGTTGTGACTATATAATCAGTTATTATTATATCTGAACTTTAAATGTAACGTCGAAGCAAGAACAGGAGATGACAAAATTCCTCCTTAACTTCAGTTCTTGTGGAGACAACTGGGTGCTTCAGTCCAGGGGGGGCCATAGTGTGTGTGGAAGGAGGTTACTAGGGGTAGTAACGCATTAATGAATATTAAGATGAATTATGTTGAGGATCGGATGAGATAATTAAATGATTTTATTTTGAGTTAAGAAATATTATGACAATGGAAGATGATTGACATTTTCAAGTAGATAATTTGTTCGGAAGTAGTTGATTTAAATATGTTTTGTTCTATACGAGAAGTTTATAAATGAATTTACTTGTTTGAAAGATTAATTCCAGGAGGGAAGGTATTTATAATATTGGAATGGGAAATGGTGTGTAATTATATGTGTTTTATTATGTGGTACTATGTTAGAGTGTAGGAATTATAAACATGTATTGTGTATTTTACATTGTATAAGTTTGTGTATTTGTATCAGTGGTATTTAGGATGACTGAAGTAAGGTCATTCACCTGGGAATGAGACATCAGCTGATGACTGGTGTTAGAGATGTAGTGTGTTTTTTGTAAATGACTCATAAATTCTTTTGTTAATTAATTTAATTAAATAATTGAATAATTTTTTTTTATTGTCAAAATAGATATTTTTTGAAATTAAAATTTTTTTTTGAAAAAAAAATCTGTTCTTTGCAGTAAAGATGTTATTTTATTTTTTGATGTTCGTCATAGGTTGATAATGTATCAGCTGATAAATGATGTTTATGTTATCTGTTATAACCAGGTGTAATTGTATTTGAATAGATGATAGAAATAAGTGTTCGTTTTATAATGATTGTTAACATATAGTTAAGGAAATTTAAATTCAAGTTAAAATATTTTGAAGTTTGAAATTGAAATGAGTAATTAAAAGGTAATGAAGTCAGTTTAAATAATTTGTTTTGATTTGAAATAATAATGTCGAGCAAGAAATTAAAGGTTGAGAAATGGGAGGGAATTTTATACAAAAGCTCTCAGAAGAAAATAAGGTTGGTAGAGACGAAGCGGTGAAGCAAAATAAGTCGCTACAATCACTTCATGATGAGAAAAAAAAATTTATACTGCCGTTCATGACCAGGCTAAACAAAGTAAACAACTTTTAGAGTCAACCGAAAAACGTATAGGCGAAAAGGTAGAAATAATTCGCAGCAATATTGAAACCGCTTTAGAAGCGAACAATTCTCGCATCAGTGAATGTGAAGCTAAAATCACTGGAATAGAGGAAAGAGTAGTTCAACACACATCTACTGTGAGTGAGCTCGTAACTGAACAAGATCAGCAGATACAAGAATTGAAACAACAGCTGACCCGACTCCAGAATACCTCGACAACGGCGAACCAGACCACGTTCATCTATAGAACTTTAGAAGAAAACAATTCACAGTTGAAATTCTTCGGCAGGGAATCCGAAAATCCGCTTCTCTTCCTGAATAATTGCCAGCGAGAAATGGACACAATAGGCGACACCCTGAGTGAGATGGATAAAATAAACTATGTAGTCAGGAGATTAAAGGGTACTGCAGCTGAGTGGTTCACGGTAGTACAAGATAAAATAGTTACATATCAAGATCTGGTACAACATTTTAGGGCGAGATACTGGAACAGCGAAATACAGCGAAAAATACGCGTACAGCTGGAGTTTGGTAGGTATTCCAGTTTAAAAGGGTCGAAAGAAAATTATTTAATCCAACTTATATCTCGTGCGAAATATCTTGAACCAGAATTTACAAAGTCAGATAGTTAATAAATTACCTCATCATTTCGGACGAGGTATTCAAATCGCCGTAATTACACAAGGTCTTAAGTCATTGGAGGAACTACTCCTATTGTTAACAAAATGGGATAATGTTGACAGTCAAAGTAATAGTAATAATAATAGTGAACCGGCTCGTAAACAATTTCAGCCACAACAAAAACAACATAAACAACCACAACAATTTAAAAATAAACCTAATTTCCAAAAGTTCAATCAAAGAAATGTATCGGCAATTACCGAAGCAAGTACCAGCGAAGAGCAAACAAAAAACGAGTAGGGTTGCACGGCATGAGTCCGTGCGATGAATTGAAAAATATAAATAAAATTACAAATAAAACATACCATAACGAACAGCAGTGTCAAAAATCTTATGTAAACGATAATAGTAGTGAGAAAATATACATTGCTTCAGGCATATATCCTGTAGACGTTAGAGATGAATTAATATATAACAATTGGGTTGATGATGATGTGGAAAATGTTAGAAATAAGAATGATAATGAGGTTGTTGTGAGAGCGAAAATTAATGGATGTGTCGGAAATGTATTATTTGATACTGGTGCGCAAATTTCTCTAATCAGCGAAAAATTCATTAACAAACATAAACACCAATTAAAAAAAACACCGATCTTACCTGTCAACAATACATTTGTCACAACAGCCATAGGTGATTCACAAACTATTAATAAGCAAGCACTCATCATAATAAATTCACAAGGGATGAAAATGGAAATACCTGTTCTTATAGTCAAAAATCTAGTGTACGACGTTATAGTAGGCACGGACACATTAAGAAACATACACGCTACAATTGATTTTACTAATAAAACGCTTGAATGCTCCGTTAAAAAGTCAAAACATAAAATTAAGTGGGGTTATTCCCTTAGTCAGGGAAGTGAATGTGACAATGCAGCTGACCGATATAGTCCCGTCGACTTACAGAAGCCAGCTGTTAATCGCTTAGATAAGATAGCAGCTAAGGGTGGTGCGCCTGATAAGGAGATAACGGATGGTCAACGAAAGCATTTAAATAATCTTTTAAATAAATATGAATCAATTTTCAACACACAGCACACAATTACCAACGTTTATGAACATAAAATACAAGTTAGCGACGAGAATAAATGTATAAGAAAAACATATCCGATCCCATTACATTATCAGCAACAGGTTGAAGGCGAAATAAATAAGATGTTAGAAAATAATATTATTGAACGGGCAGATAGTAATTTTTTAAACCCTATGGTGGTCGTTAAGAAAAAAAATAACGATATATGCATCTGCTTAGATATGCGAATTCTTAATAATATAACACAAAAATGTTACGATTGTGCTCCCAACGCAGAAAATTTGTTTGTAAAATGTCAAGGAGTAAAATACATGTCGCATCTTGACCTAAAAAGTGGGTTTTGGCAGATTCCTTTAGCCAAAGAATGTCGGAAATTCACAGCCTTTTTATATAAAAATAAATGTTACCAGTTTAAGGTAGTACCTTTTGGTTTGGTTACCAGCCTTGCTGCTATGGTTAAGTGTCTTGAATTGGCATTAGGGCCTGAGGTCGACGATTTTGTGAGTGTGTTTGTTGACGACATACTTATTATATCGAAGTCGTTCGAGGAACATATGCAGCACCTGGATATCGTTTTCCGCAAGTTACGGGATGCGAACCTTGCGCTCAACTTAGAAAAATGCGAATTTGGAAAGTCACAAATAAAGTTCCTCGGGCATATTACTTCTGCAGATGGTGTTAGTACTGACCCAGAGAAAATTCAGGCCATTACGGAATTTCCAAATCCAACGAAAGCGAAAGATATCAGAGCGTTCCTTGGATTGACTGGATATTTTCGCCGTTTCACACCGGGATATTCAAAAACCATAGAACCGTTGCTGGAATTGTTAAGGAAGAACACCAAATGGAGATGGGAAGAGCGACATGAGGGAGCTTTCAATGCTACAAAAGAATTATACAGCAAGAACTCACACGTGTTCCACCCGGAAAAAGAAGGAACGTATGTACTCAACTGTGATGCTTCAGACTACGCGATCGGTGGTGTGTTATATCAACGAAATAATAAAGGACAACATAAGGTGATTGCACATGTAAGTAGATCTTTAAAAGGTGCCGAAAGAAATTATTTTACGTCTGAAAAAGAGATTCTTGCAATTGTGTATTGTATCAGTAAACTTAGATATTACCTGGTGGGTCAACACTTTGAAATTCTCTCAGATAATCAGGCTTTATTTTTCATGCTTAATTGTAAACTGGCCAATGCGCGGATATCGCGTTGGATCATGGCGATCCAAGAATATGATTTCAGCATCAAATATTGTAAAGCCAGTGAGAATAAAACTGCTGATACTCTGAGTAGATATCCACCCATCATCGAAGAACAGTACTCCGCGACCAGGAGTGAAATTCAAATTCTAGCAGTCAAGTATACAGTACCAGATGACTTAAAGAATAGGTTGAAATTGGTAAATCTTGAACAACAAAAGGACGCAAAATTAAGAAAAATTAGCGAAGAAATACAAAGGCAAGACAACCCGAAGTACAAAATCGACAGGGATGTACTGTATAAAATAATCGACGGACAATGGAAGATTATGGTTCCTGATGATCTCGTAGAAGATTTAACGTGGGCTTGTCATGAAAGTCTTGCTCATCCTGGAGCTTATAAATGTTATTTGGCGATGAGAGAAGACTTCGTATGGTTGAACATGGCAAGGAAAGTTAAGTTTATTTTGCGGACATGTCACACATGCCAAACAGCTAAAGACCCAAATCAACACACCTATGTGGAGATGGGTAACATCATTACCAAGAATAAGAATGATCTACTGTGTATCGATTTTTTAGGTCCGCTACCACGTGCTGCAAGGGGTATGAAGAACCTGGTTGTTTGCACAGATGCATTTTCTAAGAACGTTAAGTTTATATGCAATTGGACGACCTACCACGATGGCAGTATTAAATGTTGTATTAAATAAATACATTCCGAAATAAGGTCCAGTGAAGAAAATTCTATCTGACCAGGGTAAGCAATTCACCAACAAGAAATGGCAGTCCGAATTAGAGAAGCACAATATACAGGCAGTGTTGACAGCAATACGGAGACCGCAAGGTAACCTCGCCGAAAGGGTCAACAGGGAGCTAGGGCGTCTGTTTCGCACTTATTGTAATACCAACCAGAGTAGGTGGCCGGATTATCTCGAGTTTTTCGAGGCGTCCATCAACGGGAATTACAATGACACGACAGGGTTTACACCTAACGAACTACAAACCGGAGAAAGGCCAAAACGTGTCTGGGATGGGTGCATCAGGAGGATTGCAACGCAGAATTTGCTTATTCCAAATTTGGTTAAAAAGATAGAAGCAAGGAGACACATTAAAAAGTGTGCCGAAGAACGGACGGAGAAATGTAATGCGGATCACAAACTGGTAACATTCAAAACTGGCGAGAAGGTACTCTTGCGTGCGTTAAATGTTGGCCACAGGGAAGATAAGAGGGCAGCAAAATTCTTCAGATTATACAACGGTCCATATATTTTATCGGAACAAGTGGGTAAAAATACATACATTGTCACTAACCCAAATACAAACAGGGTGATAGGGAAGTTCCATGCATCATCTTTAAGAAAATATTACATTAAGGATAATTGAATCTAATATGCCAGGATATAGGATTAGGTGTGTTATGCAATTGTATAAAAATATGTGCAGAGATAATAATTGTGATAATGTTGGAAAAAAATGCTTTGAGTGAACTGAATATACATAAAAGATAACAAAATGACGTCAGACATGGACATTAGGGTGGAATGAAAATGGCCTTTTTTTAATTTTTTTTTTTTTTAGTTTTGTAATAGTGGGGGGAAAAAGTTGCCTTTTAGGTTCAAAAAGAAGAAGAAGAAAAATTGGTTGCTATACTACAACATCTTGAGGTGCCGCAAAGAGCTTAAAGTTTGTAAAAAAATTAAAAAAATTGAAAAATTATAAACTTATTTTTTATGGTTTCCTCGTACATATAATGTTACAAAAGATAGTTGTAAATACATATATAAGCATTAGAATTAGAAAAAATTATTAATTACAAAATATAATAATAATAAAAAAATATTTTTTAATGTCAAAAAGTTTGTATTTTTGCTAATTTTGAAACTTTTGCGAACATTTTGGTTGTTACAAATAGTAGTAAATAAGGTTGAAATAAAAGCTTGTCAAATCAATTATATATTTTTTTTATTAGAGCACACGTAAAAAAATATCATAATACACTTTTAAAGACATTGAAAGTTCATTTTTTATGATTTAAAAACCCTTAATAATTACAAATGTTACAGCTGCAAAATGTTTGTTTCTACTTCATTGACACATTAAACTGTTTTTTTGTATCAAATTTTGGCATGTTCTCACGTGAGTCAATTTTTGCTCTTATATATCCTTCTCTTGCGATTGAACCACAGACATTTTGAGCCGATTCGGTCACCAGTTTCACAGCTCTTTCTACTGCTTGCGTGTGACAAGGAAGCCGGGGAAAGTCGATAAGCGGGTCCACTTTACTATTTGGTTGAGCTTCAGATGTCTTCCATATAAAGTCTTTGAGAGAGTCAATGGAAACATGTTTTACCAAGGGGGGTTCAGTTACGTCATTTTCAGCCCATGAGATCATGTCGATGTAATCCTTTGCGTCAAAGTTTATCTTTGGAACTTTAAACTTCCTGACTCCGCCTCTACTTTCTGTTCTTGCTTTTAAAACACGTCGTAAACCAAGTTCTCTTACATTTTTGTGCTCATCACATAGCATGGACAAAAGGAGATTTTCTGCAGCAGCAAAGTACCCATTTCTTTGATTAACCGGGTCTAGAACGTTCTTGAAATCATCAGAGAGATAGCGTGAATACGAGATAAGCTTAAACAGATGTTTGGAACCATAAGTACATGAAGGTTTTAACTTAATGTTAAACCACACAGGTGCATACACTTTCACAATGTACTCAGCCAGAGTCTTAAGGTTTTCAGTTGGATTTTCAGTTGCCACATACAATCTAAGTATACGGTTTGCTAATGTAAGCCACCTGGAGTGAGCAAGTTTTCCAGGGTTTCTTAAAGATAAATCTAGTGAGCAATTTCCACTTGAGACAGCGATACACATATCCAATAAATACTTCTGATCTGTACTTAAATCATTTATGTTCTCCAAAAGAGAAAGGTTATTTTCAATTGTCAAAAAAGTAACCACAGGAAGATTAGCACAGTTTTCCAGCTGCTGACCTATTTCGCCTTTAAACTCATTGGGTCCCTTCGTTTTACCATCTAAATGACAAAAAAGATGTCGCAAAGGTAGCTCATTTCCATGGAACAAACAAACTAACCATTGTAAAGGTCTTCCTATTTCATTTTCCATCAAAGAAATCACACAATTATTATGTCCAGTGTTTACAACGGTTCCATCACACCCAATTGCAGTAAAGTTCAAAAGTTGTTCGTTGTGTTCTCTATCTTCAAGAAACTCCAGTATACTGTCTGCTATGTCTTTTCCAGTGCCAGATTTAGGTGTTACGTGGCCTAAAAACTTTGAGTTTGGTTCCTCTATTAGTGAAACGTGCTCTTCTGAAATAACTTTTTTGTACAACTTAATTCCTTTCTTTTCTTGAACAATTGTTTTGTCTCTTCTTCCATCAAAAAACAATCCTCTATAAAATAATCCTCTATTCATATTAAAACGCCTATTTGAAACTTTTTATTGCATAATCGAGACACGTAAAATTCTTTGAAAAAGTTACAAAAAGTGTGTTTTTATAAAACTTTACCGCTCTTGCGGCACCTCAAGACATAACCCAAAAAGTTAAAAAAAAATTGTATGTCTTTTTTTATATAAAAACTGCTTTTTTGACAGTATTTAAAATAAAAAAAAAATTACAAATTAAAAATCCAAACTTGATTTTTTCGTCCCACCCTAATGGACATCCTTATCAGTGTTCAGGAATGTTTGGTGATAGCAGCCATGTGCGGTTGTTTGTTTACAATTAGGGCTGTCAAAGTGACAGTTGGGGAAATGTTGTTTGATAGAAGATACTCAGTTATTTTGATTTTTGAAGTTATTATGTTATTATTTAGATGATTACGATTATTGGGAAGAAGTTATGTCAATTTAGGTTAAAAAAAAATTTGTATTCCATATAAAAAATTTTTTTTACACGTGGAGGGGTTAATCCTGCAACAGAACACAGGATGATAAGATATGCTGTTTATATCAGAGTACATGAATGACGAGCATTTTCTTGTTTAAATTTGTTTTGTGTAATATTTTGTCTTTTAGTCATGTTTTGTATTTAAAAATTGATAAGCATATAGGTTACACCAAACTCTTCATAAAAAGATGTACTATATTGTCATGTATTTTTTGTATGAATTGGTGTGCGTGTGCGGGTGTGATAATCTGCGATCACTATAGCGGCAGTGGTAGTTAACCGATTTACATGAAAATCTGACAAGGAATTATTAAAGTAAATAGCTTCGATTTGTGTATACTCTGAGGTTTGTAACTATTTTAGAAATATGGTTTTTTAAGTAAAGCAAAACTCAAGTGTAACTCTTATCAATGATAGGGTAATAAAAATTGTAGATAATTTCCATGCAGGACTATGCAAAATTATACAAAGTTTTTCATGAAATTTGTGTATCTGGTCGTTCCATCAATCATGTGACTTGGGCTTGGCCTATCAAAATACACCAAATTCAGTGAGATTCATACGTTGCAGAGATAGGATGGACACAGTCTGTCTGTCGACGTTGCTAGGGGAAGTTGTGCCCAGTGAAGAGAGTTGTTCTCTTATAAACGTAGAAATATCTTATATAAAATAAACTATAAACCTTGAAATTCTTAACGAAGTTTTGCAATAAGAACTGAGAGGGTAAATAATTAGATAAAATTTAAAATATAATACAGTGCTGTTTCGTGTAAGTTAAGATATCCGCTTAGGGAACTTAAAGACATTACAAGATATCGTTGGAAGGTGTACATTAAACGCACCGCATTAGTAAATACCCAGTTAAATCCTGAGATTAAGAAATTATAAAATATAAATTAATAATAAGCTGAATGAATGAAATTCATAATCATTATGAGTGAACAATTTATCAAGAAACTAATCAATGTTAGCAGTCAAACATAACTACGAGACTCTGTGAAATATCGCCGCTGGAGCCACTTGCTGTAGAAGAGGACGACGAGACGAAGAGGACGCCAGGACGAAGAGGACACCAGGAAGGAGTGAACCTGTAGAAGAGGACGAAGAGGACATCAGGAAGGAGTGAACCTGTAGAAGAGGACGACGAGACGAAGAGGACGCCAGGATGAAAAGGACATCAGGAAGGAGGGACAGGAAGAAGAGGACGCCAAGACGGGACCGACGAGACGAGAGGAGGACGTTGCAGCAAACAAGTAAAATCGATTTATATTATCGAACAATACAAACAATTAAATATATTATCAATACATGACAATTTAAAATCTATATATATAAAAGAGAAATACCACTGACTCACTGACTGACTCACTGACTGACTCACTGATTCATCACGAAATCTCCGAAACTATTAACACCTAGAAACTTGAAATTTGGCATGTAGGTTCCTTATGTGATGTAGGTATCCGCAAGGAAGGGATTTTTGGAAATTCGACCTTTAAAGGGGGAAAAGGGGGGGAAGTTTGCCTGACTGACTGACATAGAATCAACGTAGAGCAAAAACTACTGAATGGATATCAATGAAACTTTGAACATAGCTTCATCATAGGTCTTAGGTGCTCACTAAGAAACGGTTTTAAAAACTTTCACTCCTAAGGGGCAAACCCCCCCCCATTGTATGTATGTATCTATGTATGTATGTTCCACATCTCCTCCTAAACCACTGGACCGATTTCAACCAAACTTGGCACAAATATTTTACGCGACAGGAGAACCAACATAGGAGAGGTGCTTTTTTCGATGGGGTCCTTTGGGGGGTTCTTTGGGGTCTTCTACATCTCCTCCTAAATCACTGGTCCAATTTCAACCAACCTTGGCACAAATATTTTACGCAACGGGAGAACCAACATAGGATAGGTGTTTTCTTCGATGGGGTCCTTTGGGGTCTTCCACATCTCCTCCTAAATCACTGGACCGATTTCAACCAACCTTGGCACAAATATTTTACGCAACGGGAGAACCCACATAGGATAGGTGTTTTCTTCGATGGGGTCCTTTGGGGTCTTCCACATCTCCTCCTAAACCACTGGACCGATTTCAACCAAACTTGGCACAAATATTTTACGCAACAGGAGAACCAACATAGGACAGGTGTTTTTTTCGATACGATCCTCTGGGGGGTCCTTTGGGTCTTAAAAAACTATTAGATCTGTTACCATGGCAACCCAATAGAATAGATTCTGGTTACCATAGCATCGGTGGAAGTCTCCCGCGTAGGAAATAGCGCGGGAGTCGTCCGACGGGCCTTCCCCGGAACGATACCTCTGAAACCTTCTGGTTTCACGATATCTCTGAAACCACTGAATGGATATCAATGAAACTTTGAACATAGCTTCACCATAGGTCTTAGGTGCTCACTAAGAAACGGTTTTACAAACTTTCACTCCTAAGGGGCAAAAAACCAAATACTGAAATTTATCACTGTAAGTGGTTGACATCTCAGTTTACTGGAAACCCCGAATACATTTAGTCCTGAGTTTTTAATCATTGTTTTAAATTGAAAAAAACTTCGTTGTTTGCAGGTTCTTATAGTCGAGAAAATTTCAAAGTTCAATTAATTAATATAATATAATTAATTAATCATTAGATGTATGCCCTTTTTTTCTCGGAAACGGCTCTAACGATTTTCTCGAAATAAATAATAAATAGCTGTTGCTATGAATGTAAATAAACAAACTAAGAGTTGAAAATTTGTACAATCTATCTAATCCTATACTATTAAGCGAGCAATAATTGTACAATTACATACAACGTGAAACTCCGTAGCGAAGCACGGGTATTTTGCTAGTACATTATACATCTTTATAAACAATATTGGTATATAATGAATAATTTTTCATCTCCTCCATAATAGACTTGTATCGATTTTTACACACTCACAATATCCTTATTAGAATAATAAAGTTTGATCTGTTGCAATATATTATGTGATGGGTTATTGCGAGAGGGTTGGTGCAGGAATTGGGTGTGTGTTATATGTATTAAGTAAGTGTTTATGTGTAATTTTCAAAAGGGGAAAGATAATATAATACTAATGATGTTATAGCACATGTGCTGAAGTAATTGTCGACAGAGCTAGCAAATTTAACATTAAACATTAAATATCAAATAGCAAATATTAAATAGCAACATCAAATTTCAAATATCAGGTATCACTATCATTCTTTGAGTTGCATTCATTCTTTTTTACAAGCCACTGAATTAAGCAGTCACTCATAAAATTATGGTGTTGTATAATAAATGTATATATGTAATGATGTATTCCAGTCAACTATTTTTTGAATTAAGTGGATTATGGATAGCACTTAGTCTTTGATAATTGTCAATCATTTATCAGTCTGTAATGCAGTAATGCATAATGATTATATATATCTCACACAACACAGTGATGTATAACATAGATATGTATACATATACACGTAACTCAGAATAGTGATGACTATCATAGGTAAGCTAATATATTTCAGTGATTGATATTGTTACATACATTCACATGCTACTTAAGTGCTTGATCCAGGACATGTATATGTATTTCAATATTACTCAGTGGCAATTATTTAATTATACCTTTATTATATTATGTATGAGACTGGACACCAAATAAATTTTGCACTTGTTATTGTTAATAGAGTTTTTCATTTGCAAGTCCTGTCATCCATCCAGTGGACATGTCTGAAATTGTAGCTTGGGTCTAGGCACACTTTAGGCTTCCTCTAGGTTCATTACCTAGTTTTAAATATTATGTATCTCCCTTTTAAAAAAAATAAAATAAAATAAAAAAATTCGTAAAACACTTTATAAAATAAAAGGGGGGTTTTAAATGGTAGATCAGAGCTTGGTTATGATTCAATGGGTTTATATAATCATATGCATTCAGAATATGTAGTAAATGGTATTTCAGCACTTAATTCATTGAATTTTGGAAGTTTTAGAATCTATGGGGACTTGCATTTATTGATGTTAAATAAATTTAGTGTGGCTACAGGCATGTCAGCTGGCGTTAGGACTTGCAAAATATTGTCAAAAAAAAATTTTTTGATCTGAGTCAAAGATATTTAAAGAAGTTAATTGAAATTTTGAACAGTTTAATTAAGTAAATAATCTTGATGGCATGCTATTTTACATGAAATGAATAGAGACAGATTAAATTTAATATGTGTTAGTATTTAAGCATAATTATTTTGTGATAGTGGGTGTAAGGTATTAAGCTGTAAGGGGTTAAATTGCGAGGTTAATGGTATATTGAGCATGAAATTGATTTAATTAATATTATTCCGACATACACTTGGATCTTAGAAAATTTTTGAACATGATCGGGTGCCGTCAGTACTTCTCTGTTTTTGGTTAGGACTTGTTCTGTTGTAGAGTGAACTTGTCTTCATAGCACCCCCGGTTAGGTAGTGACTTGTTTTTTTTTTGCTTATCGAGGGCATTCTATTTTGGGTCACATTAATTTATGAATGCGGTTATGGTCCGACCAGATGTCGTGGTGTTGTAATGTGTTGTTGAATCCTTTTGGAATATTGGAAGTTGGGTCACATTGTGACGCACCAATTTCAATATGAATTAATTATTGAATTTGCTGAACAGCATTGACTGGTACTTATTTAGATGTTATGTGTACTTCTTGTGGATTTGTGTATTGTGAGTTAGATTTGTAGTCTGGTGTTGTTGTGTTCTCTTCTGGGCATTTCGAGTAGCTCTCTCTCTGCCTTCATTATACACCCATCTCGTCGCATCGCTAGCGCACTCTGGGGCCACTCGAAGGAAGTTGAGTACTCGAGTTTTTTCTGTTTTTGTAAGTTATGTTGGTGTTAGGTATTGTGTTAAGATTTATGTTTTATTGTTGTGTATTGTGCATTGTGTAATTCTGGCGGCGGTATGCTATCAGAGATTGCCCCACCCCATTTCAGGGGTTCTCCAGAAATTTCGGTGTTGGATGGAGTAGATGAGGACAAGTTGCTGGTTTTCTTAGACCTTGTCCTGCAGTTGGCAGATTTCCCGGGGGTGTCCGATGGGGAGGTCTTGTCCCTTATATACCCGTATTGCCGGGGTTCATTGGCAGGGCTGGTTACCAACACTCTGCGTCGGGGCGGCAGTGTCGACGCTTTCCATGGGGAAGTGTTGGATTTCTTCATACCCCATCGACGACGTGCCCAGCTGAAGTTTGAGTTATTCTATTGTCTACAGGCCAACGGAGAGGCGTTAGGGGACTTCGTGCACGATATATGGAAAGCTGCCCGGGTATTAAGGTTGGGGTTGCCCGAGACGGAAGTAATACAGGTAATACGAGAAGTGCTGACTCCCCAAGAGAGATCCCGGCCGGTCTTCGCAGATCCTCCACGTTGTTTTGCGGACCTGGACCAGTGGTGTGCGTATGCCAGAAGGGTCCAGGCGAATGACGAGTCCCGTGGAAGAGCTGCTAAAGATGTCCAATACTCAAGTGGTTTGTTAGGAAGAGCTAAAAATGACGAATATGGTGGTTGGTGGAGAACCCAAGAAACGGTAAGAAGAACTGAATATTCCAGAAGTAATGGAGGCTACAAGGGGGTGGCAAGTGAGAAGACGGTAACAAAAGTTACACCAGAGAAAAGAAATAAGGATGAATTTAACAGGGGAAGAAGAAATTATATTAGTAAACCAACATCGGCAAGTAGGGATCCTGTAGCAAGGCGTTATTCCTATTTGGAAAGAAAAGAAACTTTGAACGTTCCAGATGAATCGCATTTAGTGCAATTATGCTAATTATTATTAATTATTAAATTATCCAATCATAAATTAATAAATTGGGTCTAATTAAATTCGTATACTAATTATATGTAATCAAATAGGGTTGTAATTGACATTAATATTTAACACACATATGGAAAGTAAATTATATTTGTCGGATTTGACTCAATATAGTTATCAAATCAAATTGATTTGCATGAGCCTGTTAATCTGACATTTCAATGGTCGATTTGGTTGTGTCCATTGATAACTAGCATAACTCTGAGACTCTTTATGAAATTACTTGGAACGTGATAATTAATTGTCAAGGTTAATTGCAATAATGAACGCAAGATATAAGTATATAGATAATAATTACTTATTTATTATATTGTTGATTAAGTAAATTACTATGTCCTGCAAATACATCATTAAAACACATAATAACAAAATTACAATAATATTCGTTCGTTGTTTCCTGAAAACACAAGACATATGGTACATTCAAATACAACACAATAATATACATATACAAACAATAAGCAATCAAATATATTTTATCCCTAGCTAAATGCGTTCATTATGCTCAGATGAATTACTTTAATATTAACATTATTTGGTTCATGATTTATACAAATTTACAGAAATCTCTCGGGAGTAGCTCTTTGAAAAGATGAGACAGTGCAGTAGTATAAGTATCACTAGGATTTAAGAAACATAAAGGCTTATCTTACAAAAGGGTTTATCCACAAATTCCATCGGCGTAAGATGACATCCGCTGGTGGATTCCTCGTACATCCTAATCACTGTTAATCGAAGAACACTTCACTTCACTTCACTGATTTCCACTCTCGTCATGTATAGTGTGGTGTTGGACTCCCCGCTGGTGTCAAGTGTTTTTTGAGTTCAAGTGTTAAGATGCTAACATCGTCATTAAAATGGTTTACTCTTAGAGTTTGCTGTGTGCGTGTTCATATAGCTAACTATTTCATCTATCTTGGACGTAGTGTATGCGATGTGCGTAATAGTGTTCGTGTTGATTCACTCAGTTCAAATGTTCAATATTGAGAATCACTATGGTGGAATAATGTTTGAACTGTCACTCACTGTTTTACTCTCGGATTGTTACTCACTTGTATTATTATGTTGCGTGTCGGTCGTAGTTTAGAGCCACGTACTCACTGGTATTTAACAATAGTTGTGTCTATTCGCACTGTTGATTACCGGAACTCATATAACTGTCGAACATACCTTTTGTATAATTGCGATTGAATTGAATGTCTAAGTTCACTTAAGACCGCGACTTGGTTACGATTTCACTGAGTTAAAAGTTAAGTACGTCGCATAAACTATTTCAATTACTACTGTTATTACCGCTCCAACTACTACTATTACTGTATTATTCCGTCTTACTACCATAACTACTGTAACTACTGTTACTACTATTACTCGTCTTCTACCGTATTACTGCTATAACTACTGCCTCCGCGTCCTCGCAAACAGTTTTTATCAAACATACTATCCCAGAAGGCAACCTCTATATTTCCACGCCTTGTGCCATTGCTGATAGGTTCCCTAAATTCCTACCACCTTGTAGATTTTGTCATCGGTTTCCCGATTTGTCGTTCGAGTCGTTATTGCTCTCTCCACGAGTTCTTTAGGAAGATGCCCAACGCTGGTTGGTCGCCGACATCCCCGGAATATTCCAGCGACGAACGTTGTGCTGATTCTCAGAAACTAGAGTAATTCTCTTGCCTGTCTATCAACCTTTGTTTCCACGTTGTCGAGGTACTCTGACTTAGCTTTTGTTAGGAGTCTGCAGTGTCTTGGTCAATTGTTCATTTACCCTTCGCTCGTTCCGCCGATTATCAACTCTTCGTTGGTGACATCCCTGGACGAATCCCACGCTTTCTAGTTGTAAATCTAGCTGGATGTCAGGGTTTGTTTTCATGCTGGGCTGTGCGTACCTCCAGTATTCATTGTGTGTCCGTTCTATTGTTTACATATTTGTCGAGATTTCTCTGCACCCTTTGTCACTGGGTGTAACGTTCTTATGTGTGCTTGTTACAATTCACCCCCACAGCATGTGTTCCATTTCACTTCTGCGTAACCAGGCAGCTGGACTAAGCCTTTGTCTCCGTTCGTTAGGTGCTGTAAATTGTATCTAACTTTGAGCTGTCAACTATGTTCCTTAGATTCTATTGTGGCGTGTACTCAGCCGTTTTCATCATTGTCTTCGTACTGGCGTCGGGTCTGACGTGTCCCTAATTCGTCTTTATTTACGACTAGGGCTTGGGACTGTCAACTCGAGTGTGTGAGCGTGCCACTTGATCAAGAAATTATAAATTTTTAAAATTTTGATCACTATACGCAAGTGCCTAATAGAGTTGTGGATGAAGAAGGTGAAGAGAAAGAAGAAGAGGGGAATTACTTCGGTGGATCAACACAGAACGACAAGAACACGTCTGTTTATACGGAATTACAGGACTCAAAGAGGACGTCACAGTTAAATCCAGATGCCGCAGAATTTGTTCCGGTATCTCCATCTCGGTTCATGATGGATGCAGATCCTGTAATATCATCATCGCCTACGCATGGTTATGAGAAGTCACTTGGTAGTGTAGGTTTATCATGGCAAGTAGAATTTAATTTAGATATTGCACATAGACCTGGACAGCTGGATTCCAGGGTGGGAAATGTTGAGGACGCTATAGTTGCTGAAAGTGGTGAAGGAAAGGAATCAAAGGAAGAGGCAGAAGAGCGGTCTGCAGATGCTGCACAGGGAAGTATAGTTATAGGTGTTAGGGAGACTGAAGAGTCTGAGTTTGCGGATGGACACGGGGATGTCCAGGCTGCAAAAGTTTCTGAGGTTGCGGATGGACACGGGGATGTCCATGCCGCAAGTGTGGTGGAAGGAGATGAGGTAGAAGTTGAGGAGGAATTTGGTGGCAGCGTTGTGGAGTGTGCGAGTGAGAATCATGTAGTGTGTGAAGATGTGCAGATGCCTTCTGTAAGTAGTGTTGAGGATTCCGAAGAATGGAAAGAAGTTTCATGCGGACCAGAGGAGCAACTAGAGGATGAAGATGTGCAGTATTATGATGGTGGTAGTGGACGTGATGGCGATGATGTTGATGATGAACGTGTTGATGAAAAGGAGGATGAAAATGAGATTGGAAAGGAGGTGGGTGAAGAAGTTTGTGAAGGAGCTGGTGACGAGGGTGGTGAAGAAATTGGGGAGGAGGTGCAGTGTCATGATGTTCGTTTGGATTACGGGGACGAAGAAGGGGAAATGGTAGAAGAGGAAGAAGGGCATGAGGAAGAAATGGAAAAGGAAGAAAATAAAGGGTTGGAAGAAAGAGAAGCAGAGGATTTAGATGTTGAGGATAATCCAAAGTGGAGTGAAAGTAGTGATGTAAGTTGCCTTGATTCTGATTCAGAAGAAACAAATCAGTACAGCTCAACACGAGATAATTTCGCAGAGAGTGATGTCCGAAAGGAACGAGTACCTAAAGTCCGTCATAGAAAGTTGAGAAGAAGCGGTTGACGGGTAGCGGGTAGATGTTCCCCACAGTCCCAGTGGTGTTCGTCTACTTCAGGGATGCGCCCTTGCCTACGCGAGCCTTGGTTTTTTCTCCACTCATCCTTATTCTCGGAGGGAACCATGTCCTTACCCTTAGTCCTCGCTCTTGACCTTCGATGATCCTTGCCTCTTTTCATCTTCCTGATTTTCCTACCCCTCCCCTTTGCAAAAAAAAAAAAAATTAGAGAAAGGAAAAAGGAGAAATCAAAAAGAGAGGAGTTAGAGAGCTTGCCGAGAGTGCACCCTTGGATGGTGGTCTCTTGGAGATCATCAGTTTCCCCTGTTTTGAAAAGTTATGATGGAGTGATAGTGTGGTGTTGTTTCGCTGTTCATTGTTGTAGATTGATTGTGATTATTGTATGGTCCGAGCCATGCCGCATTCCCCGGTTGATTTCCCTGGTGTTTTTTTTTTTTGTTGAGAGAGAGAGTTGTGTAGACGGTGCTGTAGAGAAGTAACCCCCCTCTAGTTATGGTGTATTCGAACGAGTAAATGATGGGACTGATGTTCGTGTGCCCTCTGCGCGGTCTTCTCTGCCGTGTTAATCGGGTCCGTCCACCCTAGTGTGGGAAGGTGGGCCAGTCATGTGTCAAGGATTGATGATGCCTTGTTTTGCTGCACATGGCTGGTCGGTCCACGAGGTGGACGGTTGTAGAAGTGGTACTCACATATCAAGGTCAGTAGCACCTTGTTGGCCTTCGGGCATGAATATGTGAGTAGTAGTAGAGGTAGGTGGTGGTCACCAGAGAGTGTGGCGTGTTGGGGCGGTCCCATGAGGTCGGCATGGCGGAGAGGACTCGCGTGGGGATGGTCGCAGTGTGGTTGAGATTTTCAGTCCTGGGAGGAGGGGATGGAAGTGTCTATGGTCCTGGATGGCAAAGTGAGTTTAACGGTTATTTGGTCCTGGGTCTCAGTTGTTGAGTTTAGGGAGCCTTTGGTGGTCAGTACTCAGAGCTGGCGCGGCGATTCTTGTCTTTCTCCTTTTCTTTTCTATTCCTTATCTCTGCATGCGGACCAGGGCCCGGCGAGCATGCAGGACGCACACTTACACTTACTCATTCAGGCACACACACAGGTATAACTTACACTCTTTCCTTCTGCTTCTTTCGTTTCCCTGAGACACTGAACCCACCAAAAGCGCATAGATGTCTGAGGTTTCCCAGGAGTCCCACAGCAATCGTGGTAGAGACTATGTTTAGATTTTTTGGGGCAATTATGTTGCCCTTTTGGGGTGAGGGTGTGCCATACTTTGTTCGGCGCTTGGTTAAAACGCGAAGCTCGGTTGCATGGGCGTGTATCATTTCTTTTAAAACTGGCGCATTCTCGCCGTCATTCAATGCTAATGTATCGCGCGTCGTCGCTGTGTGTACGTGACTCGCTTGTTAGAAGCAGTGTCGAATATTTGGTTGGCCTGCCCAGCTGTTGTACGCAGTAACCTGCATAGAAGCGAAGTTTCGTGGGTGAAGATTGCGATATGATCTGTCTCATTTCTGTTCTAACCCTCACCGAGGAAATTTCTCTGGTCTCGATTGACGGCATCCGATATATTCTGCCTGGCTGAAACCTCTACTATGGCAAGATAAATTAAAGCAAGCTCCAGGTATGCATTTAGTCTTTATAATAACTCAACTATTAACCTCAAAGCATTTTGTGTTACATGTTTTCTTAATAAAAGGTAACCTGTGTGTGTGTGTGTGTGAGCTGTTAGGCATGAATTAGTGTACAATTGAATTAAATTACAATTGAATTAACTGTAACTTATTGACTCGATTAAAGCAATTTAAAAATATCTTACACTCAGCTACCCTTTCAGTGTTTGTTAATGAGAACAGCCTAGGTAGAAGAGAACTTCATAGTTTAAAAAGGAATTATAAAAACCACATTTATAAAACGAAATAAGGCACATCTTGTGGTCAGAGCAAATTGTTAATAAGAATAAGTTTGTGAAAAGGTTCTGGTGCCCTGCTAAATATTAAAGTGTGTTTTCTCTATAATATTATAATTGTGGCGTGCATGCGAGCTGTGATTATGTTATGTTCTTTATGACACCCTATACAGCAAATTGCCTGTCTTAGGTGCTCGACCAATGGCGAGATGGTGTCGGGGTTGGCCGTAGATCTGCCAGCCCCTTGTGCAGAGAAGCTACATGAGCCGTGAGACGCCGTCAGTTGGGACACAAACACACACACTTAGAGAAATTCTGCCCCCAGAAGTTATCAGTTCCAGCTACATCCTAGTCACATGGCCACCTAGTTACATTGGACAATCCAGGTGTGATCTTTCTATGTTTACTTTACCAATATCATCTACCACAATATGGTGTATCGGCAGACGCTCTCGGAAACAGACTTATAAAACCCACATTTAACTTGCACAAGATCTGCAAACACACATGTTAAGTTTTGTGCCTGCATGTTCTGACACTGTATACAACTAAGCACCTTATGTAATATTTCACAACATTCTTATACTATGTAAGGGAATTTGCACATACACATGTACCTAGATGAACAGCTCTACGTTTTCCCATTTTTTATGCGTTCTATGTATCTGAGCGTTGGTTATGTCCGGCATAATCACGTCCTGCCATGTGGGCATAATTCAGGACTGGGGTGTCTGACTTTCGTTCAATTATTGAGGCTTTAACAATGATTATGGCTTAGTTCTCTGAGTTATTGATTCAGAATTGCTGAATGAAGTATTAAATTATAAATTTTAAGTTATGTTGTTATGTTGGGGGCAAATCAGTTTCTTGTGGTTATATGAATTTTCACCTCAGAGGTGACACTAACTGTGTGAATTGTAAGCTTAGTATTGCTTGTAATATATATATTATGTGATGGGTTATTGCGAGAGGGTTGGTGCATGAATTGGGTTATTGGGGTTATATGTATTAAGTACGTTTTTATGTGTAATTTTCAAAAGGGGAAAGATAATATAATACTAATGATGTTATAGCACATGTGCTGAAGTAATTGTCGACAGAGCTAGCAAATTTAACATTAAACATTAAATATCAAATAGCAAATATTCAACAGCAACATCAAATTTCAAATATCAGGTATCACTATCATTCTTTGAGTTGCATTCATTCTTTTTTACAAGCCACTGAATTAAGCAGTCACTCATAAAATTATGGTGTTGTATAATAAATGTATATATGTAATGATGTATTCCAGTCAACTATTTTTTGAATTAAGTGGATTATGGATAGCACTTAGTCTTTGATAATTGTCAATCATTTATCAGTCTGTAATGCAGTAATGCATAATGATTATATATATCTCACACAACACAGTGATGTATAACATAGATATGTATACATATACACGTAACTCAGAATAGTGATGACTATCATAGGTAAGCTAATATATTTCAGTGATTGATATTGTTACATACATTCAGATGCTACTTAAGTGCTTGATTCAGGATATGTATATGTATTTCAATATTACTCAGTGGCAATTATTTAATTATACCTTTATTATATTATGTATGAGACTGGACACCAAATAAATTTTGCACTTGTTATTGTTAATAGAGTTTTTCATTTGCAAGTCCTATCATCCATCCAGTGGACATGTCTGAAATTGTAGCTTGGGTCTAGGCACACTTTAGGCTTCCTCTAGGTTCATTACCTAGTTTTAAATATTATGTCTCTCCCCTTTAAAAAAATAAAATAAAAAATTAAAAAAAATTAAAAAAAAAATTCATAAAACACTTCATAAAATAAAAGGGGGGTTTCAGTGTGTATACAAGTAAATAATGTGTGTGCGTGAAGCCTGTCTGATCCTGAAAGTTGCAATCTCACCCCCCGAGTCAATGCCAAATTAAGAAAATAATTATTTTTAAGAAAACCATAAATTTTAGTGAGAAGGTAAAAAATTCTAAAACTGTGTAAAAATCGGACACGAGTGCAGTGCGAATTTTACATAATTCACACAATCAGTGCGAGTCCAGTGCGATTTTTAATGCATCATAATTATACTAGTAGTGTGAGCATCATGATAATTGCATATCTCATAAGTCATTAAATGAGACACTATTTTATCGCCATGAAATCTGCATTAAACAGTCGATTGGCGGAAAAGTGCAATTATGTGAAATGAGACGAGAGTGGGGGCAATTATGCGATGTTTCAAATGTCGACAGGCTGATTCCTGAATCGATATGTGCAGTTTTCTGGGTGGATATAAATAGAAGCCCAGGAAAGACGAACTTTCTTCTCTAACAAACCACAGTCGCGGTGGTACGCTATGCCGGTCTGAGACGCGAATTAACTATTGTGGACGAAGTTAGACGAGAAATCTAACATCAGTACGATTTTTGTAGCTGAACTTATAAAGTATTACGGTAATGTTTTTAATTTAAAGTAATAAAAACAATAATAAAAAAGTACCATAACGAAGAAATCATCGGACGTCTACAAGCAGTCGCCAGCTAAAAACATCAACTCCTGACAGAGTACGAGAGCACGACTAGCAGAGGAAGGAGATGCAGAGGACTAGAGACGTTTCTATAGTAACGGCTACAGATCC
The DNA here is from genome assembly GCA_034769895.1 of Magicicada septendecula. NCBI lineage: Eukaryota > Metazoa > Arthropoda > Insecta > Hemiptera > Cicadidae > Magicicada > Magicicada septendecula. Next base: position 381,308,543 of record CM068375.1, on the reverse strand, counting down.
AGAGCAACATGTCATCATAGTCTACAGCAGCCAATGTACCATGGAGGACGAGAGACGAGAGGACGAGCAGTGAGGACAAGAGGACATCCAGGAGGATCGAACCGAAGGAATCACTGGAGGACATGGGACAATTCTGCGGAATTTAAGGTGAAGAAAAACCAATACATAATTTTCAAAGAGAAAGACATTAAAAGACTATAATAAAAAAAAGAGAAAACAAAGACAAAACATTTTTGTAAGCGTAAATAATAAGTATGTAGATAGAGATAAAATTCAATGTAATTCATATGTAATCAGAAAATTATTTAATTATTTTTCGTAATGAACATAACGTAAAGTCATTGAAATTAGTAATTAAATTATTTAACTTTTCTTAACCCTTTCGCTGCATAATTCGACTGTAGTCGAACTAATTTAAAAACCTTTCGCTGCGTAATTCGACTACAGTCCACATTGCTCAATAATTTTCTCCGTTCGCTGCGGTATTCGACATTAGTCGCACAGTGATATGGCAGTATTAGAATTGCTCTCTGATTAGTGGTGCTCTCTGTGGAAGCTTTGAAAACTACATATAAACAGCTGATGTTTTGGTCATTGACAGTGTGTCATTGCTCTCAACCCAGTAGCGTGTGTTGTTACTGATGTTGTTTTGAACGTAATTGTATCTTTCGTGTTTGTAAACATTTATACTTATAACTTTTAAATGTTCGTTTTTCTCATATTTTCTTAAGTGTAATGTAGTTTTTCAGTTTGTGAGTGTATTAATGTGCATATTTACATTGTGTTTTTGTAAATAATGAGTGTTGGTGTAACAGTGTTTTCTGAATTTCGCGTATTGTTTGTTAGTTATAGTTTTCAACATTTTGGTTATAAAAGCATTTGTTTTCCTTATTTTCTGATGTTTAATGTTATTTTACAGTTTTTGAGTGTATTTAGTGTGCGTCTTTATGTTTTATGTTCGTAAATACCTCATTTTGGTGTCATAGAATTTTCTGATCTTCTCGTATTGGTTATTAGGTTAGTTTTCAATATTTTACTTTGACTAAAGCAACATTAATTTTCATTTTACAGTTTTTGAGTGTATTTAGTGTGCGTCTTTATGTTTTATGTTCGTAAATATCTCATTTTGGTGTAATATAATTTTCTGATCTTCTCGTATTGGTTATTAGGTTATAGTTTTCAATATTTTACTTCAACTAAAGGAACATTAATTTTCATTTGAATTTAACGTTTTTTATGTGTGAAATGTCAAAACGACCGAATCTACGGAAAAGACCACTATCTGAGGCAGAAATTGAAGCTATTATTCTAGGTGATACTGACTCGTACGAAGATGATACAGATGAAGATCCAGAGTGTGATGTTGGTGAAGAACGTATTGACAGTGAAGAGGATGAAAGTGAGCCTGATACCATAGATGTAAACCTTTATGAAAACTGTGAAAACGGTGAATGGAGGAAGGTGAAAGATGTTGCATCTGGGACTGTAATAACACTGGACAGTATTCCAGAATATACTGGCAACTGTATATCCCTCCGCTTCGTGACATGGAGGGACTTAGACCTGTCGAGGCATTCTACAAATTTTTCCCCCAATCGGTTTTTGAACTTGTTGTCCAAGAAACGAATAAATATGCAGAGCAGTGTCTGGATGTCACATATGATTTTCCTACGAGGTCTAGGTTTCATCAGTGGGAGGAGGTGTCTGTTGAAGACATAAAAAAGTTTGTTGCCATAGAAATAGGAATGGGTTTAGTCCATAAACCAGATATTGCCTCTTATTTTCAGGATAGTTCTGGTTTACAAGAACACCAGGCTATGGTGAATTGTTTTCTAGGGACCGATATCTATTGATAAGGTCATTTCTACATTTCAATGACAACCGTTTCTCTGTGCCAAAGGGACAAGATGGTTATGACCCATTATATAAAGTGAGACCTATCCTAGACCTCACAAAGGATACTTATATGCAAATATTTGAGCCTGCAAAAGAACTTTCCATTGATGAATCAATGGTGAAGTTTAAGGGGAGGTTGAATTTCAAGCAGTATTTGCCATGCAAACCTTCAACAAAATGGGGAATCAAAATTTGGAGCCTGGCAGATTCCAATACTGGCTTTATGTTGCGATTTAGCGTATACACTGGCAAGGACAATCCACAACAGGGGCAAGCAACACATGGACTAGCTTCACACGTTGTACATCAGTTACTAAGAGGATTTGAAAATAAGGGCCATGTTGTGTATACGGATAACTTCTATTCTAGTCCAAATTTATTTATGGATCTCAGGAAACTGAAAATAGGAGCATGTGGAACTGTCAGAGCTAATCGTGTAGGCTTACCACCAGACATGAAGACACTACAAAAGAAAAAGGGCGAGCTGCCAACTGTTTGGTTCAACAGTAACACGATTATGCTTGCATCCTCTTGGCAAGATACAGGGAAGGTAAACATGATTTCTACAGTTGGTGATTCTGGGATGTCAGAAATTCTAACAAAGGCTAGAAAGAAAGAAGGCACAAGGAGTGAAAAAAATTAAACCCAACATTCAAGTTTTGTATAACACATTCATGGGAGGGAGGGGTTGACAAATTTGATCAGTTTTGCTCTACATATAATTACAACCGTAAATCACCTAAGTGGTACCAAACACTGTGGCATTTTGTTCTGGAAGTTGCACTGGGCAATGGTTGCATAGCTTTCAACCTTCAAAACCCTGAGGCTAAGCTCTCACATAAGAAGTATAGAAAGAAGGTGATAGATGGCCTTACGGAAAACTGCTCTAGAAGATCACTGAGAGGTAAATGCCAAAGCAGATCAGCTGGCTCCACTACAGACCAACTAATTGGCCGTCACTTTCCTGAACAATTTGAAGACAAAAAACATAAACCAAATTGCATTGTGTGTAGTGTTATGCCCTCACAGTGTAAGAAGAAAGGCAAAGGACTGTGTAAGCGAAGACAGACTACCTGGTTCTGCCCCGACTGTCCTCATCATCCACCACTATGTATTAGTGATTGTTTCAAAGGTTACCACACCCAAAAAAACTATAGGAAGATTTGTAAATGTGTGTAATATAGAACTCAAATAAAAACTTAGTGTTTAGTGTTAATGTTAAAACTTTATCAAGTTTCAGTTAGATGACTTTCATTTACATGAACAAATTTATACTGGTAAGTTTGAATTTTTCTTATTATATTTTCAAATGTTTCAGACCATGGTGTTTCATGGTCAGTATTTTACAAGCATTTTTAGCATTATAGGAAATGTAAAACACCACTGCAACTTTAGCTACTCTCTTTTCTGTAACTAAACTACTTTAGGCTAATGGCAGTACAAATCAATAATTTTAGATATATAAAATTTTTTTTCAGGAAAGCGGTATAACAAAATCAAATTCTGAGCCTACAGCATGATTAATCATTACACAAAGTACATTACAAAAAAAATTTGGTCAATAACAAACAAAAAATTTTTTTCTCCTTTTATGTAAATTGTAGGCTAACTGTCTGATTCACTTGACGCAGCGAAAGGGTTAATAAAAGCACATAATGTAGAGTCATTGAAATTAGTAATTAAATTATTTAACTTTTCTTAATAAAAGCACATAACGTAGAGTCATGAAATTAATAAAGCAAATGTGTTAAAATCATTTTAAAGCCATAGAAAGGTATGAAGAAAATATAGAATAAGAATGTAGTAACAATTTTTAAAGAAGCACAATTTAGACTGAGCAAGCAAGAAATCTTAATATAATGAAGAAAAGTTTAAATACAATTAATAATATAATATTAGAATTTAAGATATGTTTGTAATCTTAACACGACTAATAAAGACACTTTGAAACCATAGATAATGGATATCATATGGCGTATTGATCATGAGTTTTATATTATTATTTTTTTTATATCTGTTTCAAGTAATAAATAAAGCATATTACGATTCATAAAAAGAGTTACTCTTATTATAATTACACCTGAACCCCAATTATACACACACATTGTTAGTAATATTATATATAAATGTTATGAGTATAAACACATCACTAATTCAAAATACATTAAATACAGCAACGTGTACCATTGTAGGGTAGAATACTGTTGTTGAAATGGAAAGTGGGTCTGTAACGGTACATAATGACCCAGTAACAGAATTACGGGAATTAAGGGTGATTTTCGATGTTTTATTATGTAATTTTTAAACACAGATTGGTTAGGTACATTGTCCCTCTGGAAAAAGGAACAACGCCAATTCAGCCAGAGTAAGACACCAAGATCGCCGATGGACGTGCTGAACTCAAAATATACCATGCCGGTGTTTGTGACGAAAAGACTACAATATGAATTAGGATTGGACAATAACACTGTTCCGTCATAACAAAACAATGACGCACTGACTACAACGCAGTCTAACCAGGCGTTGTAGTGTATAAAAAAGCTTGATGACGTAAAATCACACGCACACAAGTGCAAATTTACATTTGCCTCCATCTCAATTCAACGTAGTCCTTCAAGGGTGCAGCAGCGATGTATCGCTGTCTGTTCAGTTTTAACATAAAAGTTTAATATAACCAGACTCTTAATTGCAAATGTGATGGTGGAGCGATAGTTGCTCAAATTTGATAACAATTAAAATCAGAACATGTAAAATCAGTGCTAATGTTGTAATTAAAACAAAAGAATTATTAGGCGAGCACCAGCCATGCATTGGGGAATCAACCAAACACAGCGAGGGAGCAACGCAGATCACCGTTAAGAGAAGTCAACCTTTTGTCATTTTTTCTATTAATTTAATGAGCTCATTAATTAAAAAACAAACTAATTAAACAATGTACTTGTAATCATTGTAATCAGATGAATGTATGTGAGCGGGTGTGAGTGAGCACATGGCCATGAGTATCTCTGCCAAGGGCATTGGTTTGTGTACAACCTCAGATACAAATTAATAATTAATTCAAGCTGCAGCACAAAAATAACAGTTTTAATGATCTTGATTAGAGACCAAAAGAAAATATTTAAAATGAATAGAATTAATTGAAACAACCACCATTTTGTTTTTTTCGTTGTAACATTGTACGACGCCACTTTGAGCACATGGTTTTATATAATGAAGTTACTTTGGCAATTAAAATTCGATAATTACTTTCACTCTAAAACAGTGTTATCATTTGTGTCACCTTCTTTGACTCAAGAATCTCGCTGTAACGAATTCCTGGACCCCTTAGGTAAAAAAGCATATTACATAAGAAGAGTATGAACCCGGCAATAATTAAAGTTGGTAAGTACACACGTGCCATATTATGGTACTATTTATATGTATAAATCAAAATAGATTATAAGGATTAAGAGAGTAAGATCACAAATGGCCCCGAATAGTTGACTTTATATAAAAAATTATTTTATATAAATAAGCCAGATTCAGAGACATAGAGGGTGACGAAATAATCCAGAACCTAACAAGAGAGGTTATGGAGGTTATGTTAATAGAGTAAATAGTAATTGTGTAATTTCGTTATAAGTAGAACGAAATAATAATTCCAACATTTGAAATACAAAATGGCAGAAAATAATAATAGCATGGAAATGGAAAACAGAGACAGAATCCATTTTATTGGAAAGACACATTAGCTCAACGCCCAAAGTAGTTGAAAATAAAATCTCATTAGAAAATATATTCACATTAATCAGTGACAAATTCAATCAAATGAATGGTACGCTTAATGCAAAATTAGATAGTTTTGAGAGTGAGTTAAAAAAGCAGAATACTTTACAGAAGGTCAAATTAAATCAAGTAGATGAAAATTACGAGAGTAAAATTGGGGTAGAGAATAGTAGAGAATCAAATAAATTGAATGAAAATAAAGACAAGGTAAGTAGTGGTGAGAATTATGATAATAGAATTAAAAATATGGTGTTAGAAAATAATTGTGTGAGTATTGAGAGTGGTGATAAAAGTATAATGGGAGTAGAATTTGATAATGAAGTGATTAAAAGTGTTGATGAATTAGAGAGAAAGTATAGAGAGAATTTACAGATAAAGGGGTTGCAGGGGGTAAATTTTTCCCGTAATGTTGTAGTAGGGGGTGAAGTAAAGACTTCACATGTGTTTAGGAAGGACGAGAGTGCCTTCAATGCGTATTTGGAAGACAAAAGGTCTACAAATAGTTGTCCCTGGGTTTTTTGTGCACTTCACAGGTGGTGCTGTAATGATAAGTTAGTATCCCCTGCATATTTTGAGAGAGAGTGTGTAGCTTGGTATGATGGTGAGAAATGTTTTGAGAGAGAGAGAAAGAGAGAAATTGAGATATTTAAAGTAAAGAAAAATTATGAAGAATTCATAGAAAGGCTAGGCATAGAGAGAAATAATAATGATAATGAGTACTTACCTTACAATGACATTGAGATAGCAGTAGATGAGGTTAACAATGATCATATAACTTACCTAATGTTAACAGATAATACCAACGGAGACTGGACAAAATTGACCAATATTGAACAGGTATATGAACCAACCGAAGTGATAATGAATGACATAGAAATAAGAGATTATTATAATAATAATAATAAATTTGATATAAATACGAATGATCTATGTTACAATTTTGTTAGACTATTGTTCGACGATATGGGGTAATTGTTTATTGTGTTATGAACATTTAATTGTGTGGACAGTGTTTTTAAAAATGGACTGATTAGGACTGATTATGGTAAATGATTTAGTGATTATGTGAATTGTATAGTTTTGTGTATTGATGTCTATGTATTTGTGTATTTACTGTTGTGTATTTTATGTAATTTTTATGTAAACATGTATTGTAGGATTTTAAATAACTAAAGGAAGTTTAAATGATATTATGAGATTCAGGTTATAAGGGTTAGTAAATGATTAAGCAGGTAATAGATATGGGTATTGAGAGGTATTGTTGTTAGTTGGTAAGTGATGAATTTTCTAATGGTGTATTAAGTTGAAATGTTGTAAAAGAGTTTGGGTAGTAAGGATAAAATAGAGGCATGGGAGTTAGGGAAAATAAAGTGTTGAAATGCTGATAATATATAAAGAGGTGTTAGATATTTTAGGGACACCGTGGTTAGTAATTATATGTAGAGTTGAGTGATGTGAGTGGTAATTATATTTGTGGTTGTTGGTGATATTTTGTAATAAGGGTATTGGTGTAGGAGTCCAACGAGAGATGTTGAGACAGGAGGGATCGTTGTGTGCCGGAAAGGGTTATCTGAAAGGGTCAGGAACCGATAAGGGAATGAGCATAGTGAGGGAATACACACATACTAGTACAAAAAATGCGCGGTGCCAGAGGTTTTAAATGGGATTTGTGAAGGGGGTTATTATAGAGATATTGGTGTCAAAATGTATTAATGGTTAGAAGCGGTTAGTGTAGAAAAGGAGGTGAGTAAGGTTAGGTTGACAGATGCCAAAATAAGACAGAGAAAATAATGAATAATAGAGAGTCACCCAAACGAGTAAGGATAGAAGGGTTAGAAAAGGGGAATTCATGGTAGGAAGGTGAGGTAACAAAGGAAGGTAATTGTAACTGAAAGGTAAGGATAAATTTGAAATTGTTGCATAGAATATGATGAATGTCAAATAACTAAAAGTTAATAGAGAATTGTTGAAGTAGTAATGTGATAAAGTTTGGTACAAGTCATGTAAATTTAAATTGTTTAATGTAAGGTAAATGTAACAATGTTAATATGTAATGTACAATGTTTTATGATGTTTTATTATGTTGATGGCAATAGAGTGTGTGGTTAGGAGGTCGTTACAGGGGTAATGACGATAACAAGTGTTAAGAGATAGTATATTTTAAAGTTGAAAATCTAAAGTTACAAATGAAGTTGATAAAATATTATAGTAAGCTGCCATGTACAGAATAGAAGAAGTGAGTCTAAGTTGAGTAACAAAATTTAAATAAAAGTGTCTGCCATGATAGTTGTAAGCTGAATTTGTAGAAATAATTAGGTGAAGGTATTTTGGGGGTATATTAAAGAATTGTTGATATATTGTGTTATAGGTGTAGTTATAGATATGTTGTTATTTTCTTACAAGTAAGAAATTGAGTTTGGTGGTGGTAAAAAATCAAGGTATTCTAAGTCTTGTAGTTGTGAGATTGAAACCTTTTGAATTAAAAACCAAACCAATGCCCCAAACACAAACCAATGTGTCTAAAAGGGAACATATCAGTTGTAGATATGTAAGTGTATTATACCACTATTTTAAATTTTTGTATTCGATGTTTCAGAGTTTTGTGGTGTTGTGACCGCAGTCCTGGGCTGGCTGGAGCGTCAGAACATGAGTGTATACCCTCATGGCCTTATGGTGTAGGGATCTCTCAGGAGAAGTCCAGTAAGATCAGAGGGTGCAACCAACATCATGGGACCAAGGGTAAGTAATGATAAATTTTTTTTTGTAACGTTACAGGGGGTTGTGGTGACATATCTAGACTGATCCTTTTAGGAAAGTGTGAATGAGTCAAGGAAATTTTTTGGGTTTCGAAACAAAAATTTTCCTTGAGGGGGTTTGTAACGGTACATAATGACCCAGTAACAGAATTATGGGAATTAAGGGTGATTTTCGATGTTTTATTATGTAATTTTTAAACACAGATTGGTTAGGTACATTGTCCCTCTGGAAAAAGGAACAACGCCAATTCAGCCAGAGTAAGACACCAAGATCGCCGATGGACGTGCTGAACTCAAAATATACCATGCCGGTGTTTGTGACGAAAAGACTACAATATGAATTAGGATTGGACAATAACACTGTTCCGTCATAACAAAACAATGACGCACTGACTACAACGCAGTCTAACCAGGCGTTGTAGCGTATAAAAAAGCTTGATGACGTAAAATCACACGCACACAAGTGCAAATTTACATTTGCCTCCATCTCAATTCAACGTAGTCCTTCAAGGGTGCAGCAGCGATGTATCGCTGTCTGTTCAGTTTTAACATAAAAGTTTAATATAACCAGACTCTTAATTGCAAATGTGATGGTGGAGCGATAGTTGCTCAAATTTGATAACAATTAAAATCAGAACATGTAAAATCAGTGCTAATGTTGTAATTAAAACAAAAGAATTATTAGGCGAGCACCAGCCATGCATTGGGGAATCAACCAAACACAGCGAGGGAGCAACGCAGATCACCGTTAAGAGAAGTCAACCTTTTGTCATTTTTTCTATTAATTTAATGAGCTCATTAATTAAAAAACAAACTAATTAAACAATGTACTTGTAATCATTGTAATCAGATGAATGTATGTGAGCGGGTGTGAGTGAGCACATGGCCATGAGTATCTCTGCCAAGGGCATTGGTTTGTGTACAACCTCAGATACAAATTAATAATTAATTCAAGCTGCAGCACAAAAATAACAGTTTTAATGATCTTGATTAGAGACCAAAAGAAAATATTTAAAATGAATAGAATTAATTGAAACAACCACCATTTTGTTTTTTTCGTTGTAACATTGTACGACGCCACTTTGAGCACATGGTTTTATATAATGAAGTTACTTTGGCAATTAAAATTCGATAATTACTTTCACTCTAAAACAGTGTTATCATTTGTGTCACCTTCTTTGACTCAAGAATCTCGCTGTAACGAATTCCTGGACCCCTTAGGTAAAAAAGCATATTACATAAGAAGAGTATGAACCCGGCAATAATTAAAGTTGGTAAGTACACACGTGCCATATTATGGTACTATTTATATGTATAAATCAAAATAGATTATAATGATTAAGAGAGTAAGATCACAGGTCACCCTCACATGTAAACAAAATTTGTAAACATTGACTGAGTAAATTCAGAAGCATGCAAATTGATTTACCCAAAGTCTTAATGTCGATTATGGTTAAATCAATTTGGAGGACAAATATAATGTAAACCAAGGTTACGTAATATGATGTATTATTATTTAGACATAACTAATAATGTAATATGTGTATTAAATAAGAATTAAGCAATTTTAATGTAACTGCAATAAGAATGAGACAAATGAACGTCCCCTGGTTATATAAAAAGTTAATATTATACAGGCGACAGTACGGAGCCAGCAGTTTTAAAAGTGTATTGTATGAAACAGCTTTCTAATGTCATAAAGATATAGAATGCTTTGTTTGCTAAAAGTCACAAAAAATGACGGAGTCCCGTTAGGAGGGTGGCAACTACAACCTTGAAAGTACAATAGATCACGCAGTAAAGAAGTGAAATCGTCAGAGAAAGTTAGCATCAGTTTTACGAATTAACATACACAAGGGAAATTGCCGCTCGTGCAATGTTGCAGCCAACCAGAAAAAGCGTCTTCTTGTAGCGCGAACTCTTATCTGTTACTGAGTGGGTAGATTTGAAATTACCAGCAAAAAACGAAATAGATAGCCAATCGGGGTATTTTTTAGTGTGACGGTGGAGAGAGTAAAGGAAGCGCCCATATAAATATTACCCTGGGAGGAACGAAAACTGTCTTAGTATCTCTTAATCAAACTCTCTTACGTTTACTTAGTCAGTCTCTTTTAGTGAAACTTATTCGAACGCAAACATTCTTATTACAAAGTTCCGAATCAATCTCTTTTAGTTTAAATTAGTCAAGCTTTATGTGACAATCATCTTATTCCGTATAATGGAATTAATAGTCCAACATAACAGTCAGTGATCATATAATTAACAATTCAAGTATATACTGAACAAGCCAGTTGTAACTCTCCGAATTAATTACAAAAGTATAATTATATTTATCTCTTACCTTCGGGTTTTTATTCCAAAGTCTTTCAGACGAAAACAGCTGCAAAAAGGATTATTTGGATTTGATAAAGATCAAATACACCGTTTGTGCTAACACATTGCCTCTGATTTATTATTCAAAACAACTACTTCGTCTCTCTTTCATAACATTTAGAGCAAATACTTGTAGAATGAGCAACAATTTGTGAAATCAAATTTAGTAATAAAATATTTCTTAATTAACTAGCTTATTACAACTATGGTATACCCCAACTATTTACTATCTGCAATGAACCAATACGTGCTTTGGCTACACACTCACACACATTCGTTCTTTGATTTTATCGTTCTATTTAAACCCCACTTCGAGATCTCTGATGTACATTTTAGATTTATATTTATTTATGTTGAATTATACTCTGGGAAAAAAAAAGGAAAATAATCTTGTTTAAAACTCAGTTAATACTTAACGTCTGAAGAACTCCGCTGTTTTGCACCTCTGCTGTGAATGCACTGTTTAACACACCATAATTTAGTTTTGACACTGTTTACCCGCGGTACTGTTATTGACTATTTCATATTAGTTTGATGCACCACTATTACTTTAATCCACTTTAAAATAGCATTCCGTGTTGTTTTGTCGGCCGACATAAATTTTCGAACACTTAGCTCGCTTAGGCTGGCCGCGCGTTATACAGTTTTTTATATTAGTTTTAGTATTTTCAAAGATAGGCCTACTCTTAACTGCGGCCTATCTTACACCCGAGGCCACTATGTAATTTTTATCTGCACTGTATGCTGCTTATTACCACTCTCTATGATGACACACAGCAGACTGTGTCACAAGGCTGCTGCTATGTGATTGCGCAATGCGTCTGGCAATTGTTTTGACTGACTGTGTGTATGTTGCATTGCTGTACTGGAGGCTCCTTACAGGTGAAAGTCTGGCAATTTGGAAAGTGCTTAAAATGATGATTGAATTAATATGAAATTAAACTGGGGTGGCTCACAATTCCGTACCGTTACAATACCCCCCCAATAAGAGGTTGAAGGCCGAAGCGTTTAAACTCTTATTGCCTAAACCTAAGAGGATCAGTGAGGATATGGCGCCGCAACCCCCCTGAACACTCTACTAAATCATGGGTTCTTACCCCCCTAGTCTGGCGACTGCGACAGCACCCATCCGATCTTACTGGACTTCTCTGTTCGAGATCCCAACACCGAAAAATCGAACAGATACCCGACCCAGTATCGCCTGACTTTAAAACATGTAATTAAAAATTGACAAACGGCTTTCCATCACTCCATATCCCACAACTGATTCGTTTCCTCTTAGCCGTACTGGTTCATTGACAACGTACTGGCTCATTTTATCTTATAGACCCTAAAAAATAGTATTAATAAAACAATATCGGTTTACAGTGGTATACATAAATTCCAGTTAAATTGAATAATATTCCCCATACAATATTGCCCTCCAAAATGATACATAGATTATACAAGGTATCCTTAACTACTATATATGTATAGGACAAAAAATTCATAACATATGAAAAATCTATATGGACAGTAATATACACATCTTAATTCCCAAACACCGCTTCAGCTCAAACATTTCCTTCAGTTTTCAATTTTAAATGAATATTTTAATAAGTTAAATCCTTATTTACATCAATTAGTATTTACTTTATAATTCCAATTTGAATTTAAATGAAAATAAAGTTAAGTTCATTGTTAAAAATCATCGTTTCTAGTAATTTTATTACTAAATTAGTTTAGTTGTATTTAATTTACTTTAATTAATTCAATTAATCTCAAAAGTTACAGTATTGCCTCATTATTATTTTGTCTGTAAAAAAAAATTTAATTTCAATTCTTTTCTATCACAATAAGGTTTTACTCAAGATACTGATTCAGCAGACTACAACATTCTTTGTTATTGTCACCAAGCATGACTACAGACATTAGTCTCAACATACCACACCTGTTTATATAAACACTAGTCTGCAAGACTCACATCGTCTAAACATTCTGGTTACATCATATACTAACACCTGTACTTTTCAGTTTTTTATAAATTTTTTAGATAACATATTTATCAATGGCTATTTCTTACAATTTAAGCCAAATATTATTTTAATTCACCTTTCAGTTATTATTTCTCTTTTAATTACAATTTCTATTTAATGCTATTATCTCAATTCATATTATTGAATCAACATTTTTTCACACCTGTAAGCATTTTATTCTATCTGATTGGTATTATAAACTTTATACTTACAATACATTATCCACTTATTGACATGAATACAAAATACACACCACACACGCACCAATATCTCCGTGTAACCTCTGAAACACTTAACAACAATGTTATTTCATACAAACAATTCAACATTTTATAATACATACAATTAATTTCACTACACATGTATTTACAACTCTTCAGCAATAATTATTCAGTTACATCACACTTCAATATCAAAATCAGCTAGGTCATTATCATAGATTGACATATTTAAATTGTTCGTTTATGAATTTCAACCTCCATCGTCAAAAATTAATCGGGGTTTCAAATAACAATTTTCAATTTTATTTACATTCCGTATACGGTTATCTTGTGTTTTGTAACCATACAATTTCTGTTTATTCATTTTACCATAATAATCATATACTAAGTCAACATTGAGTACATCGGTTAAGTCTCCATCAGTAATATTCATTATCAAGTCAGTTATTTTTTCATAAAGTACATTATTATTATTTAAACATGTATTATCAAAATAATCTCCACTCTCTATTTTAACGGGTAAGTTTAACATCTCTTTCAACTCATTATAATCTCTCATTAGTTTATATAATTCTATCTCTTTGTCAACACACAACTCTCCATTTAAATCTCTCTCATCATAACACCATATCATACTTTCTCTCTCATTCCATGCAGAGGGTACAAAATTATTCAACAAAAATAAGCAAGTCAAATCTTTCACTAATAAGGGTCTCTTGCCCTCCAATACTAACAATTTTGAACACTCTGGTTCATCACAAATAAGGGGAAAATTTACTCTCTGCCCTACACATTCATCTACTCTTTCTTTCCATTCTTTTTCCAATTCAACAACACTAATTATTACTTCATTACAACTTATCATTTTCTCACTCTCACTTACTGTTTCACTATCTATTTTCAACGTATCACTTTCTGATACCACCCTTTCAATCACATTACCATTTTCAATGTCATTGTTACTATTTGTTATCTTACTCTCTACTACCACATTGTTAATTATATTCTCATTTTCGACCTTATTGTCATCATTTGTATTTTTACTTTTAATCTGTTCTGCTACTGACTCTACTATTTGTTCTTTCCATGTATTGAAACATTCATTCGTCTCATTTAAACGTTTATTAATATTGTCTTCTAACTTGACACTCTGTTGTTTCATATCATATAAACGCTTATCAAATTTTTGGTCAATATTATTTATATCGCCCTTTAACTCATGGAACTTAACATCACTTACATCAAAACGACTATTTATAATATTAAATTTACTATTCTGTACATTGAATTTAGCGTCAGAGTCACTCTTCTGTTCATCCAATTTCGCGTTAAAACTACTCAAGTTATCAGATATTGTTTTCATGAAATTACACATATCTTCCATTGACAACTGTTTAATTCGTGTTGTCGTTGGGGTAGATTGTGCTACTACATTTTTGTCAGTGAAGCTGACTTCATTATTAATTTTATTTTCCCTATTCAATTTTGGGGTTATTTGGATCCCCGAATCATCTGTATTATTTATTTCATTTGTAATATCTGGTTTTATTTTATTGTCCTGACTCCCATCTGGAGTCGAGTGGACCTCAATATTATGCATAATGGCCGATTCATCAAAATTGTCAACATTAGTTACTTCATTGGCATCGTCATTATTCGCTGCCATTTTATACAAGTTTATATAATGTTACACAAGAATATTAATCTTATCCACTATTGACTTAACCCTTTTTATATTTAATTTACCAAAGCGTCCTCCCTCTCAAATAACCCTTTCTGCAGCTTAATTAGGTCTGGCGAATATAGGTTGTAACCTATACTCGCGTCGCTGTACGGGGGCCAAATGTAACTCTCCGAATTACATTACAAAAGTATAATTATATTTATCTCTTACCTTCGGGTTTTTATTCCAAAGTCTTTCAGACGAAAACAGCTGCAAAAAGGATTATTTGGATTTGATAAAGATCAAATACACCGTTTGTGCTAACACATTGCCTCTGATTTATTATTCAAAACAACTACTTCGTCTCTCTTTCATAACATTTAGAGCAAATACTTGTAGAATGAGCAACAATTTGTGAAATCAAATTTAGTAATAAAATATTTCTTAATTAACTAGCTTATTACAACTATGGTATACCCCAACTATTTACTATCTGCAATGAACCAATACGTGCTTTGGCTACACACTCACACACATTCGTTCTTTGATTTTATCGTTCTATTTAAACCCCACTTCGAGATCTCTGATGTACATTTTAGATTTATATTTATTTATGTTGAATTATACTCTGGGAAAAAAAAAGGAAAATAATCTTGTTTAAAACTCAGTTAATACTTAACGTCTGAAGAACTCCGCTGTTTTGCACCTCTGCTGTGAATGCACTGTTTAACACACCATAATTTAGTTTTGATACTGTTTACCCGCGGTACTGTTATTGACTATTTCATATTAGTTTGATGCACCACTATTACTTTAATCCACTTTAAAATAGCATTCCGTGTTGTTTTGTCGGCCGACATAAATTTTCGAACACTTAGCTCGCTTAGGCTGGCCGCGCGTTATACAGTTTTTTATATTAGTTTTAGTATTTTCAAAGATAGGCCTACTCTTAACTGCGGCCTATCTTACACCCGAGGCCACTATGTAATTTTTATCTGCACTGTATGCTGCTTATTACCACTCTCTATGATGACACACAGCAGACTGTGTCACAAGGCTGCTGCTATGTGATTGCGCAATGCGTCTGGCAATTGTTTTGACTGACTGTGTGTATGTTGCATTGCTGTACTGGAGGCTCCTTACAGGTGAAAGTCTGGCAATTTGGAAAGTGCTTAAAATGATGATTTGAATTAATATGAAATTAAACTGGGGTGGCTCACAATTCCGTACCGTTACACAGTACGAAGAAAAGATCACGAGTGAATAACTTTTATTTAGTGCGACATCAAGATTGAAGAAGTTTATATTGATATGTGCGGTAATACGAAGTAAATACAGACAAAGTATATTTTATATGGTGCGCGTAAGTAGAACGGAGTAAGTAACCAAGTTGCAATCGAGTGCGTGACCGACAGAAGTTGTCGAGAGTGTGTAAACCAAAGCAGAGCAATAGTGGTAAAGTGTA
Organism: Magicicada septendecula; assembly: GCA_034769895.1. Lineage (NCBI taxonomy): Eukaryota > Metazoa > Arthropoda > Insecta > Hemiptera > Cicadidae > Magicicada > Magicicada septendecula. Next base: position 381,292,389 of record CM068375.1, on the reverse strand, counting down.
AAAAGTGTAATGTGTATTGACATGAATCATTACAAAGGCAGGAGATGGATAATCACACACTCAAGTAACAGATTAATTTCAATTGTTTACTATTTATACATCCCATGTAGTTTAGTCGTCTATCTTTGGTTCGCCCGTCTCATTCTGAAAGAATTCACGAGTCTGTTGAGATGCTAGTAGAATTCTATATCTTATGACCTAGAAAGAACTAATGAATAACTCTATATGTACTTAGTATAATCTAACTAACAATTTATAAAAACGAAGTCAGTGAATACATTAATTTCATCTGATAGTTTAATTAATAATTGTCTTACTAAATGATTAAGCATTGAATAGATGTAATATCAAGATTATTTGGAGTATACAAAGATAATAGTTGTCTTGTTTGTTCATCATCTTCTTTCACAGTACTACACTTTATATAATATTGAAACTTTCTCATGTGAAAACTTACTTGTCTTTTTCGTCGAACGCGTTTCGGCGTTGTATTCGCCTTGAAACACGTTCGACGAAAAAGACAAGTAAGATTTCACATGAGAAAGTTTCAATATTATATAAAACAAAGATAATATTTGAAGTATACGAAGATAATATTTGAAGTATACAAAGATAATTTATAAAGAATTTACTACTTTGTTTAATTATAATTGCAAGCGAATTTAAAGGTAGTAATTGAATTAAAGCGTTAGTGCTGTGTAAAAATATATAATGATTTATGATCAAATTCAATGGGAATTTGAATATGATATTTATATGTTTATTGATATAAGATTATAATCAATATCTTGTTTGTATATGAATAATTATTTAAATATTAAATAAGTTATTAGCATCTTAACAGAAGAGTTATTAACCTATGAGATCTAAAAAATCTCTGGCGCCCAGCATATTAATAAGGCATTAATCATATTAAACATAATCACCATAATTAATATCATCACATATTAATTATAAAAAGTAATTATAACGCCAGAACTAGGAGCACGTTCTCCGTTTATGTAATATACTTTTGCTATTCAGCACACATTAATAACATACTAGTGGTCGCCCAGTGGTCGAAATTCGACCGTAATTCATTAAATTTTTAAGTTTGAACGTTATTGAGGTTCTTGTGTCAAACAGTATACCTCTATAATCATTGCATATAATTTTTTTTAATTTTGTTCTATTACGTCAGCTGCGAGCGTGTACAAATACGTCATTAGCGTGTGTTGTTTACCTTAATTCCCTGCAATACCTATGAAATTAAAAATTTAATGTTAGTAACAGTTGAAAAAAACACAATTACAGCTTGTATTCGTATTTATTTTTTGATATAATTCATTGTCAGTTTTAATTTTTTCATGTTATTATTGAATCAAATAAATGCTAATAAAAATGAGACTTGACATTCATAGAAGTATAAGATACATTGTTTTCAATTCCAGTGGATTACATTTCATTTTTGGTAAGGTACAAAATTCGAAAACAGTTTGAAGATTATCTGCTACAAAGCTTATATAATTTTTTAATGTTTTTTTCTATTAATTAATTTTCGAGTTATTTGAAAAATACTGAAGATAGGAAAAATGAGGTTTAGCTTGGCTAAGCCATATTTAAAAAGCAATAATGCGTTTTTTGACATTTCCTTGGGTTTTTTTTATTGCCATACTGACCAGGTTTCGCCAAGGCTACACAGTTATTTTGCCTATCTTTTTCGAATTATATAAAATTTAAATAAAAAATTAATACAAAATAAAAAATGAAATAAAAAATACGTGCCTCGTATTTTTTCATATATTTTTCATTAAATCAAAAAAACCGGGCGGTTAAAGAAATAAATGTTGTCCATTGAACTTAAAATAGTTTGAAAGTGAATTTAATGATTCAGAACTTCTGTGTAAACGATGTTTTTTGTAAAAACTCTTTCATCATTTGCTAAATGCCCTTGGCCATTATATTCGGAAATATAAAATCTCAAACCATCGAATGATCGAACTCTACTTGCTGCGACGTACAATTGACCATGTGTAAAAACTGGCTGCCTCAATAAAATTCCAATTTTTTCTAATGTTTGTTCTTGAGACTTATTTATTGTCATCGCAAATCCAGGTATAATTGGAAATTGAGTTCTTTGAAAGTTAAATGGTAAAACAGTACCGGAATATGTTAAATTTATATGTGGAATCAAAATTCTCTTATTGCGTGCGGTTCGCAATCAATAGCATTACGATGCATACACTTGATGCACATTCTTGTTCCATTGACTAATGCTTCCTTTGTATTTAAGTTTCTGATCAGTAAAACGGTGCAATTAACTTTCAATACTAACTTATGTGGTGGCAAACCACTAATAGTCAAAGAATTCAAAAACTCTACTGGACAGTTATTGATTTCACTGTCATCATCACAAATTATTTTATCGTAGCTATGATATGTTTTCTGTTCACCTGGTATTCGATTAAGTATATCAGTATTAATAAAAGTACAATCATCATTTTTAGGTGCTAAAATAACTGACTTCAATATGTTATCTGAGAGTATGTTTTCGGAAATATTTCCATACACCTCATTAATAATATTATTTTCATCTCCTATTAATTGCTGAGGTATTTCAATAATATTTTCACCAAACTGAGGGAATTGTGGGGCTTCATCATTACCAATTCTTTTCAAGAATTCGACAAATTCTATTTCACTTGGTAAGGCTCTCATATTTTGAGTAAACGTTACTTTATGAAAATAAACAAATTTATGCCAACTCGTGACACAATTTTCAATTAAAGTTGCACGTGATCCATGTGGGACAACTGGTAAGATTTGCCGAAAATCACCGCACAGAAGTATCGTTTTCACTCCAAATGGTTTATGTTTATCATTTTCATCGCATAGATCCTGCAATAATCTATCTATGATTTTCAACACTTGCAGTGGGCACATAGAAATTTCATCAATAATTATCAATGATGATAAATTTATGTAACGTTCATAGCTACTATTTGCGGTAATATTCACTACAGAATTTTCCAAAATGGGTATAGGCAATTTAAACACATTGTGTAAAGTTCTACCTCCAAATAATAGAGTTGAAGCTATGCCACTGAACGCTGTTGCAATGCAACTAAGATTAAGCAAATTTAATTTGTGAATGATTGCTGTTTGTGTGAATGTTTTTCCACAACCTGCATGAGCGGTTAAACAAAAAACATTAGATCCAGTATCATGGTGCAAAACTTCACGAATCACACGAACAATTAGATTACGCTGTTCAATATTTGCAGTTTCATAATGCTCACAAAACAGAAACTCTTGTTCTATTGGATCAATAGCATTTGCTTCGTCTGTTCTCTGCGAATACGTGGAAACTGGTAAACCAAGTTCTTGACATGACAAATTATGAACATTCAAAAAAAAAAAAGATAATGTTTTTAGGCTTTTGAAACGTATAATGTGCATAAACTGCAGACTCTCCTGTTCTGGCGATATTGCTTGTTTTGAAACACGCAAATTTTCTCATCTCCAATTGTATTTGATGAGAACGGATATAAGAATTCATTTAATTCTTCACGATCCCCGTCTTTGCGTTGTCGTTGACGCAGGCGTCACACACGTTCAGTGGAAGACATCACGACGACTAACACTGAACAATATACACTGATATGCATCTTATTTCACTGTGACCAAATTTATTTATTACTAACATCACCTGGAGCGTTACATTTTTCGATGACGTTACACATTTTGCATCACGCGTTTTGTGGAATGACCCCCAGCCTAAAAACATTATCATGTTAAAAAAAAATTTTGAGTCGAAAAAAATCACGATTAAATTTTTGAAGTCCATGTTTGTGATTTAAATTTGGTGGTAGTTCATAACCATAGCAACGCATTTTCACTCTTGAATATTCGGCTATCTTCGTGATAAATCGTATGCACGCGCAGTTCACATTCGTACAGCGTCGCATCAGTTTATTCAGAGAACACACCGTGTACACTACATGTGTTTCTATAGTACGAACCTTGCACGTGTTAAATAGAGAGTCTTAACGAGTTTATACTTGCGTTGTTACAGCAAGGTCCATTACTTTATTAGTGAATTACAGCATAAGTATGTCTGGCGTTATGAAAAAACGTGTGACTTGAGTATAAAGCAAAAGCTTGAACTAATAAGTAAACTTGAAGGTGGCACGTCTGTTGCACATGTTTGTGAAGTGTACGGTGTAAAGAAACAAACCGTTTCAGACATTCGAAAGAATAAAGATAAACTTATTCAGTTTTCGCTAAAGTACAGTGTTGATAGTTTGAAGAATGAGGGAGAAAGAAAACACATTAAATTAGCCAAACACAAACAATTAGAGGATGCTGTGTACAAGTGGTTTATTCAACAACGTTCTAGTGGCGTCGTTGTTCGTAGTGTGGAGTTGCGGGCTGCTGCTGATAAACTGGCGAAACATATTGGTATCCAATTTCAAGCGAGTGATGGGTGGCTTTGGCGTTTTCGTAAACGGCATGGCATCACAAATAGATCAACATGTGGTGAAGCGCTGAGTGCAGACACAGAACAAGTTGAGGCTTTTCGTCAACATATAAAGGAAACGATCGAATCTGAGGGTCTCATTTTGTCTCAGGTCTACAATGCTGATGAGACTGGTCTCTACTTTCGTGCTGTGCCTGAAAATACTCTGGCAAACAAACATGAAACTAGCACACCAGGCCGTAAACTCAACAAGGAGCGGCTTTCTGCCCTACTGTGTGCGAATGCTGATGGTTTGCATCGACTTACTCCAGTCATAGTCGGAAACACAAAGAAACCTCGTGTGATAAAGAACATAATGAACCAGTTGCCAGTCATTTATGAAAGTTCAAAAAATGCTTGGTTTACCTTCAGTATTTTTTCAGACTGGTTTTTTAATCATTTTGTGCCAGAAGTGCGACGTTTTCAAGAAGAGACTATGAAAATTCCTTCGCATGCAGTGAAAGCCGTCTTACTACTGGACAATGCACCGGCCCATCGCAACTCCGAGAAGTTAGTTAGCAACAACGGAAAAATAAAATGCGTCTTCCTCCCTCTGAACACCACTTCACTTTTACAGCCAATGGACCAAGGAGTCATTGTTGCCTGCAAAAGGCTGTACAAGAAGAAGTTTCTTGAAGAGGTGATGGTTGTCTTGGAGGACGAACAAGACCATGAAAACGACACGAGAGGAGCTAGAACGCTGCAAAATCTGCGTGCATACAATATCAAATCCGCCATCTTTAATTTTGTTGCCGCATGGAAGGAGATGAAGGAAATAACATTGGCTAATGGGTGGACACAGTTACTGATTGGGACTGAACCGGAGTACGATTTCAGAGGATTTGAAACATCCGATTTCTATGAAACTGTAAAGAAGGCTGGTGAAGAAGTAAACGAGAATGACATAGAACAGTGGCTAAACTTGGACGAGGGTGATCCAGGCTACCAAATCCTGAGTCAGGAAGAGATCGTGGAATCTGTTCTACACGACGATCAAGAAGATGGAGATGATGACGATGAAGAAACATCTGTTACAGGAGGCCCTAAATTATCAGCGATAAGAAACAGCATGGACGAAATTATCGCGTACATTGGGGAGCCTTCAGATCCGGAAGTGTGTGCTTATAATGACCATTTTAGACAGTTTAGATTTTTAATAATAAAGAAGCAACATTCTAGTGGAAAACAACTGACTCTTGATGCTTTTATCCAGAATAAATAAAGGTGTGTATATAACATTGTATTTGCATGATATTAATAGTACGTATTAAAATACAGATAAGCGATGTTATCGTTGTTACAATAGAAAACCACACTGGCAGTTTACCCATTATTTAGAAACATGTTACTCACACCCCCTCTACTCATCCTTTGTCTTGCTGCCTACAGAAGGGTGCGAGCACGCGTGCGTGCGCACGCACTTACACTTTTTCTTCCTATTCTTTGCTCAGTTTGCTGTTAAAACGTACGGTTGCAGTCATAAATCATAATGCCAGAGTTAACAACAGCCAGGCAAACTGCTATTGCTTACCCAGTAAACAACTCATAGATACCAAAAGCGTTCGTCCCGCCAGAAGTCAGTTATAACTTCGAATTTCGTTAGCGCGTGACTGCAAGCCGCATGCCAAATTAGCGACCATGTTTTTAGGAGAAAAAGTGCGGCTTGTATTCGGAACAATACGGTATTTGCATGATATTAATAGTATTAAAATTTCAAGTGTTATAGGCCTATTTGATTTAAATTTATCCTCAAAAAACAAAATTTGCGATTTAACGGACTTTCGATTTAATGGACACCCCTCAGTCCCAATTAGTCCGTTAAATCGAGGGTTTACTGTACTTATATTCATGCGCTGATGGATCTGATCGATTTAATTCAAAAAATGCTAATAATTTTGTTTGTCTTGCATTTTCAATTGCTTGACGTTCTTGCCCTTCTCGAAAGTAAACATTCTGTCTACGCGGTAAATGAATGTCAAGTCTAACGACGACATGTGATTGAAAATGCATTGGTAATTCATAGATGCGCCATACAGCTTCAGTTGATCCGACACAACGGACATTTAAAAAATTTTTAACTTCATCAATTTGTATTTCTTGACCTGGTTCATTTCTCTCTGAACCTAATTCAACAGATGCACTGTCATAGCCTTTATACACGTATTTATAAATGTATTTAACACTTTTAACTGTAGTGCATACTTCAACATTTATATGGCAATTAAATTTGGCAAGTAAATATGGATTGTATGGTATAACATAACGATTGTCGAGGCAACTACCGCGAACTTCAGCATTAATACCATTATCACGCCTTCTGTATAATGGATATCCATTTAATGATTCACATGTAAATTCATTAACTATAAAATAGGTTATTTACCTTCTGTCGACGTTTCTTAAAATCCTTTTAGGATGACTCGAGTTTCAACACCATTTGGTGTCATCATCAGATCGGTGAATTAGGTTAAAACATTTCGATGCATATGCATCTCGTTAGATATTTAAAAGATTAAAAACAACACATAACATTATATAAAACAATAAATAAACTATATCACAATAAAATAACATTAATAAAAGAATATAAAAACAACGCAGCCGCAAACGATCCTGCACAGGAACGCACCCCACGGTAAGATTAATCAATGCCGGTTTGACCTCGATTCAATTTCATCGATCTGATATAGCCAATCTCTCGTTCCATAAGATCGATTCTATTAAATAAAACATTATTGTTATGTATCGCTTTTTCATTTAGGACATGATTGTGATCCTTCTTTATGGCTTTGTATATCTCGAATCTTTCAAGGGTGTCCAGCTTTAGGTCTTTCAAGGGTCTCCAGCTAAATTCATTAAATCGTTTTGGATAAACTTTTGTACATTTTCCACACATTATCTCTCATACATACAGAATTTGGATTAAGTACACCGCATGGACCATGCATCATGTGTTTTACAACATATTCATGTAATGTAGGATGTGTTTGAATGTTAGGAATCTCCGCAGATACAACTTTATCAATATTGGTAGCGTTAACAATTTTATCTTGCTCATTTAAAGAGAGTAAAATGTGAGCATGAGGCAATCCTCTCTTTTGAAACTCAATTGTATAAATGAGTGCTTCAACTTTACCGAAGATTTTTTTTAGTGTAAGGCCCCCAATTAATGCTTTCAGTTTGGACTTGAATACACGCACAATATCAGGTCGAAAATTAGCTGACTCACCTACACCAATATTGCTAACTATTTCAGGCCAACTTGGATTCCAAGTCATTGTAATAAACAAAGAAGGCTTTCCGAAATGTTGTACAATTGACATTGCATCTAAATATTTCTGATACATATTTCTTGGAGATCCATTGAATGAAGATGGTAAAATTTCTCTACGGCCAACATTATTGGCATTGGGGTTCAATTCTAAATAATCTGTTAAATTGTTGTAAACTTCAGACATAAGACTTGTTTGATTTTGTCGAATGAAATGTAACCTTGTGCCCTCTATTCTCACATACTGTAACGGGACATTTTGGCCCACCCGGGGAAATAAATAAATTTGTATTTTAATAAAAATAAATAGCATTTTTGTGATGTAACGTAATTTTGGGAGATATAAACATAAATTGAGAATAAAGGTAAATTTTATTGGTAGCGAAAGTGGCAGGAGTGATTGGAAATATTCTTCATGAATTGTAAAGACGTAATAGACAAACAAGCGAAAATGTGTCAAGGTCAGCTCCAGTGACTTACAAGTTGCTTAACCGATTATATAACATCGGGTCGAACCATATTACATCAGAGACGATCCCAGCGTTGGAATGTGGGTGCGTCAGATGAAACTACTACTGGCGTAGGAATACAAACTTAACACAATGGAAAAGCTGGAAAACAGCAGCAGCGACTACACAAAGTAGTGCCGTTCGTATAGTCAGTCGGCAAGAAACAACTAACAACTACGGACGCAAGTAATCGTCGCGTCCGCCGGCTGGGTGTAATTTTTGTCACGCCCGCAAAACAACAAAAATGTAAAAAACAGTTTTAAAAATGTGAAGCATAAATTTAAAACCGTAGTCAGAATTAATTAACAGTGAAATTGTTCTTAAAAACATGTAAATTCAGTGAAACTTAAGTAAAAGTCTACGTGGTGCGTGTGGGACAATGCGGCGTCTTCAGAACTAATTATCAAGATAAGTAACAAAAAAGGGCATAACAATATTTGAATAAGAGCTGAAATCACAATTTTAACATTATTATTATATTTTAAAAAAGAAATGAGATCTCTAAGGGAATAAGAACCTGTGTGTGTGGGAGAGTGAATGTAAGCGCTGGTTTCCGTTATTTATACATAAAATTAAGATTGTAGCTAATTGTTTCTATTTTGAGTTAATATTTTTTTGAAAATTATGCAAATTAAAATGTAAGTAAAAGAGAGAGAAGAAAAATTTGTGATGTAATGATGGGGTTGGAAGGAATGTATAAAGTTTTGTTCATTTTGACCGGAGAAAGATAAACTTAATTGTATTTTTGGGATTTAATAAAGTAAGCTTAATTTGAATATTTAATTATGAATTATCAGTTATTCCAAGCAACCATCTTGTTATTCTTTCAGCTCGTCTAACGATACTCCGGACACGGTGAGTACAAAATTTTGAGTTGGTACTAGACAACATGGCGGCTGCACTAGCCGAAAGTATAGTTGTAAACAAAGTGTATTAATAAATTAATAAAAAGTATATTAGTTAACAATACATATCAACTATCCACTGCAGAAATAATTTTTGTGAATGGTGCAACATGCTAAAATCTTCTCTAATTGCAAGTCAATAGGCTGCGTACTGAAGCATGATGTAACAGTACATAATGACCCAGTACCATAATTATGGGTTTAAAGGTATTTTTTAATGTTTTATATTGTTTAATCATTAAAGTACAGAATGGTTAGGTCCATTTTCCCTATATACGGTGGAACAGAGTAAATTCAGCAAGAGTATCATACCAAGGTCACCATAGGACGTGCTGGAATCGGGAAAGGCCATGGCGGTGTTTGTGACGAATGACTTTAATATGCATTGTGATTGGATCATAGCACTGTTCCGTCATAACCAAAAACAATGACGCACTGACTACAATGTGTGCAACGAGGCGTTGTCCAGTAAGACAAAGCTGGATGACGTAAGAACCACACACACAACCGCAAATTTACATTTGCCTCGTTCTCATTTCAACGCCGTTCTTCAAAGGATACACAGTGATGTATCGCTGTGTGAGCAATTTTATAACAAAAGTTTATTATAACTAGAATCAAAATTAACAGTACAATAGTGGAGCAATAAAGGCTCAAATCTAACAACAGTATGAATTATAATATGTAGAGTCAGTGCATATATCTACTTCAATTAAACTCAGCAGAACTAGATGCGAACACCGGCCATCAGCATGGGCGTCAATCACCAGCAGCGATGGAACAACACCAAACAACCATAAGAGAAGTCCAATTTTACCATTTTCTTATAGTTTAATGAGCTCATTAATCCAGTATCAGTAATTAAAGAATGTACTTGTTCAAGTGTGAATGTGTGTGAGAGCGAGGGAGTGAACTCATGGCCATAACCATAGATGCCGAGGGCATTGGTTTGTGTATTAACTAATTAATAAGTAATAAATGATTTAAGCTGCAGCAATAAAAATTACACTGATCTTAATTTAGCAAATAAAAGAAGTATAAAGAATAACGTGGGATGTTAAACTAACCACCATTTTGTTTTTGGGTCATCTTATATGACGTCATTTTGACCGCATGGTCGTGTCTGTAAAATATTCTGGAGAATTAAATTTTGATGGTTATTTTCAACAATATAGTGTTATCATTTGTGTC